>CM040125.1:140686193-141399744 GCA_022559845.1 Amorphophallus konjac | reverse complement strand
TGGCCGTTTAATTCCCGCTCTTTGTATTCTCTCTATATTCTGTCATCTTATTATCTGCTCATATTCTCGAGGCCGCGGCGAGTCACTTCCCCAATGGCCTTTTCAATTCTTGTATCTAATTTTGCACCATTCCCGTCCCCCCGAGGCCGCGGCGAGTCACTTCCCGCTATGGCCGTTTAAACCCCATATTTTGCTATATCACACTTGTCCCGCTCGCCCCGCCGGAGCAATCTCTCGTGGTGGCCCCTTCTCTCTCTTCTCTTATTTCTGTGTTTGCAGCAAACAACACCAAAACAAAAAGAGGAGCCCGCACGCTCCGCGTCCTCTCCGCTCTTCCCCGAACCGCGTGACGTCGCTCACAGATTGGCGATCACGGTGGGACACTACTGCTTCCTTTCGGCTACCCTTGCAAGTTCGGCACCACCCGTGCCTCTCCACCTTCGCGCCCGCGCGCGCCCCCGTTGTGCTCACGGTAGCACCGTCAGTTTTGATTGGTTCTTTGTTTATTATATGTCTGTTATTTCTGTTATTTTCCTACTCTATATATCTGTCAGCATTCCATTGCATACATCCATTCCTCTTTTCTATCCTTTTTTCATTTTTTGAGGATCACCCTTTTCCGGTGAAGGAAGGACTCTCCGTTTGGGAATTCCTCTCAACGGACTAGAATCTCCTACACTGGGACCTCCGTAAGTCCCGACATCGAAGAATCTCCTCTTCGTTCACTGGGCTTGTTGTACCATTGAAGTTCCCCGGAGTTAGTCATTTCATTCGTGGTGAGACGAGAGACCCTAGCTGACACGGCGGTGAAACAAAAATAAACTAGGGTCCCCATTTTGTGTGAACTTCGGATCTCGCTAAAAATACAAAAAAATCATCAAAATCAAAACACAAAAAAGGGCGTAAAGGCATCCACTTGTTTGATAATCTCTGCTACCTACTTGCTAGTGTATGTTTTTGCGTTCTGGGAAAACTGTGAGCATGTCTCACGAGTCTTTTGAGGAGAACCACCCTAGCCGTGGTTTGTCAGCCGACCCGCGAGTCTATGCTATGGACTCGGGTCCTTCTCATGACCCCTCGCATGAGGTGCAGGTTATTGCCGGGGACACGTCCCCGCCACAGGATATCACTTCCTTACTGGGCGTCCTCGCCAACACGGAGCTTACCTCTGAACAGCTCCGGGCCTTCCAGGCCATTCTAAAAGGGAAATCTGTTTCCCCACGCCCCAGGAGTCAACTCCGGCCATCGCACCTCTCCAAGAGTCCGTGCAGGCCATTCCATCTCCCTCATTGGCGCAAGCCATCCAGTCTCCCTCGCTTCAAGGACAAGCGAGCCAACAACCACCCTCATTCCAGTTCCCATCACAATCTCAAACTCCGTTGTTCCCCAGACACCGCTTCAGCCGGGGCCAACTGTCGGCGGTCCGACAGCTCCCTCTCATTCTGGGTTCCCCCCTCAAGTCTCCGGGAGACAGTTTCTCCCCCAGTGGCAAGTGCCACCTTCACCTCCAGAGGAGCTCGCCCAATCGCTCCTCAATAGGTTCAACCGCATGGACGAGCAGTTTCAAAATCTGAGAAGGATGGTGGACGTGAAAGCCACCCGGAGGTTGCTTTGCCAATCCTTCCTGTCATTCATCTTCCTCCCTCCGAAATGCCCACGTACCGCAGATACAATGGTACCGGCAACCCCTTCATTCATCTCAAGGATTTCATGTATGAGTCCTCTTACTGGCAAAACGATCAGAGGTCCCTGGCATACCTCTTTCGGAGATCATTGGATGGTCCCGCGCTTGAGTGGTTCTATTCTCTGGAGCCCCGCGAGGCCGAGAATTTTGAAATAGTCCAGAGAAGGTTCTTGCAGAAATATAGGGATAGGGTCGGTCCCTCACTCTCCATTACCGACCTAGTGGCCGAAAAGATGAAACCCGACGAGGATTTTGTCCGATATGCTGATAGATGGAGGTCTCTGGCGGAAAGAATAAGGGATACCCTCTCCGAGCCCGAACAAGTGAAGATGATTGTGTCTAATGCAACCCCACAGTTCAGACATGTCCTGGCCATGAATAAACTTACTACAATGGAGGAACTCTATGAAAGGGCCCGATACATCCAAACCCAGCTAAAAGACTCCCCCATCATGAACATGTTTGAGTCGCCGAAGCCCAAAGTGGTCAGAAAGACAGGCGCTGGTGTCCCGGGCGGAGCCACAGAAGGGGTCGTGACAAATGAGCAAGTCAGTGCGGTCAACAATGCCAACTATGCAGTCAACCCAAGGCCTCCACAAATGCCCCGACTTCCCCTTCAACCGGTCCTTTCCCTCTTCGTCCTCCACCCCAAAATAATCCACCCCAGGATAATATGCCTCCATTACGCCAACCCCAGCAACAACAACCACAACCTCAGCAACAACAACCACCGCTTCAGTACAACCAAGTTCCACCCCCGGGGAACTATGGTCCCCAACAGCAACAAAGGAGGCCGCTCGGTCCCAAGAGAGCCTACTATCCACCATTGCCGGAAACCTTAGCAGACATTTTTAATGCCCTCATGGCATCAAACCAACTCGCCCTACCCAGAGAAAGGCCCGCGTGGCCCCCCAATGTTGATACCTCCAAATACTGCGTCTACCACAGGCAGCCGGGACACACAGTGGATTACTGCTTCCATTTCAAAGATTACATCCATGATATGAATGATGAACATCAAATAGATTGGGATGAGATGAGACGATACGTCACGGCTCTCAAGGCTAGGAGACCTCCTCATAGGCCACAGCAGCAGTTACAACAGCAACAGCAACAGCAACCACAACAACAACAGCAGGCTCAGCAGGCCCCACAACAACAGCCCGACATGGGCATAATCCAGAATCCATTACCGGAGCACCAACAGCCCAATCATCAGGTTAACCCCATCTCCTCCTTCCCGGAAGTCGGGAGAGAGCAGGCGTGGCACCAGGAAAGTACCTCCATTCTTTCTACTTCCAACCCTATCGTCATGCAACCCCCTCACCTTGCCCGGGTAGCACCTCTCTCTCATCAACCCGCGTCAGTATCACCATCACCATTTCCACTACCATTACGCCCTCTCATCCGCACCCCGACCTCCTATCAACCGACACTCTCCACTACGCCTTCACACCCTCTCATCTTCTCTCACTCCCCCACTTTACCATCCACCTCTACCACATTTACCCCTACGCCTTCTAAACCCCTTATCATCCGTCAACCATACATAACCCCGTCTTTCTCCACCACATCACCACTAATGCCTTCAAAACCACTCATTAACCATCACCCACCTCAAAATCATTGCCCACTTCAAGCCCTACCCACTCCTACTTCGTCTCCACCGCCACCTTCTAGACCCCTTATCCTTCATAATCCGCGCAATATCCCCTCTACCTCCACCATGCCGCCACCTAACAAACCCCTCGTCAGAATCCCTGCTCCCGTCATCACCCCTGCTTCATCAGCCATTCCTCCACTACTACCCCTCAAACCCCTGTTAAAACCCACTGCTACCCCCACAGAGGTACAAAAGCCGCAGGCAATGGTGCTCCGGAGTGGAAGGATTTTCCACAGGTTTTCCCCCACAACAGTCAGAATCCCGAGCAATCTCAGCCAGAGAAGGATGATGCAGAACAACCAGAAAGAGCTATCCCTGGAACACAGTATGATCTATTGAAACACTTGGACAAGACACCTGCTCGGATCTCCATCCTGGAGCTACTTCAAAGATCCACATCCCACCAGGCGGCCTTGATGGAATATCTTCAAAAGGTCATGGTTAATGAAGACCTCCCCGTGGAGAAGATTTCGACCGTCCTGACCCCAACAGACACACAACCAGCCATCATGTTTCACAACTACGAGCTCGCTCCCAAGGAAGCTCGGAAATATGCATTGTGCATTTCAATAAAAATTAATGGGGTATCCATAAACCCGTGTCTTGTGGACACGGGTGCATCCATAAATGTGATCTCCATGAGCACTCTTCAGTTGTGTGGGGTCAACGAGGAACAAATAAGACCTTCCTCGATCACGGTCACGGCTTATGACAATAGCAAAAGGCCGCCGCAGGGGATGATTATTCTGAAGGCAGAACTAGGCCCCATGGCAATTCCCACGGAATTCCATGTCCTCGACATGGACCCCACATTCAAGGCTATACTGGGTCGCCCTTACATCGAAGCCATGGACGCTGTGCCTTCCACCAACCATCAGTGCATGAAGTTTCCTTACAATGGGAGAATTATTAAAGTGGTCAGTACACCTGTCCTTCACACAGTGGATGCTATCAACACCTCTCTGCCTTCTGTTTGGCCGTCTCATCGGCCCATATTGTCACTGCTGGACGTACGTGATCCATCTCATGTTCCACTAGCACCAAAGGAGCCGGTCAGGGCAACCACAACATCATGTCTCCCTTTTCACTCCAAAGGTTGGGAGATTATGAGGAACATCGGCTATCAACAAGGAAAAGGTCTGGGCGCACAGTTACAGGGTATGCTCAAACCGCCAAAGGAAATTAGGCCGAACCGCAGGTTTGGCCTAGGCTTCAAAGGACCGTTCAAGGCAGATTGGAAGCCCCTCACGTGGACTCTATCAAACCACTTCAACAGAGGGCCCGTTGTTCAGATGGGAGATCACCCACGAGAAGCATATGGGGGATCACATGCTGTATATTTGGCTGAAAAATGTCCGAGGATCACCAAAAGAGGCAAGATCAAAGATCCGGAATGCGAGTGGGACAAATGGTTCGACATACGGGACATTTCCGTTGCACTGGAAAGGATGTTCTCGTCTCCGCAGCTTGAAGGACCACCATTGATCTCCGAAATACCAGAGAATATTACCACTCTTGCCAAGGTTCCAAACTATCCTCGTCCTCGCCAGAAGGACTCTGTCATCGACGGATCTTCATCCGTCCTCAACATTGCCGTCGACGGCTCATTAGCCGCCATCTCTCCATCCACTCGTCTCAGCCTTTGCTGATATCTTCTTCCTGGGCCAGACAATTGTCTGATGATCTTCCCAGGTCCCCTTCTTTGCTTACATACCTGCGCGGGCTTTTCAACCCGCGCCAGGTCTTCAACCATGATCTGCTCTATGAGCCTCACAATCCTCTAGCCATAACCCCTTTTCTCTCTCCTCCAATCTCTTTTCACTGCTTTGTCATTAAAAATGAAAACGAAAAAAAAACGTCAATTTTCAAACTCCCCAACAACACATCTTCGTTGAGGAAACCTCCTACATCTCCCACGGGTGCGTACCGCCTTGCGGACCACCCGTCCAAGGTCCGATGAGCGACCTTTTCTACCCCTCCTCTGAGGGGTCTTCTCCTGTACATTCTACACCATCCTCTTCGTCTTCCTCTTCTTCTGTAAATATTGTCAGTCAATCTAGGAATGATAGGCCAAGGGTAGTACCTAGGAAGAAATCCAAGGGTAGGCAGATCCCTCGTCGATTCCTTCTGGATTTGGCCGCCAGGTGTCAGGCCCTTCTTGCCATCCCCCAGTTGTTAGAAAATCCCATCCAGCTACCCGAAATAGAATGCGAGGGCGACTGTGCATCTGATGAAGGGTATGGAGTCTACGAGATCACGGATGAAGAATGCCCCACTGAAGATGAGGGTGAAGAATATGAGGATGCGGCGGGCGCATACGCTAGTGGAATGAGGAGATTCGACGAGCCGTCAACCGCCGTAGAAGAATCCACCAAAGAAGTCAACTTGGGAACTGAGGAAGACCCTAGGATCATCCTCATAAGTGACAACCTACCACCCTCTGAAGAAGAGGCATTAATTGAGGTTCTCAAGGAATATAAGGACACGTTTGCATGGAGCTACGAGGATATGCCGGGTCTGGATTCAACCTTGGTCGAACACCGTTTAACCCTAAAACCTGGGTCCATCTCGGTAAAACAAAGGTTAAGGCGTTTCCACCCTCAGATGGCTTTGAAAATGAAGGAAGAGGTCGATAAGCTCCACAAAGCCAGGTTCATTAGAGTCGTTCTTTATCCTCAATGGGTGGCGAACATTGTCCCGGTCATGAAAAAAGATGGGAAAGTCAGGATTTGCATCGACTTCCGGGACCTTAACCGCGCGTGTCCAAAGGATGATTTTCCCTTACCTCACATTGATGTACTGATTGATAACACGGCAGGCTATGAAACCCTCTCTTTCATGGATGGATTTTCAGGATACAATCAAATTCGTTTGGCAGAAGAGGATCAGGAAAAGACGTCATTCACTACCCCTTGGGGAACATATTGTTACGTGGTCATGCCGTTCGGATTAAAGAATGCTGGAGCTACTTACCAAAGAGCGATGATGGCCATATTTCATGACATGATGCACATATATCTGGAAGTGTATGTGGATGACTTATTGGTGAAATCAAGGACCAGGATGGAACATCCAGAAGTTTTGGCTAAGGTCTTGCAAAGGTCAAGAGAGTTCCAATTGAAAATGAACCCGAAAAAGTGTGTGTTTGGTGTGTCGTCGGGTAAATTGCTGGGGTTCATTGTGAGTAAAAGAGGGATCGAGATAGATCCCGACAAAGCTAAGGCCATCAGGGATATGCCGCCTCCCAAGAATTTGAGGGAAGTCCGAGGTTTAATCGGGAGGTTGCAGTTTATTCGTCGGTTTGTGTCCCAACATTCACAAAGGTGTAGACCTCTCTACGAGTTGACCAAGCCAGGAGTAGAATTCCACTGGAATTCTAAATGTCAGAAAGCTTTTGAAGGGTTGAAGGAATATCTGGCTAGTCCGCCCGTTCTCATCCACCCAAACCAGAAAAACCTCTGATCCTTTACGTCTCAGTCTTGGATGACTCCGTGGGAGCCGTCCTCGCACAAGCTGATGAAGAAGGCAAGGAACGGGCAACCTATTACTTGTCCAAACTTCTCAATCCCTGTGAGCAGAAGTACACCGGCATGGAGAAAACCTGTGCTGCCCTCGTTTGGGTAGTGCAGAAATTGAAGCACTACTTCTTGGCTCACGAAGTCCACTTGATTGCTCGAATGAATCCTATCAAATTCCTTCTGGAGAAAGCCGTCCTTACGGATAGGCTAGCACGCTGGCAAAGTTTTCTCTCTCAGTTCGACATCACCTACATCCAGCAAAAGGCGATTAAAGGCTATGCCATAGCCGAGCATCTCGCTCATCATCCTCTTCCCAAGTTCGATCCCGTCCAATCAGAGTTTCCAGATGAGGAACTAATGTCCATCAACCAATCAGATGAGCCAATGTGGACGCTATATTTTGATGGAGCTCTGAATTCTCAAGGGAGAGGAATCGGCATCGCCCTCCTGTCGCCTGAAGGCCTCACATTCCCATTGGCATACCAGCTCAAATTTCCAGTCACCAACAATATAGCCGAATATGAAGCCCTTCTAGCTGGCCTAGAACTCGCTCATTCTTTTCGTATCACTGAGTTGCGAGTCGTAGGTGATAGTCAACTCATCCTTCGCCAGGTGCTCACTAAATATCGCACTCGCGATCCCAAACTCAAGCCATACCAAGAACTCACTGCTGCCTTTGCCAAACTGTTCGCCAAACTGATCTTTGTTCATGTCCCTCGTCATCAGAATATTCTCGCCGATGCCCTCGCCTCGTTGGCATCATCCATAAGGTTCCCTCTAGGAAGATGGTTTAAGTCCATTTCCATCTATAAACTTCACGCCCCTGCAATCGATGATGCTTCCTACGTAAATATCAAAGACAGGATAGCAAGGAAGATCCTGCAGGAAGATATCCTTGAGAAGAGGGAAATCATGTTGGCAGAGGCCGAAGAAGAACTGGCTGATGAAGAGAAACCATGGTTCTATGAAATTGTCAAATACTGCCAAGATCAGTCTTATCCTGAAGGGGCCACCGCAGAGGACAAGAAAGCCATAAGAAGGGTGGCTCAGAAATACACATTGGTTGGAGGTCTACTCTATAGGAGGAGCCTTACTGGTATTCTGTTAAGATGTCTTGGTGACGATGAGGTTTGGAAATGTGTAGAAGAGACGCACTCGGGTGTGTGCGGTGGCCACGTGAATAGTCAGATGCTCGCCAAGAAGATCATTCGTCAAGGCTTTTATTGGCCCACTATGGAAGAGGATTGTGCTGTCTATGTCCGTAGGTGTGTCAAGTGTCAACTTCACGCCGATAAAATCCATTCACCATCTTCCTCACTTCATCCAATATCCTCCCCGTGGCCTTTCTCCATGTGGGCATTCGACATCATTGGTCCCCTAGGTGATCCCAATTCCCTCACCAAGCAGAAATCTTTCATCCTTACTGCGACGGAATACTTCACCAAATGGGCCGAAGCTGAAGCTTACGCGAAATCAAGGCGTCAACAGTCTGCAAGTTCATCATGAAGAACATCCTCGCCAGATTCGGCGTCCCAAGCACGATCGTCACCGACAATGGGCCACAGTTCATTTCTCAGGACCTACAGGACCTCTGCAAAAGGTACGCAATTGCATTGCATCATTCATCGCCTTATTACCCACAAGGTAACGGCCAAGCGGAGGCCACCAATAAAACATTGCTCAAAATCATCAAAAAAACCTGCGAGTCTAGTAAGTTTTCAGACTGGCCAGAAAAGCTTATCGAAGCTCTATGGGCCTATCGCACTTCAATCCGTACCCCCACCGGGCAGACTCCATTTGCCCTTACTTATGGTATGGAAGCGGTAGTCCCGTACGAGACTCTGATCCCTTCTCTCAGGGTACAATTGGACGAGGAATTTCCCCTCGACGATCGTCGTAATTCACTCCTCGCCCAGTTGGAACTCTTGGATGAGAAGCGACTGGCCGCTGCCGAACACGCGCGTGTGTATCAAAATAGACTCGCTCGCTTTTACCAAAAGAAAGTCGTTGAGAGAAAATTCAAAGTCGGTGAGATGGTCGTAAAAAGAATTTTTGTCAAACCTGGAGGTCCGCGTTCTAAACTCCAACCCAATTGGGAAGGACCATTTGTAATTCAAGCCGTGTACCCTGGCAACGCCTACAAGCTAGTCAACGCCGAAGGGACCGAGTTATCCCACCCTTGGAATGGGCTTTATCTTAAGAAATACTACCCTTAGCACAAACAAAAAAAGTGATGAAAAGATAAAAACATCAAAAACAAAGGAATATTGAAAACCACTAAAAATATGGAAAATTCAAAATGCCGATGCCCGGCAGTCACCATATAGTTAAGTCCCTGCATTTAACCTTCATGTTAGGATAGGGCCCATTAAGGCTTGGTAGGCACCGGGTCTTGGTTTGCCAGAACCGTGGAGATCCCTGTCCGGCCACGTCGGCCTATGCTCGCTCGAAGGAAGCTAACATGTGCTCACTTATGTATTCAAAAAAGTCGGTAGCATCACCTACGGTGGGGCCCCACCCAGAAGATCTCCGGAAGCTGTAATCTTTATTCTTTTCTCTTCGACCAAATGAGACAGTCGGCGCCCTTAAAACGCTGAGCATGAGAAACCGAAACTCAAACCCCAAAGGCAAGAGTAGGATCCATTTCCTCGAGCATCGATCAGAGCACGAGAAGAGGGCAGTGTCCCCGCAGGCATACGAAAAGGGAGCCCACAAACGTCAAACGACTATATCTCCCTCACAAAAAGAAATACAAAATCAAAAGAAAAGCCTGGTCGTGACCGTGCCTGGTGCGATAAACGGAACCCCTCAAAGCAAAAGTCTGAATCCACAAAGGGGGCCGTGGAATGTAAATGCTCGAGATTTGGTCTGAAGTTGTCTGAAAGGAAAGAGTTGATGGGCCCTTATTCGCTCGCCGGGTTAACGGCTTTGCCGGTCCTCTCAGGAGGTTTATCCCCTACGCTCTTCCTTCTTCCTCTAGAGATGAACGTTCGATGGAGTTTCTGAAGGGTGAAAACCACCTAGGGTCTGCGACCTTATTTTAATATACACATATGGTTGCCTACTTTGAAAAGCAAAAGCTATCGCTGCGAAGGAGTCTCTGCGTTTCTGGCTGGTCAAGACCCCTGTTTACCACCTTGATGTCTTCTTGCTTAACCTCGGGCTTAGGCCAATGCAAGCGCGTCACCTATGGGTGCGACGGCGTCTGATTCCGGGTCAGCGCCGCGCGGTTGGTCGTTAGGGTTCCAGGGTGTTCCATCATATACCATCTAGAGTTGTGAGGAAATAGACCCGGGTCGGGCAAATCTTTTACCTCAAACACCTTTTGGGTGAATCCCTGTGGTCGGAAGCAACTGGGAGCCTAAGCATGGCATGACGGTATTGTCATCAGGGTAAGTCTTAGCCGGCGGGATCATCATTCGAGGGGTCTAGAGGCCCAAATCAACCTAGATGTGCACTTAGGATACCTGGGAGGTTAGTAAGAAACCCCTGTTCTCACGAAGGTTAGGTGCCATTTGGGTGCTTGCCGGGCGTTAGCAATAAAAAAATTGAAATGATAAAAGCACAAAAAAATGGAAAAGAGAAATGTACATATTTGCAAACAAAAAAAATCTTTTTATGATAAAACAAAAAAATATCAAATATAAAAAAGAAAACAAATCAATTTTGCATGATTACATTTGCGTGCAGCATCTCACTTTTAATACCGCTTGCATTCGTGTGCTTGCCTGTCGCATTTATCATCACCGCATCTTTCCCTTGCCTTCGTTAAATAAAGGCTTGGCCCCTTGACCAGTTATCAAGGACAGTCACAGTGACCATTTGCTTATTGAGCAAGGGGCCAAGTCAGAACAGAAATTCTGATTTGTTTGTTTCAGTGATGTGTGCAGGGATTCAGGCAACAGAAGCATAGGTGAAAAACAAACAAACCGAACCTTGTGTTTTATTCCAAAAACTAAAAAAAATTACATCAAGTTCCGCCCTCTCTCTCTGCATTACTCGTCCCACTACTCTCCGGACAAAACACTCTCAAAGGTGCTACCCAACTACGAAAAGCGGTACTCCTACCGCTCTGTACTCCTCTTCCTATTCCCGCATCCCGGCGTTGATCTACGGAAGCAGTAGAGAAGCTACCAACACGAAAGCCACGCTCTCGTGCTCTTCGGTAGCGCTCCTCACCATCTCTCAGCCACTGTTCAGCAAGGCCAAGGCTGATTCGGAGTTCGAATAGTTGGGCCTCCATGGCCCTTCGTTCCTCCCTTTCAGTCAATCTGTTGGCTCTTTCTCTCTCCGCGTCTCTTTCTCTCTCTGCACGTTCTCTCTCACGGTCTTCCCTCTCCAACTGGAGAGTGATCCTCAGTTCCACAGCATCCCTAGAGGAGTCGTCATCAGGATGACGCCGCAGTTCCCTCTCCAGTTCTGCTATCCTAGCCTCCTTCTGCGCAGCTTGGCCAAGCGCTTCTTCCGTCTCCTTTTCCTGCCGAGTGTACCATCTCAGATACACGATAAGGCATAAACAAGGAGAACTTAACACTGAGACTCTTACCTGTATAGAGAGCATCCCTTCTGCCTCCGCAGCACGCTGCGTGGCGTGAGCAAGTTGCTCATGAAGCAAGTCAAGTTCTGAGGTGGGAATCCACAAGCTGGAAGAGGCACCACCTACTCCCATCGCTGGGGAAGCCGCGCCAATCTGGGCATGCTACGACCGCGTGAATTAGCAGCCAACATCAGGAATCTGAGGATTTAATTACGAACGCGCACTGTACACCTACCAAGGCGCTCGTAGCTCCGCGGGCATCGCCCAACTGTTGTTCCATCTCTGCCAAGCGAGTTCGTAAATTCGCTATCATGGCATCCCGGACATCCTGCAGCCATACGAGTCAGCATTTCCACCGGAAAACCAAAAAAAAGAGAAAAGGGAGAAAGAAGAAAAGAGAAAAAGGGGAAACCTACCTCCGCAAGTCCCCGGGGTTGGAGCCGCTCTGCGTACTTTGTCCTATATAGACGCAAGTAGTCCTCGCTATCCCGCGCCTGTGATTCTACAATCGTGCCACCCCGTTGCCAGTCCTCATACTGTTCGGGGAATCGCACGCGCCAGTCAATGCAGGTCGCCGGTCCCCGCGTCTTTCTCCCGACACGAGGTGGCGCAGCTGAATCCACCCATTCTTGAGCCAGTCCTAAAGTCCTCATAACTAATCGTAGCCGAAGCGGCTCGATTTCATTCAGGCAGTGCATCCACAGTTCCCGTCCGAACCGGGCACGACTTGCTAGAACCCACGGCTGGTCGGCATCGACCATGTCTGAGTAGGGCCTCCAGTTTACCATCGCTGCAGGGAACTCCTGTAGCTCCCGCCTTAGCACCATCAGTTGGTAGGTTAGGGGTGCCGCACTCATGATGGGTTCCCACCGCCTGGCTAGCGGCACCATCACGGGTCGCCAATGCCGAGCTCTCCCCATAGGGAGGTAATAATAGCTCCACAGCTGCTCGGCACATGTCATCAGTACTTTGCAAAAACACAAAAAAATACAAAACAAGCAAAACCGAAAAAATACCTGGATGAATGGTGTGAAACCACTCACAGTCATCTCACGATCCGTTTCTTGGAAAAGGCCTGCAAACAAGTGTGCCAGCATGGCGGCTCCCCAGGCATAATACCCTACTCTTTCAAGGTCTGACAGCAGCTCCAGGAAGCAACATTGGATACCGTCCCCTTTCGAGCTCAGTACCAATCTCCCCAAAAGGAAGAGGAGAAATCTCCTCAAATCTATGTTGCATCTTTCCCAGTCGCCGAAATCTGTGCAGTACACGGCGCGGCATCCTATTTCTATCCTTTCCATGAACTCTTCTGAGGATTCATCGTCCCGCCGACGAGTGTCGGTGAGCCCTAATGCATCCATCAGGGACGCCCTAGCTACCGACCTATTTTTCCGACCATCCAGGTCCAAACCCAGTAACTTCTGGGCACCTTCTCTGTAGTCCGCGTAAGTGACTCCGGTCACTGCCTCGCCCTCTACCTTCAGGCTTGTGATCCGGACCACATCCTCCAAGCTGGGCACCATGTGCCCCCAGGGCATCAGGAATGCCCGGCTCACTGGGTCCCATCTCTCACACAAGGCTTGGATCAGGACCAGGTCGAGCTGGATCGGCTCGATCCGAAGAAGGTACCAAATCCCATCACGTCTAGCCTCGCCTTCTGAAAATCTGGGAGGCCCCTGTACGCTGCTACTACCAACTCCCATAAGATTTGTGATTTCATCACAACCTACACATACAAGGAATGGGGGTGAGGTTTGGTCAGAAGAAAGGAAGAAAGAATGAGAAAAGGGCAAGAAAACTTGGCTTACGAGTTGTGATTGGGCCCTTTCGCTGAAGTGCCCTTCAAGGTCTGAAAGCCTCCTGGAACTACTACCACTGGACCTGCTTCTCTTCGAGGAATGGGAAGATTCGCCCTCCATCCAACTCTCAGAATTTTGAACTCCTCCTCTCCCGTGAGAACTTGTGCTCCTCGAGTTAGTCCTCGATATACCTGGGAAGATAAAAGGGACAAGAATTTATAGAAATGGAAGGAGTGCGGGCCAAGATTGCCTCCATCACCTGTTAATGATAGCCCTCGCAATGAGGCACCGGCCAAGCGGTCCCATGTGTCGCTTCACCGCTCGCACAGGGTGATTGACTGGACGAAGAATAGGACGAATAGCCCCTATGTTGTCTAGGGATACCCTATCATGATTTGGAGGACGTCCGCAAAATTTGACATAACATCCGGGAAAAGGAACTAGGGCCGTCATTATTGACTTCGACGGCAGATTCCCGTGGAAAATGGTCACAACAAGATGCGATTCTCTGCTTGGGGCGGAGTCTCGACAGACCTATCACATGGGAACAGTGCAAAGGAGAAGAAGTGTAGGGAAGAAGGAACGCACAAAAGAACAAATAAACAGCGAAAATCAAATCACTCCATTCATAATTCTACATAAGCTGTCACAAACACTACAATCATAGAGAGGTGGCGGGTCCACTAGCTCGCCAATCCTCACCATCACTCATCTCTCTGGGCACTCTCCTCCTCTCCCCCGAGGTGAGGGTCCCTCAGAAGCCTCCGGGATCCCCGTGCAGTAGCACCTGCCTCGCCTCTGGGCGCCTGCTCCGCAGCAGTGACTCGCTGCTCCTCCCCTGGCGTGGCGAAGAAGCCACTGGCGGCAAAGCGACCGGACTGGCGGAGTCGCTCCCCGAACTCTCGCGCTCTCTCGTAGCGCGTCTCCATCCCTCCTAGCCTCTGCACGACGGCCTGAAGGCCCAGCTGGAGCTCCCTCACTTGGGCCTCCAAGGCCCTCCTCTCGGTCAGATCCCGCTGTCGCTCGGACCTTCTCTCGGCTTTCTCTCTCTCTGCCTCTCTCCTCATCATCTGCAGAAGAACCCTTAACTCCAGGATGTCTGGAGAAGGTCTCTCCTCACCACGATGCCGCAGCTCCGCTACAGTCGCCACCCAGGCGTCACGCTCCTCTTCCGCCCGGGTCGCGCGGGCCACCGCACCGGCAAGTTGCTCCCGGAGGGAGGCAATCTCGAGAAAAGGGGCCGAGGAACTGGAAGATCCGCCAGCCACTCCCACCGTCGCTGTCTGCTGGGCACGCTGGAACAAAATAAACAACGGCCGTCAGTGAAACTCCAAAATCTGAAGTTAAAAGTGCGGCACGTAACTTACCAGGAGCGACAGCTCATGTTGAGCGACGGCCAGCTGCCGCCTAGTCTCTGACAGTTGGGCGCGCGAGCCGCCGATGCCACGCGTGTCCCCAGCTTGGGGAAGCCCCGCGTAACTCTCTCTCTGCCGCCGCAGGAAGTCGGCACTGTCCTGCACCAGTACACCCCCTTGCTGTCCAGGGAGACGTACGGGCCAGTCCTCGAGCCTCGCCTTGCCGCGACTCTCCCTCCTGACGCGGCTCGGCTCGTCCGCACTCGCCCACTCATCGGCCAGACCCAGGGTCCTTGCCATGTCCTGCACCAAGAAAGGGGTCCCACATCAGTCAAAAAGAACGCGTCCCCTGTCTAGGACGCGTCCATCATTTGAGTGCAACACTCGCCGAACCCTTTCCCCCCTCGCGCGGCTCGCTTCAAAACCAAAATGAATTAAAAGAGGAAGAGATCGAGGACCTACCGGACCGTGTTCACCTCCTCCCACGCCATCGGGCCCCTCGGGTCCCTCGGGGGCCCGAAGCGGCCCTTCCTCCTCCATGGACGCCGTTCCGTGCTCGGGCGCGTCCCTCCTTGGGCGAGGAGTTCCTCGTCCCTCTCCACCTTCACCATGGTCGGGCCCACCGAACTCCATCAATCAAAAGAGGAGGAAGACGAAAAAGGGGCAAGCGAGTTTCGGCGGAAGGCGGGCTCGTTTGCGGGTAAGGCACGGGAGAAGAAAGGCCACCCGACGCTTTAAATTTGAATTCAAGGATTAAGACGCGTCCTCGCGCCTGGACGCGCCCAAAAGGGGGAGAAAGGAAATAGAATCCCCCCATGCAAAGCGTAGTTCCCCGCTGTTCAGGGCAAGGTCTCGTGGAGCGTGTCTCGAAGGACAACTCAGTGCAAAGAAGAAAGTGTGGGAGAGAGAAAAGTACACACAACACAAGAAAGCCATTTCCATTTCATATAATAGCCGAAAGTACATCATACAGTAAGAAGGGTGACGTGTACAAGCAACTCTCTAACTCTCACCATCACCCTCCTGGTCATCTCTCTCCTCCCTCCTCTGCCGGGGATCCCTAGGGGGCCTCTGCGAACCCTGAGAAGCCGTGCTCGCCTCGCCCTGCGGTGGCACTCCAGCCTCGAAGGCGCGACGACGCTCCTCGGCCGAAGAGACCAGATAGCTGCCCATGGAAAAAGAACCAGACTGACGAAGTCGCGCCCCGCGTTCCTTCGCCCTCTGGTACCGCTCCTCGCTCTCCCGAAGCCTCCCCTCCGCCGTGCCGAGACTCAATCGGAGCTCCAGCAGCTGGGCCTCTAGAGCCCTCCTCTCGGTCTGATCCCGCTGTCGCTCCTCCCTCTCTCTCTCCCTATCCCTCTCCCTCTCTCTCTCCACGCTCTCCCTCTCTCTCTCCACGCTCTCCCTATCCCTCTCCCTCTCCTCTCTCTCCCTCATCGCCTCTCTCCTCGACAGCTCGAGGGCGATCCGCAGATCCACTACGTCGCGAGGAAGCTCCTCAGCCTCCCGTCGCCGCTCCTCCTCTAGCTCCGCAATCCGGGCGTCGCGCTCTGCCACCCGGGCATCGCGCTCCTGCTCAGCTCGAACAGCACGCGCCAGGGCCTCTCGGATCTCGGCCACCTGTCAAAGCACGCATGCACCGTAAGAGAACAGTGATAGAAGGAGGGCAGCCAGAAGGAGAGTCGAGGTCAGGCAAACGCTCACTCGAGCCTCGCGGTCACGCTCGGCCTCCTCAGCCCGAGCCACCGCATACGCCAGCTGCTCCTGGAGGGCAGAAACCTCCGGAGGAGGGCCCCGCGAACTGGAACCCGCTCCACCAGCCATCCCGGCTGCCGCTGTCTGGTGGGCCCGCTGAAACACAGAGCGAATGACAGTTAGAGGCCAAGTATCAAAAATCCAGATCACAAAAAAAATGCATCGCATAAACTCACCAGGATCTCCAACTCCTGTCGGATGGCCACCAACTGTCGCCTGGCGTCCGCCAACTGGGCCCGCAGGTCGGCGATCATGTTGTCACGAGCATCCTGCATTGCACGTAAGTTAGTACCACATGCATATACATATAAAAGAGTGAAGCATTCTCATTTCACTTACCCCTGCCATACCACCAAGGAAGAGGCGGTCCCCATACGTAGCCCGGTACCGTCTCAGGTAATCAGTACTGTCCTGTACATGGGACACCACTGGGACCCCGCCCTGCTGCCAGTCCTGGTACTGTGCTGGGAAGCGCGTACGCCAGTCCACAACCTTCGCCTTCCCCTTGGTCTTCCGCCCAATGCGGGCCGGCTCTTCTACATCAACCCACTCCTGGGCCAGCCCCAACGTCCTCATAACCAGCCTCAGCCGAAGCGGCTCGATCTCGTTCAGGCAATGGACCCACACGTCCCGCCTGAAACGAGGAAGACCCGCTACAACCCAAGGCTGGCCAGCGTCGCCCATGCCCAGGTAGGGTCTCCACACCACCTGCATCACCATACATACATCATGTTAGTTACCATTCAGTCACATGCATAAACACAAAAAAAATCATACGCATCATACCATGGCCTCGGGATACTCGCTCAGCTCCCGACGAAGTGATGCCAGCTGGTAGCCGTGGGGTGCTGCAACCACGACCGGCCTCCACCGCCGCGCCAGAGGCACGGCCCTCCTGTTCCCATGCCTAGCCCTCCCCATCGGGAAATAGTAATAGCTCCACACCTGCATCCATCATACATCATTAGTACAATAATTGCATATTTAACTGTGAAAATGCATAAATAAATTGTGTACCTGGAGGAAAGGTGCGAAGCCGCTGACTGTCGTCTCCTTCTCCGAAGTCTGGGAGAGATCAGCAATCAAATGGGCAAGCAGAGCCGCTCCCCACGCGTAGTGTCCCACTCTGTCCAGATCCGCCAAGATCCCGAGGAAACGGCAGTGGATGCCATCCCCCTTCGTCCCCAGCAGAAGGCGGCCCAGGAAGAAGAAAAGAAACCTCCGAAGATCTAGGTCCACCAGCTCCCTCTCGCTCGGATCCTGGGTGAAAGCTGCACGAGCATCCCCCTCCAGTCGAGCCAAGAACTCCGCTCCAGTCTCGCTAACCCGCTGGCGCGGGTCGACGAATCCGAGCGCCTCCATGATCTCCACTCGGCCGACTACCCTGCTGTCTCTATCAGTCACGCTCGTCTCTAACCACAGCAGGTCCAGGGCACTCTCTCGGTAGTCGGGGTAGGTGACCCCGCTGACTGCCTCTCCGTCAACTCGTAGCCCGGTAATCCGAGCCACGTCCTCTAGTGTCGGCACCATGTGCCCCCAGGGCATCAGAAACGCCCGGCTCGGTGCGTGCCACCGCTCCCTCAGTGCCTGGATAAGAGGAAGGTCGAGCCGGAAGGGCTCGATCCTAAGGAAAGCTCCAAAGCCCATGGCGTCCACACGCGCCCTCTGGAAGTCCGGCAGCCCGCGGTATGCTGCCACCACCAGGGACCAGCTGATCCGGCCCTTCATCACGCCCTGCACACCACAAAACCAACAGAGAACACATCAGCATCATGAATAGTAATAAACAATAACACTGTATATACTACTTATTCATTTTATTTTATTTTTTCTTTTTAAATATTTTTTTTTTGTGGAGGCGTCCAGGCCCCTGGACGCCTCCTTTCCATTTCCTTTATTTTCTTTTATTTTTAGAAAAACCCCAAAACCAAAACAAAAAATATATTAATAATATATATATTATCATGGAGGCGTCCCAGACCCTGGACGCCTCCTTATTTTTAATTATATTTCTATTATTTTCGTAAATAAATAAAAAATAAAAAAAGAAAAAGAAAATGTGGAGGCGTCCAGGGCCCTGGACGCCTCCTTTCCCTCACTCCCCGGCCTTCTCTCACAGCCTCTCACCCGTCCGTTTAGCCTACTGAACCACAGAGTGAGAGTTCCGAGGGGCTTACCAGATCGTGCTCGTCCTCTCCCGCGTCGCCAGCGTCCACTGCAGCCTCCAAGGCCAAAGGAAGAGCCTCCTCACCCGCGGCAATCTCCTCCGCCGCAGCAGCCTCCTCGGCATCATCCCTCAGCCTCCTCGGACGATGAGCCCGTCGTTTCCGCTTTTGTGGACCCTGGCTCGATCCTCCTCGCTCCATTGGGACGAAGAATGGGTCGTCTGGATTGACTGGGCGGTTTGAATGAACAGTAATTGAGCAAAGGGGGGAGGCCCCCCCATATATATAGAATCCAGCCTCTTTGGGGCGTCCAGGCGCCTGGACGCCCCCATCTTTTTTCTTTTTTTTTTCAAAATTCAAAAAATTTGGGGCGTCCAGGCGCCTGGATGCCCCCAAAACAAAAAAAACTAAAAAATAAAAAAAAATAAAACGTTGGGGCGTCAAGGACCCTAGACGCCCCCAAATCAAAAAATTCAAAAAAAATCAAAAATAAAAACATAGGAGCGTCCAGACACCTGGACGCCCCCAAGACAAAAACTTAAAAAATTAAAAAAATAAAAAATTAGGGGCGTCCAGTCTCCTGGACGCCCCCATAATAAAAAAATTTTCAAAAAAAAAGGGGTATATATAAAGTAAAAAAAGATAAGAGTATGTATATAATCCAAAAAAAATACAAAGAAAAGAAAAACCACAAAAAAGATAATAATAATTAACGGAACTGGTCCAAAACTGCCAACTACCAGATTTTATTCCGTCAGAAAAGCAGAGTGAGCTACATCAGGGGCTTAGGCGCCTTAGGCCTTAACTTCCCCAGTTCGGTTACATAAGCCCTCCACGGCTCGCATTCTTCCACCACGTGCGCTAAGGCCTTTCCCGCAACACTTGTCTTCCAGGGAGCTTTAATGGCCTTCGCTTCCTTCGCGTCCGCTTCAGTGCCCAACTCCCTTTTCTTCAAAGGAACGATGCCAGTCGGTGGCGGGAACGAATGGCGTGGGATGCCAATCTGGAGGCAGCACCGATGCGCATTATAAAGGACGAACTCGGTCGCGCCGATCAGTTGAAGATCAACTTCGGGAGAAGGCCTCATGAGGAGATCTAGCGAAAGCAAACATGCCGGTGCGCAAGTAAAGAAGCCTTGTGTCACGGTGCGGAAGTGAGACCGCCAGTCTTCACGTTTCTTCAGCCACGGAACGCGGTTCACTACAGTACCACCGAAGCCTAACACGTCGGCTATGTGGTGAAGCGGGCTTTGTTGGAAGAGCTTCGAAGCAGTTGGCATTCCCTCGCGGTGGTCGAATTTGAAGTGCAAATCAAGCCAGCAATTCAAGACAAGTGCGCAACCAAAAGGAGGCTTACCCATGCTCGAGGCAGTAAGGCCACTATACAGGTAGGCGAGGACAGCGGGTCCCACCCTTTTTCCACGCCAGATCCCGCAGATAGCACTCAGTTGGTCTTCCTCCACTATGTTGTCGGTATGAGGAAACAAGAGAGCACCCGCCAGACAGATAGTGAACCCCTTCATGATTCCCTCCAAATAGTCATCGTCTGGTGACCCTCTCAGGGCGTCCATGACCCACTCCGCAAGCTTTTGGAGATCGATCCCCTTTTGAGTACGGACCTTTCTGGCTGCGTCGGGCGGCATGAAGCTTCCAAGGACGCTTTCAGAAGTCCCCCGTGTCAGCATCCGCATAGCCTTCACCTTCCCGTCACTCTTGAATTTCTTCAATCCGAGCAGAAGTTCCACCTCCTCGAGGAGGATGGTAACCTCGAAGGTCGGGAAGATAAAAGTGTGGGTCTGGGGATGCCAGATCTCCACTAGTGCGCCCATAGCCGCCCAGTCCATACGAATCTTCTCGTAATGCTTGGCGTGAATAAGGAGCCCCTGCAGATGCCACTTCGAGAGTATGGCCCTCATGCCAATGGAGATATTGGAAGTTAGCTTTGAAAGCCATGGCAGTTTGGAAAACTTCCTCGGGCCTGGGAAGAGTGGATATGGCTGGAAGAGGAAAGAAAGAAGAAATGAAGGAAGTAAGAAGAAGGTTCACATGGAAAATTTGAAATGAATCAGCTTACCATATGCGACAAGATCGTCCCACTCAGATGACCCTCGAGGTCGGAGAGTCGCCTGATCTCGCTGCTAGGCCTGCTCCTCTTCATAACGCGGGAAGACTCTCCTTCCATCCTGAAATCTCTAGATTCTCCTCTCCTTCCTCTCCTGAGCTTCCAAAACCCACCTTGGTGCATTTGAATGAACTAGCCTAAGGGGAGTTCTTATAGGAAGGGAAGATCGCTACAGGACGGAACATGTCACATCAGCAGTCAGTGTCAGGATTTTGGCTAGATTTCCTTTCCATTGTGGTGTGATTCTGTTATAAATCTGCTACTTTCTGATGTTATTGATCCATGCTGGCCTGTGCAGGTTTTACTAACGGACATCTTTGTCCTATCTCCTGTCCCACCTTTCAATGGTTGGTCCCACCATGTCATGCATCATAGTATATGATACATACGCTACTAGAACATGTCAAGGACCTTGCGGCCCGAACGAATCCGGGATTTGAGTTCCCCTTCAACAAAAACAGTGATGATCCTGGAAGAATTTGGGTTGTACGGATAGGCCGTTAATTTGTGGTAGCATGGGGACGACGGTTCCATTCAGTGAGTTGGTGCGCGGATAAACGGGCCCCAGCCCAGTGTCGGCTCACCGGAGTCGGTATCCTGACCCGTTCTTAACAAGTTGACAATATTATCCTTGGCTATTTTCTATTTTAGTTTGTTTTAAATTTTTCTTTAAACCCAGCATGCATTCATATAGGACTTTGATTTATTGCGGAAGATCATTCAAGTGATTCGATTGTGAAAGCCGTTGTGTTTCAATTCCCACAAATATGAGATATTCCACTCCGAATGAAATACTGAGTTTCCTTGAGACAGCCCTACGCTGCTCTTCCAAAGGAGACCCTTGTTTGGACAGACCCTCAGATATTCCTTTACTTTTGACCTTGTTTGACCCACCTTGGCCGCAGCACTTCCACATTGGCTGGTAACCGCTCCCCAAAGGTGAAACCTCCGGTTTATGACCCAGGTACTTCCACACCGAGAAGTTGGTCTCCTTTTCGTGCCTGAGCGCACATCTCACCCTCCCTTATTTGATCTCCGTCCAAGCAATCGTCAATATTTGAAAGACCTTCTTCAAGGTCGCCTCATTGAAACTTCAGGAAAGATTCCAAACAGTAACGTCAAAAGCGTGTCTCATCACACCTTGGCATCAACTTATCAGTCCGCTCCCACTTCATTTCACTCCACTTCGATACCATTCCACTACATGTCGCTCCCTTGCAAAGCAGACGCCAAGGCGGGGCAGCTGTAGACACGCCATTCTTGACGCCTCCTGAGAAAGTCTCATATTACTATACGACGCCCCGCAACGGCTTACGCATTTTAAATCACTCGAGTGCTTCCTTTTCTTGGGTCTTCTTCTGCCCTTTTCAGCATTCGGAATCGTCCCGTCACGGCATTCGGACAGCGTCAACACCAGTCAGACGCATCAGGAGGTTCCGGAATCAGGAAGGTGTCTGACGGGCGGCCGTCGACGCCTGATTTGAGGACCCGGGTGGGTCTTAATGGGGGCGTCCAGGCCCCTGGACGCCCCCATGTTTTTAATTTAATTTATTTTATTTTCTCAGGGCCCAAACCAAATAAAAAATATATATATTAATGGAGGCGTCCAGGCCCTGGACGCCTCCATAAAAACAAAAATAAAAAATGTGTGTAAAATGCCAGTTGGCATAAAAAAAAAAAAATAAATAAAAATATATATATATTAATGGAGGCGTCCAGGCCCCTGGACGCCTCCATAAAAACAATTATAAAAAAATCAAAATGCCAGCCTTGGCACAAAAGACAAATAAAAAATAAAATAATATATTTTGGAGGCGTCCAGGCCCCTGGACGCCTCCATCAACTCCCTCACGGGCGCCGGCCACCGAACGACGGTTTGTCGTGTGTGAAAAAATCCAAATTATAGAGACGTCCAGTCAACTGGACGCGCCCATTTCTGAATCACGAGGCGCCGCTCACAAAACCACGCGTTGTGCCAAACCGCGTGCGGCCGTCGTCGATTTTCGGTGGACCTGTTTGAGGCGTCCGGAGCCCTGGACGCCTCCACAAAAGTATTCCAAAAAAATATATAAAAATAGAATAAAATATTAATTCGGCCCTGATGGAGGTGTCCAGGGTCCTGGACGCCTCCACCCTCCGGAGCTCTATAAATAGAGGCCCACCCCCTCAGTTCTGGGAGAGCTTAGAAGTGATCCGATAGGCTGCCGGAGCCCAGAGGCTACGGAGTCATTTTCTAACCCGTGGGTTCTTTTGTAGGTGGAGGTTCTGCCGGCTTCTCGGGTGCTCACGCTCGCGAGAGGAAGGTCGTCTTCATCCACCGCGCTTCCACGTCGTCCCCACGCTGCCGGAGCTCCGCCGGATTTCACCATCGGCACATCCAATAAGCCAATTCTTTCCTTTTCTTCGTAGTTCTTTTGCATTCATCATCTTGCATCCCCTATCCCCCTTTATAAGGGCGCCTTTTCTTATACACTTCTTACATCCATCATCTCATTTCCTCCTACTCGAGTCCGAGAGGGGTTTAAAAGATAACACCAACCAGGTGTGTGTCTTGCCATCATTTCATTATTTTTATCGCAAGGATTTGAATACTACACCTCCATCTTTCTAATCCACTTGTCATTTGTTTGTCGTTGTTTTGCAAGGGTAGCCGAGGAAAGCCCTCTCCGTCGGCCGGCCGGAGGGAGAGGAAGAAGCAACCCGCCATCTCCCGCTCTTGAGGTAGGCGCGATCACCTTCTTATTTTGGGGTCTTTCGGCCCCTGGCGATCACATCTTATTTTCGAGGCCGCGGCGAGTCACTTCCCCAATGGCCGTTTAAATTTCCGTTCTTATATTCTCTTTATACTCTGTTATATTCTGCTCATATTCTCGAGGCCGCGGCGAGTCACTTCCCCAATGGCCGTTTAAATTCCCGTTCTTATATGTTATATTCTTATCTATTCGTGTTCTCGTGGCCGCGGCGAGTCACTTCCCCAATGGCCGTTTAAATTCACGTTCTTATACGTTATATTCTTATCTGTTTATGTTCTCGAGGCCGCGGCGAGTCACTTCCCCAATGGCCGTTTAAATTCCCGCTCTTTGTATTCTCTCTATATTCTGTCATCTTATTATCTGCTCATATTCTCGAGGCCGCGGCGAGTCACTTCCCCAATGGCCGTTTCAATTCTTGTTATTTAATTTTTGCACCATTCCCGTCCCCCCGAGGCCGCGGCGAGTCACTTCCCGCTATGGCCATTTAAACCCCATATATTGCTATATCACACTTGTCCCGCTCGCCCCGCCGGAGCAATCTCCCGTGGTGGCCCCTTCTCTCTCTTCTCTTATTTCTGTGTTGCAGCAAACAAACACCAAAACAAAAAGAGGAGCCCGCGCGCTCCGCGTCCTCTCCGCTCTTCCCCGAACCGCGTGACGTCGCTCACAACAACCTTTAACAAGGAGTGTACGACCCATCTCCACTACGGTTCTGTTCCTTCTCTCCACAACTCCATTCTGCTCAGGTGTCCTTGGTGAGGAGTACATATGGTTGATTCCATTTGACCTGCAGAATTCATCAAACTGTGAGTTTTCAAACTCACCTCCATGATCAGTCAAAATATTTTCAATTTTCTGATTTATTTTAACATAGAACTCCTGAAATTCTGAGAAGGCAGCACTCTTATTAGATAAGAAATAAACCCAAGTATACCTAGAAAAGTCATCTACCATGACAAACCCATACCTCCTCCCTTATAAGCTGACAGATCTGGTTGGCCCAAAAAGGTCCATGTGTATCAGCTCATAGGGTTTGGAAGACATATTTTTAGTTCTATACTTAAATGACTTTCTAGTTATCTTTGATTGAGTGCATGCATCATAGATTTTATTTTCTTTCTTGAAGGAAACTTCAGGAAGTCCTCTAACCATGCCATGCTTATTTAGTTTGTGCAAAACAGTGTAACTAGCATGACCTAACCTACGATGCCATAAAAATGCTAAGTCTTCTCTACTGGCCGTAAGGCAAAGGTTAGTATGTTGAATGTCATCTAAATCTATCATGTATGTATTATTTATTCTTTTTCTAGAAAATTTGACACTTTCAGAATCAGGTCCAAAAACCTTGCAGCATTGAGAATCAAATAAAACATTGTATCCTTTATCACACAACTGGCTGATGCTTAGTAGATTATAAGCTAACCCTTCAACCAGCATAACATCATCAATGCAGCAGGTAGAGCACTTACCTATTTTACCTGATCCAATAATCCTACCCTTTGTATTGCTTCCAAAGGTGACAAGGCCTCCTTGTTTCTCAGTCAGCATGCAGAACTTGGCCTTATCTCCTGTCATATGCCTGGAGCAGCCGCTATCCAAGTACCACAAGTTGTTCTTGGCTGCCAGGCATACCTGCATACACAATTAGGTAGAGAGGTTTGGAACCCAAGACTGATTGGGCTCCAATGCAGAAGAAATAGAAGCAAAGCAAGAAAGCAGGCTTTTCGGAATCCACATTTATTTAAATGAATTTTGTTCAGTGGATCCTACAGATTTTCTTCTGTTGTTGTTCCTTTTCTTTTTGTTGTTCTTCTTCTTATTGGTAGCATCATGATTATTTACAGTGTTGTTACTTCTGTGCCAGTGCCTTGGCCAGGGTGTATTCACAAAGTTTTGGCCATAGTAGTTCCTGGGCTGGCTAAAGAAATGTTGGTTCCTAGGTGTCCAGTTGCCATACCCATTTACCCAATTGCTAGTGTAAGGTCTTTGATATTGTGCAGCCTGATATGCCAGACTTGTATGCCTCCCCGGAGTTCTAGTCCAATCTGACCTGTTGAAGTAGGTTGACTGTGCATTGTGATAGGTCTGAACTCTGGGTTGGTAAAAATGTTTGGGTTGACTCCTAGCAGCATTCTGTCTCCCCTGCACCTTGGACCCTACTTTTCTATTCATAGGTTTGTTTTGGGTCTTCTTCAGAGGTGGTGATGATGGTGGAGACTTAGTGACTTTAACCTGGGGTTTATGAGACTGTGTAGGTTGACCCCTAACCTGAGTCTGAGCCCTAGGATTTTTCTTGGATGTGCTAGCTCTACTAGGCTCGCTAACTTTTTGTTTACCCTTCTCCTTAGCACTGATCTTTTTCAGATTAGCAGCTTTATTCACAGAAATGTTTGAATTCATGCTAATTAGAGGTCCTTTTTCTTTTTGTGCAACAAATGAAATAGTTTTCATTCCAAAGATTTTAGTTGCACTTGAATTAAATCCTAGACCCTCTTTTCTGAAATTAACTTTTGACCCTAACAAAGCATTTAGATTATATGTTCCTTGGGTCATTTTCTCAATGGTTTTCAGCTTATCCCCATTGTCTTTCTGAATTTCATCAATAGACTTTTTCAGTTCATTATTTACATTGAGGACAGCTTCATATTTTTCAGAAATAATTTTTACTTCACTCTCACATTTCTAAATTTTCAACTTCCATTCATCAATTTCTTTTTCAAGCCTCACATTCTCTTCCCTAGTAGCTTTTAACTCATTTTTGATTTTGTCTAATTCAGAACATGCGAGTTTCAATTCTTTATTCTCATAATCTAAGCATGCAATCTTATCAGTCAGAGTTGTATCATTTTGCATGGAGTTAATTTTTCTTCTAAGATGCCTATTCTCTTTTCTGATATCATCTGCCTTATCAGCTATGTCATGATAAGCATCTATCCAATCATTGATGGTAAAATCATCGAATCTAGTGATTACCTCATCTGATTCCTCTTCTCTATCTTCTGAGCTTGTTGCTGTTGCCATGAGACAAATGGGCTTCTCAGATTTGGCTTCACTGACTGAACTGCTACTGAAGGAGCCTTCATCTTCATCACTCCAGGTGCTAATCATAGCTCTCCCTTTCTTGTTTTTCTTCTTTGACTTGTCATTGTATTTCTGATTGTCTGGACAGTCAGCTTTCAGATGGCCCGATTTCCTGCATTGGTAACAGACGTTAGGTTCAGTTTTCTTAGCAGGTTTAGATTTATACCTTTTATCCTTTCGGCCGCCACTATATTTCTTTTGGCCGAATCATCCTGCTCCTTTTCTGAGAAATCGCCTGAACTCTCTGGTCATCATGGCCATCTCAGAACGAGTTATATCTTCTTCATTCGGGCTCTCCTCTGATGATGAAGAACTACTGGAGCTGGATTTGTTGGAATTGCTTGAACCAGCCTTCAGCGCTATCGGCTTCTTCTTCCTCTCAGCTTCTTCTGTCCTTGGCATATTAATCTCATATGCCATTAGCGAGCCAATTAGCTCATCAGCTCTTGTATTACGCAAAACCCTTGACTCCTCCATCACTGTAGCTTTTGTGTGCCAAGCATGAGTCAAGGACCGCAGAATCTTCCTCACCACATCATATTCTGTCTGAGGTTTCCCTAGACCTCTAAGACCATTGGTAATTACAGTCAACCGAGCATACATTTCATTGATGGTCTCGTTCTGCTTCATCTTGAAGGCTTAGTATTCGGATACAAGAAGATTGGCCTTCTGCTCTCTTACTTGAGATGTACCCTCATGAATGACTTCCAATGCATCCCACATCTCCTTGGCTGATTTGCAGGCTGACACGCGGGAGAATTCGGTAGGGTGCAGAGAGCACTGGATGGCGTTTACAGCACTCCAATTCAGCGTGGACCTTCTGATCTCCTCCTTGGTCCAGACATCTTCATTCGGGGACAGCTCATAAGGTCCCTTGCTGACAACCTTCCAGATCTCGTAATCCTTAGCCCTCAGAAACACTTGCATACGATTCTTCCAGTATGCGTAGTTAGATCCATCGAAGAATGGGGGCTTCGTTGTTGAGTGACCTTCAGCTATCATCCCTCGAGCATCCATCTCTGCCTATCCTCTTCGGGCGATGAGTCCCTGTAGAAGAGTGTGGCTCTGATACAAAGTGCTGAGTTAGATGGATGCAGTCTATCTACACGAAATATGGATCTAGAGGGGGGGTGAATAGATCTAATGCCTATTTAGAAAACCAATGTAAGGTTCAAATGCGGAATATAAGCAAATCTGCTAAATCACTAACCCGGATACTAAATTTCAACAGAAGCGAATCAAGCTCTTAAAATAAATAAGACAACCAGTCGCACACAGTTCATAGACAATCACCCAAACACAAGACACCCAATATTTTTAGGTGGTTCAGTCAAAGACCTACATCCACCCCACACTCAACCGAGTATGGCTTACTACTGCGCAACACAGCTTGTGTCCGCTGGGCAATACAGCTTGGCCTATAACCGCTGATACACAGCTTCGCTGGGCACTACAGCTTACCGACCAGAGGAATAGATCCTCTGCAACTGCTGGGGAAATACAGCTTAACCCGTCCAGTGGAGACTTCCACTACAAATCCGCTGACTCACATCTTGAAGAAACAAGAATTCGGAAATGAAACACAGAAGTAAAACGAAAATGAAAACCCAAATGGGAATGTAGCTCGAATGAGCAATGCTCAGCTCTGGTTTTTGAACCAAGAGACTGAGATACAACCTCTCAAACAAAAACTCTCACAATCTCACTCTCTCGATCAAGCTCTCTCAACTCATCTCTCTTGATCTTCTCTTCTCTCTTTTTCTTCTTCTCTGTTTCTCTTCTCACAGTGGATCGATGGCACTCTGCTACTTTCAGACTGGCTGTATAGACTTTGCTCTCTTCAGTTTTCGATCAGCCTCCATCTGAACACCAAGGCTTCAATATATACTGGCAGCAGGTGGATAAGGGCGCATGGTTTCCACGTTTTCCCGTCCAAGGAATTCGCCAGATCTGAGGCAACTTTATCCACGTGTCATCATCTGATCACCTCGTCCTCCTGGGATCACGAGCCATGTCAGCAATCCCTGTAGAGAATCCCTGTCAGATAGAGTATCGGATCATCAGCTGTAAATATATTCATTGCAGTGTATAGACTTCGGTTTATAGCCGACGTACAGACATCAATGTATGGACTTTACAAGACAAACACAATTTGTATACTTGCTCAGTGTATGGACTTGTTTGAACGAAAAGCAATGTATATACTTGAGGCATGAAGGCCAATGTACAGACTTGGCCACAAGCTGAACAATCGGATGTATAGACTTTGAGATCATTCAATCAGCCAATGTGTAAGACATCACGATGTATAAGCTTCAGTTTATATGAAGGGCTGTACATACTTGCTGAATTGTAAAGCAATGTGCAGACTATGAAGAACCTCACCCAATGTATAGACTTTAGATTAAGGTCGATGTATAGACTTTGAAGCCCAAAGGCAATGTATAGGCTTCGCCTTAGAAGCGTAGGGAAAGACTCCAATGTATAGACTTGAGTGAAGTGAACGGATGTTCAGACTTTGAATATGAAGACCAATGTATGGACTTCGAATCTGAG
The DNA here is from genome assembly GCA_022559845.1 of Amorphophallus konjac. Classification (NCBI taxonomy): domain Eukaryota; kingdom Viridiplantae; phylum Streptophyta; class Magnoliopsida; order Alismatales; family Araceae; genus Amorphophallus; species Amorphophallus konjac. Next base: position 141,370,757 of record CM040125.1, on the reverse strand, counting down.
GACCAATGTACAGACTATGAGAGCTAAGGCCAATGTATACACTTTAAGAACCTGACCCAGTGTATGGACTTAACATGATGCACGAAGACACAGTCCAATGTACAGACTTCATGAACAATGCATGAACGAGACGCTGTACAGACTTTGAATGAAGGTCCAATGTGCAGACTTGCCTTAGACTCTAAATGAGACGTACCTGGCTGTACAGACTTTGAAGAACAACATCCAATGTATAGACTTGATGAAACACTCACGAGTGTATAGACTTAGAGTGAAGCATGCAATGTATAGACTTTACGAAATACATGCTACAGTGCCAATGTGTAGACTTGAATATCATTCAACAGCCAATGTGAAGACTTCCCGATGTATAGACTTTCAAAATGAATGGCTGTATAGGCTTGAACAAAGAAGCAGCGAATGTATGGACTTCCAAATGGAAACGACGGTAAAGCGATCAGTGTATAGACTTCAAGGGAAACGACGGTAAAATTACCGATGTATAGACTTGAAGGAAAATGTAGGTAAACCTTCCAATGTACAGACTTCGAAGATGAACAGTTGGATGTACATACTTGGAAGATCACTGATGGCTGTATAGACTTTGCCTTAGACTCTAAATGAGACGGACGATGTACACACTTAGCCAATGCAATGCAATGTATGGACCTGTACAGTGAAACGATGTATAGACTTCACCAAGACACTGCATGAACAATATGATGCGATGTAAAGACTTCATGAGACGCTCACTGTATATACTTAGCACCGACAAATGTATAGACTTTGCGAAACACAGTCCATTGTACAGACTTTCAAGCCTGAAGGCCAATGTGTGGAATTGCACAATAGCTCAATGTATAGACTTGATATGTGTGCTTCGGCTGTACAGACTTCACTCTAGCAGGTAATGCATCAATGTATATACTTTGAACTTGAACGTGCAGTGTATAGACTATGAAATGCACTGTGGATGTATGGACTTTGAAACGATGGGCAATGTATAGACTATGCACAGTCCAATGAATGGACTTTAACTAAGGTGGACAATGTACACACTTAGCCGATGTGCATACTTTAACGATGTGATGCAATGTACACACATGTAAAGATGATGCAATGCGTTGACGCTGCAATGTATGCCAATGTATAGAGTTTCATGCTGCAAAGCACTGTGAAGACTTGTGAGTGTGTGAAGAACACAGTATAGACTCTGACTGCATTATGTACACAGACAACCTGATAAAAGCAATTTCATCAAAATAAGAACTGTTGCCAATCAATCAAAACAAACAATCAATCAAGATAAGGTGTTGCCAAAGAAATGAAGCAAATGTCAACATCATCAACACAGATGAGTCACAACAGTGCGGGCATCTTTATTAAGTTGGAACGTGACTAGATGGACCTTCTCTTGATCTGCACATTGCATAACTTCAAAGATGCGGTTCATCTCATCTATCCAATTCTCGGCTTCATCTGGATTAGAAGAACTCGAAAATCATGGAGGATTTAAGCTCCGAAAATGACGATGTAAGTCTCCAGCTCTTGCCCTTGTGTCAGCTTGTGCCATGTTTTGTAATGCCTGGGTGAGACCCGAAACAGTCTGTTGCATACCACCCCAATCCACGCGATGAGCCATTATGAGAGTAAGGTACCTGAGAAGAGTAATGAATTTGTTAACCTATTGGAATGAGTGGGGTTAATCTTAGAAAGAATTCTAATTACTATCTCATCCCAGGTTCTACCCAAATTCTCTCTCATAGGTTGGGAATTTCTTTCCTAGTTTCATAGGTGTGGGTCCTTAACCCTTGGACTTAATCTATGACATGCCTTTTCCCTACGACTTCTAGTCCTAGGCTCTGATACCACTTTCACTGTCACGCCCCGAGATTATGCAGCGGAAACAATCGGGAACGTGAACAGCCGGCTAGTATGCCTCAAGCAAGTAATATGATCAGAGCGCAAGATAATCACATAAACGTAATTTGCACAAGTGATTCACTAAAAATCTTTAACTTTATTTCTTCATAAAATAATTCCCAAAGTACATAAGATCCTTTCTTTACTAGACTCAAAAAAAAAGTAGATCATGACTCGACTAGACTTTTGATAACTATGGCTTCTCTCGTTCATACTTCCTTCAATCGCTCTCGGACCTGTCACTTGTATTATCCTATTTCGACTCACTTGCACTGCCTGAAGCATTAAGAAAGTAGGGAATGAGCACACTTGTCCAGTAGGTATCTTCGTATCAACATGAAGGCAAGTTTAAATGATTAACATTTTAGCTCTAGAGAACAAGATAAATCATGCAAACACGATGAAACATGCGAATAAAGCCAAAGTAACAAGATATGATCACGACGGAATATGAAGAATATGATTTAATCAAGTATATATCAAGAATGTCAATTTTGGCCTTTCAAGAATGTACTTTTCATAACCAGGAAGGCTATGCACTAGAAAGTCATGTAATAAGCAAGTAAGTACTTTTCACTTTATAGCAAGTACTTCGTGAATTTACGTGAATCCCGTGGATATGTCACTTATTTATAGAGAAAGTACTCCCAGTGCAATGCGACGCCAGTAGCATCATATCCCATGGTTTACAGTATGTTTCCGACAATCAGCCGAGGGGACTAGCATAGAGCCCTTGAACACAATCAGTGCTCGAACTACATCTTCAAGTATAAATCAAGCTACTACCACGTTTATAACAATAATGTGGCCAACAATGTACAAGTTCAATAATAATTCCATGATGAGGTACACAAGGTAAGAATGCTTCAATTAAGAACAAAAGATTTCAAGGATGACTTAAATGGACATCATGCTACGAAAGAAAATTCGGCAGCACAACGGTACTTTTATTACGTTCTATACCTTTAATATTGACTTATTAACATAAGTTCAACATCCAGATAATTCTAAGATTATCCATGAACTCAAGAAAATTAACCCCAAAGGTCGAACCTTAGGTTACATATAATCAAGAAACAAGCTCTCTAGTGCATGACCGTTTGATATAGAAAGTGGTCATATGCTGGACCGTTTATAAATTCAAGCGATCTAGTTTTAGACCGTTTCATAAAATAGAGTTTGACATTTTGAAAACAGAACCTCTGGAGCCTTGCGGTCTAGTGAACTTTCAAAAAGACAGTCTTGGTTACATCCCGGTCAACAAAAAATCTTTTGAATCAAAAATTAAAACCTCTTTTGTTCATGCCTCCGACATTTCTAGCACCTCCAAAACACCTCCTCCCGTTGCTCAAGTGAAAATCTCTGAAAATGGTTTTGATAAAAAGAAAAATCTCAACAAAAAGCCTTCCATGTCAAATAGATCTCAAAAATCAAAGTTGAATGTTGAATGCTTCTATTGTGGCATGTTTGGTCATGAAATGAATGATTGTGTTGTATTGAAAATGGATGATCAAAATGCATGCAAAGATAAATCTTCCTTCAAAAGAAAGAAAAATGTCTCATGTTTTTATTATCACAAACTTGGCCATGTCATGGATGATTATTTTGTGAAACAAAATGATGATTATCGTGCCATGAATGCTAAGTTTAATTTTTAAAGAAAATTTAGAAACGAACATGCTTCCCATGCTAAAATGTTTGCATCCCATAAGAAAAATGCATTCACGAATACTCATGCAAATAATGGAAAGCCATTCCGTAGATCCACATCTTCATGTTGCTTTCACTGTGGGAAATACGATCATGTCATGAAAGAATGTTCGTTTTTAAAAACTGAGTATTTCCATGCTTCTAGAATGAATGCTGGGTTTAATTCTATTAAATCTAGACCTTTTGAAAATAGGAGATGAAATATTTTTGAAAACACTTTTGCTCCCAAAAGAAAGACCTTTGCTAAAACTCCTCCTCCTCATTGCTACTATTATGAATGTTATGGACATGTGCTTGAGGATTGCAGGATCATGAAAGTTGATGACATGAGGGAAATGAAAAGCAAGAAAAATGTGCTTGGAAAGAATGCTACTAAACTCAAGGGACCCAAGAAGGCTTGGGTGCCCAAATGTGTTGAATAAACTGGCTTTGATCCAAGTGTGCCTTGAGGTAAATAAAGAATGAAATGGGTTCCAATAAAGGGAGCAAGGTACACTCATATGGTAAAACCCCAACTTTGCTTCTTTCATTGTCAAACTTGATGGTTTTGATGTTCTGGTATGATATTTTGGTGTGTTCTCATGTTGTGCTCTAAATTCTTCACAAGTCATACATGTTCCTATTGAATGAATATTTGATATATCAAATGGTGATGTGTGAAATGACAGGTTAAGCCTGTTAGGAAGCCATCACTATGGGTGAGTTGGATCTTCGGATCAAAATCTCCGTCTTGTACCAAAATTTAGAAATTTAATATATTTGGCTTATGACGAAACATGCTTTTGAATGAAATCATTTTGCCCTTGATTTGCATAACTTTCAAGATTCAATCTGAAAATCTCATTTGCTTCATCAAGGTAAAATTTTTGAATTGTGAAATTGATTGATCAAATACAACAATTGGTATTGAGTGTTGACCATGGCTCAATTTAAAGCTCATTGGCCTTGTGTGGATGCTTTGCATGAATGACAAATTGCTTGAATTGTTTAAACTAAAAATTTATTTCATGTAATACTATTTTGAATGATCATGGTTAAATGTTTGGGTTGTAAGGAAAATGACTCTCCATGATGAAATCTGAAATAAAATTCTAATGGTTCAGTGTAAATTTTATTGAAAATCCATCTCATGCATTTAGTAATTTCATGCTTGCTTGAATATTAGAGAATGTAAAAAAAAACTAAAAGCTTACATAAAAAGAATGCATTGGCATCTTTGCATATCATTCACATACTATGCATATAAAATGATAAAAAGATGCATATTACATATTCATGCATATAGAGCATATGCATCTATTTCATGATAATCACATATTTTGACTCATGAATGCTTGCATGAATGTTTCATGAATCCTTGCATGCTTATAAGTATTTATCTATGAAACCATTTCTTGATCTTTCTAAGACCTTACCTCCTTGCTAAACAACAATGCAGTGATTTTATACATATGTGATACATGTCATATATTAAGGGGGAGGATTTGATTCCGACCATACATACATTTAGGGGGAGTCATAGCCGTGTCTCGTCGAATTCATTTTATATATGTAAAACAAAAATTTACCCCCACACTCTTGCACACAATGAATTTAATGACTTTACTTGATAAGGATTTAAGAAATTTCTTTCAACACATTAAAGAGAACTTGAATCTCTACATTGACATTAAAGAGTAATCATGAGGAAAAAGTTGCCTACCCCACAAAATTAATAAGTGGTATGTGGAACCAAGTAGTCGGGAATCCCCACTGAAACAAATGAGGAAACTTACGTCGAAAGGTAAATCAAAAATCCACATGTGTGATGAATCCAAGTATCCGGGAATCCCCATTGAGACATATGAGGAAACTCGCATCGAACGGTGAAGTCCCTTAAAAGAAACAAAATCAGGATTGTGCGAAGCTATCAAAAGTCGAGATCTAAAGTGAAAGTGTAGAGAGGAGATTACCTTCTAGTGTTATTTAGAAAATCTGAAAATCTATATATTTTGAAGCTCATAATTCATTACATCACTTTTCACATGGGCATTTTTGTGATGTATGTATTCTATGAATTTTGTTTCAATTCATGATTTATGTAATACTTCTAATTGTGTATGCACAAATCTCTTAGTTATGCCTCATGTCTTACATTCTTGAATTTGAATCACATGCTCATTTCTTAACGCGTGCCTCATTTAGGGGGAGTTACTATATGTAATATTTATGTGCATGATGATTGTACTTGTGTGATTGCATGTTCATGCATTCCCCTTTGATCTAATTCTGAGCATAAACCTTGCATTTGAAGGATGGAAGTCATATTGTGCATAGCTTCATATCTTGCACGATTAGCATTCACATAGTACATATTCATTGCATTTGAAAGATGAAGCTCATCGTGTGCATTTTTAGCATGCTCAACATGCATATAGTTCATACATGATATCATCTTGAACAATTCATACTTTCCAGCAATTGGTATAGTTCATTTTGAAATACATCATTTTGAACACATCATGTTGCATAAATGCTTAAAAGAGTTCTTCCAACTTTTGGTATTATATCTTTGGGGCCAACTCTTCAAGAATTGAAATTATAAATCTTTGGGCCTTTAATTTTAACAACATTTGGTATCATATTTTTTGACCTTTGATTAGCATCACTTGGTAATTACATTGGTATCATATCTTTTGGCCTAACATGTTCATATCATGTCACATAACCCCATGTCTTTTTGTAGATGACAAAAAGGGGGAGAATGTTTGTGTGTGCTCAATATTTTATGAATGATGTTATTTTGGGGAGAATTTGAGAATTGGTGTATGCGCTCAATGTTGATCTTAATGCCTAAAGTCTGATCTCTCATAAAGATGTTTGCAAATCTGTATTATCACACACATCGTTTTGTCATCATCAAAAAGGGGGAGATTGTTACATCCCTTAGTTGGTGTTTGGTTTCAATGATATCAAAACGATTGTGTTTGTGTGTGTATGTGTTTTATTGAGTAACATGTATATATCATGATTGATGAGTTGAAAGATGGCTTCAAGGTTTATTCTTGAAAGTTCATTCTTGAAAGTCATATGAATCTTTGGTGTTTAAGGAACTAATGCTATATTTATCTTGATTTGCAGGATCAAATCCATGGCTCACGTTTTGGAACTCAAAGGAGTGCATCAATGAACTTCTTCAAAAAGGGAGTTACCTTTCTCATTGCATTGCATTTCATCTTTATATGATTCATACATTTCATCAAATAAGGTTTCAAGTCTTGATTGAGGTATTTCCTTGCATTCTCCTCACAAGACTTTTGGGCTATAAATATACTTAGCATATTTACTTGAATCTTGATGAATGTGATTTTATATCAATGTTCCTCGTGAGATAATACTTCATGAATGTTAGTTTTTAATCAACAATAATGCCATTTGAATGAATGTGATTCCATGATATTATGCATGCTTTGCATTTGGCATAATTGTTAACACTTAAGTAATGAAGCATTTTGATGTTGAAGATTTGGTTGTCTTGTGATTGAATCGTTGAGCTCCCATGTCATTATATTTGGTTGATTGAGAGATCCATGTTCATCATAACAAAACCTTGTCATTTGGTGGAATGTATTTTTATTGATTGATTTGAGAAGCCAAATACTTGGTTGAGTTAGTTCAATGATGTATTTTTATGTGAACTAGTTCAAAGAGTTAATGCTTGATTCATGAGTTTTGATTATCATCTAACCTCCTAGTTTATCATATTTTTACAGGTTCAAGGATGATTTTTAAACCCTCTCATGTCAAGTGGATGATGGTAACATCTAACCATTTTTTATGCTAAGTTCCGGGTTATTTTCATGAACATCTTTCATGAGGTTGCATCGCATTGGAAGTGTTTTATGCATCTTTGAAATGAGGTTTGTGATTTTTTTCAATGTGCTTAATCTATTCTCATAAATCTTGTTGAAACGTGGTTTAAATGGTCTTAACTCTTTGTTGAATGCATGGTAATTAGTTCTTGATTTTTGGAAATTTTTTTGATAGCTTAAAGGGGCTAAAAATGGATTTTTCCATCATCTTCCTGCATGGGTCGACCCTCAGTGTTTCTGTGAAGACAGAAACCATTTATTTGAACCCTGCCTGCAGGGGTCGACCCTAGGGGTCGACCCACAGCAAGGGTCGACCCCTCAGTCCTAGAACTATTTTTGATCGTCGGGTGTTCTCTGGTTGCCCGAGGGTCAACGCCAAGGGTCGACCCTGAGTCCCAGAATTATTTTTGATCGTCGGGTGTTCTCTGGTTGCACGAGGGTCGACCCCAAGGGTCGACCCTTTCCGGTCGAGAATTCCGAAACCCATTAAAACCTATTCTAAACCCCTTGAAACTTTACCAAACTACCCCCCAAAGGTTCCTAGACTTATGAGGGTGTTTCTAACGCACTTTAGAAGGGTTATATGGGTCTTTTATCCACTCTCCTTACTATATATATATGTGCTCCGAATTTGGGGAAAACAAGCCCTAATGTGTTCATGTTCTTTCTTGTAGGAGAAGAAAAAGGAGAAAATAAGGGAGGAGCTCTTGCAAGGTGATTTTGATCTACTTGAAGTGATTTTTGGAGCTCGTGGAAGAAGAGAAAGAGGAGCGGCTCGAGGAGAGGAATAAGAGGACGTCGAAATCGCCATCATCCGACAATGAACCAAGAGGAACCGGAAGAATCGAAGAAGGGGGAGCTCTCTACATGCTATATCTTCTTCATTTCAATCTTTAGACTATGTTTTGGATTCATTGTATCTATTTGTCTAGGCTTCATACATTTCTGAAGGAATATTGTGTGTGGGTGTTCGGAGAAAGGGTTCTCCGAGTGTTTGTGTTGATACGTGTGTGTCGCTTTGTGCGGAGCATATTGGCGTGTGTACTTGGGCATATTTTGGGATGTGTTCCCCGTGTGTTGTTGTGAGTTTACTCCCGTGAGGTTGCGTAGGCGTCGCCCTACGCGTGTGTGTTGGAGTTTGACTCCGTGTGTGTGTGGGGATTTATCCCTGTGTGTGTTTGGAGCATCATCTCCGTGTTGGGGATTTTTCCCCGAGTGAAGCCTCACCGGTTTGGTGAGGGGTGGACGTAGGGAGCCCGTCGTGGTCCCGAACCACCTTAAAAATCCTTTTATCTTTTGGTTTGCTTTATGGGATTGTGTGGTTTGCTTGTTTCATCTATTCATGTGATCGTGTGAGATCGGCAAGATTGAGAGAATTTAATTATCTTGTTTAGTTAAATCTTCAATCTCGTTAATATTGTTAATTCCATTGTGTTAGCATTTTAAATTTACCATCGATCGGGGGGGACAATTCAACCCCCCCTTCTTGTCTACTCGCCTACCCGGGGACCAACATATTTATAGGATTAGCTAGGTTTTCATGGATTAGAACAAACTTAGAGTCCCAATTAGTCTTTCAATTAGATCTTCTAGCCTTCTAGACTTATCTGATTAGTAGATAGAATCGATCCTAGGTGATTTGAATGCTAAAAATGTAATCTTTTCACATTTTCTCATATTCACGGAACTGATAGAGCTTAGCGGTCTAGGTCTAGACCGCTTATTGTCCCTGGCAGTCTTGTGATAGACCGCTTTCCACCTTGAGCGCCGAATTTGAAGCTAGTTTAAAGTCTTTTGATATTATCCATGTTATTATCCATTTGTTATATCTACTAAAGAGTAATTATCCCTTAATTCTGTGATTACACTAGTTGTAGGCTTCTAGAATATGGCTAAGGTCCAAAACAATCTTTTGGGTCAATGTGGGTTTATTATATGGGCCTAATCCTCATGGACCTATACAAATTGGATTTTATTAACCATAATTCATTTAATAGCCCGTTAAATGCTTAATAATTATTTTTTTAATCTTAAAAGTTCTTAGAAAATTCTCGGGCGTTACAGCGTCTCATCCAGGCAGGCCTCCAGTATCTAGTCTCTTGTTCCCAGCAACAAGCCAGTACGCCTCATCCAGGCAGGCCTCTAGTATCTAGCTCCCAATTTTCAACAATAGGCCAATGTGCCTCATCCAGGCAAGTCTCTAGTATCTAGTTCCCCAATCTCCAGCAATAGACCAATACGCCCTATGCAGGTCGTTGCATTCTACGTTTTGATGATGTCAATGTTTTATGATGTCAACCATTATGACTATATTTGACTGAAAATTAGAAAAGGGTGAAATATGCTAAATTACTTGAGTTAAATGATTCCTTTGATAGACCAAGGTCGATGCACATCCAAGACTAGCACAGACTAAAGTCGATGCTCAAACAGACCTGTTGTCTGTCAAGTCTAAGCATATGTCATCAAGGTCGGTGCACATCTTGCCAACGCAGAACAAAGGTCGGTGCACATGAAGAACGAAGGTCTGTGCACATCAGGCAAGGTCGGTGCACATGAAGACTTGAAGCTATGAAGGTCGGTGCACATGAAGACTTGAAGCTATGAAGGTCGGTGCTCATGAAGACTTGAAGCTATGAAGGTCAGTGCACATGAAGACTTGAAGCTATGAAGGTTGGTGCACATGAAGACTTGAAGCTATGAAGGTCGGTGCACATGAACACTTGAAACTATGAAGGTCGATGCACATGGCCAAGCTAAGGTCAGTGCACATACTGTTCAGGTCGGTGCACATATAGTTAAGGTCGATGCACATGGGCAAGCTCAGGTCCGTGCACATACTGCTTAGGTCGGTGCACATACAGTTCAGGTCAGTGATCATGCCTAAGCAAGGTCAACGCACATGAAGAAGTTCTTGTTAATAAGGTCTGAGCATATTCACTCAAGTCTGAGCACATGCATTAAGAATGTCACGCCCCGAGCCCGGAAGATACCCGGAGATACGCGACGAGTTTATATCAATCATGTCAATCAGAGTGGTCGTGTATTCGACACAAAGACAGAGATGCGCAAAATAGCAAGATAACCCAATCCTTTATTCATAATGGATAGACTACTACAAATCCAATACTCTGTTTAATAAAAAGGAAAAGAATACATAGTTGACTCAAGGAAACTATAGAAAAAAGACTAGACGACACTTGTAGAATCTCTATCACTTCACTCTTGGCCATTCCCATTCGATTGACTTCCATCGTCGTCGGACTTACCTGAAAAGTACAAAGGGACAAACGGAATGAGCGAACGCTCAGTAGGAAATTATATCTCAAGTACTAGCAAGGGGTTTAAGTAATTACATCTTTCATGAATGCAATAAGCTATGCATGCTCGCATGAAACGACAAGATAGAGAGAATGTAATATCAAGGAAATAAGATGGACTAATCATGATCTTTCAACAAGATAACAAGGGTATTCAAGATATTTAAGCAAGTACGTTTAACAAGTCATGTCAAGAACTTTGGCTATCATGTATCAAGCAAGTAAATTACCCTTTTTCGGGCCACGCATTTCATGTCAAGTCAAGTACGATTCAAATACAAGATGTGTGTGGAATGTCCAATCAAGAAAGTCAAGTACTCGGTATAATGCCAGATACCTTATCATTTTAACTCCCATGGGCACAAGTACTTTCGGGTGCTCCTCCCAGGACCAGATCGGGCCCTATATGCGCAGGCATTTATCATATGTTTTGACATCCACTCTTGTTTATAGCCAACATAGAATTTCAATAATCAAGCTTGTAGACACGTATGACAACTTTGATAGAATAGAGTCCAAAATATGACAAAGGACATAGAATGGCGATAATAACGGTATAATCACGATTAACGATAAAACTAGGTAGAATATGGTTCCCTTAACTTGGGTACCATGACAAATCAGTATGGACATTCTTTATATAGAATTGAGGTCCACATGAACAGTATATCAAAGTAAGATACCCTCATTCTTATCATAGAATTGAGGTTTACAAGAACGACATGATATGGCATGATATCATCATCCCATTAAGAATTTTCTTAGGATATACTCTTTGTATAATCATAAGGGCCGGTATACCATGTTTCTCTAGATTGACATGGCAAGGATCGTGTAATGGGTTTTTAGGGTACAACCAGCTCAGTCGGCCTTGAGGGAATCCAAGGCTACGAGGAGTCTTACGGAGGTCTCTATGACTAACTCGCTAGTCCAAAGGAACGGAATGTCCAATGGAGAGCTTGTATGTCAATGAGAGTTGAGTGTGATCGATAAATCAACATGAAACGTGGGACTATACTCACGGAGTGGAGAATAGTGCCGATATACATATATTATATACATATGAAAGCATCGGTTAACAGAGATAGTGAAAAATCAGTTTTACAGTAAAACAACGACTTAGGTCAAGTCATTTCTCAAGTAATTAACGCCTAACATAAGGGCGTTTACATATGTTTCCATTTTGCAGAATTTTCATTAATCCAGTTATTTATCTAAAACACGCCCTGGACAGGGGCGTTTCTTCAACAGTTGACGACTTCACAAGAAGGCGTCTTATTATTTACATATCTGTCAGAATATAAATAATTTTCAGGATTGATAGAAAACACGCCCTGGGAAGGGGCGTTACTGTTTAATTCTATTTTACAGAATAAATATATTTCAGGATTTTAACAGAGAAACGCCCTAGGAAGGGGCGTTAGCTTTCAGAGTCACGCCCTGTGCTGGGGCGTTAACATATGAAAAACGACTTTGTCCAAGTCGTGAATTCAAGAAATTACAATATTTCAGAAACTAAAATTTCAAGATAGGAGACATGGTCATGACAAGAAAATTAGCAGGTATTTACAGGCAGGTAGAGTCATGCAAGATATTAGAATCGATATTTCATATTTATTGAATTTTAAACAGGATCAATTATTAATTACATGCGATTTTCATGAAATTGACGCCTGTATACAAGGCGTATACTTTTAATTAACGACCTTGTGAGGGTCGTATCTTGTAAAATAGTGCCCTTGACAGGGGCGTTTCTTTCAAAATATTCCAGCAACGTCCGAGAAACTATAATAAAACTAACACATGGTATGCATGATGCTTTCTTGTATTATATAAATTTAGTTTGGGCTACAAGACTTGAGAAGATCCTACCTTATTAATGGATTTGGAGACAATCGTGAAGGGTCTGTAAGAATCGTTGGATGAAGATGATGAAGAACCTTGTTCTTCACGTTTACAGAACCTGTAGAGGAAGAGAAAAAAGAAAGAAGATGAAGATGTTAATAATCTTCACAGATGTAACCGAAGCTAGGACAAATAACGAAGAACATAACCTTGTTCTTTACTCAAGCACCAGATCCTTAACCTGCATTAAAGGAGAGGAAGAATAATCAATATTCTTCATGCGACTGTAAACAGACGGGCAAAAAAAAAAATAAGAAGAACGTATATTCTTCACTTACCGTGTAGCAGTAGATCGATCAAATGGTTTAGGGTTTAGATGCACGAGAGTTTTTATAGGATTTTGGGTGTCCTAGTAGGGTTGGTGATTGTGTGGAAGTAATACTTCTATGATAGAGTCATTACCACGTTTGAACTCTTTCTAATGCTTATCACTTACCCTGGATAAGTTCTGGGTTCGGACGGTTCACGAACTGAATTAACGCCTTTAGTCAGGGCGTCTACTATTAAATTAACGACTTTATTCAGGTCGTTTCTTAAGAAACGTCTTGTATAAGGGCGTTCTTTATTTTTAAAACACGCCCAAGATAGGGGCGTTTCTTGTCCTTGCCCTTTTTGGCGTTGGGATTTGACGCCGTCAGGTGAGGGCGTCCTTTCTTTAGTCACGCCGTAGATAGAGGCGTTTCTTTTTAAATTAACGCCTTACTAAGAGGCGTTATTTGTAATTTATTTTATTATTCTTATTATATGTATTACTTTTTTTAATTCATTTCAAATTTTTATTTATCAGGGTTGCTACACCCTCCCCCACTTAAAAAGAATTTGGTCCCCAAATTCAATATATATATATAATTATACACGTGGAGTGTAGAACATATACCTCTTAGAATAACTCGAGAAATCGTTTCTTCATAGATTCCTCGGTCTCCCATGTCGCTTCGTGTTCAGGATTCTTATTCCATTGCACCTTGAGCATGGGAATAACCTTATTCCTTAGAGCTCGTATTTCTCGATCCAAGATCTTCATAGGCTTCTGTTCATAGGTGAGATCTTTCTGGATCACCAGATCTCCATGTTCAATAATATGAGATGGATCGTGCACATACTTCTTCAACATAGATATGTGAAACACATTATGTACGTCGGACAATTGAGGAGGTAACGCGATGCGATAAGCAACCTCGCCAACTCTTTCAAGTACCTCAAATGGTCCGATGAATCTTGGCGTAAGCTTGCCCTTAACACCAAATCTTCGTATGCCACGTCCAGGCGATATCTTGAGAAATACATGATCTCCGATTTGGAATTCAAGATCTCTCCTTCTTGTATCAGCATAAGCCTTTTGTCTCGTCTGAGCAACTTGTAATCTTTCTCTGATTACTTGTATCTTCTCAGTTGTATCCCTTACCATGTCTGGACCTAATAGTTGTTTTTCCCCAACTTCGTTCCAGCATAAGGGTGATCGACAACTCCTTCCATATAAAGCTTCGAAAGGTGCCATTTGGATACTAGCTTGGTAGATATTATTATATGCAAATTCAATTAATGGCAAGTGGTCATGCCAGCTTCCTCCAAAGTTAATGATGCATGCTCTAAGCATATCTTCGACAACTTGATTAGCTCTCTCGGTCTGACCATCCGTTTGTGGGTGGAAAGCAGTACTAAAGTTGAGCCTTGTTCCTAACGAATGTTGTAATCCCTTCCAAAAATGAGAAGTAAAACGGGGATCTCTGTCAGACACGATTGAGACAGGAATTCCATGTATCCTGACTATTTCCTTGATGTATAGTGCAGCTAGCACATCAATTGACCATCGACTCTTGATTGGCAAGAAATGCGCCGATTTAGTCAATCGATCAATAATAACCCATATTCCATCATGTCCTCCTTTTGATTTAGATAGACCAATGATGAAATCCATACCAATATCCTCCCACTTCCACTTAGGAATATCTAGAGGATGTAGTTTTCCAGCAGGCTTTTGGTGTTCCGCCTTGACCTGTTGGCATGTGAGACAGCGTGATACATAGTCCGCTATTTCTCTTTTCATGTTGGGCCACCAAAAGTTCCTCTTTACATCTTGATACATTTTGGTTGATCCTGGATGAATAGTGTACCTTGATCGGTGAGCTTCATCTAAGATCTTCTTCTTTAATTCCGGACAGTCGGGTATACAAGTTCTACCTTGAAATAATAATCTTCCATCAGAAGTTAGTTGAAAATCAGATTGTCCTTCTAATCTGCCTTTGATTTCCACTAATATAGGATCATCATTCTGAAGTGCTTCTATCTCAGATAATAAATCTGACTGTATGCTTACATGAGATAATGTAATAAATTTGGATTCCGTGTCCAAGCTGATATTGAGCTCGGAGAATTGTTCAAGTAACCTCCATTCTTGTATCATATAATTGGCTATCATTGCTCTCGGCTTTCGACTAAGGGTATCAGCAACATAATTACCCTTTCCGGGATGGTATTGAATATTGAAGTCGAAGTCCTTGAGATATTCTAGCCAGCGTCTTTGTCTCATGTTTAGCTCCTTTTGTGAAAATAGATATTTGAGACTTTTGTGATCGGAGTATACAGTAAACTGCACTCCATATAAGTAGTGTCTCCATATCTTTAGGGCAAATACCACCGCGGCCAGTTCTAAGTCATGGACGGGGTAATTCTCCTCATGCTTCTTCAGTTGACGTGAAGAGTATGCTATGACCTTTCCTTGTTGCATTAGGACACATCCAAGGCCAATGCCAGAAGCATCTGTGTAGAACTCGAATTTCTCTCCTTCTATTGGTAGAACTAACACCGGAGCTGTAGTGAGATGATTCTTGAGAGTTTGGAAACTTCTTTCACATTCCTCACTCCATTCATATCGGATCTCCTTACGAGTTAATCTTGTAAGTGGTACGGCGATCTTAGAGAAATCTTTGATGAATCGCCGATAATAGCCTGCGAGACCTAAGAAACTCCTGATCTCGCTTGCATTAGTGGGTCTTTCCCAATTTCTCACAGCTTCAACTTTTGACGGATCTACTGATAATCCATCTTTTGATATGACATGTCTGAGAAAAGCTACTTCTTCAAGCCAGAATTCAAACTTGCTGAGTTTTGCATATAATTGATTTGTCCTCAAGACTTGCAATGCAATCCTCAAATGCTCTTCATGTTCTTCCTTAGTCTTGGAATATATCAATATATCATCAATGAAGACTACTATGAATTGATCCAAGTAAGGCCTGAATATGCTATTCATTAACTGCATAAAGGCAGCAGGGGCATTTGTTAGTCCAGAAGGCATAACAACAAATTCATAATGGCCATACCTGCTTCTGAATGCGGTCTTGTGAATGTCATCATCCTTGATTCTTAATTGATGATATCCCGACCTGAGATCAATCTTGGAAAAGTATTTGGATCCTGAAATCTGATCAAATAATTCATCGATTCTCGGCAGTGGATACTTGTTCTTGATAGTAAGATGATTCAACTGTCGATAGTCGATACACAATCTCATGGATCCATCCTTCTTCTTTACAAATAAGACTGGTGCTCCCCACGGGGAAGTACTTGGTCTAATAAACCCTTTTCGGATTAGTTCCATCAACTGCTCCTTCAACTCCTTGAGTTCAGCAGGGGACATTCTATATGGTGCCTTTGAAACAGGACCAGCACCGGGGACTAAGTCAATGGTGAAGGCCACTTCTCTTTGAGGGGGTAATCCCGGCAAATCTTCCGGAAATATGTCGAGAAATTCTTGCACTACCTGAATGTCTTCTATCTTGGTTTCCTTAGCTTCTTTAACAGTGACAAAAGCAAGGAAGGATACACATCCTTTCCTGACGAGCTTGCTTGCTCGAAGAGCCGAAATAAGAGGGGATTTACTCCGACTCTTGGGGCGAGTAAAGACTAATTCTGGAAAATCTTTGAAAGCAATTCGGCTATTGCGGCAATCAACCATTGCCTGGTATTTGGATAACCAGTCCGCTCCCAGTATAACATCATACTCCTTTAGATCGAGGCATATGAGATCTATAGGTAAATTCCTACCTTGAACCATTACCTCACAGTTTTGGTAGTGATGAGTAATATCATTTTCACTTCCCAGAGAAGTAGTTAGAACTATTTTTATCCATTCTGGTTCTAACGGTAACGGGTCGGCAAACTTCTTAGAAATAAAGGAATGTGATGCACCAGTATCAAATAAAACATAAGCACTTTTGGAACAAATTTTCAATGTACCTTCCACTAATCCGCCTTCTTCTTCAGGTTCGGTCTCCTGGATTGCATGGAGACGAGCATTCTTTGTCACCGGGCGTTTACCATCACCGGCTTGGTCATTCATTAATGGACACTCGGGAATCCGATGCTCACGGCTTCCACAACGGAGACAAGCTCCTAATTTCCTCCAGCATTCTTCTGTCTTGTGACCAGCCTTGTCACAATGCTTGCATACTGTATTAGAAGGGGTAGTTGTGATAGAGAAAGGCTTGGTCTTTTTGAACTTATGGTCTTGAGAGGAAGAACCTCCATTATTGGGCCTCTTCTTGAAATTGCGTTTGAAAGAACCCGAACTCGTGACTTGTTCCTTCTTGTCTTTCCCTCGGATCCTATCAGATAGTTCCGTGGCATCTTCAAGTAGTTGAGCTCGGCGCACTATTTCAGAATAAACTTGGATGTCCATAGGCGCCAGTTGAGTAATATAGTGGGGCCTAAGCCCATTAAGAAATCCACGGGCTTTCATCTTCTCCGTGCTAATAAGATGCTTAGCATATCTAGACAACCTGGAGAACTGAGCTTCATAATCTGCTAATGATAAGGATCGTTGCTTTAATGCAGCAAATTCTGCAGCCTTCTTTTCTTGGACTCGGTCCGAGAAATATTTAGCATTGAAGTATTCCACAAATTCTTCCCATGTTACTTGAGTCGGATCTATGGTTGCTTCAATAGACTCCCACCAGCATCTAGCATCTTTCTCTAATTGAAATGTAGCTAATAGAACTTTGTCCTGATCCGTGCATTGCATGACACGGAATATGCGCTCGGTTTCCCGGACCCAATGCTCGGCATCGTCCGGATCGGTCGATCCCATAAACTTCGGGGGATTCATGTTCTTAAAGGCTTGGTGTAAGCTTCCAGCTCGTGGAGCACCACCTTGTGCTACCTGTTGTAGCACTTGGGCCATCCCTTGGAGGGTACGCTGCATGTTGCGCCATTGAGCACGTTCGGCAGCCATTATCCTACAATTACAATAACTATATTAGTTCGTGATCGTATTTAAAGACTCGTACATTATGTTAAATCTATCCCTTGGTTCTACCCAATCTCACTGGTTTAAAGGTTCAACTTATCCTTGGACTTGGGTTTTTCCTAGGAATTGAATACCTTAGGCTCTGATACCACAAAAACTGTCACGCCCCGAGCGCGGAAGATACCCGGAGATACGCGACGAGTTTATATCATTCATGTCAATCAGAGTGGTCGTGTATTCGACACAAAGACAGAGATGTGCAAAATAGCAAGATAACCCAATCCTTTATTCATAATGGATAGACTACTACAAATCCAATACTTTGTTTAATAAAAAGGAAAAGAATACATAGTTGACTCAAGGAAACTATAGAAAAAAGACTAGACGACACTTGTAGAATCTCTATCACTTCACTCTTGGCCATTCCCATCCGATTGACTTCCATCGTCGTCGGACTTACCTGAAAAGTACAAAGGGACAAACGGAATGAGCGAACGCTCAGTAGGAAATTATATCTCAAGTACTAGCAAGGGGTTTAAGTAATTACATCTTTCATGAATGCAATAAGCTATACATGCTCGCATGAAACGACAAGATAGAGAGAATGTAATATCAAGGAAATAAGATGGACTAATCATGATCTTTCAACAAGATAACAAGGGTATTCAAGATATTTAAGCAAGTACGTTTAACAAGTCATGTCAAGAACTTTGGCTATCATGTATCAAGCAAGTAAATTACCCTTTTTCGGGCCACGCATTACATGTCAAGTCAAGTACGATTCAAGTACAAGATGTGTGTGGAATATCCAATCAAACAAGTCAAGTACTCGGTATAATGCCAGATACCTTATCATTTTAACTCCCATGGGCACAAGTACTTTCGGGTGCTCCTCCCAGGACCAGATCGGGCCCTATATGCGCAGGCATTTATCATATGTTTTGACATCCACTCTTGTTTATAGCCAACATAGAATTTCAATAATCAAGCTTGTAGACACGTATGACAACTTTGATAGAATAGAGTCCAAAATATGACAAAGGACATAGAATGGCGATAATAACGGTATAATCACGATTAACGATAAAACTAGGTAGAATATGGTTCTCTTAACTTGGGTACCATGACAAATCAGTATGGACATTCTTTATATAGAATTGAGGTCCACATGAACAGTATATCAAAGTAAGATACCCTCATTCTTATCATAGAATTGAGGTTTACAAGAACGACATGATATGGCATGATATCATCATCCCATTAAGAATTTTCTTAGGATATACTCTTTGTATAATCATAAGGGCCGGTATACCATGTTTCTCTAGATTGACATGGCAAGGATCGTGTAATGGGTTTTTAGGGTACAACCAGCTCAGTCGGCCTTGAGGGAATCCAAGGCTACGAGGAGTCTTACGGAGGTCTCTATGACTAACTCGCTAGTCCAAAGGAACGGAATGTCCAATGGAGAGCTTGTATGTCAATGAGAGTTGAGTGTGATCGATAAATCAACATGAAACGTGGGACTATACTCACGGAGTGGAGAATAGTGCCGATATACATATATTATATACATATGAAAGCATCGGTTAACAGAGATAGTGAAAAATCAGTTTTACAGTAAAACAACGACTTAGGTCAAGTCGTTTCTCAAGTAATTAACGCCTAACATAAGGGCGTTTACACATGTTTCCATTTTGCAGAATTTTCATTAATCCAGTTATTTATCTAAAACACGCCCTGGACAGGGGCGTTTCTTCAACAGTTGACGACTTCACAAGAAGGCGTCTTATTATTTACATATCTGTCAGAATATAAATAATTTTCAAGATTGATAGAAAACACGCCCTGGGAAGGGGCGTTACTGTTTAATTCTATTTTACAGAATAAATATATTTCAGGATTTTAACAGAGAAACGCCCTAGGAAGGGGCGTTAGCTTTCAGAGTCACGCCCTGTGCTGGGGCGTTAACATATGAAAAATGACTTTGTCCAAGTCGTGAATTCAAGAAATTATAATATTTCAGAAACTAAAATTTCAAGACAGGAGACATGGTCATGACAAGAAAATTAGCAGGTATTTACAGGAGGTAGAGTCATGCAAGATATTAGAATCTATATTTCATATTTATTGAATTTTAAACAGGATCAATTATTAATTACATGCGATTTTCATGAAATTGACGCCTGTATACAAGGCGTATACTTTTAATTAACGACCTTGTGAGGGTCGTATCTTGTAAAATATCGCCCTTGACAGGGGCGTTTCTTTCAAAATATTCCAGCAACGTCCGAGAAACTATAATAAAACTAACACATGGTATGCATGATGCTTTCTTGTATTATATAAATTTAGTTTGGGCTACAAGACTTGAGAAGATCCTACCTTATTAATGGATTTGGAGACAATCGTGAAGGGTCTGTAAGAATCGTTGGATGAAGATGATGAAGAACCTTGTTCTTCACGTTTACAGAACCTGTAGAGGAAGAGAAAAAAGAAAGAAGATGAAGATGTTAATAATCTTCACAGATGTAACCGAAGCTAGGACAAATAACGAAGAACATAACCTTGTTCTTTACTCAAGCACCAGATCCTTAACCTGCATTAAAGGAGAGGAAGAATAATCAATATTCTTCATGCGACTGTAAACAGACGGGCAAAAAAAAAAAAAAGAAGAACATATGTTCTTCACTTACCGTGTAGCAGTAGATGGATCAAATGGTTTAGGGTTTAGATGCACGAGAGTTTTTATAGGATTTTGGGTGTCCTAGTAGGGTTGGTGATTGTGTGGAAGTAATACTTCTATGATAGAGTCATTACCACGTTTGAACTCTTTCTAATGCTTATCACTTACCCTAGATAAGTTCTGGGTTCGGACGGTTCACGAACTGAATTAACGCCTTTGGTCAGGGCGTCTACTATTAAATTAACGACTTTATTCAGGTCGTTTCTTAAGAAACGTCTTGTATAAGGGCGTTCCTTATTTTTAAAACATGCCCAAGATAGGGGCGTTTCTTGTCCTTGCCCTTTTTGGCGTTGGGATTTGACGCCGTCAGGTGAGGGCGTCCTTTCTTTAGTCACGCCGTAGATAGAGGCGTTTCTTTTTAAATTAACGCCTTACTAAGAGGCGTTATTTGTAATTTGTTTTATTATTCTTATTATCTGTATTACTTTTTTTAATTCATTTCAAATTTTTATTTATCGGGGTTGCTACAAAGAAAGTCTGAGCACATGCATTAGGCAAGTCAGTGCACATGCACACTCATATCTTCATAAGGTCGAAGCACACAAAGGTCTATGTGCCAAGGTCGGTGCAGCTGAAGGGCTTAATGAACTTAAGGTCTAAATATTAAAGACCATCATGCTTAACAAGTTCAAAGCAGCTGAATGTAAGAGTTAACAACTTAAGCTAAGTCAGAGCACCTGGTCAACAATTCAATAGACACGTGAAAGGTTCGTTGAAGGTCAAGTGATCACGTGCCACTCAGGCACGTAATCCAACTCACGTGACAAGATGATGTACTACCTAGGACTTCACTTTGGCGTGAAAAGAAATGTCCACGCAGAAGATCCCCTGAGAGGCCAATAATTAGAGAATATTCTTCAACCCACGTGGACCAATCAGCTTTCTGTTGCTAATCTGGATCGTGGAAAGGGTGAAAATGATACCCTATTCTATAAAAAGGGTGTCTCCTCCTTCAAAGAGGAAAAAGGGTGTATGGCTAGAATTTCCATTGCATATTCAAAGAGAGAGCCACCTCCAAAAGAAAAAGAAAGAGAGCAGAGCAGCTCCAGGAAGAAGAGAGAGAGTGAGAAGACTAGTATGAGGGAAGAGAGAGAGAAAAGAACGTCTGAGAGCAGCCATCCAGTTCATTTGAAAGCGCTTCTTTAAAGCTACATTCAATTTTTACTTTTGTTCTTTTGCTTTCATTTTCATCTTGTTTTTCGCCTTGATTTCTCATTTTGTTCCCTCTAAGTGCTCTTAGAGGAAGTGAGATACTATCTCCGGTTGCGAGTGACTTAGGGTCGCTCGTGGGTTTCCCTCTGGTGTGGAGGAAGGGAGGATTTGTCCTTCAATTATGGACTGGTGGTTTGCAAGGCCACGGTGCAGGTTCTGTGGGGTACAGAACCTGGGTCGAGGGATTTGTCTCCCTCTGGGCAAGCTGTCAGGTAGCTTTGTATAGCAGACTGAGTCTGCTTCTTCTCCATCATATGCTAGTGAAATCCTCATCCTGTGTGAGCGAGGGGTGGACATAGATTGCGGTTGGCAATCGAACCACCTAAAAAATCCTCTATCTTCTGGTGTGATTGCCTCACTGATCTTCTTTGTTAGTGCGGATTTGCTATGTCCTGTTGGTATATTAAAAGACCCAGTCCGAACGATAGGTGAAGCCTATCTGAAAGATGGGCTTCTTGCATGAGGAGTCTCTCAAGACAAACCTCTGCCAGGTACTGCAGGCCAACTGCAGATTTACACTTGAATCTGATAGTGCGTTTAAACTGCATCATTTACATTGTCCTTTTATGCTCATTTATTGTTCGATCATAAGTCTGACGATATCTCTCTGTTTAATCCGAGTATCCTAACCTCTAATAGATTGTTGAGTTTGCACTCAACTGTGCTTTAAGCATTTTGCATCATCTCTTTTGAAATCATCAAATGTGTTCCTTCAAATTGTTTTTAATTTAGGGTGATATATTCATCCCCCCCTTCTAGATCACTCTCTGGTATTTCTATCAATTGGTATCAGAGCGGGTTACCCAACATGTGGTCTAACGACCAGGGTAGACCTAGAACTAACAATCCTCACAGCTTCATTGCAGAGGGACATTCAATTAACCGTCCTTCCTTCTTTGATGGTGTCAAATTTCTTTACTGGAAAAATAGGATGGAAGTGTTCTTAAGAGCGCAGAGTCACAAACTTTGGAGAGTGATCACCTCAGGACCATTCGAGCTTCTAAAGGATGAGAATACGTGGACAAGGGAACACATCAGGCTTTCCACTGTGAACTGAACGGCACTAAATATAATGCAATGCGTAGTCCATCTAGAGGAGTATGCTAGGATATCAGCTTGCAAGACAACAAAGAAAATGTGGGATGAACTAGAGCTTATGTATGAAGGTACATCCCAGGTCAAGGCTGCAAAGCTAAACATGCTAACCTCTGAGTATGAATTGTTTAAGATTAATTCTGAGGAGACAATTATTGAGATGTATGCTAGACAATCGTTGATCACGAACAGCCTCAACGGTCTAGGGAAACATGTCCCAGAAGTTGATCTCGTTAGAAAAATTTGTAGGTCATTGACTCCAACGTGGCACACTAAGGCCACAGTCATAGAGGAATCTAGGGAGTTGTCAAAAATGATAGTCACAGAGTTGATTGGATCCCTAATGACGTATGAATTAAATTTGAAAAGAAATGTTGAAGAAAACCACAAGAAGGGCAAAAACATTGCTCTTAAAGTGTCCCGGAGTAGTGATAGTGAAAGCAGAGAGGAATGTGACAGTTTCTCTGATCTTGACTCAGAGCAGCAAGCCATGCTGACTCGTAGGTTCCAACAATTCCTGAGATCCAAGGGCAAGACATTTAGAAAAAGATGGTCACAATCGTCTGGTAAGAATTTTAACTCCAAATCTGGGAAATTCAAGACTACTGACAAGCCTACTTGTTTTCACTGTCACAGACCCGGTCATATGAAGAGTGACTACATCGATCTTCTGAAGAACACCAAGGTGCAGAAGAAGAAGCCCAAAGCTATGGTCTGCACATGGAGCGATGAGGAGGAAGATGTTGAATAAAGTTCTTCTAAAGGGGAAGAGGAAAGACCGTGTCTAATGGCCGACTCAGACACTGAGGTAAGCAATCCTTTTGAACAATATATTTTAGATGATTGGGAGGATGCTTATTCTAACTTACTAGATATGTTTAATTGTCAAACAAAGGGTTACAAAATGCTGAAGAAAAAATGAATAACATGGTTGAGGAACAAAACTGTTTGAGAAAAGAAAATGAAGAATTGAAAGATCAATTTGAAGAAGTAAGCTCCCTGAAGGATGACAATAAAAATCTTCAAAATCAATTTGAACAAGCTAAAACAAATCTGGATGAGTTCAAAGTAAAATTTCAAGAACTGAAAAGAGAAAATGCTCTCATTCTTGAGAAGTATGAAGCTATAAAAATGGCTAACCAGAAAATTCAATAACATTGTGAGAAAATTTAAAAGGAGCTTGAAGATATACAATCAACTTTGAAAAAGTTTGTGTAGGGCAAGACAAACTTGGATACCATGCTAGGAGTTAAAGTGAATTTCAATAGAGAGGGCTTGGGCTATGACCCCTCTAATAAAAAACCCTTTGAATTTCAAACAGTAACTTTCTGCCATGGAAAGGGAAAGGAGAAGCTGGACACCTCATCCAGCTCAGACAACAAATTCCAAAAATATGTAAAAACAAATTTCAGTCCATCAAAAATCATCAATAAAAATTTGAATGCTAAGCCTACACTACATCAATGCAGCAAGACTGCTGCTTCAAGGAATCCCGACGTCTACAGAGCAAATATAGTTCACTTTAATGGGATGCATCGAGGTAACAATTCGAAGCAGTTGAATCAACAAAGATGGCCCAATCAAAATAGAAACTGGAATCATTATACATCAAATTGGGCACATTATAATAATTCATAGAAGCAATTCAATCATAAAAGATTCTGGAAAAAATCACAAAGAAATACATACAATTGGAACAACTCATTCTACAATAAGAACAAAACTCATCAAAATCCAATGACTGGAGCCAATAAATTTTTCCATGCTGAAAATAAAAACTTAGTTCACAGGAAGGGAACCAGACAGATCTGGATTCCTAAGACTGTTCTGGAAGGAATGAGCAACTTGCTTGGACCCAACCTTTCTTGGGTTCCAAATTCTCTTTGTATGAATTGATTGTAGGTTGGTCTGGCAGCCGAGCATAATAGATGGTACCTGGATAGCGGCTGCTCCAGGCACATGACAGGTGATAAGACCAAATTCACTGAATTGGAAATGAAGGCAGGAGGTTTGGTCAAATTTGGAGGGAAGAATAAAGGTAAGATCATAGGAACATGTACAATTGGTAAGTCTCCCTCAAATGTCATTGAAAAAGTTTTACTTGTAGAAGGTCTACAGCACAACCTGCTTAGCATTAGTCAGTTATGTGACAAGGGTCATAGAGTAATTTTTGATAATAAAGCATGCAGATTTTTTGAAGTTAATGCTGACAAAATCATGTTCATGGGACATAGAGTGAATAATGTCTACATTGTAGACCTTAATGAAAATTCAGAATCAAACATTTGTTTATCTGCTGATTTAGATAATAATGCTTACAACTGGCATAGAAGGTTAGGCCATGCTAGTTATAGTACCTTAAATAAATTATTGAAACATGATCGGGTTAGAGGGTTACCTAAAAGAAAATTCAACACAAATTCAAAAATCGATGATGCATGTGCTCCGGGTAAACAAACCCAGAAGTCCTTTAAACTAAGATCTGAGCCATTGTCCTCAAGGCCAATAGAATTGCTGCATATGGATCTTTTTGGTCCTACTAGAACTCAGAGTCTGAATGGTAAGAGGTTTGGTTTTGTGATTATTGATGATCATTCTAGATTTTCATGGATATTTTTCTTAACCAATAAAAATGATGTTTTTAAGAAATTCAAATAGTTTTTCAATAAGATTAAACAAGAAAGAAAACATAAAATCTGTTCAATTCAGTCTGACAATGGAGGTGAATTTGAAAACTCCATGTTTTCTGATTTTTGTGAAAATGAGGGACTAACTCATAAATTTTCTTCTCCCAGGACACCCGAGCAAAATGGAATTGTTGAGAGGAGAAATCGAATTATTGTGGAGATGGCCCGAACTATGCTGATTGAGAGTCAACTACCAAGGAAGTTCTGGGCAGAGGCGGCCAACACAGCATGTTATACAATCAATAGGGCCATGGTAAGACAAATCCATAAGAAAACCCCTTATGAGCTTCTGAAAGGTAAGAAATCAAACTTAGCTCACTTCAGAATTTTTTGCTCCAAATGTTTTATTCACAATAACGACAAGAAGGACCTGGATAAATTTGAAGTTAAAAGTAGCCCTAGAATCTTTTTAGGATACTCTGAAGTGTCTAGAGCATACATGGTTTTCAATATTTCTAAACAAAAAGTTGAAGAGTCTTCACATGTTATTTTTGATGAAATAAAAATTACCACTAATCTTGAAAATGATGACAGGGACTCCAAGCATGATGGAGAGTTCCTAGAGGACAAGCTGAATAAAGAAAATTTCAACACCTGCTGCATCAAGGGGTCCTGATCAGGGTGAGTCAGCTGAACTAGGTGAGTCCTCAATAAATTTAAAATTTCTGAAAGATCATCCTATACAGAATATTATAGGCAACTTACATGATCCCCCTAGGTCTAGGTCATATTACAGAGATGTAAATAACTAAGACTTAGTTGCATTAATGTCTCAAATTGAACCCAAAACTGTAGAAGATGCATTGAATTATGAATCTTGGGTTAATACAATGAATGAGGAACTAGGATAATTTGAACGAAATGATGTTTGGAAACTAGTTCCCAGACCTGAAAATGCAACTGTCATTGGAACAAAATGGGTTTTTAAGAATAAAATAAATGATGAGGGAATAATTTTAAGAAATAAAGCTAGATTGGTAGCTAAAGACTACTTACAGGAGTTTGGAGTAGATTTTGATGAATCATATGCTCTTGTTGCTAGATTAGAAGCAATAAGAATTTTACTAGCTTTTGCTTGTTCCAAAAACATTAAACTTCACCAAATGGATGTTAAGAGTGCTTTTTTGAATGGATTCATTAAGGAAGAGATTTTTGTAGAATAACCCCCTGGATTTCAGATGTCTGCACACCCTAACCATGTTTACAGGTTGAATAAAGCCTTATATGGATTGAAACAGGCTCCTCAAGCCTGGTATGAAAGGCTGACAGAATTTCTGCTCAGCAAGGGCTACAACAGAGGTAAGGTAGATCAAACTCTGTTTACCAAAATCTTGGGCAAGGACCTCATTATAGTTCAGGTATATGTAGATGACATAGTCTTTGGCTTAACTTGCACTGAACTATGTAATGAATTTGCTCAATTGATGTCTAATGAGTTTGGTCGGTGAATTGAAATACTTTCTTGGATTGCAAGTACAGCAATTGGAGGATGGGTGCTTCATTAGCCAGACCAAGTACACAATGAAAAATCTCAAGAGATTTGGTATGGACAAGTTGAAGCACATCTCAACTCCAATGGGGACCAATACATCTTTGGATGCAGACAAATCAGGTAAAGAAATTGATGCAAAATTATGCCGAGGTATGATCGGATCCTTACTCTACTTAACTGCCTCAAGACCTGATATTCAATTCAATATAGGTATGTGTGATAGATATCAATCTAGGCCCACTGAATTGCATTTAGTTGTTGTAAAAAGAAGTTTTAGATACATTTTTGGAACTCACAATTTAGGATTGGGGTACCCTACATCAAATGCTTTAGATCTCATATCATACACTGTTGATGATTACGCTGGCTGCAAACTAGATAGGAAAAGCACAAGTGGGCACTGTCAATTTTTAGGTGAGTGTCTGGTTTTTTGTGCCTCCAAGAAATAGCACTCTATGGCCCTCTCCACTGTAGAAGCTGAGTGTGTAGCCTCAAGGAGTTGTGGTACATAGGTAATATGGATCAAGCACCAGCTTCAGGACTACCAAGTACACCTGGGCTGCACACCCACATTCTGTGATAATACTAGTGCCATTAATCTTGCAAAAATCCTATCTTGCACTCACGCACCAAACACATTGAAATAAGATATCATTTCATCAGAGATGAGGTTTCTAAAGGCACTTTTGAATTGATCCATATTGGCACTGCACATTAGATTGCTGATATCTTCACTAAGTCACTAGATAATGAAAATTCACCACCTTGAGGAGAGAATTGGGCATCTTTAAATCTCCTTGAATTCTGAATTCTTTGAATAAAATGCATCCATGTTTTTGTGCCAACATTGAGCTGCATACCGTCCTCATTTGTATGCATCTACACTTAGCATTTGTCATACTTTAGTAAACTGCATTGGCATGCATAACCTGTTGGTATATCAAATGATAAGCTGGGAGAAGGTCAGATCCCTTCTGACTGGAAACCCACATCATATGTGAGGTGGTCATATGACCTACGTTCTCCGCCTGGTATCACAGGGTCATTTACATATAGATCAAGTTTAATGTCCATAAACATTTTTGTTCATAGTAGCATATTTTCCATTCGAAGTGTCTGCATTTCTGATTCATAGTGTGAGGGGGAGCTTGGTCAATTTGTCAGTTGGTAAATCTAGGGGGCTGATTCAAAAGATGTTAAGAGGTCTAGTTGCTGCAAAAAGCTCATTGAAAATCTTATACAGTCTATTCACAACAGATAGAAAGTCATGACTCTCTTAAACCTTTAAGTTTGATTAACTGAAATATATCTAAGAAGCTTCTACCTAATAATCCTGCAAAGACCTGGACAAAGAATCTGAAGAATGTCTTCCTACATAATTAATGAGCACGGATCAAAGTTAAAATTCTTATGTCATGAAATCTCCTAAAAGCTTGGATCTTAGATTTCTGGAAGAAAATTCTCTAAGGATCAGTACATACGATATTGTCTTCAAACATCACATACCAAAATGAAATAAAAACTTTTGGGGGTGTCAAAATCTCAGAGCAATGATCTGGTCACCGAGAAACTAGAAGATTCATCAAAGAAATGAAAAATATTCTATGTCATGAAGTGCTAGAATATCTTTGTTTAAAAGGTTTGTGGGAAATTGAAATTAATGGCAGAGCAATGGCATTTAAGTGTTGAGTAACTGGGGATTTTGGCCTCTGATCAAGGTGTCTCCTCACGTAAAAAGACACTTCAAATGCTAACTCTGTTCTCTAAAGAGAAGTAATACGGTTATCACACTGAGTAACTGGGAATTCAGGCCTCTAATCAAGGTGTCTCCTCATGTAACAATATGTGATTTACCAAAATTACTCAATGGCAATTACGCTGCTCAGAAAAGAAAAATCTCCAACCCCTTTATTTTTTTAAAAAAAATGTAGACTGTTTGTCCGCAATACCTTTGGAACAACCATCAGTAGATGAGTTTCTAGTCATCTGATCAGCACAACATCTAGAAAGATCTCTCTTGGCATAACTGTTAAACCTTGGTTTCCCTTATTATTTCTGTACGATGGTAATCTTCACTCTTACTCTATGTCTATCTTGATTTTTAGACCTGAAGAACTTGAGCTTAATTCAGTTCTCTTACTTACTCCTTTAAGAGATGGATTTGAAGTTTTCTATACTGTGAATTTCCTGTATCTCATTAAGTTCTCTCTCTACTCCTTTTGATGATGTCAAAGGGGGAGTGATTTTTTGGCTGGCATTTGTCATTGTGGCATGAGTCTTTGTGTTTTTATTGATTTGATGGAAACTAAAAGGTTGTCATTGTTAGGGAGAGTTAGTGTGAAGGAGTCCATGTCATACTGCATGCATGTCAGGAACAGTGTGCATACTTTAGTTTATCATCTCATCTTTGAATCTATTTTTTATTGCCCAAACTTCACCAATAAAATCTTCATCAATAACTCATATGATTGCCATCATCAAAAAGGGGGAGTGTGTTGCATTCTACGTTTTGATGATGTCAATGTTTTATGATGTCAACCATTATGACTATATTTGACTGAAAATTAGAAAAGGGTGAAATATGCTAAATTACTTGAGTTGAATGATTCCTTTGACAGACCAAGGTTGACGCACATCCAAGACAAGCACAGACTAAAGTCGACGTTCAAACAGACATGTTGTCTGCCAAGTCTAAGCATATGTCATCAAGGTCGGTGCACATCTTGCCAACGTAGAACAAAGGTCGGTGCACATGAAGAGCGAAGGTCTGTGCACATCTTGCCAACGTAGAACAAAGGTCGGTGCACATGAAGAACGAAGGTCTGTGCACATCAGGCAAGGTTGGTGCACATGAAGACTTGAAGCTATGAAGGTCCATGAAGACTTGAAGCTATGAAGGTCGGTGCACATGAAGACTTGAAGCTGTGAAGGTGGATGCACATGGCCAAGCTCAGGTCGGTGCACATACTGTTCAGGTCGGTGCACATACAGTTAAGGTCGATGCACATGGGCAAGCTCAGGTCGGTGCGCATACTGCTCAGGTCGGTGCACATACAGTTTAGGTCAGTGCTCATGCCTAAGCAAAGTCAATGCACATGAAGAAGTTCTTGTTAATAAGGTCTGAGCATATTCACTCAAGTCTGAGCACATGCATTAGGCAAGTCTGAGCACATGCATTAGGCAAGTCAGTGCACATGCACGCTCATATCATCATAAGGTCGAAGCACACAAAGGTCTATGTGCCAAGGTCGGTGCAGTTGAAGGGCTTCATGAACTTAAGGTCTAAGCATTGAATTCCATAATGCTGAACACGTTCAAAGTAGCTGAATGTAAGAGTTAACAACTTAAGCTAAGTCAGAGCACCTGGTCAACAATTCAACAGACACGTGAAAGGCTCGTTGAAGGTCAAGTGATCACGTGCCACTCAGGCATGCAATCCAACTCACGTGACAAGACGATGTACTACCTGGGACTTCACTTTGGCGCGAAAAGAAATGTCCACGTGGTAGATCCCCTGAGAGGCCAATAATTGGAGAATATTCTTCAACCCACGTGGACCAATCAGCTTTCTGTTGCTAATCTGGATCACAGAAAGGGTGAAAATGATACCATGTTCTATAAAAAGGGTGTCTCCTCCTTCAAAGAGGAAAAAGGGTGTATGGCTAGAATTTCCATTTCATATTCAGAGAGAGAGCCACCTCTAGAAGAAAAAGAAAGAGTGCAGAGCAGCTCCAGGAAGAAGAGAGAGAGTGAGAAACCTAGTACGAGGGAAAAGAGAGAGAAAAGAACGTCTAAGAGCAGCTAGCCAGTTCATTTGAAAGCGCTTCTTCGAAGCTACATTCAGTTTTTACTTTTGTTCTTTTGCTTTCATTTTCGTCTTGTTTTTCACCTTGATTTCTCATTTTGTTCCCTCTAAGTGCTCTTAGAGGATAGGAGATACTATCTCCCATTGCGAGTGACTTGGGGTCGCTCGTAGGTTTCCCTCTTGTGTGGAGGAAGGGAGGATTTGTCCTTCAGTTCTGGACTTGTGGTTTGCAAGGCCAGGTCGTAGGTTCTGTAGGGTACAGGACTTGGGTCGAGGGATTTGTCTCCCTCAGGGCAAGCTGTCAGGTAGCGTTGTGTAGCATACTGAGTCTGCTTCTTCTCTAGCATATGCTAGTGAAATCCTCGTTTTGTGTAAGCGACGTGTGGACGTAGATTGCGGTTGGCAATCGAACCACCTAAAAATTCCTATGTCTTCTAGTGTGACTGCCTCACTGATCTTCTCTGTTAGTGTGAATTTTCTGTGTCCTGTTAGTATATTAAAAGACCCAGTCCGAAGGATAGGCTAAGCCTATCTGAAATATTGGCTTCTTGTGTGAGGAGTCTCTCAAGACAAACCTCTGCCAGGTACCGCAGGCCAACTGCAGATTTACACTTGTCTCTCTATTACTTGAATCTGATTATGCATTTAAACTGCATCATTTACATTGTCCCTTTATGCTCATTTACTGTTCGATCATAAGTCTGACGATATCTCTCTGTTCAATCCGGGTATCTTAACCTCTGATAAATTGTTGAGTTTGCACTCAGCTATGCTTTAAGCGTTCTGCATCATCTCTTTTGAGATCATCAAATGTGTTCCTTCAAATTGTTTTTAATTTAGGGTGATCTATTCATTCCCCCCTTTTAGATCACTCACTGGTATTTCTATCACAGGTAGATCTCTAGTCTCCAGTATCCGACCATAGACCAATGTGCCTCTTTCAAGTCAGCCTCTAGTTTTTTATGAGTGGTATGTGTGGATCTAGAGGGGGGGGTGAATAGATCTCCACCAATAAAACTTGCTCAATTAAAAATTCAGAACTATAGAACAGATTAAACTCGATTACAGATCATAAATCGAATTGACGGTGCGTAGAATGGTGGATAATGCACAAACTAAATGATTGAACATGTGAAGAAGGTTGAAGAGATGGATCAAACCACACAATCACGCACACCACTACTCAGAGATTTTTAGGTGGTTCGACTACTATCTAGTAGACCCTCATCCACACCCCCACCAACCCGGTGAGGATTTCACTCTTGGCCAAAGTGAAAACACACACACACACATGTGTTTAAGAGACGCTGAAGCCTTTAAGAGACGTAGAAGCCACGGCTACTACACACGAAAAAACAGATGAAGAGTTTCAAAAAGAAAATAATAAATCGAGACAATAAAATGTAAATGTAGCTTCAGATAGAATTCTAGAAGCTGTAAATGCAGATCTAGACGAAGATCTAAAATTTCTCCGCCTCTCTATTCAGTGGCCAAACAATGACTTGGGAAGAAGACTATCTCAAATTGCTTTCAATTTTTCCCTCTCAGTACAAGGATCGCTCAGGCCAACTGCTAGGATGCTCTCCTTTCTTTTCCTCTACTCAGATGCTATTTGAAATGCTCAGGGCGTCTCTTGTCTTCTCCAGGTCGAAGGTAGATATTTGTAGTAGAGAATAGTGGATAATTTTCCATTTCCGAGCCATTTTCTGATTGGTCCATGTCAAAAAATGGAATATTCTTACCTAGGACCTTTCCATAAACCGAGCCACGTGTCCTGAAGGTGTGTGCCAATGATTGGGAATCAGTGACCACGTGACTGTGGGGCCCACCTAAAATCTGCACGTGTTGTAATCTCAGACAATATCAGTCGACCTAGGTAGTTGGTAGGTCGACTCAGTGATTCCTTGCGAGATCATCCTTTTAGTCGAGCTGAGCAAGTCTGTCGACTTAGTGGGGACCAAGTTGATCTTCAACCTCTATTGACTAAGTCTTCACATATCTATCTTTAAAGTCGACATAGTGTTGAATTTGGGTTTTCTTTCATTGCCTCTGTCGACTTGACTTAGCTTCTGTTGACCGAATATGGATTTGGTCGACTGATGTTACCTTGTTCTGTCGACTCTGTCTCTACAGATAAATTGCTATCTTCCACACTCTGGCCATCTTCATCCAATTTTTTTTGACACACGAAATTGTTACTGTTTGCATGGCAGCTTGAGCTTCTTGTTCCATAGTCTTGTGTCTTGTCTTAATCCTCAAGTTCTTCATCATGCTCTTGCCTTTCTACTGATGTCTGTCGACTTGAGACTGTCCTGGTCGACTGAATATCCTGAGAATCAGACACTTAGTAAATTACTCAGTAAACTTTATACATCCTGACCTTGACATATTTTTCTAAGTTGCACGCACAAGATCATGTTGTTATTTCATCAGTCATAGTTAGACATCATCAAAACACTAAACACAACATTCTCCTCCTTTTTGATGATGACAACTATGAGTCATTTTGTACTTTATTTAGTGTGAGATAATGTGGAAAATTTATTATCAGTGATCATTAAGTGTCTGATTTTGTGTTGTGATACTTAAGTAGCTAACGGGAGTTGTTAAGCATGTTCAACAGATTTGTGTCAGCTTTATGCAGTTAGCAAGACATCATCCATACCCTTTCACAAACATTAGAATAAAACAGATATGCATCCAACAGATCAAAGTGGGCACATTTCTATTTTTGAACTGAAAAATATTTGCATTTCACATTCAAGGGTATTTACATTTAGAGAAAAAAACCTTTTACAAGGCATAACCCTTCATACATAGACTGACAAAGATAAAGACTGATTGTGACGACCCAGAGTTCCGGATGCCGATATACCGATAACTTCGATGCACCAATACCAAGAATTGGGGAAGCCACCCAAGAGGCTGATGAGGCCCCTAAAGTGTTAGTGAAGTTTGTCGAGGGGATGCATAACGGATTGCAATTTGGAACACGCATATTACAATTAAGCAATAAAATTAACACAAGTGCGGAAGCAATTCAAAAATAACCAGAGTGATATTTATATAACTAGTCCAGAAGCACAAGAGTACTAGTCCAAAAAGTACAACTACGCGGGGCATACCCCGGCAAAAGTACAACAGAGCCTCACAAAGGCGACCCATCAACTGCTGGCAACTAAGCACGGTCTCCGAGCAACCTCACAAAACACCGGGAGACGGCGGGCGCGGCTCACCTGAAAGGAGAAGGGTGAGTCACAGCCAGACTCAGTAGGGGTCACGCGGATCCCTACCTCGCACTAAACAAACATGCATGCGAAGATAAAGGCAATAGGGCATGCATTTAAATAAAATAACAGGCATTTGGCATGAATAACTAATCACAAGAAAGCTGTAAACTCTATCTAAGCAGGTATAACAGCTAACACATGCCAATAATAATTAAATGCAAGTGATTGAAACTAAATCTACCAAACAAGATAAGCCTTAACTAATCCAAGCAGTAGGAGTAGGACAACCACTGGAGCAGAAACCAGATGCGTCCACTGACGACTTACACTGCGTCTCAAGCACTCGCAGTCGGTAAAACGACAAGCTGAGCGCGTAAACAGTACCAAACCAAGTGACCAGTCAGAGTGACACTCGTCAGTGTCAGTCCACAGCCTCTGACCACGTGTGCACACACTGACTCTCGCTTGAGTCAGGCCCTCAAGCTAGTTTTCTCCCTCGGTAGGACGCTACCATTGGCCGGGAGCCCACGGAACTAGCTTACAAACCGTGTGCGGGAAACACCCCTCCGCTATCCCCAAGCGGGTCGGTACTCAACAGACCTTAGGGCAACAACAGTGGCTCCATTGCAAGAAAAGAAAAGCTACTCTATTGGATTAAAAACACGCCATTGTACAATCGAATAACCTAAACATGGCATATATACGTAATGGAACGCTTAACGAATAGGCCGGCACCCATTTTAAACCAACAGGCATGTGGCGGTCTGCTGCACATGCGCTATAGGTGAGTAACGGTCGGGGACTGACGCGTTATATCAAGAATGACGCGTCCGTCCCTACCCGTTACATCCACCGAAGTTCCAGCCAAAACGAACGAAACGGAATGTAACGGTAGGGGCACAGCGCGTTACATCAACTATAACGCGTTGGACCCTCGCCGTTACATCCACCCGAGGCCAAAACCCACGCATAGCATTCTAAAAACCATTAACAGGCAATATAACGCGCTCGCCCAGGCGCGTCGGGTTGACCTGACGGCCAGCCGACTGGCCGTCAGGCTCACCGCCTCACGCGGTCAACGCGATCCAACGGACGAGTAACGGATGGGAGCCCCACCGTTACTCTCAAAATAACGCCCAGTCAATGGGCCGTTATATAGAAATAACGCGTCCTCCAAGGACCGTTAGGCGTGTGACGGTTCCTGGAAGGACCGTCACACCACCTGGGACGCGGGCGGGTTCGGTTTGAAAATCGGGTCCCTCCCGGACGAAGGAAGTCATCGGGTAACGACGTAAAACATGTTTCCTATCAAACCATACATCCCAAACAACAGTATAACAGCTAAAAACATTACATGCAAAGCTCATAATGCATTAATCTCAAAAATTTAGACTAAAACCCCACAAATAGGAAAATGAACATTATGCATAATACGGGGTTCTAATTAAACGAACTAGCTACAGGAATTGATCCTAGCAAGTTCAAGAGTCCATCCCCTTACCTCTTGCAAGCCGAAATGGCCGGAAACGCCGCATGCACGGAGCAGGGTTCACGGAGCCTTCACACACCGTCCCGCTCCCACAATCACCGAACCGCGCCGAATTGGGTACCCACGCGTTCCTCTCGACGAGAGGAATCCACCGGCACCAACCACGCTTCAATCCGACGTCGTCTCGCCTGCTTTCCCTAGGAGAGGGGAGAGGGCAATCGAACGAAGAGAGAGAGAGAGAGCGTGAGAGAAAGAGATCGACGGGGTAGAGAGAGAGGGTGTGAGGGATTAAAAGAAAATATAATAAAATTAAAATAGATATAATATAATCATTATATATATTAAAACCTTATTAATTTCTAATAACCCTCAATAACTCCAAATAAATCCGGAAAAATACTAGGAAAATTCCTAAAAATACAGGAAAATAGTCAGAAATTCCAGAACAAATATTAGATCCAAACCACTAAGGATCCACTAAGGCACGGGCCTTACAGTCCCTCCCTCCTAAAAGAAATTTCGCCCTCGAAATTTACAACAACGGAAAAGGGGGAAACTGAGAAAAGACTTATACCTTACTGGAATAAGAAAGGAAAAAGCTGACACATCTCATCTTCACGTTCCCAAGTGGACTCATTACCAGTGTGACGCTACCAAGCAACTCTTACCAGAGGGATAACCTTATTTCTCAACCGCTGCTCACGACGGTCTTCAATTCTGATAGGAAACTCTGGCGTAGACAAATCAGCAGTCACCTTGGGCCAAACTGAATCATCGAGAACATGAGAAGCATCCGGAACATATTTCCTCAACTGAGAGACGTGGAACACATCATGAATAGCTTGCATAGCCGCTGGTAGTTGCAATTGATAAGCTACCTGACCCACAACTTCAATAATAGGAAACGGGCCAACATATTGCGGACTAAGCTTTGCACGCTTTCCAAATCTAGAAACACCCTTCATCGGAGATACCTTAACAAACACCATATCTCCTGGCTCAAACTGTAGTGGACGTCTACGTTGATCTGCATAGCTTTTCTGTCGACTCTGGGCTGTCAACAATCTCTGCTTGATCAGACGAACCACATCAGAACACTACTGTACCATGTCAGGTCCTGTCAACAATCTGTCCCCAACATCAGACCAGTTCAAGGGAGTACGACAAGGACGACCATACAACGCTTCATAAGGAGCCATGCCAATACTGTAGTGAAAACTGTTATTATAAGTAAATTCAACAAGTGGCAAATGTTGACTCTACGAACCCTGCCAATCAAGGCAACACGATCTCAGCATGTCTTCCAGAGTCTGAATAGTCCTCTATGACTGTCCATCTGATTGTGGGTGTTACGCTGAACTGAATGCTAAATCAGTGCCCAAAGCTTTCTGGAAACTACGCCAGAAGCCGAAGGTAAAACGTGGATCACGATCTGACACAAGTGAAATAGGAATTCCATGCAGTGGCACGATCTTCTGCACATAAAGCTCGGCCAACCTCTGCACACTCCAAGCAACTTTAATCGGCAACAATCTGGTAGTTTTAGTCAATCTGTCGACAAGCAACCAGATACCATCAAAACCCTGAGAAGTCTGAGGCAAACCCACCACAACGTCTGTAGTAACGTGGTCCCA
Source organism: Amorphophallus konjac (assembly GCA_022559845.1). NCBI lineage: Eukaryota > Viridiplantae > Streptophyta > Magnoliopsida > Alismatales > Araceae > Amorphophallus > Amorphophallus konjac. The sequence continues at coordinate 141,333,413 of CM040125.1, read as the reverse complement.
TTTCCACATTGGAATCTCTAAAGGCTGAAGTAATCCCCCTGGCTTTTGATGTTCGGCTTTAACCTGCTGACAAGTCATGCACTTAGAAACAAATATAGCCACGTCTTTCTTCGTACCTGGCCACCAGAACTGCTTTTTCAAATTCTGATACATCTTGGTGACACCTGGGTGAATAGCAAAACAGGAACCATGGGCTTCACTCAGAATCTCATACCTCAATTCATCATCAGCGGGGACATACCATCTTCCCTGGAAGCTGACGACCAGCTCGTCATCAAATTCCACATCATATCTTGATATAACAAGGGCCAAATCAGAATCAGCTTGCTAAGCTTCTTTAATCTGCTGATACAAAGCTGAACCCAAAACCAAGCTAGCACAAACTGCCATCCTCGGATCGGCAGGAATCTCCACGCTGAATGCCTCACTCGGGAGCTGTTCCCACAATTTCCATTCATGAAGCAACAGATGATTGACTTGCACCTTCCTGCTCAGAGCATCAACCGCAACATTCATGTTACCCGGCTGATAGGACAGTGTAAAGTCATAATCTTTCATGAATTCCATCCATCGACGCTGCCTGAGATTCAGATCTTTCTGGGAAAAAATATACTGTAAACTCTGATGATTAGTAAGAATCTGAAATTTCTCACCATACAGATAATGTCTCTAGATCTTCAAGGAAACAATAACTGCAGCTAGCTCCAGATCATGCGTGGGATAATTTTCTTCATGCTGTTTCAATTGTCGAGATGCATATGCAATAACCTTACCATGTTGCATCAGCACTACACCCAAACCTACTCGAGAAGCATCTGTGCAAACAAGAAATCCACCAGAGTCGGAAGGCAAAGTCAACACTGGAGAAGAAGTCAAGAGCCTTTTCAATTCAACAAAGCTCTCCTCACACTGATCCGACCAGACAAAATGATGCGGGACGAGACCACGGACACGACAAGCTCGTGACTGCCCCTTAACGAGGGAAGCGTCGGACGTGCGTGGTTGAGAAACCGGCAGTGAGCTAGGGTGATCGGCTCTCTCGTGTGCCCGGATCGGGTCACGGGACGATCTCGCTCTCTCTTGCAGCAGCGATAATGAATAGATAAAGCGAGCTAGATATCCCTACACATGCTCTCTAGCAGCGGCATAAACAAATATATATGAAGTAAGCAAAATACCAAGTAAGGAAGTGAATGCGATACCTCCACGCGCTCGGCGTGGGGAAGACGGACCCGGCCGAAGTCGTACTCCCAGGACAGTTAATACATAAAGATTACAGCAATGAATTATAGCCCACTCCACGCAGGGAGGTAAAGGGTGACACAATGGGGTCCGGGAGGACCGAATTCGGGTTGACGGGCGGCTTCTCGCGTTGATTCAGCAGCACCCGAACACGTGACGGTGGGGCCCACGTGCTGTCCGGAGGGACCGTGCGGGACCCGGTGTCACCACTGTGGTGGGGACACTTGTGGAAGTGTTCCCTGGGCTAGCGGCATGCTGGTTCTCCGGTCGGAGGCCGGGCGGCTCCGATCGGCACCGGTCGGAATAACCGGCCACGGATCTGCCGGCTCGATTTTCTGGCGCGCGCTCCGGCGAGAACGGACGCTGCGATCAGCCCCGACGTCGGAATGCGACGAAACTGGCGCCGTTGGAAAGATGCTTCAAAGGGATTCAACCCAAGGGGATTATAGAAAAATAATCAAGCCTGTACTTCTGATTGGCGAATTTTGAAGGTTGCTGTTGTATAGTGTCTGAACTCTCAGATCTGCAGGGCTGTCCTCTGATAACTGTCGTTGACCGTAGGGTGGATGTCCGATTCAGCTCTTGAGATCTTCATAAAAGGTGTAGGACATTGAGCTAGGAAGACTTAAAAACTAGTTTGGACAAGTTTGGATGTGACTACGAATTTCTATGATTTTTACACTAGCAGTGGGTCGGATCTGGAATCTGGCTGACAACACTGTAGCTGAGGAAGAACAAAAATTTTTAAAAATAGATAGAAGGCTAATAAAACATTAAGAAAATTTGTGAATGTAGGGGGTGATGGACAGAACTCCCATTAAAATTGGGAGGGTTTGGACAAATCAAAAAGATGGCCAGAGGTGGGAAACACAGGGCTGCTGTCACTGTAGATAGAGACAAAACAGAACTAGGAATGAAAGATGCACGAAAATGGGAAAATATTAAACGATAGAATTTGGGCGTGAAAATTTAGGTGGAGCTTGGGATACAAGGGAAGAACACACCATAAAAATTTCAGACCACGAAGAGGCCATGGCTGATAGCAGGAATTTCGGGAAGAGACCTCTATCCAGCAGGACAGAACACCGAGAATGGTTTCGCGGCGAATCGAAGGCGGCATGAACGGCGGCGGCGGCGGCACAGAGATCACCGGAGATAGAGGGGAGGGGATAGGAGGTAGAAACACTCTAGAATTTGAGGTTGGAGAAGGAAGAACAGTAGGAGAGAGGAAGGGGGGGCAATATGCTCCAAGATTCAACACAATTTTCTGATTTTTCATTACTTTTCTCATAAAAATACAAGCTTATATATGATTCCAACCAAATCCATTCTCAACCCTTGGATCTAGGGGTGTGGATTGAAGGGCTGGGATGAGGTGTGAATATCACACAAAAACTAATAAAAAATTCAAGGGGAAGGGGGCGCACCATTGACCATGTGTAAGTTGAATGGGGTAGGTGGCCAACCCATTAGAATGTTGACCCATTTACACACATGTGTCCATATGACCAGCCCACCATTCTAGATGTCCACCTAGGAAGGTTGACCAGGCCCACATGGTGACATGGACTAATGGGAAAGGGTTGAGGGCCCCCTTGCTGGTCCTACTGCATAATTGCATAAAAACCCACACAATCCATGGGAATGACTCCTTGGCTTATAAAGCCTTACATTTGCGTACATACTTTCCCAAGGATATAAACAAAACTAAAAGGACATAAATATAATAAAAAAGGTACAGGCTCGATGTTGATTCCCATCACAAAAGGTACATCTTTACGAGTCAGTCTAGTCATAGGTGCTGCAATCTTCGCAAAATCCTGGATGAACCTACGATAATACCCAGCCAAACCTAAAAAGCTTCTAATCTCAGTGATCGTTCTCGGTCTCTGCCAACTCAAAACAGCTTCAATCTTTGCAGGGTCCACTGCCACTCCGTCACCAGAAATCACGTGGCCAAGAAAATGAATTTCCCGAAGCCAGAATTCACACTTACTGAACTTCGCATAGAGCTCGTGATCTCTCAGAGTCTGCAAAACGATCCTCAAATGTTGTACATGATCTTCATCAGAGGCAGAATAGATCAGAATATCATCAATAAAGATCACCATGAACTTATCAAGAAATGGATGAAAAATACGCTGCATTAGGTCCATGAAAGCTGTTGGGGCATTAGTCAATCCAAACGGCATTACCAGAAATTCAAAGTGACCATATCGAGTGCTGAAAGCTGTCTTCTCCATGTCAGATTCTCGGATCCACAATTGAAAGTAACTGGACCGGAGGTCAATTCGTGAAAAGACAGTAGTAGACTGTAACTGGTCAAACAAATCATCAATCCTGGGAAGCGAATATTTATTCTTGATAGTCACCTGATTCAGCTGCCTGTAATCAATACAAAGTCTCAGGCTTCCATCTTTCTTTTTCACAAACAACACTGGAGCACTCCACGGAGAAAAACTGGGGCGAATATAGCCTTTTTCCAACAATTCAAGTAGTTGTGCTTGCAGTACTTAAAGTTCAGCTGGAGCCATACGGTACGGTGCCTTTGCTAACAGGCATGTACCAGGAATCAGTTCAATCACCATTTCAATCTCTCACTCTGGAGGCAAGCCTGGCAACTCGTCAGGAAACACATCAGGGAACTCACAGACAACAGGAATATCATTGACATCCTGTCGTGGTTTCTCAACAGCAACCACAGAAGCTAAGAATCCCTGGCAACCTGCCCTAAGCAACCTATAGGCTCGAATAGCAGAAATAATCATACGAGAAGAACGAGATCGAATACCTTGGAAATAAAAGGCTGATTTTCCTTGGGGCTGAAAATAGACTTTCTTCGATCTGCAGTAACCACAGCTCCATATTGCTCCAACCAATCCTTTCCCAGAATAACATCATAATCTGCCAGCTGCAACGCATACAATCTTGCCGGCAACTAGTGATTATCAATCATCACAGGAGACTCTCCCAAACACAAAGGTGTAATCATGAAATCTCCATAAGGCAATTCAACAAACATCTCACAAGACATCTCTGATGTCGGCTCCTCAATACATGCCAAGAAAGCCTCAGAAATAAAAGAGTGAGAAGCACCAGAATCAAATAAGACGCGAGCTGAAAGACCATAAAGCATAATCGTACCTTCCACCAGATGTGACGCAACAGCTTCAGCTCTAGTCATATGAGAAACTTTGCCTTTCTGCTTCTTCGATCCAGCTGAAGATTGCTGAGAAGACGCCGACGCTTGAGAATAGAACTGTTGTTGAGTTTGAGGTACAGGAGGAGGTCTGAATTGCGGCTACTGAGGCTGAGAGAACTGAGGAGCTTGTAACTGTTTCGGCCTCAGCGGGCAATCTCAAACCACGTGACCCGACTGGTCACAACGAAAGCAAACAACAGGCAGAGAACACGGCTGGCCCTTATGATGACCACCGCATCTCCGACACGCCCATGGCTGACTGACAGCTGAACTCTGACGAGTCTGAGAAGAAGGTGCTGTCGGTTGCTGGACTACATCCGTACCGGACGGCTACTGGAAAAACCTCTTTTTCTTCTTGAACTTCTTAAATTTGGTCTTGGAAGGAGAAGAAGCACTGCTAACCTCTGGTTGGACCGAGGGAACACCTGCCACTGGCGGTCGGTAAGCCTGCTGAGACTGCACTGTCGGCTGAACTGACCCTGCCTGAGGATACCCACCTGGTCTCGCCATCTCCAGCTCAAGTGCCACAGCTGTCTGGCACACACCATCTAGATCGGCAACACGACTTGCAATAAGGGGCATCTTCAACTCTAGCCTCAAACCTCGCAAGAATTGTTGAGTCTTCAACGCTTCACTTGCCAGCACATGGGGCGCATACTGACCCAATTCTATGAACTTATTCCGATACTGAAGCACAGTCATACTACCTTGAGTCAGCTCCATAAATTGATACATTTTTGCCATCTGCAAGCAGGCAGGAGTATAGGCACGCTCGAAAGCAGCAACAAACTCTGCTTAAGTGATCTGTCGAAGAGGTCTGGAATGAAAAGCAATCTGCCACTCGGCTTTCCACCACGTGATGGCTGTACCCTGGAGTTGAAAAGCGGCAAGCATAACCTTATCATCTTCAGTGCTCTCCATAGATAGGAACACGCGTTCAATAGCATACAACCATTGCCTCGCAACCTCTGGATCGGGCTGTCCAACGAAAGCAGGCAGATTGAACATAAGAAAATCTTTCAAAGCCCTGCCTCGACTGCCAGGCACTTCAACCAGAGGAGCAACCATCGGCGCTGGAGGAGGAACGACTGGAACGGCAGGAACAGCGGGAACTGCAGGAGGAGGTGCAGAACCACTATCTTCCCTGGGCGCATCTCGGGGAGCTAGAGGAACTCGAGGAGGTCTTCCTCGACGAGGCGGCATCTTGCACTGCCGAAAAATAAAAAGCAACAGGAATCACATCAATCACGCAAAAAACAAACCTAAGCCAGCAATAGACAACATGAAGGACTAGCTCTGGACAAGTTGCAAATTCCAATTCCTTATACAAATCCTCAACTCCGCTCTGATACCAACTGTGACGACCCAGAGTTCCGGATGCCGATATACCGATAACTTCGATGCACCGATACCAAGAACTGGGGAAGCCACCCAAGAGGCTGATGAGGCCCCTGAAGGGTTAGTGAAGTTTGTCGAGGGGATGCATAACGGAATGCAATTTGGAACGCGCATATTACAATTAAGCAATAAAATTAACACAAGTGCGGAAGCAATTCAAAAATAACCAGAGTGATATTTATATAACTAGTCCAGAAGCACAAGAGTACTAGTCCAAAAAGTACAACTATGCGGGGCATACCCCGGCAAAAGTACCACAGAGCCTCACAAAGGCGACCCGTCAACTGCTGGCAACTAAGCACGGTCTCCGAGCAACCTCACAAAACACCGGGAGACGGCGGGCGCGGCTCACCTGAAAGGAGAAGGGTGAGTCACAGCCAGACTCAGTAGGGGTCACGCGGATCCCTACCTCGCACTAAACAAACATGCATGCGAAGATAAAGGCAATAGGGCATGCATTTAAATAAAATAACAGGCATTTGGCATGAATAACTAATCACAAGAAAGCTGTAAACTCTATCTAAGCAGGTATAACAGCTAACACATGCCAATAATAATTAAATGCAAGCGACTGAAACTAAATCTACCAAACAGGATAAGCCTTAACTAATCCAAGCAGTAGGGAGTAGGACAACCACTGGAGCAGAAACCAGATGCGTCCACTGACGACTTACACTGCGTCTCAAGCACTCGCAGTCGGTAAAACGACAAGCTGAGCGCGTAAACAGTACCAATTCAAGTGACCAGTCAGAGTGACACTCGTCAGTGTCAGTCCACAGCCTCTGACCACGTGTGCACACACTGACTCTCGCTTGAGCCAGGCCCTTTAGCTAGTTTTCTCCTTCGGTAGGATGCTACCGTTGGCCGGGAGCCCACGGAACTAGCTTACAAACCGTGTGCGGGAAACACCCCTCCGCTATCCCCAAGCGGGTCGGTACTGAACAGACCTTAGGGCAACAACAGTGGCTCCATTGCAAGGAAAGAAAAGCTACTCTATTGGGATTAAAAACATGCCATTATACATTCGAATAACCTAAACATGGCATATATACGTAATGGAACGCTTAACGAATAGGCCGGCACCCATTTTAAACCAACAGGCATGTTGCGGTCTCCTGCCCATGCACTACAGGTGAGTAACGGTCGGGGACTGGCGTGTTATATCAAGAATGACGCGTCCGCCCCTACCCGTTACATCCACCGAAGTTCCAGCCAAAACAAACGAAACAAAATGTAACGGTAGGGGCACAGCGCGTTACATCAACTGTAACGTGTTGGACCCTCGCTGTTACATCCACCCGAGGCCAAAACCCACGCATAGCGTTCTAAAAACCATTAACAGGCAATATAACGTGCTCGCCCAGGCGCGTCGGGTTGACCTGACAGCCGGCCGACTGGCCGTCAGGCTCACCGCCTCACGCGGTCAACGCGATCCAACGGACGAGTAACGGATGGGAGCCCCACCGTTACACTCAAAATAACGCCCCGTCAACGGGCCGTTATATAGAAATAACGCGTCCTCCAAGGACCGTTAGGCGTGCGACGGTTCCTGGAAGGACCGTCACACCACCTGGGACGCGGGCGGGTTCGGTTTGAAAACCGGTTCCCTCTCAGACGAAGGAAGTCATCGGGTAACGACGTAAAACATGTTTCCTGTCAAACCATACATCCCAAACAACAGTATAACAGCTAAAAACATCACATGCAAAGCTCATAATGCATTAATCTCAAAAATTTAGACTAAAACCCCACAAATAGGAAAATGAACATTATGCATGCTACGGGTTTCTAATCAAATGAACTAGCTACATGAATTGATCCTAGCAAGTTCAGGAGTCCATCCCCCTACTCTTGCAAGCCGAAACGGCCGGAAACGCCGCATGCACGGAGGAGGGTTCACGGAGCCTTCACACACCGTCCCGCTCCCACAATCACCGAACCGCGCCAAAATGGGTACCCACGCGTTCCTCTCGACGCGAGGAATCCACCGACACCAACCACGCTTCAATCCGACGTCGTCTCGCCTGCTTTCCCTAGGAGAGGGGAGAGGGCGATCGAACGAAGAGAGAGAGAGAGAGCATGAGAGAACGAGATCGACGGGGGAGAGAGAGAGGGTGTGAGGGTGAGGGATTAAAAGAAAATAAAATAAAATTAAAAAATATATATTATAATCATTATATATATTAAAATCTTATTAATTTCTAATAACCCTCAATAACTCCAAATAAATCCAGAAAAATACCAGGAAAATTCCTAAAAATACAGGAAAATAGTCGGAAATTCCAGAGCAAATATTAGATCCAAACCACTAAGGATCCACAAAGGCACGGGCCTTACACTGATCGATAAAGACACAACTAACTGAATTGGCTGAACTGACTGAACTGATTGCCAAAGATTGACAAAAGTCCTATCTAATGACTCATCCATATATATCTCCCCCTTTGACATCATAAAATAAGGGAAGGAGTCTAACAAATATCAGTCTGAATCAGTAGGCCTAGCTGAGCGTACACGGCGTATAGCCAACTTCTTGATCCTTAGATGAGCTGGAGTAGGTAGATTAGCAGCCTGTGGATATGGTGGTGGAGGTGAGGGTGGTGGTGGTGGTGTTGAAGGAGGAGGTGAAGATGGTAGTGGTGGTGATGGTGAACGTGGAGGTGGTGACCAATAGGCTTGCGGGTTTGGTGGAGCTGGATGTGGTGAGGATGGGTCAGGCTGACCTACATCACTAGCTCTTTGACTAACTCCTGTAGGTATTGGAAACTATTGAAGAAATTGATGTGCTATACTGACCAAATACATGATATCCTTGTCAAAGAAATCAAATCTTCGAGCAATTTCATCATGTGAGGCTTGAAGTGAAGTAATAGCAGAATCCAATTTTTTGTTCCTCAGATGCACATAATAGAACTCATTCCTCAGAAATAGAAGGTTATTATTCAACCGATGTTCCATATCTCTCAAATGTAATAGCTTTTGGTTGAGTCTATTCTCCATGTTTGACAAGTCTGGAATGGGTTGCCCTATGGTCTGTCTGTTTGTTTCTGGACCTTCCCTAAGTCTTCTGATTTGAGCTTTAATTTCTCGGACATCTGATTGTACGAAGTTTATATTTGTCGACATACTGTCATAATGACTCCAGAGTTGGCTAACTGAAGATTCCACATTTGCAACTCTCTATTGAGATGTATTCATCGATTCTAGAAGAGAGTTCATTCTTCTCATCACTTCAGCCTTTCAGTAATAGTTGCTATGAACTTGGTGTCCAAAGTGGTAAGGTGCTATGAAAATTGACACCTATATTTCTGATTTCTTCTTGTACACCTCAAAGATGGGCATGTAGAAAGTGATGCCACTGAGGTAGACGTTTTGGATCAGCAGCATGAGATTGAACAGGAGTAGTAGAAGGTTGAACATTAGTAGCAGGAGGCTTGGTACCAGGAGAAACTGCAGGCTACTCTCTAAGAGGTGAAGCATGAACATCAGCTGTTGGACTGTGCTTTTGAGATGGCAGTTCTCTATCATTTGCTGACTCAGAAGATGACTGTGATTGGCCAGTAGATTGTTGGACATGGCTTAAAGGAGATTGTGCTTGGCTGTCAGATGGTTTGCCAGTTGAGCCAGCACTAGAAGTATCTACATGAGTGTGCTCTGAGTCTGCAGTAGGAGACTGAGTTGGGCTAGCACTCGATGTGGCTATTGGAGAAGACTCATAGGAGGCTACTGGAGACTGAGCTAGACTAGAAGATGAGAAATGCTCAGACGGAACTAGAGAAAGGGGCTATTAAGATGTAGTTTTTAGATGGCGTGACCTAGTCACTACATCTCCCTCCTTTTTAAACTTCATAAAGGTTTCAATGGTACGTTTAGAATAGACATTGATTAAAGGAATTTTGTTGGAGAGTTCATAGGAAAGATCAATGTCTTGATGCTTGAATATGGCAGTGAGATGGCATGCATATGGAAGGTTTCGTCGGTGATCAGAATGTCATTTTTCAACAAGATATAGCATGACATGTGGAAGATAAATAAATTCTCTTTCAAACAGATAGAAGAATAGAAAGACATGCATTTTATTGACTTGTTCCATGCCCCCTGCCTTAGGATAAATGATTTTAGAAAAAATATGGTGAATAAGGCGTTGCAGAGGGGGAAAGGTATTTGCATTCAGAGATGTCAACTTGAATTTATCAGAAGAGAAAAAGGTTTCAGTCATGAATGAATATGCATGTGCATAATCAATGTCACTATCTACGGGAGTGACTCCCTCAGATTCAATATTTAAGGCACGGGCAAACAAGGAAGCGTTGACAAAGAAGGTTTTGCCTTTCACAGTTGTGACATGGTTTTTTCGTTGATATCGAAGATTAGAATAGAATTCTTGAACTAGCAAAGGATGGAACTTTCAATGCTTGGAAAGGAATTGAATCCAACCTTGATCTTTGAAAAGGGATTTAAGTTCAGGAAACATCTCCAAAAAATCCTTGTCGCGGGAGTTAACCCGCCACGGTGGAAAAAGCTTTCTCGCAGTTGAGGGCTCAGCTTGCTTCCTCTTTCTAGAGTAGGTAGCCATTGAACAAGCTGGAAATGAGGCAGGAACGGAATGTGAGATGAACACGAAGAGCTCTGGGAATGTCAATCGGAACTTAAGGTATGAACTGGGTTCCGATAGAAAAAGGTTTCCAGAAGAAGAGAGAGAACGGGTAAGATGCAAATGAGGAAACTAGAGAGACTTGCTTATTTGTAGAGGGTTTTGCCAACCCGCCTGACTAACCCTGGCTGGTTTCTGAGTAAGAAAGGAAACTTAGCCAAACTTTATTTGCTGGTTCAGTCGGTTCAGAGTAGAGAGAGAAATGGCAACTGATATGTCAAATAAGACACATTTTCTGCCAAAAAAAATATGAGCTCAAACTCATAAGGTAGATTTTATCCGACCCATGCCCATAAAATCAGAAAGTAGATTTTCCTAATCTTCCGTTATAAAGCTTTTCATGAAAAGATCTCTCATTTTTGTCTGACTGGTTTAAGGCTAATAAACCCAGAGTTTATCAAATAAAGACTCAAAAAGGAGCACTTTACACAGACTTAATAAACATAGACCAGTCCATTCAAATTACTACCCTATTCTTCTTCTCTTTCCCTTACTTATATTTCTAGTGGCTTCTCTAGGATTTACTTCAACTAGTACGGAGATTAAATATTTTATGACATTTCTGATTTTTATCCTTGGGGGGGTTCAGAATTCATTTTTCCTTTTTCTCTTTTTGCTACCTTTTATTTATATTTCTTTCTCCTTTCAATTTTTAAGAGCATTTAAGTCAAGAACACACATTTTTATCATGAGGGTACACGTTGTTTAGACACTAATATCTCCAATTACTCAGTATGACTGACTATCCTGCTTCATTTTAAACAGAGGTAGCATGTCACTTCATGACAAAGTTCAGCTCACTTCTTTGATGAGGGAATAATATTTCTCAATGAGTTTATGCCATTGCTATGCCTTTGTATTTTTCAGATTCTCAAATAGAGTTGACTTTGGCACTTCATGACACAGTCCACTTAACTTCAGAGGTAAAGGGACATGGTTTCTTAGTGGACCATTGTCATGGCTTTGTCATGTGCTACCCTTGAAGATTTTCAGACTGTTCCAATGTTTAAGAACAATACTTAGTTTATAGTACACCCCCAAAGTTGCCTCTGTGCTTTAGATTTTCAGGTTTAGAGAGAGTCTTAGGACATAACTTTTCAAGGCTGGTTCAAGTTCATTAAAGCTGTATATAGTCATTTCCAAGCCTTTTAGCATTGTCCTCGTAAGAGTATTAACCCCTAAACCTTCAGATTATTTTGGGCACTGATGTGCACACATACTCGTCGTTAAAATGCCATGTCACAATTTTAAAAATTACCGCACTCACTCACTAAAAAGATTTGAATTCGAGTAAAGTGATGTATACGGGTCGATCCCACGGGGAGGAATATTTTCAATTAAAACAAGTTGGAAAATCCTTATATTTGAGAAATCTGAATTTGGAGTGAGTTTATGAAAATGAAAATAAGATTGCATGAAAAATAAACCTATCTAAAGAATATGAGAGGGTTGAGAAAAGAATTTTGGAGGAAGTGGAGAGAGAAAGAGAAAGAAGAATACAATTGCAAAAGATGAATTTTATTACTAAGAGGAAAAATTACAACTCTATTGAAAGTAAAAATTACAACTTGCATAAAATAAAGGAACAAGGGAAGAAATAGAGCTAGATAATTTAAAAGAATAGTGCCGTCCACACGTCGTGTCGAGCCTTTGAATGGATCACCCCGCTTTGGAGATGTACGCCGCCTTTAGAAGACTGAAGTAGAAGATCCGCCTTGGGGATGTTTAGAAGAATATAGCGGAAGAGGGAGATAGAAGAGAGGAGGAAGATTTAAAATCAAAACATGTGTGCTATGTGTGTGTTTAAATAAGAGAGAATCAGAGAGAGAGAGGAGATTAAGAGGCTACGGTGGATTAGAGAAAGAACAGTAAAATAGTGAAAGGAATAAGAAAAACCGAGCCAAAGAAGAATTCAAATAACTTTAAAATGAAGAAGAATTAGAAGGTGAGATAAAAGAGAGAGGAAGAAGTTTAATGAAGATAACAGAGGGAGAAGAAGATCGAAAGATGGTGAAAACTGGCGAAGAACAGAGGTGATTTGCGCGGGTGAACAGTAAAAACGGGATAGACTGAACTTTGAAAAATAGAAAATAACATGAAAACAAGAGAGACTTAGAAGAAGATGATGAAGAAGAAAATCTAGATCTAAGAAACACGAACAAGTTTGCTGAAAAGACTAAGATGAAAAGAAGAGCAGAAGGGGAAGAAAACTTGAAAAGAACGGAAGGACCTGCGGATGAATAGTAAAATGTAAAAAAGGGAACTTTGAAAACTAAGCTATAACTTGAAAACTTAATAGAATTAGAAGAAGCTGAAGAAGAAGAAAATTAAAAGCATTGAAAAATAAAGAACTTTGCTGAAGACAGTAAATCAAAAGGAAGAATAAAAAGTAATAAAAAAGGCTAAGATCTCTGCCACGATAGCACTAGGGCGGCTTTTATAGAGTGCAAAGGCTTCCAATCGATCAAACCCTTAGAGGTTGGTGCTCTAATCTAACTTTCCTTCATCTAAAGAGTCCTTCTAGAGCTAAAACATGGGATGATAGCTCCAAATCTGGGAAGATAACTCCTATCATGGAAAGATAACTTCAAACAGGGCATCCCACTTCCGTTTCGGTTTTGAACTAAATTGGCATCTACTGTAGTGGACGCTACATCCGAAAATAGCGACTTTTCGAATGGCCACAAATTCTTCGTTGCCTTATTTTAATATTTTTCTACTTTTCTTGCAAAATAATGGGCGACTTCTTGAACGGGCGCTCATTCATTTTTCATATTTCATGATTTTCTTTCTATTTTCGTACAATGAATGGGTGCCTTCTCGGACGGTCGCTCATTCTTTTCTTCATAGGACTCTTTCAAATTGGTGTCTTTCTAAAAAGGCATTCATTCTTGATTTGGCGCCCTCCTAAGCAGGCTCTCATTTAAATGGCGTTTGGGCTCTGGTCGCTTATTCCTGTAATATTGAAAATTCATCGTAAATGCCAAAAATAGGTTATGCAATTTATCCCTTATGCTTGTTCATATCTCCCATAGTCAAAATGTCTTCCTAACTAGGATAATTTCATGTAAACTCAATTTACTCGTGAGATTGAAGTTAATTATCCAAATCGCACAACTTTATTCTTTTAATGCTCAAAGATGACATATGTGATGCAAATAATGATATGAAATGTGATACTCATCACACCCCCCAACTTACTCATCACTAGTCCCTTAGTATTGCAGAAAATAGATTAAAATTTAGGACCAAGAAGAGCTTGCAAAGTTCATACCTTCATATCCATATCCTCCTTCATAGAATCAACCAAAGATTAGGAATCCAGAAGTATTAATGTGCACTAAACTTAGGTTAAAAATTAAGGTACAGAACTTAAGAATGCATCCCAAAGCTCAATAGCACTTGTGCATGTGTAATACTAAATCCTCAGCTAAGACAATTGAGTCCTCCATTTGTTATTCCAAATAAGTATCTTTCAACTCCGCACCTCTTAGATCCAAGCATTGAATACATTAGCTTTTTGTTTGCCTTATTTCTTCATCCCTTTTGGGAATTTTTTCTTTCACGCATGATGCGGCACATCCCTTCACTGTTTGACATGAACCTCAACTCTTGCCGTAGGAGAAGCATGCCCGGTTACTAGGATCTGGAGAATTTTTCATGGTATTTTTTTCAAACATGTGTTTTTGCACTTATTTGATTGATAACTTTGGCAGAAAACTTTTCCAAAAAGATCACTTCCTCAAGAAGTGTAGAGTATCAGACAACATACCCAAAATAACAGAAGGCTCGTCCCGCTTATTTCATTAGTGTGTAGAGTGATTTCTTTTTCTAAAGTGCACATGAACTTTAAATAGATTCTTACATCAGTTTTCTATGGATAGATTGATTGAGTTTTCCATCATCATTCTCCCTAGTCTTTTCTACTACATCATCACTTTCAATTCAAGCATGAATCAAGAAAAACTCAATTGGGGATTTCATCTTTCAATTTTACGCAGATTGTAAATTAGATTGATATGCAGGACATTATGCAAGAACTCCTGTCAGGTTGTATTATATGCATCATGAAATTTTTCTCTCCCCCCCAACTTGAATGACATTATCCTCAATGGCATATGTAAGCAATAGAGATAACAGAACAATGTAACAATAAAGATTGCTGAGTAGGAAAGATACAACCTGATATGTGGGGTGAAAAACTATCATGCCCCGACGCGGAATATCGAAACACAACAGTTATACATTCATGATAAAATAGAGCAATTAGTAAAATTTAAAAGAATATAATCGCAAGAAAATAAATAGCTCCAAAATACCAATTTAAATCAACCATCAAAATAACTTGTCCAACAACTCCAACAACATCAAGATATCCAACCTTACCACTCGAAGAGACAAAAATCAAGAAAAATTACAACTCTAAGTTGTCACTCAGTGACTAGACTAAACAAAGACTAAACAAAACTCAACAAAACCACTAAGACAACACTCAGTTCATGACTATCAGGTCCACTCTGGTCTTCACTCCTGCCCATCCCCGTCTGTTTACGTAACCTCATCGGAGCTACATGAAATGGGGGAAAAACTGGGTGATCGAATGCTCAGTAGGTAATAGCAAGCAGGGTTTAAGTAATTAACAATTTAATTTAATGTCATGTTAATAAAATAAATGGTGATAATCAACTGAAGAGGTGAAATCTTGCGCTGGTTCCTGAGCGGGTTGGTAATCACCAGGTTAGTGAACTGCAAGACATGGAAACGGGTCAGAGGGCCCAAGGGGATTCCCTGGGGTAAAACCCTCCGATGCTCAAGTCAGTAGAGCAATGGTGGGAGCAGCGATAGGGAGGAGAAGGTGAAGGCGCGAGATCCCTCTCCACCAATGGGGTGAAGTGATCCGTGCCCAGGAATTGGGGGTGGATCAATGTCCTTTTGGACTTACCTCTCACCGGAGGGTATCCCAGGTTTAAATAGTGCGCCGCCCTCTGGAGTCCTGCAAGCTGAGGGGTGTCCGGTGGAGGTTACGTCCTCGTCGTGGGCGCTTATGGCTTCATCGTGGGGGCGTTATCCTCATGGGGGAGCCGGAGCTCCTAGACTTCTTAGCGCCTGGCCCGCTGTGGACTCTTAACGGCTGCAATAATAACCCTTTTATCGGTCGTACCGAGCTTAGAGGGGCCGGCCCTACTTGGGCACTAGGCCTAGCTCGGTGAGGGGATGGGTCGGATAGACCGGCTAGCGCTTCCCTCTTTCGTGCGGAGGGATAGCTCATGTGCGGGTCCTCCTGTGACCTGACGGTGCTTGGGCTCTCCGAGCCTTGGGGCCACCTAGGAGAGTTGTTTCCTCGAGCATTATTTTATTGGACTTTTCCAAGTGTGCCCTGTGGGCTGTCACTTGGACGAGCTTGCCTCATTGGGCCCTGTTGGGCCTAGTTGGGTCTGCTCTTTGAGTGGGCTGCAGGAATCCCCCTCTCCACTTGTCCCCCTCCTACTCCCGAGCCAAGGGGGCTCGGTTGAGTAGTCTTTCGAGGCTTTGGACCGGCGTGGCTCGGGTGGGTGGAATCTTGTCGGCGGCATGAAGCCACGTGTAGTGGTCGCCTGGGCCCGTAGTAATAATAATCCTGACGGATTTGAAACGAAGGGGCCCCCTTTTTCTCGGAGGTCGGAACGGCGTGCCGCCTCCCGCGAGGGTTTATAGGCGTAGGGCGCTGCTTATCCTCCCAGTCGTTCTAGGGTTTTTGGCCTTTCCTTCACTTCTTTGCCTCTGGGGCTTCTTGATGCGCCGTGAAGACACAGCGGGGGAGCAAGCTCTTGCGGGAGCATTTAAGGAACTGGCGCGTATAACCGCGGAGGCGATCCGGCAGCTTCCTTCTCCCCTGGAGTCTTTGGGCTCTCGTGAAGGTTCCTCTTCTAGCTCTATGGCGGATCTGCGCTCGAAAATCGAGCAGGTGAGGCGGGAGCCCGTCCCCAATGGCAGCGAGTTGGGGGAGGCTGATGTGAAGAGACTGGAGCATAGGTTTCGCCTGCCCCTCCGGTATAGCTTTGTAGCCGCCGCCCCATACGAGACGAGCTTGGACAGCCGCACGGGCCATATTTGTACTTTTCCCCTGGCGTGGAAGAGCGGATTCTGCCTCCCCTTCGAGCCCTTCGTTCTGAAGCTTCTCAATTTTTTCGTGTTGGCGCCTGTTCAGCTGGTGGCCAACTCATACCTTCTGCTGTCTGCCTTTCGGATCCTCTGCCGCCTGCAGGGTGTTCCCCCGTCCCTAGATATTTTTCATTATTTCTTCGAGCTGAAGGCACATCCGTCGGCGGGGAAAGGCTTCTATTTTATTCAGACGCGCAGGAATCGGAGCTGTATTCCGCTGGCGGTGAAGGATTCTTCGTACAAAGGGTGGAAGAGGTAGTTTTTCTGGGTGAAGGCGGAAGCAGTGGATGAGTCCTGGAGGTGCCAGGTTATGCCCAACTTCCATCCGAATCTTCCCCCGCCGCAGGAGGAGTTCCCCGCCGATGTGGAAGAGTACGCCGCTCGCTTGTTGACAAATCGTCGGTCGACTGAGGAGCTGGTGACGCTGGAGAACGTGGAGCGGTATCTGCTTACACAGCTCAAGCCATCAGGTATCATTCTTCGGATTCTTCTACGAGGTCGGAGGGTCGCCTTTTCGCTTCCTAACTAAACCTTCTTCTTCATTACAGACATCCGGCGGGAGCCCTTGGAAGAGGTCACCGAGGTCGTCGATCTTGGGGATGACTCGGCGGCCGATGAGCCTGTCGCTCCCGTGGGTCATTCCCAAGCCCGGGATAAGGGCAAGGGGGCGGCCTCCGAGGGATCTTCGCGGCCAAGCGGGGCGAAGCGCAAGGATCCCCTGGAGGGAAAATTGCGGGAAGTTGCGAAGGCCAAGAAATGGGCCAAGAAGGCCGGCCATCCTACCTCTGCCGGGGGCGATTCTGGCTCTGCGGCGCTTCCCTCTCGGGGGCAAGGTGGGGCCGACCCTTCCGGGCCAGCTCCCCCACCTACCAGGCGAGAGGGGGCCGAAGAGACCAGGGGCCCCTCAGAGGGCGGAGATGGGTCTGTTCTCCCCTCCCCGGGGATGGAGGGGGCCGGCGCCGAAGTAGCTGACGTCGAGACCGGGAGACCGGTCGAGGTCGGCGATGTCTCGGGCGGCGAGGCGCGGGCCGAGACATATAGGGTTGGGGGTTCGCCTGCGAGGGCATCACAGCCCCAAGTGCCCGAAGTTCCCGGTGCGGTCGATCCTGTGGCGTCGGTCGAGGTTGGGGGTTCACCCAGGGAGGTGTCGCAACCCCAACCGATCATGGCGCGCGGGGCGGTCGGCCCCGTCGCTCGAGCCGAACCTTCTGGCGGGGCGTCCGGTGGGGAGCGGGTCTCCATGCCGGAGGCTTTGGAAAGGCTTGGTGTTTCGGGCGACCTGTACCGGGTTTGCCGAGAGGTTGCCGCAAAGACGAGGGGGGGAGACAAGCGCCACTCCCCCTCTGACATCCTCGACGTCCTCATGGAGGGTGGCCTAGTCATGGCTCGGTCGACGGCCTTGATGGCGGAGACGTACGCTCGGATGGAGGCGGAGCGATTGAATCTCGCCTGGGCCCTCGGGGGGTGCGAGAGGAAACTGGCCCGCCTCAGCGAGGAGCATGAGGGGCTCCGACGGGAGTTCTCCGCGATCAGGGATTTGGCACGGGCGAGCCGGCTAGAAACCGAGGCGCTGACTGAGCAGTTGGCTAAGGCCCGGGAGTCGCTCGAGAGGAAGGGCAAACTCTTGGAAGAGGAGCATCTGCGTCACCTCGAGCTGGACAATCGCTGGGAGCTCGAACGTGCCGAGCTACTGGACCAGGCGGAGGTAGCGAGCGCCTTCGTTCCGTGGCCGAGGCGGACCGAGCCCGGGCGGAGAGGCAGTCGAGCGAAGTCGAGCGAGGGATGGTCGTGGTAGAGGAACGCATGGTGGGAGCAGAGGAGCGTGCGGTCGAGGTGGAGCGGGCTCGGGTCAAGCTCGTTGGAAGGACGGAGCAGATCGAGGCGGAGGCGATCGAGCGATATAGAAGCTCGGACGCTTACTCAGCCAACCTGGAGAGAGCCGCCCTACCATATTACGAGGTAGCGCTTCATCGGGGCGCCCGAAAGGGGTTTAAGTAGGGTTATCGTCGGGCGGTGGACTACGCCTATGATCAAGACTCCGGGATCGAGTTCCCTTTGGGTCAGAGCTATGACTCGGATGAGTCGGTCTCTAGCTCCTCTACGTCGGGCGGAGAAGATCCAGAGGAGTCTCCTCCGGCGGGGTCACCAACTCCGGACGTCTCGGGAGGGCTCGCGATCGAGACAGTTCTCGCACAGGCGAGGTCAGTGCCCGGGTCGGCCATCACCGAGGGTGCCGGGGGTGACGTGCCTACTTCTGCTGCTCCCGAGCTTCAAAGTGGGCCCGAGGCCTGATGTATTTTTCCTTATTTTGCCCCTTTCTCTTGTTTGTCTCTCTTTCCTCCTTTAGAGAGTTTCCTCTTTATGAGATAATGAATGACTTACTTGTTTGATCGCCATCCTTGCCATGATTTGGCTGGCGTATCTGAAGTAGTTGAAAAGTGCCGATTTGTCCTGCGTGGTTTTCGCATGCTGAGTTGGTAGGCTTCTGACGGGGCGTCTTTCCGTTCCCTCACGCTTTGAATGCCAGGCCGCTTCGTGAATCCCGCTAGGGCGGGAAACGAGGAGTTGGAGGTGACCATTCAGGGGAGAAATCCTTTGGCGTGTTTTTGAGGGGGGAGTCATTTAAGGCGCGTAGCCTCCCTTGGCCTATAAGAAGGACCGAAGGGCGCCCCTTTTTCTTTACCGCTTGGGATTTTCTCTAACAGTCTTTCCTCACTCCTTCTTCTTCACTCTGCGTTGTGCTGTTGCATTCGGAGCATGGAGGATCCTTCGGAGGGCGACGTCGCCGACGACGGGGAGCAGAGGGCTCTTGCCATCCCAGCTTGTTGGACGGGTCCCACGGTCGCCGCGCGGGTTTGAGACGGGTCCGACGGTCGCCGCGCGGATCTGGGGAGGGCTTCGACGTGTGAGGGCACGGCTCTTGCCCTTTCTCAGTTCTGGCGTGGCATCAGGGCCGGCACCGAGGCGGAGGACGGATGGGGGCATTAGGGATGCCTGTCGCCACTCCCCCTCTGCATGGGGGGGGGGGGAGGCGCACCAAGTTCCCTCCTCACCGAAACCTTCCTCCGTCTGCAGCCTCTTTCTCCCTCTTCTGCTCTTCATTTCTTTTACTCTTTGGAGGCTGCTTGCTCTCTGTTCCCTTCCAAGGAGTTGGTAGGTTGGGATAGAGGAGGTCTTCACGGTGCTCCTTCTCCCTGGCCTCTATCAAATTGGAAGGTAGCCTTTCCCAACTTTAGAAGGTGGCTACCTTTCTCTGCAGTCCCTCTGTCACCTTTGTCAGGGGTCATCTGAGCCAACTGGATCGGCCCCCTCTTGTCCGAGCCAGTTTCTACGCGAGGCAGAGTCAGTGGCTGGACGTGAGGAGATCGAGATCGAGTCAACCGAGCGATGACCCCTTGCAGCGGTGTTAGATGGATTTTCTTACTTTTTGTCATGCAATGTACTGGCCTTCGCCTTTCTGATGTATCAATAGTTTTGAATGAAAAGGAATTTATTTCATCCATCCTGTTGTACAATTTCAAATATAGAATTTGCGTAGTGCGGCTACGTTCCATGTCCGAGGAATGGGTTCCCCTTCCATTGTTGCTAGCCTGTACGCACATTTCCCGAGCGTCTCGACCACTCGGTAGGGGCCTTCCCAGTTAGGGGACAGCTTGCCCGCCGCCTCTAGTGGTCGAGAGGCTTCGGCTTTTCTGAGGACGAAGTCTCCCGGTTGGGAATGTCTGCTTCGGACTCTAGCGTTGTAGTATCGAGTGAGGCGTCGCTGGTATTCCGTCGCTCGGATGTTGGTGATATCCCGGAGTTCATCAGCTAGGTTGAGGTTCTCGAGTAACTTTTGGTTGTTTTCCTCGAGCGAGTAGCGGATGACTCGGAGAGACGGGTTGGCGATTTCTAATGGAATGACGGCCTCAGTGCCATACACCAACTGAAAAGGACTTTCACCAGTTGCCGTCCTGGGAGTCGTTCGGTGCGACCACAGTACGGTAGGCAATTCCTCGAGCCAACTACCCTTGGCTTTGCCGAGTCTGGTCTTTATGCCTTTCAAGATAGTCTTATTGGCATTTTCGACCAGCCCGTTGGCCTGAGGGTGGGCGACCGAAGTGAAGTGGTTGCGGATGTTTAGGTCGGCGCATCTGTCTCGGAAATATCGAGAATCGAATTGCCGACCGTTATCGCTCACTATCACTCGGGGGATGCTGAAGCGACATATGATCGATTTCCAAACGAAACTCCAGACGACTGTCTCGGTGATCCTTGTAGTAGCTTCGGCCTCGATCCATTTGGTGAAGTAGTCGATGGCGACGATAATAAACTTTTTCTGGGACTGAGCAGTAGGGAATGGCCCGAGAATGTCTATCCCCCACCGAGCGAAGGGATAAGGCTCGGCGAGGGTGATGAGTTCTGTAGCCGGCTGATGGATCAAGTGGTCGAACCGCTGGCATCGGTCGCACTATTGAGCATAGGCCGAGCAGTCGAGCTGCAGGGTGGGCCACCAGTACCCCTGTCGTAACAGGATCCTGGCCAGTGACCTTGCCCCTGAGTGCGCTCCGCACAGGCCTTCATGAACCTCTTGGATGGCTCGGCTGGCTTCATCGGGGCAGAGGAACTTCAAGAGAGGGCCGGCGAAAGACCTTCGGTAGAGTGTGTCGTCCAGGATGATGAAGCGCCGGGCTTGGTACTTCATTCAGCGTGCTTTTCGAGGGTCAGAGGGCTCCTGGGAGTCTCAGAGCCAAGACAGGTAGGCGGTGCGCCAGTCGCTCGGGACGGCCGAGTCTACAGCGAGGAGCTCCGAGTCAATGCTCGGGCGTTCTAGCTCTTCGAGGAGGACCGATCGGACCTTCTGGGTCTAGGGAGGAGGCCAACCGAGAGAGGGCGTCCGCTCGGGAGTTTTCTTCCCGGGCTATTCGGACTACCTCGATCCCCTCGAATTGTTGGGCCAGGCTCCTGACCAGCTGGAGGTATTTGATCATGGGTGCCTCTCGAGCTTCGTACTCACCGTTGACCTGGCTTGCGACCAGCTGAGAGTCGGTGTGGATCCTGACTCGCTCAGCCCCCAACCGCCGGGCCATGCGCGCTCCCGATATAAGGGCCTCGTACTCGGAAGCGTTGTTGGACTCCTGGAAGTTGAATTTCAAGGTGTACTGCAGCTCCACTTTTTCGGGGGATCTTAGGAGGATCCCAGCACCACTACCGACCGAGTTGGAAGATCCGTCGACGTATAGTTCCCAGGTTGGCCCGGGCATGGTCGGTAGTCTACCTTCGATCGGGATGGTGCTTTCGGCGATGAAGTCGGCGAGCGCCTGACCTTTTATAGCTGAGCGCGGGTGATACAAGATGTCGTAGGCCCCAAGCATAATGGCCCATTTGACGAGTCGCCCCGAGCCCTCGGGGTGGGCCAAAATCTTCTTCAACGGTTCGCCAGTTAGCACGGTGACGGGGTGCCCCTGGAAGTAGGGTCGGAGGCGTTTCGCGGAGGTAACCAGCGCTAGCACGAGTTTCTTGGTTGCGGGGTACCTCCTTTCGGCCTCGTTGAGCACCTTGCTGGTGTAGTAGACTGGTCTTTCGATTCCCGAGTCATTTCTGACTAGGACCGAGCTGACCGTTGATGACGTCGCCGAGAGATAGAGCAGTAAGACTTCGCCCGGCATGGGCTTGGAGAGCACCGGGGGTGAAGCCAGGAACTCCTTGAGCTCGGCGAACACTTTCTGGCATTCCTCATCCCATGCGAACGTACCAGATGCCATCTTGGGCCCCCTTAACAGTTTAAAAAAGGGCAAGTATCGTTCGGCCGCACGGGATAAAAAATGGCTGAGAGTGGCGACACGCCCCGTCAGACGCTGGACGTCGTTAATGCAGGCGAGCGGGCGCATGTCCAGGATGGCCTGGACTTTGTCTGGGTTGGCTTCGATCCCACGCTGAGTGACCAGGAAACCCAGGAACTTCCCACAGACGGTGCCACTTTGTAAATGCGAGATGAACCTTTTTGGTGCCCCCAAGAGGTTTTATCCCCGCCACGCCGGAGGGCGGCTAGGGTTTTATCCTTGTAAAAGGCCCCTCTTGGGTTAAGAGGTGAAGACCTTCTGTATAAGCACTCGGTTGCTTTCTCAACATCTGAGTGGGACTAATCCCGTGACCCTAGGTCCGCTACACAAGCCCCCCCTTGAGAAGACAAGCGAGTGCGCGAGAGCTCAGGGTTCCCACAGACGGCGCCAGATGAAGAGGTGAAATCTCGCGCTGGTTCCTGAGCAGGCTGGTAATCACCAGGTTAGTGAACTGCAAGATAGGGAAACGGGTCAGAGGGCCTAGGGGATTCCCTGGGGCAAAACCCTCTGACGCTCAAGTCAGTAGAGCAATGGTGGGAGCAGCGATAGGGAGGAGAAGGTGAAGGCGCGAGATCCCTCTCCACCAATGGGGTGAAGTGATCCATGCTCAGGAATTGGGGGTGGATCAATGTCCTTTTGGACTTACCTCTCGCCGGAGGGCATCCCAGGTTTAAATAGTGCGCCGCCCTCTGGAGTCCTGCAAGCTGAGGGGTCTCCGGTGGAGGTTACGTCCTCGTCGTGGGCGCTTATGGCCTCATCGTGGGGGAGTTATCCTCGCGGGGGAGCCAGAGCTCCTGGACTTCTTAGCGCCTGGCCCGCTGTGGACTCTTAACGGCTGCAATAATAACCCTTTTATCGGTAGTACTGAGCTTAGAGGGGCCGGCCCTACTTGGGCACTAGGCCTAGCTCGGTGAGGGGATGGGTCGGATAGACCGGCTAGCGCTTCCCTCTTTCGTGCGGAGGGATAGCTCGTGCGCGGGTCCTCCTGTGACCTGACCGATGCTCAGGCTCTCCGAGCCTTGGGGCCACCTATGAGAGTTGTTTCCTCGAGCGTTGTTTTATTGGGCTTTTCCAAGTGGGCCCTGTAGGCTGTCACTTGGACGAGCTTGCCTCGTTGGGCCCTGTTGGGCCTAGTTGGGTCTGCTCTTTGAGTGGGCTGTAGGAATCCCCCTCTCCACCAACTAACATAAGTAGGAATGGAATGAGAATAAAATGAAACTGAGATATATTATTTCCATGTACTTGGCCGATCAAGCAAATAAACAAGCAAGTTAAGTAGAATTAATTCCATGCAGGAATTTCCAAGAATATCAAAATGAACGAATGTCATAGATATCACACTAGTCATGCACTCGGTGCAATGTCTCACCATGTCATTACAACTCCCCGGGGTACTAGTACTTTTCGGGTGCTCCTCCCAGGACCAGATCGGACCCTTATGATGCGTTGGCATTGATTTAGTGGATCTAAGATCCCAAGTAACCATCTTAGACATTCATTTGAAATCGTCTAGAATTCCAAGGTTAAGCCATGTAACTTACCAACTAAGAACAAGTGGTATTTCAATGATTGACTGAGAAGTCAAGAGATTTATGAGTATAAAATAAGCATGAAACACATGAAAACAAGTTCTGGATAGATGCGGTCATGATCAGGCCGCCTATATGAGAAAATGGTCTAGGCTAGACAGCAAAAGGCTAGCTGGGTCAAAGGGTCCAATCCCAGAGTGAGAGAGTAGAAATGGTCCAATATGGGCCGCAATCAGGACTAGACGGTCCTAGCTGGGCCGCTTGAATAGGTAAACGGTCTATTAACGACTGCATACGTCACTGAGTCCAGAGGACTAAGGTCGACACACCCAAGGGAGGTCGACGAACAGCCGGTTGAATGCAGTCACAGGAGGGCCGTTTAAACAGTCTGGCAGTCATGGCTGGACCGCACACTGACAGAAACGGTCTCAGAAGGGCCGCAATAGATAGGATAGTCCCGATTCTGGCTCGAGTCAAAACCAGCAATTCGCACGAGTTGAAAGGTTCAGGTTTTGTGGGTACAACCCGCCCAGCATCCTAGTGGGAATCCAAGGCTTACGGGGGCTTATGGAGGTCTCATAATAGTGGTCCTAGTCTGACGGAAGGAATATCCGACGGAGAGTCCCAACTATTACAAGAATTTAGGCTAATTAACCATAGGAAAATTAATGTATAGCGGTCAGTCAGCACCACCGGAGTGAAGCGACTGTCAAACAAACCTGACAAATAATCAATGACCAATAACTTATGAATTTAATAATTTGTTTTTCAAGTATAAAGGAATAGATAAGGGGATACAATTGGGATGAAAGGAAAAATATTGACAGTCATAATCACAGTTAATTATTCCATATGCTCCAATTATTTAGTGGGTTGCTACCCTAATCATGATATCTAACAAAAGGAATAACTGTAACTAGAACAGCACATAAAACGGTCGTGGCATGGCCGTTGAGGTAGGAAATGGTCCTAGAATAGGCCGCTACCCCAGACCATGCGGTCTATCAAGGGACTGCTAAGGTCTAATGGATTCAAATATATATGAAAGGGGGAAAACTGTTAGTCACGAGACCGCTAGGGTCATAAGCGATTCCTATTACAACCGCATACGTGACACCCTATCTGACCTCCGACGAACTCTAACAGACTTCGGTTATAGCAAAAAATTGACTTGGTATGGTGCATGAAAATTGGGCAAACAGCTATCACTAGAAGATAACAAAAAAATGCACAATATAGCATGCTCAATTAAAGTTTACAACCTGCTTAACCTAGCATTCAATCGAGATAAGGAGAGGGTACACGATCGGTGCCTTAACACGACATGCTCCGACTAAAACTAGCAAAACGAAGGCTATACAGAATAAAATTTGGGGCTTTTACTATCAAAAGAAAGAGGACTCGAAGATGACTCCAATGGTATGTTTTACTTGAGGTTGGGTCTACTAGAACCTACCTTAATCAAAGAGCGAAGGGGACGTCGATCGCGGTCGTGATAAGAATAACCTCCAAGAACACGCCAGAAAACCTCCCTCGAACGCGATCCTCACCGGTCGCCGCAGCAAATAGAGTTTCTAGGTTGGTCTAGGGTTCAACTTATAG
Source organism: Amorphophallus konjac (assembly GCA_022559845.1). Classification (NCBI taxonomy): domain Eukaryota; kingdom Viridiplantae; phylum Streptophyta; class Magnoliopsida; order Alismatales; family Araceae; genus Amorphophallus; species Amorphophallus konjac. Next base: position 141,307,823 of record CM040125.1, on the reverse strand, counting down.
TGGTAATTCGAACTGGGATCGAACGAGAGGACCGGATAGCGTCCCACAACTCGATGTGCGCGGGAATCACGGATTGACCGAGTCGCGCTGCCAATTCTCCCAAAATTCACCTACTAGGGTTATGGTTTTGACGAGCTACTAAAGGGAAAACGTGCTATACATTTAGGCCGTTCAAATGGGTCCAATCTGAGCCTATTTGATCAAGATCTGAGCTCAAATTGGACGGTCTAAGATCGGATTAAATTAAACTTGATTTTAACCCTAATTCCATCAATTCGGCTTGGTTAAAATTTTATTTAGGGTTTGACCAAGAAGACAATTCTTCTAAACTTTTAGTCCTCTACGTGATTATGAATTTTCTAAATTTTTATAATTTAGTTGAAATTTCATTTAAAGGGATTTTCAATTAAAATAACTATTTTCCAATTATTACACTTTATGTTATTTAATTATTTCTAAGGGTGCTATAAAAACTGCATCATTGATATGGATGATGACAACTTCATCTCCTTGGCTCTTTACCTATTTACTGAAAAACACACTAAAACAAAACATCAAATAACAAAAACCTTGGGTTGCCTCCTAGAAGCGCTAAATTTTCCGCCTTCAGTCAGACGCATGAAAGCTCAGAAATATCATTCCAAATCACACAATGCAATGGATTCTTTTGGTGACAGTTGCTCATTTTCCAAATAAGGTTTTAACCTTTGACTTTTAACAGTGAAAATATGACCATTTTGTGGATTCAAAATTTTAACGGCTCCATGGTCAAATGCTTTAACAACAACGAACGGTCCATCTCATCTGGATTTTAACTTACTTGGGAACAAACGTAGCCTCGAATTGAAAAGCCAAACCTTTTGATTAGCATGAAAATTCTTTCTGTGAATATGCTTATCATGAAAAACCTTGGTTTTAGCTTTATAAATCTTGGAATTCTCATAGGCCTCGTTACACGGTTCCTCTAATTCATTAAGTTGCAGAGCTCTTTGGGACCCAGCTTAAGTGAGATCAAAGTTAACATGTTTAATGACCCAATATGCTCTATCTTCTAGTTCTACAGGCAAGTGGTAGGCTTTTCCAAATATGAGACAATAGGGTGACATTCCAATGGGAGTCTTAAATGAAGTCCTATAGGCCCATAATGCATCATGTAGCCTATCAGACCAATCTTTTCTATCAAGCCGAACTATTTTATGCAAGATGTTCTTTATCTCCCTATTGGATAGTTCTACTTGGCCACTCGTTTGGGGATGATAGGGGGTGGCAAGCTTGTGAGTGATGCCATGTTTATGGAGTAAAGCTCAGAATTGACAGTGTGTGAAGTGAGAACCCCCATCACTAATAATAGCCCTAGGACACCCAATTCTAGAAAAAATGTTTCTCTTTAAAAACTTCATCACCACCTTGTAATCATTGGTCCTTATGGCTATAGCTTCAATCCATTTAGAGACATAATCGACTGCCACCAAGATATATTCATTGCCAAAGGATGGTGGAAACGGTCCCATGAAGTCAATACCCCAAACATCAAAAATTTTCACGACTAGAATGGGATTAAGCTGTATCATATCTTTTTTTGAATTTTTACCCACAACTTGGCATCTCAAACATGTTTTAGCAGATTCATATGCATCCTTGAATAAAGTGGGCCAATAGAATCCACTTTGTAATACCTTAGCCGCAGTCGTTTTTCCTGAGAAGTGTCCCCCACATGCTAGATTATGACATAAATTCAAAATCGATTGTTGTTCCTCTTCGGGGATACACCTTCGAATTATATGATCAGGACCCATGTAAAATAGCTCTGGGTCTTCCCAAAAATTGTGCTTGACCTTGGCAATGAAGTGATTCTTTTCCTATTTAGTCCACCCTCCCAGGATCTGTCCTACTGCCAAGTAGTTAACAATGTGAGCGTACTAGGGGGTTGAGGAAATAGCGCAAGAAGTTGCTCATCAGGAAAGGAATCGTTCATTGGAATGCTAGTAGGTATGGCAATGCGTGACAGATGGTCAGCAACAACATTATCCTTAATTTTCAGATCAAATTCTTGCTATAAGAGAATCTATCGAATCAACCGGGGCTTAGCATCCTTCTAGGTGAGTAAATACTTCAATGCAGAGTCATCGGAATATACAATAACCTTCGCCCTTAAAAGATATGAACGAAATTTCTCTAGGAAAAAAACAACAGCTAAAAGTTCTTTCTCTGTGGTAGTGTAGTTCATCTGCGCATCAGCGAGGGTGCGGCTCGCATAATAGATTACCACGGGCTTCTTATCAATTTTCTGACCTAGGATAGCTCCTATTGCATAATCAGAGGCATCACACATTATTTCGAAAGGCAGCGACCAATCATGAGATTAAAGAATTGGGGCTTGAGTGAGGGCCGCTTTTAGAGAATGAAATTCCTCTAAACAAGAATCATCAAGCTGAAAAGGAGTGTCCTTGACTAAAAGTTGTGTGAGCGGACGAGCAATGGCAAAGAAGTTCTTAATGAATCTTTTATAAAACCCGTCATGGCTAAGGAAAGAACGGATTTGCTTGACGGGAGTAGGAGGAGGGAGATTGGAGATCAGATCAACCTTAACTTTATCTACTTCTACCCCCCTCTCTGAAATAATATGGCCTAGCACTATTCCTTCTCTCACCATAAAGTGGCTCTTCTCCCAGCTAAGCACCAGATTAGACTCTATGCACCTTTTTAACACCTTCCTCAAATTCCCCAAGCAACAATCAAACGATGCACCAAATACTGAGAAGTCATCCATAAATATTTATAAAAATTCTCCCACCATTTCGGAAAAGATTGCCATCATGCATCGCTGAAAGGTGGCAGGGGCATTATAAAACCCAAACGACATCCTTCAAAATGCAAACGTGCCATAAGGACACATGAATGTAGTTTTCTCTTGGTCATCCAGATAAATAGCAACCTGATTATACCTAGAGTAGCCATCCAAAAATTGAAATACTTTTACCCAGCCAGTTTTTCCAAGATTTGATCTACAAACGAAAGAGGGAAATGATCTTTCTTCGTTATAGAATTCAACTTTCGATAATCAATGCATACTCTCCGCCCCGTTTATGGTCTTGTGGGCACCTCTTTTCCTTTTTCATTCTTTACAATAGTCAACCCGGATTTCTTAGGCACCACTTGTGTGGGGCCGACCCACTTACTATCTGAGATGGGATATATGATCCCGGCATCTAGTCACTTCACAACTTCCTTCTTAACCACCTCTTTCATGTTAGAATTCAACCAACGCTGCATCTCCCTGCTTGGCTTGGCATTGTCCTCTAAATAAATATGGTGCATACAAACATCCTGTCTAATCCCGTTGAGATCCGCCACCGACCAACCAATTGCCCCTTTATGCTCCTTAAGAACTTCTAGAAGTTGAGATTCTTGAACTGTAGAAAGATTGGATGCAATAATGATAGGTAAAGTATGGTCATGGCCCAAATAAGCATATTTCAACGAGTCTGGGAGAGGCTTAAGCTCAAGAACAGGAGGATGCTCTAGAGATGGAAGAATTGGTTTAGATTGAAGTGCAGAAAGAGGCTCTATCCTAGAATAGGGTGCAGAAGAGAAAAGAGAATCTTGCAGCATGCTACCCTCTTCTAAGGTATCCTTAACTTCATCCGAATTTTCATCAATTAATTCCTTTAAAACATCAATGACATTGCATTCCTCTTCTTGTTCCGGATATTGAGATGCCTTAAACACGTTTAAAGAAACTTTCTCACCTCCAAAAGAGATATCCATCATTCTCCTTGCACAATTAATATTGGCCTTAGCAGTATCTAGAAAAGGACGTCCCAAAATAATTGGTGTATGTTTTAACTCCTGAGACGAGGCCATGTCCAAGATTATGAAATCCACAGGAAAGTAGCATTCATGAACTTTGACTATCACATCCTCTAATAAACACCTTGGAGTTTTGACTGAACGATATGCTAATTAAAGGATTATTGAGGTCGACTTAAGCTCTCCCAGATCAAACTGCTCGTAAATAAAGGTGGGCAAGAGATTCACACTAGCTCTTAAGTCTAGTAATGCTCTATCAAAAGTGACTCCACCTATATCGCATGAAATCAATGGAGCTCCGGGGTCCTTCAACTTCTTTCGCAAATGATTCATCAAAACTACACTAACATCCTCAGATAAGCGGATCTTTTGAGTAATCGCCTTTCGTTCTAGTGCGGACATTGATAGGGTGCAAGACCCGGATACAGAGGGGGGGTGAATGTATCCCTCTTCAAATATTGCCTAATTAAATCTCCAATGCTCAGATATGCGAAATTAAAAACTGTTGCAGAAATATACTGAGAATACTTAGAATGATCAAAGCAAGACAACAATTCAATTAGCCCTTACACGATCCTAAACAAGCATCTAATGAGCGCAGCAATGAAAAGAACACATAAGGAAAATCAGACCACAAGTGAACACCATGATTTTTTAGGTGGTTCGGTCCACAGACCTACGTCCGCCCCTCACTCCAAACCGGAGTGAGGCTTCCACTAGCAAGGCTATAACAGGAGACTCAGTCTGCAACAATTGCTGCCTAACAGCGTGATAAACTGAGGGAAACAAATCCCTCAACCCAAGCTCTGCAACCCACAGAAGCTTGACACCTGGACTTGCTACCCACAAGACCAGAACCGGAGATGAATCTCCCTTCCTCCAAACCGGAGGGGAACTGCTAGTGACAGCCCGTCACTGGGAAACCAGAGATCACATATCTCTCTTCCTCTGCGAACCTAGAGGGAACCCACAAGTGACTCCAAGCCACTTGTAACCCAGAGGTCTTGGACCTCTCTTCCTCCACAACAGAGGGAAACATTGATGACACACAGTCACCAGCAAACCGGAGAAACAACTCTCCCTTCTCCTGAGACCACAGGAGGAACCCTGATCCTAAAACAAGGGAATCGGAAGAACAATGATCAGATGAAAGGAAAAAACAATAAATGAAAACACAATGACTGAAAGCTGGAAAATGGAATGCACAAACGTAGCTCTCGCAGGAGCAAACTGGATTGGATCTGATCCAAAGTCCAGTTAAGACAATGAGGCTTCTCTTCTTCTTCACGATCTCTGGATCTCTCTCACTCTAGCTCTCAGCTGCTCTCTTCTTCTGCTTTTCTCACTATCTCTTCTTTTCTCTCAGACTTCGGCTAAATCTTCTTTTTCTTCTTCTTCTTCTGCTCTCTGCCTCTCTGCTACTCTCTCCTACTGTCTCGATCAGTCTTCTCCTGAGGAAGAAGCTACATATATATAGCAACAACTAGGGCGTGTGTAGGGCTTGTGCCCTCTTTGTCCAGAGTACACCTCGGATCACGTGCCAGGTGCCAACCTCGGATCACGTGCTCAGACATCTACAAGTTAAAGACAGAGTTACTTCAGTCGATCAAGAGAACACAGGCTGTATATACTTCATATCAAGCAGCAATGTTTAGACTTAACAGATGCAGTGTGCATGCAGTGTACAGACTTTGCGTTCAGGCTAGCAGACGTTGTATAGACCTGCTGTGCTTGCTGAGGAGGAATGTGAAGACTCTGCGTGCATGCAATGCAACATAATGTATGTACTTTGTTTGTGCTGTGCAAACAATGTGCAGGCTTGCCATGGGGGGATGTGTAGACTTTGTATGCATGCTACCAGACGTTGTATGGACTTTGAAGATGATGCATGAACAAGCCACCAATCGATGTGCAGACTTAGTTTTCAGACTTTGTGTGTGTGTGCGAGAGAATGTATAGACTTTGGTTCGTGCAACACACAGGCTGTACAGACTTTGATAGCATGTATAGACTTTGATGCCCAAATGCAATGTATGGACTTGTGTGTGCAGGGCAGACAATGTATAGACTTGCAACCTAGACAATGTACAGACTTGTAGTGCGTGCAGGGCAGACAGTGTATAGACTTGCAATGCGTGCAGGGCAGACAGTGTATAGACTAGGTAAGATAATGCATGAACAAGTGGCGATGTACAGACTTGGCCAATGTACATACTTAGCAGCGAGATGCACACGCTGTATAGACTTGATGCAGCAATGTACAGACTTTGCATCTAATGCCTGAAGCACATGATGTATAGACTTTGAAGCATGTGAACACAGCGCTGTACAGACTTATGTATGCATGGATGCACTAACTAAGCCACGAGCCAAGTGGCGATGTATAGACTTGTGTTATGCACCCAGACAATGTATAGACTTGCACATAGAGACGTTGTAGAGACGATGCATGCACAGACTTGGTCTTACAATGTATAGACTTGAAAGATGATGCATGAAACGATGCATTGTATAGACTTAGCGATGCAATGTTCACACTCACTTAGACGCTGAGTGAGACGCTGGACAATGTACAGACTTTACAGTGAAGAATGTATAGACTTGGTGAATGCGGGGGACGTTGTACAGACTTGCCAGAGTATGGACTTGGTGAGCATGCAGCACCCAATGTACAGACTTAGTCATGCGTGCACAATGGCTTGCAACGAACAATATACTGACTATGCTATGCTCACAGTTAATGCATGTATAGACTTGTATGAAGAACAGGCTGTACAGACTTCAGACTCAGCTGCGAACTGAGCTAAAGAGTGTATAGACTTGCTCAGCTATCAGCTAATGAATGTACAGACTTAATGAGATGATGCATGCATGCACAATGAAGTGTGTACAGACTTCATGTGTGTGCTGAACAAACAATGTATAGACTTTAAGTGCAATGCAAAGGCTGTACTGACTTCGTGTATGTGCTGAACAAACAAAATGTATAGACTTGGGTGTGTGTGTGCATGCTAGAAGTAATGTATAGACTTGCTGAATTCACGAACATGCTATCAACCAGTGTGCAGTGCATACTGACTATATGCTCAATGCAATCGTGCTATGGCATGCAGCTACTGTTAATGCACCGAGGTCATATGACAGATGAACACATAAAGAAAATGAAGCATAGACCTTAAACCATGATGAACAGAATGCTTCAAGGCTTTTTCCAGAGCAATCATCATCAGAAATGTTCATTTGATTAAACACAACAGCAAGTCATTAATACCATTATCAAAGAATGACTTATGAATATATGAAATGATGCAATGTATGCAGGAGAACTAACAGAGCAGTCTATTTACCAATGCATAGACAGACAATGCAATTAGATGAATGTGCCCACTCTCAAATCAATCAATCAATCATGCTCATATAGCATGCTGACACCAAAACAATTCATACTCATAGTGCAACACAATTCATACTCATAGTGCTTGCTGACATCAAAACCATAGGGGCACAACAATCTCCCCCTTTTTGATTATGGCAATGTTGAAGGCACTATATGAATCACTATGAGACATGCTGACATGCAGACATGCAGAACCAAAACTATTCTCCCCCTTTGACTTCATCAAAAAGAGAAAAGTTTGAGAGAGAAAAAAACATGTATGAAAAGATTGATAAAACATCTCCCCCTTTGACAAATGAAGGCACATAAGAGCTATTCCCCCAAAAAAAAATATGCAGGATGAGCACTAGAGGAATAAAATGTAAGAACTCCCCCTATCAACATGAATGAGTTCAGGTGAACCAAAAGCAATCTGAAATTGAATTCCAACAACAAGATATTGATTGGATTGCCAAAGAGTAGATGAGAGAGAAAGAGTTTCAATGGGATACCAAATCAATAAATCTTGATAAGCAAATGTTAGACTCTTTTATTATACCAGATTATGAATGAGTCTAAACTTACCAGCATGATTTAAGAATGATATATACAAAGTTTATCAGGAAAATTCAATACTCATGTCTGAAACACCTTTTAATAGAGATGAACCAATTGCACATATGACACACATATTTGACCTCCTTCTATCTTACTCAATCAATTTTAATGACTTCTTTAGAAGTTACACAAGATAATATTGAGATTAGATATATATGAGTGTATCTGAAATTTCTTTGATTATACTTATTTTTCAAAAATTTTCTATTGAACATCACTTATTTTCCTGAGCAATCTTAGTTGATAAACACATTTTTACATGAGGCACAACAAACACACGTCACAGTACACGACGGTGGACGAGGACACGCCGGAGTCCCTTTAGCTCGAGGAGGACGTGAACGCGTCGACCAAGTTATCACCTTTGTTTCACATTTTTAGGCCATGTTGGGCCTTATTTTAGTCCATGTTGGACAATTGTACTATTATATGGCAAATGGGCTAGGCTAGATTAATGGGCTAAAGTTAATGGGCTTTGGGCCTTAAATGGGCCAAATGGCGTTAAATGTGAACAAGTCTAAGGGGTTCAGTGTGCTAGGTGTGAAAGGGGCTAAGAGAAGGTGGCTTGGAAGGGGGCGCCCCCTTTCTTGGTCCAAGGGGGAGGCAGCCGCCTACCATACCTTGACTCCCCTCCCTTTATTTTTCAAACTTAGGTAGCCTCTTGTCCCCCCCTTGGTCTCCCTCTCTCCCCATTAGTCAAGGACGCGCACCCCCTCTCTCTCCTCCCTCCTCCACCACCCATCCTCTCTCTACGGTTTCCCCTCCCCTATATATCATCTCTTGTAAACATATTTCAGAAGTTAATGAAGAGATTTTGAGTGAAAATTGTGTAAGAGAGTGATTCTCTTTTCCCCTCTTGGGTGTGATGCCCTAGACCCCAGTCATGTGACGGGATTTTCTTGGCGTGTGACTCGCCCCCCTTATCATCCCCTTCCTCTCCGTATCTGGTTCTGCGAATTTTATCAATGAAGCTTCTACAAGTCAAAAAGAAGTTGGCACTGGCTTTGCCTCGATCGGAGCTCTAGATCGTCGGCAAAAATTCAGCTCGTGAAGTCGTGCAAGTCTGTCCGAGCCTGCTGTGAAGATCCTCAAGTTTATGATACGAAATTTCTACATATCTACTCCCAAGCCCTTTCGATCTGAGATTCTGAGTGGTCGTAGGATTTTCTGTCCTCTTCGTGTTTCTACCAAGCTCATGTCATTCTAAGGCCAGTGCTGGTCGTGGCAAGGATTTTCGTGAGGTTGCGCCGACCCCCCTGTGCAGATCCGACCCAGAGGCAGAGGCAACTGACAGAAGCTACCCCGTCTCCTTCCTCTCAGATCTACGCTAGCCCTTTGGTTTGAGTCTTCCTCTGGACATCGTCGACGATCTCCAACAAGAAGCAATCCATTCTGACATCGGAGCTATTTTTCCTATAATTTTTAGCTTTCCTGTGCATTTTTGTGCGAGTAGAACCTAAGGCAGAGTACAGTTGCTGCCACGCACAGATCTGAACGCGCCGTTCTGACCAGACAATCTTCATCCTGTCGCCAACATTCTCCAAGAAATGGCACCCCGATCGGACGTCGGATCTTGGCGTACCGGCCTCCGCAAGTCTGCTGCGCCGGGTGACCAGCGCGGGCAAAACCCAGTCGGCTTCCAATCGGCTCACCCGATCGTCCCCGACTCGCCTCCCTCGCCTCCTGCGAGTGTGGCCCATCAACCCGAATTCCAGCAGCCTTGAAAGTGTGATTGTATCCCTTTACCTCCTTGCGTGGAGTGGGCATCATGTTCTGAAATTGTATAGTTAACAATTGTGTGTATCGGGGTTGTTCAGATTCGGCCGAGATTTCTTCCCCACGCGCTAGTCGTGGAAGTACGCGCCTTGTTCCACACTCACATTGTTGATTTAGTATATTTTCTATCATTCTGCGTTTGTGAGAATAGGGCCGATAGCTAGCTTCAAATCTCCGTGGTTGTGAGTTGTGAGCGCCCGTTCCATAGGCCCAGTCGAGCACTGAGCCCGAACTGGAAACCCCTAGGCGACAGTGGTTCCTTAACCACTGCGATCCCACGTTTCCCTCGCAAGGGACGATCACCGGGCTAGTTGGAGTTTCTGTTGAGAGACGTCTCCACCCAGAGAACGCCACGGTAGTCAGCCGCTTGGCTTACCTTAGTGTGCTAGTGCTTGCCGGACTTTGAGTCGGTCGTACGTCTTAGCCCAGTCGCGTCACCCCTCCCGCATCAAATTGGTATCAGAGCAAGTCGAGTCTAGGGTAGTCGGTCCAAGGTGTCTCATTGCGTCTCTCTATTCAGTATATCAAAAGGTGTCTTTGGAACGATAAGTTACGTCTATTGGGAAGGTATACACTTGCGTGAGTGCGATCTTCGGATCAAACCTCCGCCTAGTACCGTATATTGGTTGAGTCTAGGTTCCTCAGTTTGCATTAGTTTTGCATTAGTAGTGCATTCCAACTTTTTGTGTCGTTGCATGCCCACCAGGCGAGGTACCCAATACCATCGCCCCCCGTCTTTGGCAAACCCACGAGATGCCGCCTCGGGAGACTTACTCCTTACATGAGGCGATGATGGCCATCATGGCCCGGTTGGACCAGTTCGAGGCTACCTTTCGAAGCTTCTCAGCAATATGGTTGGTCGCCTTAGAGCCATGGAGGAATGCATGGAGTCATCTGACAAATCTGTCCAAGGTCTGGTTGGACGTTTGGATAGAGTGTCACACGGGGACCCTCCTAGAGCGGCCCAGGGCCCACTCGCACCTTCTCCCGCGGTGGCCCATGTCCAAATTGCTCCCAAGGCCCAGGTCCAACCCGCTCCCGCGGCAAAGGAGCAGCCCGCAAATGCTCCTCAGCCTGCCCCTCACCGAGCCATCGAACCACAGCATCGTGACCTTGGTCTCGAAGACTATGGGTCCGATAATGCTTACGAGGGGTATGGTCGACGCCGTCGTGGCTTTCAACAGTCGAGGGATGAAGAGGATGATAGAGTCCTCAGGACCGTGCGAGCAGACCCTCCCACTTTTGACGGGACCTTGGACCCAAAAGTTTATCTTGATTGGGAGGTCGGCATGGACCGATACTTCGAGTGGTTCGAGATGACGGATCATCGGAGAGTCAAGTTCGCTAAAATGAAGCTGTTAGGGTAAGCGCAAACTTATTGGCGCAATGTGGAGAGCTTGCTATTTTAGTGTCGGGAGCCCCATGTTAAGTCTTGGGATGAGATGAAGGATAGACTTAGAACTAAGTTTCATCCTGCCACGTACCGTCAGAGGCTCATTGATAGGTGGCAGAATCTCAACCAAGGGGACCGGTCCGTGTCCGAGTACATCACAAAGTTTGATGAATATTTTTTACGATGTGACGTCTCGGAAGAGAGCACGATGCCTATTTTTCGCTTCCATCGTGGTCTGCGGCCCCAATTTCAATATGAACTCTTTCGCCACAATGTGACCACCTTGGAGTCAGAGTTCGCTCCCGTCCAGCGACCGGGGACCATCCATCAGTGTGGGTCTGACTCTCGTACCACTCTCAGTTCCTATAGTCGATTTCTAGTGGTTCATCCTCCAGAACCCCCTCGCCAGGACCCCACTACTCTCAGACCTTGCTCTCTCCCTCCAAGGGACCCTCCCCCTCGTCAGTAAGCGTCATTCCCCACTCCCCGCCGTCAGCAGCCCACATTGCCTGCCTGACCTCAACTCCCACCACCCCTAGCCCGTCGAGAAGACAAGGGAAAGGGGCCGATGACCGGTGGAGCTTCTTCTAGCACAGGGCCACGTGACTAGTGCTATAGGTGTGGTGGGATTGGCTACTTTGTGGCCAAGTGTCCCACTCAGGACTCGTTGGTTATTTGGGACACTCCAGCCCACGACCCCACACCGGAGCTAGTGCCGGTTAGCTATGAGCCGGATCCAGAACTCGGGGAGGAGTTCTTTGATGAGCTTTTAGAAGAGCACGCTTGTAAGACCCAGTGGTTAATGAATTCTTAACGGATCCTTATCGATATTGAAGTGTGAAAAGATTCATGAATTTAGAGTTTTTATTGGGCTTAATGGGCTTAGTTTAGTGGGTTTATTCAATTATATAAGCTTTTAGAAATCATATAAAGCATGTATGCACTTTTGCTTATTTTAAGGCCTTATTGTAATTTAAGTTTTTTAACAAAAAAATAATAATATATCAAATTTTTTTTTTTGTGAACCCACGAGGGTTCTCTCTCTCCCCCTCACCCTCTCATTCTCTCTACGCACGTCTCTTCCCTCTCTCTCTCGTTCTCTGTTGTGTGACCACCTCGGGATCTTGCAGGGAATGCAGGTGGTGGCGTTGGCGAGCCCAAGGCGTGAGAGGTGCGGTGGTGTCGCCATGGAGGCGGCCATGGAGCGGGGAAGTGGGAAACCCACATGTGGAGCGCGGCGTCCTCCCCGTAGAATGTGCGTGGAATGGCCTTTTCGGCTTAAACAAAGTAGGGGGATGGCTTCCTTACTTCGTTAGGATTGATTTCCTGTCCTTTGGCATGCTAATAGGATGGCCATTTGCATGAAAATCGTCATTTATGTTTTCACAGTGTGAACATTGATATTTATGTTTTAATCCATCCATGGCCATTGTTTTTATGTTTTTAGGCATATAAATGTTGCGGAATGGGTGTGGGATGGTGTAAGGCAGGTTAAACATGTTTTCTCATCGATCTGGATCGATTGGGAGGGGTTTCAAATACATTACCCACGGATCGGGTCCTCTGGACGGCTTGTAGTCATTCCAGAGACCATTTTCATCATGGCGTAAGGCGGTGGACCTTAGCGGTCTCAGCCTAGACCATTTTTAGACCTTGGCTGTCCTTCGACCGACCATTTGTATACCTTGGCAGGCCAGCAGATGACCGCTAAGCCCCTTTGACCAGGTAAGGCGGTGTAAGCCTAGCGGGCGTTGACCAGACCAATTTCGGTCACCTGGCGGTCAATTGACCGACCGTTTCCTATTCAAGGTTTTATTTTATTCAACATATGAAATGTTTGTGGCCTGGCGGTCATGAAGAAGACCGCATGGGTAAGCTTGGCGGTCAGTCGTTTGACCATTTCCCAGCTCCTAGCGGGCCTGTTGTAGACCATTTAGTCCTGCAATATTTCAATTCAATCCTGTTCATTTAATTATGCATGTAATGATGCATGTTCGCCATGTTTAAATATTTTTACAAACTGTGACATGTTTTTAGATCCCAATAGAATTATTTTCTCTTTCCTTGTGATGGAACCACTAGTCGGAGCTCGACGACCTTTAGTGTCAGCCCACCTGGGAGAGGTGGCGGGGTAGTCCCGGTGTACGATTTTTAAGCTAGTTTCCATGGGCCCCCTTGCTTGGCAGTAGCATCCTACTGAGGGAAAATTAGCTAGAGGCCTGGCTCAAGGCATTGAGCCTGTGTGTGCACACGTGGTCAGGGGCTTGGACTGACACTAACGAGTGTGACCCTGACTAGTTCTTGACTTTGGTTACTATTACATGTCTCACTTGCCGCGTTCCAGGCTCGTGGAGATACTTAAGACGTAGTACAAGTTGTCAGTGGATGCGTCTAGTCTTCTTTCTGGTGGACCTTTCTCTCTCCTATCACTTGGAAATGTTAAAATTTTATTCTATTGGTAGATTATGATTCTCATGTTCAATTATTTATTTGAATATAAATGGCATTTCAGTTAGCTGGCTTTAATTTGTTCGCATGCCGGTACAGCTTTGTTGGGTTCGTTGCCCTCCCTCCTTGTCTTTGATAATGGTTTTGATGATAACAATATATTGTGTGTGAGTATTGTGGAAAATACTCATTGGTCATTTTGGTGTTATGGAGCTTAATGTTGATATCTATGTTTTGTAGGTATGAAATTCTTGGGTTGACAGGCCTTTATAGTTCTCCATGTATATACTTGCATTTGGATGGCCAGGTTTATTGCTTTAACAAAGTGTCGACACTGGGTTGCTGAGTGTCGACACTTCCTATGTTTCACATGCACTGATCTATTTTTTGGTATTGGTTTTATGACTCTACTTGCATGCTATTCTGTTGGATAAATCATTTTCTCAAATGGGGTTGAAGTGCCCTTGATGCGGTTTCAGATTGCATTGGACTGCTAAGGCAGTTGGTCTATTCCCCTTTGCAAGGGTCGACCCCATGGGTCGACCCCTGGCTCTTTGAGCCTTAGTTCTTGCCTGGTTCTTCAGCTGGTCATTGAATTGTAGAACCATAGCTTGATTAGTTATATGGATGGTTTCAATGAGCTAAAGTTGAAATGCACACACTCTTGAGCTTTTGGATTCTGCTATCAAAGAACCATAAGATTTTAGTTTGCTTTGGACAGAATTAGAAACTCATGAGAGGTTTGATTGAACTGAATTTTAAATAGCTTTTCAATGCATGATCTATACTTTGATGTGAGCTTGTGAAGCTTGTTACTGAAACATTGCTTGAACTGTATTAGAACTGGTTTTTTCCATGCTGAATCAAATTTGATATGTGAAGCTTGTGTAGAAAATGGCATAGTGATTATGTATTTCAAAAACATTGGTTTAATATTGACTTGCTTCTGAATTTCCAGATAGTGAAGGTTAATATTGCCCACAATGTAATGGATCCAAGGTAAGAATTCATGCTTGAATGTGTTTCACATTACCTAGATGGGACCTCGATGCATTTGGTCTTTATTTCCTTGAATCTCATTGCACATGTGCACATATTGAACAAGCTTTGGGAGAAAGTATTGTTGAATTCATTTTGTTAAGTTCATGGTCAAGGGTCGACCCCAAGGGTCGACTCCTGGGAGTTCTTTTCTCAAAACTCCACGGGTCTAGGCTCGGTCGTCACGAGGGTCGACCCCAAGGATCAACCCCTGGGTGGTTTTTGTGTTTGCACTGACCTATCTTACTGTTGTATATACCTTGCACCGACCTATCTTTGTCATTTTTCAAAACAATACACCGAGCTGTCCCTCGTTTTCCACATAATGTGTACTGACTTTCATATATGTGCACCGACCCGTCTTTTGCTATTTCACAAAAGTGCACCGACCTGTTTCTGTGCTTTGCAACTTAGCACCGACCTATCTCTATGTTTCATAAACTTGCACCGAGTTTCATATGTGCACCGAGCTGGTCCTTGTTGTTCTACAGAAATTGCACCGACCCTAACCATAGTTTCTACATAGAGTGCACCGACCTCCTTGGCATCTTTCAAACTTGCACCGAGTCTCATAAACGTGCACCGACCTCTTTCTTATGTTGAACTCAATGTGCACCGACTTGTGTTTTATGAGTTTCTAAATGTGCACAGACTTTGGGCTTATATGCATCGACCCTTTCATTGCACTGACCTGATCTTTGGGGTATTACATATATGCACCAACCCTGCTTGTCATATATATGCACCGACCCTGCCTATACACCTGCACCGACCCTGTTCTTTGGGTCTTTCACATTATGCACATACCTTGTCTGTGCTATGCACAAACTTCAACTTGCACCGACCTATTCACATATGTGCATCAGCTTTCATATGCACCGACTTGTTTCCCAAATGTGCACCGACTTTGGGTATATATTGACTGCGTTTATATTGACTGCCTTGGGCAGATTTCCATTTCCCCACTGCTTCTGGTTCGGATTTCTGGGTTTGGGTTTCGAACTCCCCATCTTATGATCCGTTTGGCTTGGCTTTTTACCCCATTACCCTTAAAGTTTCACCCATCTATTAGGTGCGTATTTGAAGAGTTTTTACAAGGGCTTTGTGGCCTTTAGGTCTATATTCATGCCCTATTTATACCCTGCGATCTCCATCGAAGGAGAGAACTCTGAGGGCTTAACATTTTCTATCCTATTGCAGGGAAAGGAGAAAGGGGTGACGCCACCACCTAGAGGAGGAAGAGGAAGAAGAGGAGAATGCCTTCCACCAGCTTTCATATGTCGCTCTGATCTATCTTCAGCGTGGTTGCTGAAGACTATACTTGCGGCTTCTCCGACAAGCTTGGACGACTTCCACTCCGCGAGCAAATGCATCCAGTGCACCCCATCACTCCAATGGACGGGATATACTACAGATCGGAGGGAAACTTCCTCTTCTCTCATTTCTATGTTTCCATTTGAGCATAGATTGTTATTTGGGCGTATATTGTATATCCTCTTTGTTCATTGAACTCGATATATTACTGTGTGTGAGCGGAGCTGTGTCTCCGAGTGTGTGAATTTATTGTGCAGAAAGTTTCCCCGAGTTCTGTGTGTGAAGACGGAGCTGTGTCTCCGTGTGGTTTTCAAGTCCTGGGTGTGTTCCCCGACGTTGTGTATGTGTGTGCTGCAGTGGCAGCGTTCTGGGGCTAGGCCTTGTGTGTGCATTGCTGCGGAAGCAGCCTGTGTGGTGCTGGGGCTCGTCCCCGTTTTGCTACGGTTCGTAGCGTGGTAGTGAAGCCTCACCGGGTTCGGTGAGGGGTGGACGTAGGGAGCCCGTCGTGGTCCCGAACCATCTAAAAATCTCCGTGTTACTTGTGGCATGCCTGTGTGATTGTCCATTTCATCTACCTCCTTTCACAAGTCAATTGATAGGTTTCTATTCACTACACTCTACACATCGCTTCATCAGCTATCCGTGATAGGATTAAATTCGCTTGTTCTTTGCATTGTCTATCCATGTGAGATCGAAAAGAACAAGAGAACTTCTTCATCTCATTCAGTTTAAGTTGATCAACGTAGTGAATTTCATTTGTGTTGTGTTTAGTCTAGAAAGTTTTTAAAAACCGCCATCTCAGCTAGGGGACAATTCAACCTCCCTTCTTGTCCGCCATCTAGTCTGGGCCAACAATTGGTATCAGAGCTGAGTCTCTGATTTGTTTTACGGACCTCACGGTCTAGGAGTAAAGATCATTCATGATGGCTAATAGGGATTCAATTCATATTTTTGATGTTTCAGATTTTAGTCTTTGGATAGGAAGAATATGTATATTTGTCAACTCTTATGATCCCAAGTTGTGGAATCTCATATCTCATGGTCCGTATGAATTGCCATTGGACAAGTCCAAATGGTCTACTAAACATAGGACCAAAAGTGATGATAATTTTGTCATTCTGAAGTTATTGAAAGCTGCTGTTGACCCTAACAAATTTTCATTTGTTTCTGATTGTAGCTCAGCCAAAGAAATCTTGGATGGACTGATCAAGCTCCAAGAAGGCTGGTTGGAGGATGCGTGTATGATGGCAAACAAC
This sequence comes from Amorphophallus konjac, assembly GCA_022559845.1. Lineage (NCBI taxonomy): Eukaryota > Viridiplantae > Streptophyta > Magnoliopsida > Alismatales > Araceae > Amorphophallus > Amorphophallus konjac. The sequence continues at coordinate 141,290,794 of CM040125.1, read as the reverse complement.
AGTGCTCTTTCGAGCAAAGAAAATTCTGATGGTGAAGGAAATCAAGAGGTAAGTTCTGAAACTGATGAGATTTCCTTTGAAGAATTATTGGATCTCTATGATGAATTCTTGGAAAAATACAAGAAAGTAAAATCTAAAAATAAGAAGCTTAAGAAGAAACTTGAAATTTCTTTTCATGAAACTTCTTCATGTGATATATATTTAGATCTCAAAAGTGTAAATGAATCTCTCTTGATTGATGTTGAAATGCATAGAGATAAAATTTGTTGTTTGAGAGAGGAAAATGAAAAGTTGAATGAACAAATTAAGGCAGTGAGTGATGAGCTCTCTGTCTATCAGAAGGGAAAATGTGTGATCACTGATGAGTCAGGAAAATTGCATGAGCAAGAGCAAGAGATTGAAAGCTACAAAACAATAAATGGAATGCTGAATGATAGGTGTAGTTCTTTTGAGCAAGAACTTGAGAAAATCAGAAATGAGCATGAAAATCTGAAAAATACTTTTGGAACCAAAGGAAAGAAAAATTTTGAATACAAAAGAAAATCATCATGTGTGCATGATCATTCTTCAAAACATCCACATGATAAAGCACAAAAAGATCATGGCTCTTGTTCACATTCGATTAACACCTTTTCAGATATGAGCAAAAATGTTCATGGAAAAAGGAGAGTTACATGATTTTATTGTGGTGAAGTAGGCCACACAATGTACATGTGCACTCTAATGAAATTTGATGATGATCAATTTGAAATGAACTCTAAGAATTCGTCTATTGGTTCATGCTATCATTCTTACTCTTTCATTGACTCTCGGAATGCTAATAGGAGAAACAATTATAGGAGACCTCCGGTCACATGTTTCTACTGTGGCATGTTTGGTCATTCTATGTATACATGTGACTTGATGAGGGAAGATGATGAATGGTTTGCTAGTAAGGCTAAAAATCATTTTGCTCATGCTAGAACTAACCCCTCGGGACCCAAGATAGCTTGGGTACCCAAATCTTCAAAATGAGAATCTGTCTTGCAGGGATGCCCTAAGCCCAAGGAAATAATTGACAAAAGTTGATCTCTCAAGGCAAGTAAATGAATGTTCATCTTGTAAGAATCTTCCTTTTAGGCACCGGTTGATTTTGGTTCACACTACAAGAGTAAGGATTTCAAGCTTGAGAAAAACTTGATGTTTCCTACTGCATTATTTTATTAAGCCAAGTGGTGTGAATCTGAGTTTTTGTAATTGTACTTCCAAATCCTGTGTTTGATGAGATATGAAATTATGGTTTGCTGAGAAATTGCTTGTTACCTTGCACATTTTGTTGAGAAAATGTTGATACTCATTTGAATCTTACACTCACCTTTTATTGATTTTTCCAGTCCATACACTTAACTGCACATGCTTTAAATAAACATACTTTAAATGCCTTACACTGCACATAAAGTCTTTCATACTCTTACTTACTTTTTACAAATAACAATTCATTCTTGCATACATAGAACACATACTTAGTTGCATGATACACACTGCACATATCATACTCATCTTTGCATACTTGTACATAAAAGAAGTCTTTGATCATATGTTCGGTTACGTGCATATACTTACATATACTTGACATATTTGTGTGCTTGAATGCCATGATTATCCGGTATATCAAATGGCGATCGTGGAAGGTTGAATTTTGTCCAACTGGAAGCCTTCCCCATGCTTGATGGTGGTCTTCGGAATTACATTCTCAGCCACGTACCGGTAGTCACCTTGTGTGAAGACTTTACCTTGATGGATGTTTGAGTGTATATATATTATATCACCCTTTTCTTGAAAACAGCCTATGACTTTTTCCCTTGCTAGATAAAATTGCATTGATTTAGACATGTTTGTTACATGGCATATATTAAGGGGGAGATTTCTTTATAACCGTGCATACAATTAGGAGGAGACATAACTGTGATTAGACTAATTCATGTCTTATATTCAGTACAACCACCCACACAAATTGCACCTTTTTGAGATAAATGATTCAACTTAATAAGGATTTCAGTTTTCCTCTGAACACTTTAGAGGACTCTTAAATCTCTACATGGAATTCACATGTCTCGTGAGAAAAAAGCTGTTTGCCCCACCAAAAATCTTAATAAGTGTGATTCACCACCGAATAGCCGGGAAGTGTCCCTGAGACAAAGGATACAACTCGCACGAAAATGTGACAAAATCCACAGTTAAGATAAGTGATGAAACTGAGAATTGGGAAATGCCCCTGAGACAAAGGGTATGACTCGTGTCAAAAGGCTAGTCACCTTTTTATGTTTAATCAAATTTTAGGGTTATACGTAGCTACCAATATTCGAGCATTGTGTATGGTAGTGTATGGAGGATAGGTTCTTTCCTGTGTTCTTTAGAAAATCTGTTTATCCATATGATCTTGAAATTCATTGCTCAATTATCACTTATTCACCTTAGGCTTGATTGTGTGAATGTACTTTATGAATCTGTCAACTTTCATAGTTTATGCAGTACCATCTTTATGTAAGCACAACCCTCTTATCATTGCCCATGCACATCATGTTCCATAATCAATTGCACTCTTCTTAAACCTGTCCCGAAGGAACTTGTTTGCTTTTATATCTTAATTATGCATGCTTGACTGCTTGACTGCTTGATCCTTTTGTTCATATCATACTTCATTTCATATTGGTGCATCTTTTGATCATACTATCCATAATAGTTTAAATAATCCCATTGTGAGTTGGTTTTTGTTCATGAGAATAGGGGGAGAATAATGTGCTGTTCAGTACAACATTGGCATATAGTTCAAAAATTATGCATTTGCACATAGTTCAACCATCTTGCCTATTGCACATAAAGTCCCATTCTCTTGCTTGGTTCTTGGTTTGCACACCTTCCTCTCATGGGAGATTGATTACTGGGTTCGTGCGCCTTGGTCATTATAATTCTATCTCATTCATCATTGAAAATTCCACAGTTTGTTCCTCTGGTCCCCCACGTTTTGATAATGTCAAAGGGGGAGAGAATCTTGGTGGCCACACAATATATTATCATCATCAAAAAGGGGGAGATTGTTGGGTTCGTTGCCCTCCCTCGTTGTCTTTGATAATAGTTTTGATGATAATAATATATTGTGTGTGAGTATTGTGGAAAATAATCATTGATCATTTTGGTGTTATGGAGCTCAATGTTGATATCTATGTTTTGTAGGTATGAAATTCTTGGGTTGACAGGCCTTTATAGTTATCCATGTATATACTTGGATTTGGATGGCTAGGTTTATTGCTTTAACAAAGTGCCGACACTGGGCTGCTGAGTGTCGACACTTCCTATGTTTCACATGCACTGATCTGTTTTTGGGTATTGGTTTTATGACTCTACCTGCATGCTATTCTGTTGGATAAATCATTTTCTCAATGGGGTTGAAGTGCCCTTGATGCGGTTTTAGATTGCATTGGACTGCTAAAGCAGTTGTTCTATTCCCCTTTGCAAGGGTCGACCCCATGGGTTGACCCCTAGCTCTTTGAGCCTTGGTTCTTGCCTGGTTGTTCAGCTGGTCATTGAATTGTAGAACCATAGCTTGATTAGTTACATGGATGGTTTCATTGAGCTAAAGTTGAAATGCACACACTCTTGAGCTTTTGGATTCTGCTATCAAAGAACCATAACATTTCAGTTTGCTTTGGACAGAATTAGCAACTCATTAGAGGTTTGATTGAACTGAATTTTAAATAGCTTTTCAATGCATGATCTATACTTTGATGTGAGCTTGTGAAGCTTGTTACAAAAACTTTGCCCGAACTATATTAGAACTAGTTTTTTCCATGCTGAATCAAATTTGATATGTGAAGCTTGTATAGAAAATGGCATAGTGATTATGTATTTCAAAAACATTGGTTTAATATTGACTTGCTTCCGAATTTCCAGATAGTGAAGGTTAATATTGCCCACAATGTAATGGATCCAAGGTAAGAATTCATGCTTGAATGTGTTTCACATTACCTAGATTGGACCTTGATGCATTTGGTCTTTATTTCCCTGAATCTCATTGCACATGTGCACATATTGAACAAGCTTTGGGAGAAAGTATTGTTGAATTCATTTTGTTAAGTTCATGGTCAAGGGTCGACCCCTGGGTGGTTTTTGTGTTTGCACCGACCCATCTTACTATTGTATGTACCTTGCACCGACCTATCTTTGCCATTTTTCAAAACAATGCACCGACCTGTCCCTCGTTTTCTACATAATGTGCACTAACTTTCATATATGTGCACCGACCCGTCTTTTGCTATTTCACAAAAGTGCACTGACCTGTTTCAGTGCTTTGCAACTTAGCATCGACCTATCTCTATGTTTCATAAACTTGCACCGAGTTTCATATGTGCACCGAGCTGGTCCTTGTTGTTCTACAAAACTTGCACCGACCCTAACCATAGTTTCTACATAATGTGCACCGACCTCCTTGGCATCTTTCAAACTTGCACCGAGTCTCATAAACGTGCACCGACCTCTTTCTTGTGTTGAACTTAATGTGCACTGACTTGTGTTTTATGAGTTTCTGAATGTGCACAGACTTTGGGCTTATATGCACCGACCCTTTCATTACACTGACTTAGTCTTTGGTGTATTACATATATGAACCAACCCTGCTTGTCATATATATGCACCGACCCTGCCTATACACCTGCACCGACCCTGTTCTTTGGGTCTTTCACATTATGCACAGACCTTGTCTGTGCTATGCACAGACTTCCACTTGCACCGACCTGTTGTCATATGTGCATTAGATTTCATATGCACAGACTTGTTTCCCAAATGTGCACCGACTTTGGGTTTATATTGACTGCGTTTATATTGACTGCCTTGGGCAGCTTTCCATTTCCCCACTGCATCTGGTTCGGATTTTTGGGTTTGGGTTTCGAACTCCCCATCATATGATCCATTTGGCTTGGCTTTTTACCCCATTACCTTTAGGGTTTCACCCATCTATTGGCTGTGTATTTGAAGGGTTTTTACAAGGGCTTTGTGGTCTTTAGGTCTATATTCATGCCCTATTTATACCCTGCGATCTCCATCGAAGAAGAGAACTCTAAGGGCTTAACATTTTCTATCCTATTGCAGGGAAAGGAGAAAGGGGCGACGCCACCACCTGGAGGAGGAAGAGGAAGAAGAGGAGAATGCCTTCCACCAGCTTTCATCTACCGATCTAATCTATCTTCGAGCGTGGTTGCTGAAGACTATACTTGCGGCTTCTCCGATAAGCTTGGACGACTTCCACTCTGCGAGCAAATGCGTCTAGTGCACCCCATCACTCCAATGGATGGGATATACTGCAGATCTGAGGGAAACTTCCTCTTCTCTCATTTCTATTTTTCCATTTGAGCATAGCTTGTTATTTGGGCGTATATTGTATATCCTCTTTGTTCATTGAACTCAATATATTACTGTGTGTAATCGGAGCTGTGTCTCCGAGTGTGTGGATTTATTGTGAGGAAAGTTTCCCCGAGTTCCGTGTGTGAAGACGGAGCTGTGTCTCCGTGTGGTTTCCAAGTCTGGGGTGTGTTCCCCGACGTTGTGTGTCTGTGTGCTGTAGTGGTAGCGTTCTGGGGCTAGGCCCTGTGTGTGCATTGCTGCGGAAGCAGCGTGTGTGGCACTGGAGCTAGTCCCCGTTTTGCTACGGTTCGTAGCGTGGTAGTGAAGCCTCACTAGGTTCGGTGAGGGGTGGACGTAGGGAGCCCGTCGTGGTCCCAAACCACCTATAAATCTCGGTGTTACTTGTGGCATGCCTGTGTGATTGTCCATTTCATCTGCCTCCTTTCACAGGTCAATTGATAGGCTTCTATTCACTGCACCTCTACACATCACTTCATCCGCTATCCGTGATAGGATTAAATTCGCTTGTTCTTTGCATTGTCTATCCGTGTGAGATCGGAAAGAATGAGAGAACTTCTTCATCTCATTCAGTTTAAGTTGATCAACGTAGTGAATCTCATTTCTGCTATGTTTAGTTTAGAAAGTTTTTAAAATCCGCCATCTTGGCTGGGGGACAATTCAACCCCCTTCTTGTCCACCATCTAGTATGGGCCAACAATTTGTTAACTATCATTTCCTTATGTCATTGCATGATTAATTGCTTTTATACATTTAGTTGCGAGGTAGGGATCCACATGAACCCTACTGAGTCTATGTTGTGAGACTCACCCTTCCTTTTCAGGTGAGACGGAGCAGCAGACTGTAGGTTTTTCTCATACTTTTGGCGGGAAGTCATAGGTGCCAGCAGTGGTCCATCCGTTTGTCTATCGTTTGTTCCATTTTGGCCGGGGTATGCCCCGTGTAGTTGTTTATTTTGTCACCTGTACAGTGTTGGACTTGTGATGTTTGGATCTGGACTAGTTTATATAAATAAATCACTTTGATATTAGAAATTGCTTCCGCTTAAAAATTGCCATTTTATATTTGTGCGTGTAATTCCAGTTCATTATGCACCTCCTCAATCAATCCTCCCAACCCTTACAGGGCCTCATCAGCCTCTTGGGTGGCATCTCTGAGCTCTTGGTATCAGTTTACCGGTATCCAGATCTTCGGGTCATTACAGTTCGTATCAGAGCAGTGTTGGGGTGATGCATAAGGAATTGAAATTGCAATAGTCTAGAACAAGTCCATGTGTACCACTAATGCTGGCCTAGGTTGTTTTCCATTATTACTTATGAATTTTTCGTTGTGTGTCCTTTCTAGATTAAAATGCCGCATAGACGAAGAGGCCGAGGTCATGTCCAAATTAATGTGCCCCGAGATGTTCCAAGGGAAGAGAGCGGTACTTCGCCTCACCCAGCGAATGTTCAAGGGCAAGGCCGTGTTGACCCTGCTGCTGAAGAAGAATGATTGCCTCAAGGTGGCCGTGGTCGAGTTCTGAAGGAATTTCTTCTGTTCCACCCACGACATATGAATGACAAGCTGATCCAGATGCGGCTAGGGTTTGGCTGGATGTGACAAAGCGTTTGTTCCGTTCTATGGAATGCACTGAAGATGAGAAGGTGATGCTAGCTACGTTTAAGTTGCGGGGGGCGGCACTCGCGTGGTGGACCACGGAGTGGGAGGTGACTTTCAAATCCCGTCCTCATCGACTGATCACATGGATAGAATTCGTCGCCTCGTTCGAGCATACATACATTCCAGCTTATCTCAGAGTGGACAAAATGCACCAGTTTATGAAGTTGGCTCAGGGTAAGATGACAGTCTTGCAGTATCGGAATAAATTTATGGAATTGGGTCGGTATGCTCCTCATATTCTTGCTGATGAAGGGCTGAAGACTGAGCAATTTCTATGTGGTTTGAAGCCGGAGCTGAGACAGCCTCTGATCGTAACTCGAGTGGCAGAATTAGATGTGGCTTATCAGGCAGCAGCAGCGTTAGAACTGGATATGGCAATATCTCGAGGGCGAACCCAAGTTGAGCCAGTGCAACAGAGTGTACAACAGCAACATGCTAGTTGTCTACCAAGTGTGATGGGGGTACCATCTTCTGTTCCTTCTGCCAGTGGTACTTCCTCCACTAAATCCAAATTCAAACGGATGTTTAGGAAATCCAAGAAGCAGTATGATGGGCAAGCTTCCTCTGGTACTGTGCAATAAGCAGCACCCTCTTCTTTTCAGCGACAGGGATCGGTGGCCAGTCAGCCGCGGCCATGTCCGAGGTGTGGCGGTAGTCATTTGGGGAGACCATGTTCGATGCCCGTGGTGTGTTTTCGGTGTGATCAGGTGGGTCACGTGGTTTGTGACTATCCGTTAAGGCCGAAGCAGCCTGTTACGTTTTCACAGCCACAACTGTTCCGACCTCCACCACCATCACAGTCACAACAGTACTCACAGGCGTCAGTATCATCATCGCAGCAGTCTACGGCAAGCAGAAAGAAACAGAAAGGGAGAGTCACGCATATGACTCATTCTGAAGCAGTGATGTCTCATCTCGTGGAAGGTACCATTATAATTTATGGTCATGCAGCTCGTGTTTTATTTGACTCAGGTGCTTCTCATTCATTTATTTCTGAAGATTTTGTTGCTTGTATTGACGAGTCGACATCGGAGATGTCTTGTGAGTTACTTGTTGAATTGCCTTCTGAGGAATTCATGTTCACACCTTTCTGTCTTGATGAGACTCCTATAGTGATTGGGAATCAGCAGTTGCCAGCTAGGCTATATGCGTTGAAGCTGATAGACTATGATGTTATTCTGGGCATGGATTGGTTAAAGAGTTATGGAGCTGTGGTTGATTGTAAATCGAAGAAAGTTTATTTTCAGCCATCTAGGAAAGTAGTATTTTATTTTCAAGGTATTCGATCTCGCTCTTCTCGCTTGCTTATTTCTGTTATTCTAGCCTATAGATTACTTAATGCAGGTTGTCAGGGATTCTTTACTTCCGTGGTTGCTGTTGAGGCACCACAGCAAGAGATAGATGATATTCCTATGGTTTGTGAATTTTCTGATGTGTTTCCTGATGAGTTACCAGGCTTACCTCCACATCGAGAGATTGAGATGGTAATTGAACTAATTCTAGGTACGGCACCTTTAGCAAAGGCACCATACCGTATGGCTCCTGCCGAATTGAAAGAGTTAAGAGCACAGTTGCTAGAATTGCTGGAAAAGGGCTATATCCGTCCTAGTTTTTCTCCATGGGGTGCTCCTGTGTTATTTGTGAAGAAGAAAGATGGAAGCCTGAGGCTATGTATTGATTACAAGCAATTAAATCAGGTGACTGTCAAGAATAAATATCCTTTGCCCAGGATTGATGATTTATTTGACCAACTTCAGTCAGCGAGTGTCTTTTCACGGATTGATCTTCGATCTAGTTATTACCAATTGAGGATTAGGGAATCTAATGTGGAGAAGACTGCCTTTAGTACGAGGTATAGTCATTATGAATTTTTGGTTATGCCATTTGGGCTAACCAATGCTCCAGCAACATTTATGGACTTACTGCATCGTGTGTTTCGTCCCTATTTGGACCAATTTGTGGATATCTTTGTTGATGACATTTTGGTCTATTCTACCTCTGAGGAAGAGCATGTTCAGCATCTTCGGGTAGTATTGCAGACTCTGCGAGATCACGAGCTCTATGCAAAATTTAGCAAATGTGAGTTTTGGCTTCGGGAAGTTCATTTTCTAGGCAACGTGATTTTTGGCAATGGAGTTGCAGTTGATCCTGTTAAAATTGAAGCTGTTCTACAATGGCAGAGCCCTAAGACTGTGATAGAGATCATAAGTTTTCTAGGTCTTGTAGGTTATTATAGAAGATTCATTCAAGATTTTGCACGGATTGCCGCACCAATGACTAAGTTGACTTGCAAAGATGTGCCTTTTGTGTGGTCGGATAAGCGTGAACAGAGCTTTAATGAATTGAAAAGGCGACTCACTACTTCTCCAGTGCTTGTTTTGCCTTCTGGCTCGGGTGGATTCGTTTTGTGTATGGATGCTTCTCGAGTAGGTTTGGGTGCAGTGCTCATGCAACATGGCAAAGTTGTGGCATATGCATCCCAGCAATTAAAGCAGCAGGAACAAAATTATCCTACTCATGATTTAGAGTTGTCGGCGGTGATTTTTACATTGAAAATATGGAGACACTACTTGTATGGTGAGAAATTTGAGATCTTCACTGATCATCAAAGCTTGAAATATGTGTTTTCTCAAAAGGATTTGAATCTTCGTAAGCGCAGGTGGATGGAGTATATGAAAGACTATGATTTTACTCTATCTTATCAACGTGGCAAGATGAATATGGTGGCTGATGCATTGAGTAGAAAAGTGTAGATCAGTCATTTGTTGATGCGAGAATGAAAGTTGTGGGAACAGTTTCCTTGTGAGACGTTCAGATTGAAAATTCCCCGTGATCTAATGGTAGCCGTCTTTGCTAGTCTAGTGATGACTCCAGTGATTTACCAGCAGATCAGAGAGGAACAACAGGCAGATTCTGAGTTGTACCGCATTGTGTTAATGCCAGATGTGGAGTTCGGTGATGATTTAGTGGTTAGATTCAAAGGTAGACTTTCTGTTCCAACTGATGAATCACTAATGAATGTTATTTTGCGTGAAGCGCATGGATCCCCTTATGTTAATCATCCCAGCACCACGAAAATGTATCATAATGTGAAAAGGTAGTTTTGGTGGCCAGGTATGAAAAGGGATGTAGCTGATTTTGTGTCCAAATGTTTGACATGTCAACAGGTTAAAGCTGAGCATCAAAGGCCTTGAGGAATTCTTCAACCCTTGGAGATTGCGATGTGGAAGTGGGATCATGTCACTACAGATTTTATTGTGGGTTTACCCCGCACGTCACAAGGCTATGATGGTATCTGGCTGTTAGTTGATCGTTTGACCAAGATAGCGAGAATGTTACCGATTAAAGTGACGTGGAATGTTCAGAAATTGGCAGAGCTATATATTGAAAAGATTATGCCATTGCATGGAATTCCAATATCTATTGTGTCAGATCATGACCCGCGTTTTACTTCTGGCTTCTGGCAGAGCTTTCAAAAGGCATTGGGCACTGAATTGGCATTTAGTTCGGCGTATACTCCTCAATCTGATGGTCAGTCCGAGAGGACTATTCAGATATTAGAAGATATGCTGCGATCGTGTTGTCTGGATTGGCAGGGTTCGTGGAGTCAACACTTGCCATTGGTGGAATTCTCTTATAATAATAGTTATCATTCCAGTATTGACATAGCTCCGTATGAAGCTTTGTATGGGCGTCCTTGTCGTACACCGTTGGACTGGTGACCGATTATTGACAGGACCGGATATGATTCAGCATTGTGTTGATATAGTACGCCTAATCAGACAGAAAATGTTGACAGCTCAAAGTCGACAGAAAAGTTATGCAGACCGGCGTAGAAGACCATTGCAGTTTGAACCTGGAGATTCTATTTTTGTGAAAATATCTCTAATGAAAGGTGTAATGAGATTTGGGAAGCGTGGAAAGCTTAGTCCCCGATATATTGGTCTGTTTCCTATCTTAGAACGTGTGGGCCAAGTGGCTTATTGACTTCAGTTGCCATTGGTGATGCAAGCAATCCACGATGTGTTTTATGTTTCTCAGTTAAGGAAGTATATTCCTGATGCATCTCACGTGTTAGATGATTCGATGTGGCCTGATGTGATAGCGGATCTATCCATGCCAGAGTTTCCGATACGGATTGATGATCATCGTGAACAACGACTGAGGAATAAGGTAATCCCCCTGGTAAAGGTAGTGTGACAGCGTCACTCCGGTAATGAGGCTACTTGGGAACGTGAAGACGAGATACGTCAGCAGTTTCCATTTTTATTCGAGTAAGGTATATTTTTCCTTCAGTTCTCTCCTTGTGCTTCCTTTTAAATTTCAATGATGAAATTTTTATTAGGAGGGAGGGACTGTAAGACCCGGTGGTTAATGAATTCTTAACGGATCCTTATCGGTATTGAAGTGTGAAAAGATTCATGAATTTAGAGCTTTTTATTGGGCTTAATGGGCCTAGTTTAGTGGGTTTATTCAATTATATAAGCTTTTAGAAATCATTTAAGGCATGTATGCAATTTTTCTTATTTTAAGGCCTTATTGCAATTTAAGTTTTTTTAACAAAAAAAAATATATAATGTTTTTATTGTGAACCCACGAGGGTTCTCTCTCTCCCCCTCACCCTCTCTCTCTCTACGCACGTCTCTTCCCTCTCTCTCTAGTTCTCAGTGGTGTGACCACCCCGGGATCTTGAAGGGATTGCAAGTGGTGGCGTTGGCGAGCCCGAGACGTGAGAGGTGCAGTGGTGTCGTCGTGGAGACGGCCGTGGAGCGGGGAAGTGGGAAACCAACATGTGGAGCGCGGCGTCCTCCGCATAGAACGGGCGTGGAACGGCATTTTCGGCTTAAAGCAAGTAGGGGGATGGCTTCCTTGCTTCGTAAGGATTGATTTTCTGTCCTTTGGCATGCTAATCGGATGGCCATATGCATGAAAATCGTCATTTATGTTTTCAAAGCGTGAACATTGATATTTATGTTTTAATCCATCCATGGCCATTATTTTTATGTTTTTGGGCATGTAAATGTTGTGGAATGGGTGTGGGATGGTGTAAGGTAGGTTAGACATGTTTTCCCATCGATCTCGATCGAATTGGGAGGGGTTTCAAATACATTACCCAGGGATCGGGTCCTCTAGACGGCTTGCGGTCATTCCAGGGACCGTTTTCATCACGGCATAAGGCAGTGGGCCTTAGCGATCTTAGCCTAGACCATTTTTAGACCTTGGGGGTCCTTCGACCGACCGTTTGTATACCTTGGCAGGCCAGCGGATGACCGCTAAGCCCCTTTGACCAGGTAAGGCGGTGTAAGCCTAGCGGGCGTTGACGAGACCGTTTCCAGTCACCTGGCAGTCAATCGATCGACCGTTTCCTGTTCAAGGTTTTATTTTATTCAATATATGAAATGTTCGTGGTCTGGCGGTCATGAAGAAGACCGCATGGGTAAGCTTGGCGGTCAGTCGTTTGACCGTTTCCCAGCTCCTGGAGGGCCTGTTGTAGACCGTTTAGTCCTGCAGTATTTCAATTCAATCCAGTTCATTTAATTATGCATGTAATGATGCATGTTCGCCATGTTTAAATATTTTTACAAATTGTGGCTTGTTTTTAGATCCCAATAGAATTATTTTCTCTTTCCTTGTGATGGAACCACTAGTCGTAGCCCGACGACCTTTGGTGTCGGCCCACCTGGGAGAGGTGGCGGGGTAGTTCCGGTGTACAATTTTTAAGCTGGTTTCCGTGGGCCCCCTTGCTTGGCAGTAGCGTCCTACTGGGGGGGAAAACTAGCTAGAGACCTGGCTCAAGGCATTGAGCATCTGTGTGCACACGTGGTCAGGGGCTTGGACTGACACTGATGAGTGTGACCCTGACTAGTTCTTGACTTTGGTTATTGTTACGTGTCTCACTTGCCACATTCCAGGCTCGTGGAGATACTTAAGACGCAGTATAAGTCGTCAGTGGACGCGTCTGGTCTTCTTTCTGGTGGTCCTTTCTCTCTCCTATCACTTGGAAATGTTGAATTTTTATTCTATTGGTAGATTATGATTCTCGTGTTCAATTATTTATTTGAATATAAATGGCATTTCAATTAACTGGCTTTAATTTGTTCGCATGCCGGTACAGCTTTATTAACTATCATTTCTTTATGTCATTGCATGATGAATTGCTTTTATACATTTAGTTGCGAGGTAGGAATCCACATGAACTCTACTGAGTCTATGTTGTGAGACTCACCCTTCCTTTTCAGGTGAGACGGAGCAGTAGACCGCAGGTTTTTCTCGTACTTTTGGCGAGAAGTCATAGGTGCCAGCAGTGGTCCGTCCATCTGTCTATCGTTTGTTCCCTTGTGGTCGGGGTATGCCCCGTGTAGTTGTTTATTTTGTCACCTGTACAGTGTTGGACTTGTGATGTTTGGATCTGGACTAGTTTATATAAATAAATCACTTTGATATTATAAATTGCTTCCGCTTAAAAATTTCCATTTTATAATTGCGCGTGTAATTCCAGTTCATTATGCACCTCCTTAACCAATCCTCCCAACCCTTACGGGGCCTCATCTACCTCTTGGGTGACGTCTCCGAGCTCTTGGTATCGGTTTACCGGTATCCGGATCTCCGGGTCGTTACAACGCTGTCGTCCCGAGTACTCAGCCCCAGGATAATGTACAATTGGGTGTGATCTTCCCAAACCTCTGAACCCCCATTAAAAAGTCAGTAGGTACATGTTAGATGTCTAGGACTCCCAAACTTTGGGTTACGTCATTTGTATGCTAGTGTTACTTATGGTTGTCTAGGTTTGTCTAAGGTCATGTATGAGTCAGTTTATAGTTTGTTTGTCGTGCATTTGCAGTTTGCATAAAGTCGTGTCCCAATAAAAGGCCAGCCATGCACGTATATGGGTTAGCTGATGCACGCCGCCATGCCCATGAGTTCCGAAAGGGAGAGTACGTCATGATCAGGGTCATACTTGAATGGTTTCCCCTTGGGGACCGTAAAGAAAATCTAGGCCCGCGATGCCATCCCTTTCCGAGTCGTGAAACAAGTGGGTTCGAATGCGTACATTATTGAACTACCAGACGACTATGGTGTCAGTTCGACGTTTAATGTTTCAGATCTGGTAGCATATTGGAACCCCGCAGTGATCCCTAGTAAGTTTTTGGGCTTTTTCCTCCTATTGTGAGTGACACACCACCCGAGATTCCACCTCTTCCAGCCTCAACGCAAGCATATAGATTGTATACGGGATGAGCAGGTGACCACCACCAGAATGGAGCCTACCAACACTACTTAGTGCACTAGCGAGGACATCCCATGATGAACAATGCCTTGATCACACGCAGAGAGTTCAAGCCTTGAGATCCTTACTCGACGAGGTCGAGTTCCTCCCACCCAGGGAGAATTGGTGCGGACACACGCCGCAGTACATGACGGTGGATGAGGACATGCCGGAGTCCCTTTAGCTCGAGGAGGATGTGAATGTGTCGACCATGTTATCACCTTTGTTTCACATTTTTAGGCCATGTTGGGCCCTATTTTAGTCCATGTTGGACAATTGTACTATTATATGGCAAATGGGCTAGGCTAGATTAATGGGCTAAAGTTAATGGGCTTTGGGCCTTAAATGGGCCAAAAGAGGTTAAATGTGAACAAGTCTAAGGCGTTTAGTGTGCTAGGTGTGAAAGGGGCTAAGAGAAGGTGGCTTTGAAGGGGGCGCCCCCTTTCTTGGTCCAAGGGGGAGGCAGCCACCAACCATACCTTGACTCCCCTCCCTTTATTTTTCAAACTTAGGTAGCCTCTTGTCCCCCCTTGGTCTCCCTCTCTCCCCATTAGTCAAGGGGGCGCACCCCCCTCTCTCTCCTCCCTCCTCCACCTCCCATCATCTCCCTAAGGTTTCCCCTCCCCTATATATCATCTCTTGTAAACATATTTCAGAAGTTAATGAAAAGATTTTGAGAGAAAATTATGTAAGAGAGTGATTCTCTTTCCCCCTCTTGGGTGTGATGCCATAGACCCCAATCCTATGACGAGTTGGATCCTGAGACTTTACCAAAGTCACGGGTTCTACTACACCACTTAGAAACCTAGGGACTTTAGAAAACTTGGCTCTGATACCACAAAACTGTCACACCCCGACACGGAATATCGAAACGTAGCAGTTATACATTCATAAAAGAACAGAGCGAAAAGTGAAATTTAAAAGAATATAATTTCAACGGAACAAATAGCTCCAAAATTTACAATTTAAATCAACCATCAAAATAACTTGTCCAACAATTCCAACAACACCAAGGTATCCAATCTTACGACTCAAAGAGACGAAATTCAAGAAAAATTACAACTCTAAGTAGTCACTCAGTGACTGGACTAAACAAGGACTTAACAAACCTCAACAAAACTACAAAGACAACTCTCAATTCACGACTATCAGGTCCACTCCGCTCTTCACTTCTGCCCATCGCCGTCTGTTTGCGTATCCTCATCGGAGCTACCTGAAATGGGGGAAAAACTAGATGAGCGAACGCTCAGTAGGTAATAGCAGGCATGGTTTAAGTAATTAACAATTTAATTTAATGTCATGTGAATAAAATAAATGGCGATAAACAACTAACATAAGCCGGAATGGAATGAGAAAAAAATAGAACTGAGATATATCATTTCCATGTACTTGGCCGATCAAGCAAATAAACAAGCAAGTCAAGTAGAATTAATTCCATGTAGGAATTCCAAGAATATCGAAATGAACGAATGTCATAGATATCACGCTAGTCATGCACTCGGTGCAATGTCTCACCATGTCATTACAACTCCCCGGGACACTAGTACTTTTCAGGTGCTCTTCCCAGGACCAGATCGGGCCCTTATGATGCATTGGCATTGATTTGGTGGATCCAAGATCCTAAGTAACCATCTTAGACATTCATTTGGAATCTGCCAGAATTCCAAGGTTAAGCTATGTAACTTACCAACTAAGATCAAGTGGTATTTCAATGATTGACTAAGAAGTCAAGAGATTCATGAGTATAAAACAAGCACGAAACACATGATAACAAGTTCTGGCTAGATGCGGTCATGATCTGGCCGCCTAGTTGAGAAAACGGTCTAGGCTAGACCGCAAAAAGGCTAGCTGGGTCAAAGATCCAAACCTAGAGTGAAAGAGTAGAAAACGGTCCAATATGGGCCGCAATCAGGACTAGACGGTCCTGATTGGGCCGCTTGAAGAGGTAAACGATCTACTAACGACCGCATATACTACTGAGTCCAGAGGACTAAGGACGACGCACAGTCGGTTAAATGCGGTCACAGGAGGGCCGTTCAAATAGTTTGGCGGTCATGACTGGACCGCATACTGACAGAAACGGTCTCAGAAGGGCCGCAATAGACATGACAGTCTCGACTCTAGCTCGGGCAAAAACAAGCGATTCGAACTAGTGGAAAGGTTCAGGTTTTGTTGGTGCAACCCGCCAGGCATCCTAGTGGAATCCCAGGCTCGCGGGGGCTTACGGAGGTCTCATAATAGAGGTCCTAGTCCGACGGAAAGAATATCCGGCGGAGAGTCCCAACTATTAAAAGAATTTAGGCTAATTAACCATCAAAAAATGAATGTATAGTGGTCAGTCAGCATCACCAGAGTGAAACGACTGTCAAACAAACCTAACAATTAATCAATGACCAATAATTTATGAATTTAACAATTTGTTTATCAATTCAAAGGAATAGACAAGGGGATGCAATTTAGATGAAAGGAAATATATTGACAGTCATAATCACAATTAATTATTCTATATCCTCCAATTACTTAGTGGGTTGCTACCCTAATCATGATATCTAACACAAGGAATAAATGTAACTAGAACAGCACATAGAACGGTCGTGGCATGGCCGCTGGGGTTGGAAAAAGTCCTGGAACAAGCCGCTACCCCTGGCCATGCGGTCTATCGAGGGGCCACTAAGGTCTATGGATTCAAATACATATGAAAGGGGGAAAAACGGTCAGTCACGAGACTGCTAGGGTCATAAGCGGTTCCTGTTATGACCGCATATGTGATGCCCTGTCCGACCTCCGGCGAACTCCGACAGACTTCGGTTGTAGCAAGAAATTGGCTCGGTATGGTGCATGAAAATTGGGTAAAAAGCTATCACTAGAAAGATAGCAAAAAAATGCACAATATAGCATGTTGAATTAAAGTTTTCAACCTACTTAACCTAGCATTCAATCGATATAAGGAGAGGGTACAAGATCGGTGCCCTAATACGACATGCTCCGACTAAAACTGGCAATATGAAGGCTATACAGAATAAGATTTGGGGCTTTTACTATCAAAAGAAAGAGGAATCGAAGACGAATCCAATGGTATAATTTACCTGAGGTTGGGTCTACTAGAACCCACCTTAATCAAGGAAGAAGAAGGGCGTCGGTCGCCGGATGCGCGAAGAACACCCTCCAAGAACACGCCAGAATTCGCCCTCGATCGTGCTCCTCGCCGGCCGCCGAAACAAAATGGGTTACTAGGTCAGGTAAGGGTTGGTTTTATAGGATCAATTGATTCTGGAAGGGTCGATTGAAAGGGGATAGAGTCCCACGCACGCGGTCGCGCGCGATTCCCGCTTGACCAAGTCACGCCGTCTCAATTAACCCAAATTCAAACTTTAGGGCTAGGGTTTTGGCGAGATATGAGAGGTCTAATGCGCCACCCCCGAAGGCCGACCTATTGGGCTTGGTTTGGGCTCAAACCATCGAGATTTGGGCTCGAATTAAGCAATCTAAGGTTCGGTTGATTAAACTCCGATTTTAGCTCTAAATTTGTTAATTTGGCTTGTTAAAAATTTTATTTAGGGTTTGACCAAAAAGACAAATTATGTAAACTTTTAGTCCTCTACATGATTATGAATTTTTTAGATTTTTACAAATTAGTTGAAATTTCATTTAGAGGGATTTTCAATTAATAACAACTATTTTCTAATTTTATTACCCTTTATGTTATCTAATTATTCCTCGGGGTGTTACATTTTTCCCTAGGATTTTGAGTGAATCCAGTTATAGCTCTCCCCATGGTATTGGTTCACCCTATGGGATAAAATTTCTTCAAAAATTCTTTTTACATTTCAGCCCACGTATCAATTGATTTACCTAAGGCTCCTAACCAATGTTTAGCTTTATCTCTGAGAGAGAATGGGAAGAGAGTCAATTTAAGAGTAATATCGGAAAAATTTTGGATCTTGACAGTGGAGCATATCTGGAGGAACTCATCAAGATATTTTTAGGGATCTTCATTGGTATTACCGTAGAAGGATTGCAACATTTGAATGGTGCTTGATTTAATCTCATATTGAACCGCTTGGTTTTAGGGTGCTTGAACATAGAAGGATGGTTGGTATTGATTTGGCATGAACTAATCCTTCATTTACTTGGGAACTTGTTGTTGTTGATTTTGGTCCGCCAAGAGATTAGGTTGATGATGGTTTCTAAGATGCACTAACATCTCAATTTCACCTATAGGTCCTAGGAAGGGTGGATGGAGGGATCTCCTATCGTGCATGCAATGAAAAAAAGGGCCCAAATGAGGAGTGTTTGTTGAGTCTATGAGATGGTGCAAACCAAGATTCAGAGGGGGGTGAATGAATCCCCTTTTTAAAATTTATGGAATTAAACTTTTTTCAGAAAGATTTATGCAAAATAAAACTCGATAGCTTAGTTAAATTATGTTCTATTGAAGATCACACTCGAACAGTTATAGAACTCAGATATATGCTAAACATATACACTTGAAACGCGCCTAAGCATACATCTATCATGAATCAATGATGGACTGAAAACACATCTATCACATGAGGCACAAGGATTTTTAAGTGGTTCGATTTTCACCTACATCCACCCCACACTCTGACCTGAGCGTGGATTTCGCTGACACATAGTTTGAAAAATCGCTGATCCACAGCTTTAGGGAATAGATCCCTACAACCCGCTGATCCACAGCTTTGAATTAGAAGAAAAACAAAGATGAAACACAGCACCAGAAAGCTGTAAATGAAAACAGATAAAATATAGCTCTCGTATGAGCAGATCTAGCTTGGATCTGATCCAAAGGCTAGTAAACCATATCTTCAGGATCTTCAAATTCCTCTTCCCAAACTTGCTCTCTATCTCCCTCTTCCTTCCTCACGAACTCACGATCTCTATGATCTCTCTCTTTTTCCCTTCACTCACTATCACTGAAATTATGATACTCTATTTTTCTAACTCTCAGATCTTCACTCTCTCTCTTACAACAACACCCTTCTTCTTCTATCTCTTTTTCTTTTCTTATCTGCTGCTCACTGGATTCTTCTCTTTCCTGTTTTCCCTGTTCTGGTTCGTTACTTGAATTCAGAAGATCTGACTTCTATTTATATCCTCACAGTAGTTGGACGCGTGGGAAACACATTCCCGCCCAATGAGACCTGAAACGAGGAGCTCCACTGGAGGTCCACGTGTCCGGAGATGAAGACGTGTTGTCCACGTGGTTGAATCTTCATATGATATCCCTATCTTGGATCACGTGCCAATGATTGAATCTTGGATCACGTGCCCCCACTTAATGATCTGGTGATCTCAGATGTGACGACCCGGATTCCGGATACCAAATATACCCGGTAGGACTGCCGAATACACCTGATATCACTTGGAACCCGCGAGGCCTCCCAAGAGCGGTAAAGCTCCAAAGGGAAAAAGGACTGTCGTGTAGTACATTGAACTGACAGATATAATAGCAAGCAACTAAATTTCATTAGATCGGTTTGCTAAAGTAGCTGAAGTAAAATTACCTTTTATTAACAGATTTTAAACAATTATATACCAGAGTCAAGTCCAAAGCTAAAGATAGCAGTCTAGCAGTACAGTCGACAGAAAGAAAAGACGTACCGAGAAGTCGGGGGAAGCCCGACGAAGGTACCAGCTGATAGCTACGACTCGAACTCCAGGACCCGCGAAAGCAGAACGAACACGTCACCCCACCTGAAAAGCAGGGGTGAGCCTCGTGTCACTGGCTTAGTAGGGGTCATGCGGATCCCCACTGGAAACAACGTAGTAACACGCAACATGAAAATAGCAGTAGTAGCAAAGCAGGAAAACTACTACTAGAAACCTGTAAAAGAAAGCCGTCAACGGAAAGAGCAGCTATTGCTAAAAGAAGATAAAAGCCGCATTCATTAGAATACAGCTGCCGACAAACCACGGCGCTCAAAGCCACTCGAACCACGACACAGAGAGACTCAGGCGCTCGCACGCCCCAATTGCCGTGTACGCTCACCAAAGCACAGCCACGTACACGACCGGAGCGTCGTGTACCACACCAAGCTGGTCCAGGCCCAGCCCAGAACAGACCAACTCAGAAGGGAAACACAGACTCCGAGAAAACACGAGAGTCATGCGTCATGTGACGGAAGCACCTCCTCATTAGAAGAACAGCCAGCTGCGCCCACTGACGCCTTATGTTGCGCCGACAAGTGTCTCGTCTACGCTGTCGTCACAACGGCCCGACATAGACTACGACCACCTCACAAGTAGAACGGCCAACTACGTCCGTGACATCTTACACTGCACCGCAACACACACCACAAGTGTCTCGACTACCAACTGATCGCGTCGATGCGAGCGCGGCCGAGTCGCAGACCCACGCGGAACCACAGTAACAAGTACTAGTCAGGGTCACGCCCGCAGCGTAAGTCCTCTGCCCCTGACCACGTGTGCACACACTGGCTCCTGCCTAGAGCCAGGCCTCTAGCTAGTTTTCCCCCTCCGTAGGACAATACGGCCAAGCCGGGGGCCCACGGAACAACTTAGGAACCGTTAATCGGGATACCCTACCACCTCTCCCTGGTGGGTCGACCGCATCGTAGGGCTACACTCAGTGGAGGCTCACAAGACACGGAGACTCTGAAACACGAGTGCTGGAGTACTGATAGGCCAGGCCGCGCTGTCGCCCGTACTATAAAGCATAAAGGCAGGACACCAACTGCCAACAGACTCAAGATAAGACAACTAGACCTGCAAACACCACGATCCTTGAGTTACGCAACTCAGGGTCAAGATCGTCGTGCAAAGCGGTAACACACCGCCAATTGAGCTAATCCTAAGCCGGGAAACGACTCATACGGAGGAAACAACTCACGAAAACCTGAGGGAACACCAAGACCCTCAGCACACCTGGACACGCGAACCGAGGTAAGACGATACCTCGAGTCATCTAGAACAACTGTCTCGAGTTGGACAGAACCGTCGAGACACACACACCGGGTCACATGTCAACCACTGGGTCACACCGGGTTGACCCGAACCGGCGAACGACACACCAAAACATAGAACAAAACAAAACAACAGCCCTCACGGCGTCCATCTCCCTACCTCACCGTTACACCGACACGGCGAACCAATCAGTGGAATGGCCGAATCGGCCCATTCCACGCCCCATTCACGCCGAAGCGTAGGGGAAACAAAGCCACGCGATGAAACACAACCCCTGGAGGCTACAAACACTACATGCACACGCCGGATCGCGAGATCAGGGCGATTTCCTCAAATCGACCCAAAACGAGTCACCGAGGTTCCCGGACTCCTACCGGCCCCGAATGACGACCAATCGACACGAAACCTACGTGAATGGGATCCAAACATCCCATCGGTCATTTTAACACTAACTAGATCGAGAATGGTTGCCGTTCTCCGGCAAACCCTGAAAACCCCAAAAACTACGATTTTCACTAAACCGCCCCGATCTCCCCCGATCGAGCACCAAACTACGCACGGAAGCAGGAAAAATGTGCAGAACGAAGTGGCGGTCCATATCCCTACCTCCACCGAAGAAACCGTGCCCCGAAGGGACTAAACCACGCCGAAAACCACCGAATCACGAACGGCGCCCTCTCGAAATCCACCGAGGGATCGCGCCCGCCATGCTCAAACCGCCGCCCCATCCCTTGTCCCGATCACTTCATCGCGTCCTCGCCTCGGCCAACTCCGCAACGGTGTGCACCCCGCGCCGAGAGACCCTGAAACGAGAGAGAACAAAGAGAGATGGTGAACGGTTAAAAATGAGGCATCTAAAAGACCTAATAAAGATCCAATAGAGATCCAGGGCATTACATCCTCCCCTCCTTTAAGAAATTTCATCCTCGAAATTAAGGACTACAAGAAGGAAGAAGCAGGGAAGAACAACCCGACAACCTAACTGCGAAACGACACAAAACACGAGAAACAAAGCCCAGAGGAACATCGTCAGACCATTATCACGAGTACACGCTCGAAAGTGAGCGCGACACAAGGGAACAGACGTCCGACAACTCTGAAGCACGGCAACATCACTTACATCTCACAGGGAAAAGAGACACGATTGCCAGAACAACAGATACCGAGAAACAAAACGACAAACATATCAGGGAGCAGCTTAAACAAGGAAACACAGTCCTCTCAGCTAACCGTCTGACAACATCATCGGCTCCAGTGCCAAAGGCGACAGGGAACACCTGGCACAGGGGACACCAGTGACAAATTCACAGAGAAACGACAGCACAACAACATCACCGGACCACGAGACACCTGATCGAGTCGCAATCTAACTCTACCAGGGAAGAGAGTATAGCAAAGCGAACCGACAAGAGTTGGTCCACAAAGTGCTAATGATAGATAAACAAAATCATAAAGAAACATCGATTACAAAAATAACAATAACGGCAACACTCGCAAGATTCCGGCTCTGTACAGGACACAGAACCACGGAACACAACTGCAAACAGGGTCACATCAAGGTATGACAGTAGATGGACACACGACTACAGAGGAACGAGTCATGCATCGAGCAGCTTACCAAGAAAAGACCCACAACGACAAGAAACGGAAATCATGAAACCTAACGCCAGCTGAAGACTGTACTGGACTTTTACGACTCTGGAAACTGTATATCTGAGATTCCCATATACTTCACACAACAACGCTCTGATACCAACTATGACGACTCGGATTCCGGATACCAGATATACCCGGTAGGACTACTGAATACACCTGATACCACTTGGAACCCGTGAGGCCTCCCAAGAGCGGTAAAGCTCTGAAGGGAAAAAGGATTACCGTGTAGTACATTGAACTGACAGATATAATAGCAAGCAATTAAATTTCATTAGATCAGGATGCTAAAGTAGCAGAAATAAAATTACTTTTTAATTAACAGATTTGAACAATTATATACCAGAGTCAAGTCCAAAGCTAAAGACAGCAGTCTAGCAGTACAGTCGACAGAAAGAAAAGACGTACCGAGAAGTCGGGGGAAGCCCGACGAAGGTACCAGCTGACAGCTACGACTCGAACTCCAGGACCCGCGAAAGCAGAACGAACACGTCACCCCACCTGAAAAGCAGGGGTGAGCCTCGTGTCACTGGCTCAGTAGGGGTCACGCGGATCCCCACTGGAAACAACGCAGTAACACGTAACACGAAAACAGTAGTAGTAGCAAAGCAGGAAAACTACTACTAGAAACCTGTAAAAGAAAGCCGTCAACGGAAAGAGCAGCTATTGCTAAAAGAAGAGAAAAGCCGCATTCACCAGAATACAGCTGCCGACAAACCACGGCGCTCAAAGCCACTCGAACCACGACACAGAGAGACTCGGGTGCACGCACGCCTCAATTGCCGTGTACGCTCACCAAAGCACAGCCACGTACACGACCGGAGCGTCGTGTACCACACCAAGCTGGTCCAGGCCCAGCCCAGAACAGACCAACTCAGAAGGGAAACACAGACTCCGAGAAAACACGAGAGTCACGCGTCATGTGACGGAAGCACCTCCTCATTAGAAGAACAGCCAGCTGTGCCCACTAACGCCTTATGCTGCGCCGACAAGTGTCTCGTCTACGCTGTCGTCACAACGGCCTGACATAGACTACGACCACCTCACAAGTAGAATGGCCAACTGCGTCCACGACGTCTTACACTGCACCGCAACACACACCACAAGTGTCTCGACTACCAACCGATCGCGTCGATGTGAGCGCGGTCGAGTCGCAGACCCACGTGAAACCACAGTAACAAGTACTAGTCAGGGTCACGCCCGCGGCGTAAGTCCTCTGCCCCTGACCACGTGTGCACACACTGGCTCCAGCCTAGAGCCAGGCCTCTAGCTAGTTTTCCCCCTCCGCAGGACGATACGGCCAAGCCGGGGGCCCACGGAACAGCTTAGGAACTATTAATCGGGAAACCCTACCACCTCTCCCTGGTGGGTCGACCGCGTCGTAGGGCTACACTCAGTGGAGGCTCACAAGACACGGAGACTTTGAAACATGAGTGCTGGAGTACTGATAGGCCAGGCCGCGCTGTCGCCCGTACTACAAAGCACAAAGGCAGGACACCAACTGCCAACAGACTCAAGATAAGACAACTAGACCTGCAAACACCACGATCCTTGAGTTACGCAACTCAGGGTCAAGATCATCGTGCAAAGCAGTAACACACCGCCAATTGAGCTAATCCTAAGCCGGGAAACGACTCATACGGAGGAAACAACTCACGAAAACCTGAGGGAACACCAAGACCCTCAGCACACCTGGACATGCGAACCGAGGTAAGATGATACCTCGAGTCATCTAGAACAACCGTCTCTAGTTGGACAGAACCGTCGAGACACACACAACGGGTCACATGTCAACCGCTGGGTCACACCGGGTTGACCCGAACCGGCCAACGACACACCAAAACACAGAACAAAACAAAACAACAGCCCTCACGGCGTCCATCTCCCTACCTCACCATTACACCGACACGGCGAACCAATCAGTGGAATGGCCGAATCGGGCCATTCCACGCCCCATTCACGCCGAAGCGTAGGGGAAACAAAGCCACGCGATGAAACACAACCCCTGGAGGCTACAAACACCACATGCACACGCCGGATCGCGAGATCAGGGCGATTTCCTCAAATCGACCCAAAACGAGTCACCGAGGGTCCCGGACTCCTACCGGCCCCGAATGACGACCAATCGACACGAAACCTACGTGAATGGGATCCAAACATCCCATCGGTCATTTTAACACTAACTAGACCGAGAATGGTTACCGTTCTCCGGCGAACCCTGAAAACCCTAAAAACTACGATTTTCACTAAACCGGCCCGATCTCCCCCTGTAAGACCCCGAATTATTTTATTAGATTTAATATATTTATTTAACTCTTGTTAATTAAGAATTTGCATTTTTATGGATTTAATAATTGAATTTCGGATTTATTAATATTTAATTCCTTAGAAATAGAATAGTGATATTTTCGACCACCTTATAAAAAATCCAAAAAAATAGTAAACAGGTTAAGGTCGATGTAGATTGCAATTTTGTCTTCTGGCTTTAGGTCATTATAAATCCGTGGTGAGATCTATTTAGAGATTACGCCCTTAATTACACACTTTTTGACCCAAACCTAACCTTGGATTAAAACACGAAATTAGGGCTTGATACTCGACCAAATGAGCTCAAACCAGAGCCAAATGAACGGTGAGGATCTGAGGATCAAAAGCCCCCAATAAATTTAGCGAAACCCTAACCCTAGGCGGTGCTCTCGGCCGAGTTTGCTCAAGTCAACAAACACAGCGCCGTTTCTAACACGTCTCTTCCACGGCCGAATACTCCCAGCACAGAACTCTCCAGAAGGCCTATGAGCTATACATAGAAAGCTCTACGAGTCCTCTTTCTTTTGGTTGCTGTGGTGTCGGCAGAGGATCCAGATCTGGGGAGAATTCCGGCGATCTTTGTAGGTGTGTCGGCAGACCGTCGACTTCCATCTTCCTCCCTTGTTTCTTCAATTAAGGTAGGCATTCTTAACCAAAACTCGATCATGAGTATAGGAAATTGATCCTCTCGATGATATCTATCCATTGGGACTGAAAGCCCCAATTTTTATCAGGTGTGTAGAGAGCAGTCGAGGCTTTTCTGAAGGGTATTCTAGTTCGTTCTTCATATCTAACACGTTTTTCAATCTCCGATTGAGGTAGGTGTAACAGACCAAACTTAAATTAACTTATATGATATGATAAGCATGATGTTAGCTTTCATTTAATGTAGAAAGCCCTATGTTTCATGAAGCATGTGTAGAGAATTTCTGTTTATAGTAACAGCATGTTTTAGACCTAGTTTGATGTGTTCATCCGAAGTGATTTATGATTTCGAAGTATTGACCTTAATCCTCATGAACCATATCTTATATGGTTGGATTCACCATCAAAGTAGCTTTCATTTGAGCCTAGAAGCCCCAAATTCCATTCTGTATGTAGAGAGAATTTAACGTTTTAGTCACAGCATGTTAGAATTAGGGTTTCTTGTGTTCTTGCCTTAATAGATCTCGATTCCAGTAATTGATCATGAAATTGACCTTGCAGATAGGTAGATTTTTGTATTATCTTTCCATTGATACCAAAATCCCCTTATTTGGAGTCCAATTGCATTAGTTATGATCATTTTAGTGTAACCCTATCCAAACCCTAGTTCCCGGCGTTCACCGGACGCGGCAGGGATGACCGGAGACGACCCAGAGATGGGCGGTCTTACGATAGACCGTCCAACTCCAGCCCACCTTTTGACCAATTTTGACCCTAGCATGCCCCTAGTTGAACGATTTTTCAGGAACCACTCATCCCAGGATGAACGGTTCGTCAGGAACCACATATCTGGATGAAAGGTCCAGACTGGACCACATATCCCTAAAACGGCCCTGCTCTGGCCGCACAACCCAGGGATGGGCGGCCCAGACAGAGCCGCCCAACCACTTGGGCGGCCCAGACAGAGCCGCCCAACCCCTTGGGCGGCCCAGACAGAGCCGCCCAACCCTTGGGCGGCCCATGGAGAGCCGCCCAACTCCCTGAGCCCTGTTTGAAGCCCGTTCGCCCCCTGTTCAGCCCAGTAGATGTACGGCCCTTTAGCAACCGTTTATCTACCCAGTAATTGACTTAGTAATTATTTTGATGCATCCATTCTAGTGTCATAATGACAATTTATAATTAGAAACCCATGGACGGCCCCTGAGGAACCGTCCATCTCCCTGTGTCACAGAGTGACCCCTGTTCGGCCCCGGAATGCCCAGTAAGTTGTACGGTCCATATAGAACCGTTTATCCCCACAGAGAGTGACTTAATTTATGTTCTAATGCATTCATTTGCATGTCATTAAGGGTAATTAGTGAAATAGAAACCCATTTAATAACTGTATAAATATGCAACTAAATTTCTGATTATTGCTTGTCATTCGTGCCTATGCGACTTACGCGAACTCGTTATCATCTTAAATTGTTTTCTTGGCATCTTGGATTAATATATAACCTAATCCCTGTTAAATTAGCGTGGCATTAGGATTAATATGACTGTTAACTTGATGTTTACTGCTGTACTACAGTAGAACATCATGTTTAACTTTCCCACTTCACGCGAAGCCGATTGGCCGATTAGCGTGCTAGTTTCGGTTCTACCCCCGGAAACTCTATCCGGCAATCTTACCGTCATCTCAGAACATCATTATAATCATGATTAGAATCTATTTAACACCATCATACCCTATTTTTTTGAGCTTAAACCACTGGTTTAAGTCTTGGATCAAATCGGACGACGAGAGGCATGCGCGGTTATCATGTGACCGCATAACTTCTTAGGCGGCCCGATCGTGACCGTATATCTTTATACGGCCCAGTATGGACCGTATATCTCGTTCTTGGGCCTTAATGTCTTCTGGACATGAGCGGCCCATATTGCACCGTTCTTACCTTAGGGCGGCCTACTGTCAGCCGTTCTTTTCTTGACTTCACGGGCTGAGTTTCAGTCCAGTTCCTGTACGTACGGTTCTGTATGAACCGTATATATCCATGGAGCGGCTCTGTTACGACCGCACATCTCTTGGAGATGAGTTTCACCGTGTTTGTACTCTTGAATCCAAGGACAAGGTTAGTCCTTTAAATCTGAACTTATGACAGAAATTCCTCTGATTAATTGGCCATGGAAATTGATTGAATGTCTGGACGGATGGGACGTTGGGCCCAGTAAATCAATGCCATCGCATCATAAGGGCCTGGTCTGGTCCTGGGGAGAGCGCCCGAAAGTTAGTGAGCCCATGGGATGTTAATGACAAGGTGGGGCATTGCACCAAAGTACTTGCCTGAGTGTTGGCGTCTATGACAAAAGTATCTTGTTACTTGTTACTTGATCATACTTGGTTAATGTTTAAATTACTTGCTTGTTGGCCAATTCCTTATTACTATATCATTGTTATATCTCTTGTTATATCTCCTGTTGTAAATTCTTGTATTTGTTATCCTTGATAATCATTATCAATTGTATATTTCTTGACCTTGCAAGATCTCGTTATTACCGTTGTTTATTGCATTATCGTTTGTAGCATGATATTTTGAAAATATAATTAAACTGTTAATCACTTATACATGTCTGTTATTTCCTACTGAGCGTCAGCTCACACCCCGTTGTTTCCCCCTTTCCAGGCTTCTCAGGTGACGCGCTTACCGACGGGGAAGGGCAGGAGTGATGTCTTGAGTGTATCAGTTCTAGTGTGTTAGCGGTGTGCTTATTGTTAGTTGTGTTTGGAGATCATTTAGTTTCAGTTTGTTGTTGAGTCTTAGTGGTTGTTATTCCATGTTGTATTAAGTTGCCTTTGAGATTACTGTATCAGTTTGGTTGTTAATGATCATTTAGTATTTCCTTTCCATAGCACTTGTGTATTTAGATTAGTTCTCTCTCTTTCCTGCTTGCCTCTGACTGTACGTCCCGATATTTCCGCCTTGTTCGGGGCGTGACAGTTTAGTTGGTATCAGAGCCTAGGTTTCACATTCCTAGGTTTTCTTAAGTTCTTAAGTTCTAGGTTTCCTAAGTTCTTGCATGGCATCCCAATAACCCGGTATATCAAAAGATGTTGTCCGAACGTTAGGCTACGCCTATCGGAAGGTCGCATACTTGCGCGAGTGGTCTTCGGACCGGTTATCTCCGCCAGGTACCGAGTTTGGTTGTGTATAGGTGCATTAGACCCCTAATCTTGTTAAAGTCTAGGACCTGACCTGGTGAGAATGGGTAGAAACTTGGGTTAAGTTCGTTTCTTAATCGTGTAATTATCTATCTTGATTAAACCTAAGTAATCTATTTCTCGTGTAGATGGCAGCTGATCGCGCCGAATGGAGGAACCTGCAGCGCACGGTTCAAGGCCTTACCCAGGCCCTTCAGCAACTGGCTCAGGCAGGAGCGGCACCACATGGCACCGGTGATCTATACCGGAACTTTCGCGGGATGAATCCGCCTTGGTTCGCGGGTTCGACCGACCCCGACCAAGCCGAGCACTGGCTAGACGAGATGGGGAGGATATTTGAAGTTATGCAATGCACCAACCAGGAGCGTGTCCTTCTCTCGACATTTCAATTGGAGCGTGATGCACGTACTTGGTGGGATTCTATCAAGGCGACTCTCGGTGATCATCTGGTTACGTGGGAAGAGTTCGAGGAATTTTTCAACGGCAAGTATTTTTCTGACCGGGTGCAAGAGAAGAAAGTGGCAGTGTTCGCGGCTTTGAAGCAACGAGGTTTGTCCGTGGCGGAGTATGAGGCTCAATTTGCACGGCTTTCTCGATATGCTATACACCTTATTTCCACCGAGAAAATGAAGGCGAAGCGTTTTCTCAACGGATTGAAGCTGCATTATATCAACCAACTGGCACCAATGGAGATTTCCACTTATTCCGAGATGGTGAGAAAGGCTCAAGTTTTGGAAGATACCCTCGAAATGACGGAGAGAATCCGTGGAAGCGGTGCGAAGAAGGAGAAACCTACGGGTTCCGGATTATCAAACCCGGGTATATCAAGAAGAGGCCTGTTAGTGGACCTAGTTCATGGAGCGGGTCCGGATCGTGGAAAGGCAAGATGCCGAAGTATGAAGATAAGAAGCCTGGCCCTATTGTTCCATTTAAGGGCGTATGCAGGTATTGTGATCGTCCAGGTCACAAGGTGGAGGAATGCTGGCGCAAGCTGGGCGCCTGTTTGCGATGTGGAAGCAAAGAGCACCGTATCCCCAACTGTCCTTTGATAGCGGAGCAAGCAACACCGGCAAAACCGCAAGTCTTCAAGAAGCCGCAAGGGAAGCTCCAAGCTTTGTATGCAGAAGAAGCGGAAACAGCCGAAGATGGTGGACTCGTCGAAGGTACTCTTATTATACTCGACAAGCCAGCATTTGTTCTTTTTGATACTGGTGCAACACATTCCTTTATTTCTCGGAGTTTTGCTAAGTCATTATCTATGGAACCGGTTATGATGGATACTCCGTTAGAGATTTCAACCCCTATTGGCACTAGAACAGCAATCCAGTATTTCTATCCTTCTAGTAAGGTTTTGATTGGTGAGCAGAACTTTCCAGCTGATTTGATTTGCATGGACATGAAGGATTATGATGTAATCCTAGGAGCAGATTGGTTGGCTCGACATGAGGTTGACGTTCACTGTAGTTCTAGCTCTGTGTCTTTTACTAGACACCCTGGACTTTCTTTTGTGGGAGTTAAGCACCATAACTCCGTACCGCTTATTTCGGCTCTTCGAGCTGATAAGCTGGTGAGGCGAGGATGTGAGGCTTTTCTAGCCTTTATCTGTGCAACCCCTGAGCAGCAGATTGAGATCAAGGACATTCCTATTGTCCGAGATTTTTCTGATGTCTTTCCAGAGGAATTACCAGGACTTCCTCCTGAGCGGGAAGTTATCTTCTCTATTGACCTCTTTCCGGGCACATCTCCTATTTCCAAGGCTCCTTACCGTATGTCTCCTACGGAACTGAGGGAGTTGAAGCAACAGTTGATGGAGTTACTCGAGAAGGGCTTTATTCGTCCTAGTACGTCTCCGTGGGGAGCCCCTGTATTGTTTGTTCGGAAGAAAGATGGCTCGATGAGATTATGCATCGATTATCGGCAGTTAAACCAGTTGACTGTCAAGAACAAATATCCACTGCCGAGGATTGATGAGTTATTTGACCAGATAGCGGGAGCTCAATATTTCTCTAAGATCGATCTTCGATCTGGATATCACCAGTTGTGGATTAAGGAGGAGGATTTCTTTAAATCAGCTTTTCGCAGCAGGTATGGTCATTTCGAATTTGTCGTTATGCCTTTTGGTCTAACGAATGCTCCGGCAGCTTTCATGCAATTGATGAACAATGTATTTCGGCCCTATCTTGACCAATGGGTCGTGGTATTTATTGATGACATCTTGATCTATTCCAAGAGTGAAGTGGAGCATGCTGAACATCTGATGATGGCATTGCAGTTATTGAGAGATCATCAACTTTATGCCAAGTTTAGTAAGTGTGAGTTCTGGTTGCAAGAAGTGTCCTTTCTCGGACATATTATCACCAATGAAAGTATTTCTGTGGATCCTTCGAAGGTTGAGGCAGTGAAGAATTGGGAGCAGCCTACCAGTGTGACGGAAGTTAGAAGTTTTCTTGGCCTGGCAGGTTACTATCGAAGGTTTATCCAGGATTTCTCTAAGATTGCGGTACCTATGACAAGGTTAACCCGCAAGGAGAACAAGTTTGATTGGTCAGACGATTGCCAGCGAAGCTTTCAGACTCTAAAGGATTGTTTGACTACTGCACCTATATTGGCTTTACCTTCTGGTGAAGGAGGATTTGTCGTTTATACGGATGCTTCAGGAATTGGCTTAGGCTGTGTACTTATGCAGCATGGGAAGGTGATTACCTACTCTTCTAGGCAGTTGAAGAAGCACAAGGAGAATTATCCTGTTCATGATTTGGAACTTGCAGTAGTCGTCTTTGCTTTGAAGATTTGGAGGCACTACCTGTATGGAGAATCTTTCACGGTATTTTCAGACCACAAGAGCTTGAAGTATTTATTCTCTCAGAAGGAACTCAATATGCGGCAGCGTAGATGGTTGGAGTATTTGAAGGACTTCGACTTTTCTATTGAATATCACCCCGGCAAAGGCAATGTTGTGGCAGACGCATTAAGCCGGAGGCCAGTAGCTAGATTGTCAAGTCTCATGTTGCAAGAATGGAAGTTACTGGAATAGTTATCTAGTCTGGATCTTAATATTGACAATGATCGTGTTTTGATTGCTCAGATTCAACTTAAACCTGAATTATTGATGGAGATCAAGTCCTTGCAAGATAATGATCCCGAGCTGGTACAGATCAAGGGAAGCTTGAGCAGCAGACCTGATTTCGGGTTGGCTGATGATGGTAGATTATTATTTAAAGGCAGAACTTGTGTACCTGATGAAGCTACAGTAAAGAACAAGATTCTTGAGGAAGCTCATAGATCCAGATACACCATTCATCCCGGAGGCACTAAGATGTACAGAGATTTGAAGCGATCCTTTTGGTGGATGAATATGAAGAGGGAAATCGCTGACTTCGTAAGTAAATGCTTAGTTTGCCAACAAGTTAAAGCTGAGCACTTCAGACCGGCAGGGAAATTGAAACCACTCGACATACCCCAATGGAAGTGGGAGAGTATTGGCATGGATTTCATCATGGGTATGCCTAGAACTCGTGGTGGATTTGATGCAATTTGGGTGATTGTTGATCGACTGACAAAGTCAGCCCATTTCTTGTCCATTAAATCTAAATGGACAGTTGATGTTCTAGCAGCTTTGTATTTGAAGGAAGTGGTGAGGTTGCATGGTATTCCAGTGAATATAGTATCTGATCGAGACCCTAGATTCACTTCTCATTTATGGAAGGGACTGCAAGAGTCTTTGGGTACTCGTCTGAATTTCAGCACGGCATTTCATCCGCAGACAGATGGACAGACAGAGAGAACCAATCAGATAGTGGAAGATATGCTGCGAGCATGTATGATTGACTTTGGTGGTACTTGGAATGAGCATTTGGCCCTAATTGAATTCGCCTACAATAACAGCTATCAGTCTAGTATCCAGATGGCTCCATTTGAAGCCTTGTATGGCAGAAGTTGTCGTTCCCCGTTGTGTTGGGACGAGGTAGGTGAGAAACAGTGGCTTGGACCGGATCTTGTCTCGGAATCTTCACAGAACATCCGCATTATCCGGGACCGGTTACAAGTGGCTCAATCAAGACAGAAGAGCTATGCCTACAACAGGAGGAGAGCATTGGAATTTCAGGTTGGCGAGCATGTATTCTTAAAGGTCTCTCCGACGAGAGGGATCCGAAGATTTGGCATTCATGGCAAGCTGAGCCCAAGATACATTGGTCCATTCGAGATTCTAGATAGAGTGGGAGAGGTGGCATACAGGCTGGCCTTACCGCCTCAATTGTCTGGCGTGCACAACGTCTTCCATATTTCTATGTTACGGAAGTATGTGTACGACCCCACTCATGTTATACAGCATGTGGATTTCGAGCTGAAGGAGGATCTGACCTACGAGGAAAGACCGATAAAGGTTCTGGACCGGAAGCACAGTAACTCCGGAATCGTTCAATACCGATGGTCAAGATTCAGTGGAGTCGGCGTGGGACCGAAGAAGCTACGTGGGAGTCTGAAGAGACTATGCGGAAGCGGTATCCCGACTTATTCTAGGTGAGCGATCTCTATCCCTACACGCAGTGTTAGTGCAGTGAATTTGGAGGACCAAATTCCTTTAAGTAGGGGAGGGTGTAAGACCCCGAATTATTTTATTAGATTTAATATATTTATTTAGCTCTTGTTAATTAAGAATTTGCATTTTTATGGATTTAATAATTGAATTTTGGATTTATTAATATTTAATTCCTTAGAAATAGAATAGTGATATTTTCGACCACCTTATAAAAATCCAGAAAAATAGTAAACAGGTTAAGGTCGATGTAGATTGCAATTTTGTCTTCTGGCTTTAGGTCATTATAAATCCGTGGTGAGATCTATTTAGAGATTAAGCCCTTAATTACACACTTTTTGACCCAAACCTAACCTTGGATTAAAACACGAAATTAGGGCTTGATACTCGACCAAATGAGCTCAAACCAGAGCCAAATGAACGGTGAGGATCTGAGGATCAAAAGCCCCCAATAAATTTAGCGAAACCCTAACCCTAGGTGGCGCTCTCGGCCGAGTTTGCTCAAGTCAACAAACACGGCGCCGTTTCTAACACGTCTCTTCCACGGCCGAATACTCCCAGCACAGAACTCTCCAGAAGGCCTATGAGCTATACATAGAAAGCTCTACGAGTCCTCTTTCTTTTGGTTGCTTTGGTGTCGGCAGAGGATCCAGATCTGGGGAGAATTCTGGCGATCTTTGTAGGTATGTCGGCAGACCGTCGACTTCCATCTTCCTCCCTTGTTTCTTCAATTAAGGTAGGCATTCTTAACCAAAACTCGATCATGAGTATAGGAAATTGATCCTCTCGACGAGATCTATCCATTGGGACTGAAAGCCCCAATTTTTATCAGGTGTGTAGAGAGCAGTCGAGGCTTTTCTGAAGGGTATTCTAGTTCGTTCTTCATATCTAACACGTTTTTCAATCTCCGATTGAGGTAGGTGTAAAAGACCAAACTTAAATTAACTTATATGATATGATAAGCATGATGTTAGCTTTCATTTAATGTAGAAAGCCCTATGTTTCATGAAGCATGTGTAGAGAATTTCTGTTTATAGTAACAGCATGTTTTAGACCTAGTTTGATGTGTTCATCCGAAGTGATTTATGATTTCGAAGTATTGATCTTAATCCTCATGAACCATATCTTATATGGTTGGATTCACCATCGAAGTAGCTTTCATTTGAGCCTAGAAGCCCCAAATTCCATTCTGTATGTAGAGAGAATTTAACGTTTTAGTCACAGCATGTCAGAATTAGGGTTTCTTGTGTTCTTGCCTTAATAGATCTCGATTCCAGTAATTGATCATGAAATTGACCTTACAAATAGGTAGAGTTTTGTATTAGCTTTCCATTGATACCAAAATCCCCTTATTTGGAGTCCAATTGCATTAGTTATGATCATTTTAGTGTAACCCTATCCAAACCCTAGTTCCCGGCGTTCACCGGACGCGGCAGGGATGACCGGAGACGACCCAGAGATGGGCGGTCTTACGATAGACCGTCCAACTCCAGCCCACCTTTTGACCAATTTTGACCCTAGCATGCCCCTAGTTGAACGGTTTTTCAGGAACCACTCATCCCAGGATGAACGGTTCGTCAGGAACCACATATCTGGATGAAAGGTCCAGACTGGACCACATATCCCTAAAACGGCCCTGCTCTGGCCGCACAACCCAGGGATGGGCGGCCCAGACAGAGCCGCCCAACCACTTGGGTGGCCCAGACAGAGCCGCCCAACCCTTGGGCGGCCCAGGGAGAGCCGCCCAACTCCCTGAGCCCTGTTTGAAGCCCGTTCGCCCCCTGTTCAGCCCAGTAGATGTACGACCCTTTAGCAACCGTTTATCTACCCAGTAATTGACTTAGTAATTATTTTGATGCATCCATTCTAGTGTCATAATGACAATTTATAATTAGAAACCCATGGACGGCCCCTGAGGAACCGTCCATCTCCCTGTGTCACAGAGTGACCCCTGTTCGGCCCCGGAATGCCCAGTAAGTTGTACGGTCCATATAGAACCATTTATCCCCACAGAGAGTGACTTAATTTATGTTCTAATGCATTCATTTGCATGTCATTAAGGGTAATTAGTGAAATAGAAACCCATTTAATAACTGTTTAAATATGCAACTAAATTTCTGATTATTGCTTGTCATTCGTGCCTATGCGACTTACGCGAACTCATTATCATCTTAAATTGTTTTCTTGGCATCTTGGATTAATATATAACCTAATCCCTGTTAAATTAGCTTGGAATTAGGATTAATATGACTGTTAACTTGCTGTTTACTGCTGTACTACAGTAGAACATCATGTTTAACTTTCCCACTTCACGCGAAGCCGATTGGCCGATTAGCGTGCTAGTTTCGGTTCTACCCCCGGAAACTCTATCCGGCGGTCTTACCGTCATCTCAGAACATCATTATAATCATGATTAGAATCTGTTTAACACCAGCATACCCTGTTTTTTAGCTTAAACCACTGGTTTAAGTCTTGGATCAAATCGGACGATGAGAGGCATGCGCGGTTATCATGTGACCGCATAACTTCTTAGGCGGCCCGATCGTGACCGTATATCTTTATACGGCCCAGTATGGACCGTATATCTCGTTCATGGGCCTTAATGTCTTCTGGACATGAGCGGCCCATATTGCACCGTTCTTACCTTAGGGCGGCCTACTGTCAGCCGTTCTTTTCTTGACTTCATGGGCTGAGTTTCAGTCCAGTTCCTGTACGTACGGTTCTGTATGAACCGTATATATCCATGGAGCGGCTCTGTTACGATCGCACATCTCTTGGAGATGAGTTTCACCGTGTTTGTACTCTTGAATCCAAGGACAAGGTTAGTCCTTTAAATATGAACTTATGACAGAAATTCCTCTGATTAATTGGCCATTAAAATTGATTGAATGTCTGGACGGATGGGACGTTGGGCCCAGTAAATCAATGCCATCGCATCATAAGGGCCCGGTCTAGTCCTGGGGAGAGCGCCCGAAAGTTAGTGAGCCCATGGGATGTTAATGACAAGGTGGGGCATTGCACCGAAGTACTTGCCTGAGTGTTGGCGTCTATGACAAAAGTATCTTGTTACTTGTTACTTGATCATACTTGGTTAATGTTTAAATTACTTGCTTGTTGGCCAATTCCTTATTACTATATCATTGTTATATCTCTTGTTATATCTCCTGTTGTAAATTCTTGTATTTGTTATCCTTGATAATCATTATCAATTGTATATTTCTTGACCTTGCAAGATCTCGTTATTACCGTTGTTTATTGCATTATCGTTTGTAGCATGATATTTTGAAAATATAATTAAACTGTTAATCACTTATACATGTCTGTTATTTCCTACTGAGCGTCAGCTCACACCCCGTTGTTTCCCCCTTTCCAGGCTTCTCAGGTGACGCGCTTACCGACGGGGAAGGGCAGGAGTGATGTCTTGAGTGTATCAGTTCTAGTGTGTTAGCGGTGTGCTTATTGTTAGTTGTGTTTGGAGATCATTTAGTTTCAGTTTGTTGTTGAGTCTTAGTGGTTGTTATTCCATGTTGTATTAA
Source organism: Amorphophallus konjac (assembly GCA_022559845.1). NCBI lineage: Eukaryota > Viridiplantae > Streptophyta > Magnoliopsida > Alismatales > Araceae > Amorphophallus > Amorphophallus konjac. Next base: position 141,253,652 of record CM040125.1, on the reverse strand, counting down.
GTTGCCTTTGAGATTACTGTATCAGTTTGGTTGTTAATGATCATTTAGTATTTCCTTTCCATAGCACTTGTGTATTTAGATTAGTTCTCTCTCTTTCCTGCTTGCCTCTGACTGTACGTCTCGATATTTCCGCCTTGTTCGGGGCGTGACACCCCTGATCGAGCACCAAGCTACGCACGGAAGCAGAAAAAATGTGCAGAATGAAGTGGCAATCCATATCCCTACCTCCACCGAAGAAACTGTGCCCCGAAGAGACTAAACCACGCCGAAAACCACCGAATCACGAACGACGCCCTCTCGGAATCCACCGCGGGATCACGCCCGCCACGCTCAAACCGCCGCCCCATCCCGCGTCCCGATCACTTCATCGCGTCCTTGCCTCGGCCAACTCCGCAACAGTGTGCACCCCGCGCCGAGAGACCCTGAAACGAGAGAGAACGAAGAGAGATGGTGAACGGTAAAAAATGAGGCATCTGAAAGACCTAATAAAGATCCAATAGAGATCCAGGGCATTACATCAGAGACCTGGTACTTGCATTAATCCAGCCAATCAGAGTAAAGACATTTATTCGAACACCTGGCATATCAGAATTCATACTTAGGCAAAAAAATGAGATAGAAACATATGCTCAGACATATCATATAAGTGTTCTGCAGAATGCCTTAAAGTATAAGAAAAGATGCACATACTTAGTAGTCATGAAAAACATATTTTCATCGACCTTAGGTCCAGTTGCTAGAACACTTGTAAAAGATGCACCGACCTTATAGCTCAAGGTACTAAATGTGCATCAACATGAATACTAGGTCCAACGTTCATAGACTAGACTTCAGCGTGCCGATCAGAACGTGCATCGACCTTAATGTGCATGAAGCACAATGTGCACCAACCTGTGTGTGCACGATGCAGGATATGCATCGACCTTGATGCTGGCTAAAAGAAATGTGCACCGACCTGTGTGATTCATTCTGACAAAGTGCATCGACCTTGGTTCTGCACAAGGCATAATGTGCACCGACCTTGTTTTGCACAAGGCACAATGTGCACCGACGTGCACCGACCTTGTTTTTCACAAGGCATATGTGCATCGACGTTCATGTAATGGAATGGACATGTGCAATGACGTTTATGCAATGAAATGGACATGTGCACCGACCTTCATATGATGAATGGACATATGCACCGACCTGCATACACAACTACTATGAGCATGCACCGACTTGATGAATAACAAATATGTGAACATGCACGGATCTATGTGACTGTGACATTAAAGTGCACTGACCTTTATGCATATGACTTGAATATGCACAGATTTGATGAGAAGGAGATGTGAATCTGCATCAACCATTATTTTGACGCTTAGACAACAAACTAGGTTTGATCAATATGAAAGAATTCATGCATTTCAGTCCTAATTTGATTCATAGGCTATCATTATCAAAACCAGGGTTCCAACAATCTCCCCCTTTTTGATGATGACAACTATGAGTCATGTATATTTTTGTACAGGGTAAAAATTACACATATTTTCAATTATTGTATTCAAATTCTTCAAACCAAGATACAAACCAAGATATATGGACTGACATGCATAACAAAGACATTCAAGACAAACATGCAATACTGACATTATTGTGTATAATAAGAAAAACACACTGATGTTTAGCAGAATATCACAGCACACAAGTGATTTAGAAACAGTAATTCAGAAGCCTTGTCTTTCTCATTCAAAACATGATTCCAAAGTTCCCACAACATACATCTATTTTCTTTCTCCCCCATATAGACATCTTTAAAGTTTCCAAAAAAAAAATTTCACACCCCAGATATACATGAATACATGAACTCCTAAAATATTCTCCCCCTTTGTCATTATCAAAAATTAGGGTGAGGTCTTAAGTATCTGTAGGTCATATACTACTAGAGGTACTACCCCTATGTCTGACTCTGCAGGTTGGAGTTCTACTAGAACTGCCTCTTTCTGTCAAAGGCACTGCTTGTGGAAATAGAATTCTCTCCACCTTTGTACCCAGAGCTACAACCTTGGTCATGACTTTTTTATCATTTTGCTGAACCTGTGCATAAAGTTCTTTCACATTGGAGGACATATCTAGAAACCAGCTCTGCATCATGCTACACATGTTCTCTATTTGAGAAGTCTGCTGGTTGTGAATTTCAGCCATGGAGGTAGAGGTACTTGTGGCCTGAGAAGTAACCACATCTCTGAAACTGTAAGCTAGGTTCTGAACTCGTTCTTGGACAATGTCCAGTTTACCATAAATGTTTCCCAGTTGGATAATGGTACCCTGAACTTCATCAGATATATTGTTGATCCTTTGAGACATATCCTGTTGGTCTTCTCTTATCAAGTTCAGCTGATTTCTAATGATTTCTAGCTCACTTTTGATATCAAAGGCATGGACCAGCATTTGTGTAGTTTTTGCATAACTTGTTGCTTGGGTCTGTCTCATATCCATCGTAAGGGTTCCAGCTTGCTCACAAACATGCAAGAGAGAATCTAAGAATTCATGCAATCTTTTATCTGATTTATATTTGTCATAAACAAACTTTTCCCACTGGCTATTCACTATTTGTTCTATATGAACCATCCTTGCATCCAATCTCTGAATAGCCGAATTTAAATGCATAAACTATGCATTCATTGTTCTACTCTAGTTCATTAGGAGGTTTACCAGTGTATGGTCCATCTCTGCAACTTGTGGTCCTGAGCTAGGTCCAGCTGAGCTAGAAGCATGAAATTCTAGTGGAATAAAAGGTTCCTCAGGTGACAGGGGTGGCTGAATCCCTAAAGCCATTACTGGCCCCTGAAATGGTCCAAAGTAATTAGCAGGACCTAGACATTCTTCTTGTGGAACTTCAACCTCAGCTTCTTGATCTTATTGAGATTGTACTTCCTGTGGAGGTCCTTCCACCTCTTGATGTTCATTCTTTTGCTCAGGTAAACTTTCAGATACATGCTGCTACTGCTGCTCCATCTGTTCTATCAGATTATCAATGTTTTGATCAAGTTGTTGCAAGAAATGTTCATAAGACAAATGTTGTTCTTATAGTTCATGAAGTTCTTATTGCAATTGAACTTCTCCTGTGTCAACTCCCATTTCTTTCACTATATCATTCTGCTGCTCATCTTGTACTACCACCACTTGCTCATCTGATGGAGCTGATGCTCCTCCTGACTTAGTACTTCATCTTGAATCTGTTCAACACCTTGTTGCTCATACTGTTGATGTACAGATCCTTCATCTGGCTGCTGCTGATGTTCTGGCTCAGATTGTTCTTTCTTAATTTGTTGTTGTTCCTCTTCTACTTGTTGAATTTCTTCTTCTGCTTGTTGTTCTGTCACTTGCATTACAGACTGATCAATTTGTTTCTTTGCATGACTAGCTACATATTGTTTCAGCTTCATTAATGTCAAAATAAAATCCATATTGTAGACATTAACCTTAGGGATCTCCTTAATAGTCTCATCCTCTAAAGTAATGTTTACTTTCTTAAATATTACTGTCAGATGGGCTGCATAGGGTAGATGTCTTTTAGACTCTTTGTACATACCCATAATCTGAATAATCAGTTCTGGCAGACACATCCTTATCCTTTTGAACATACATAAGAGTATAAATCTTTGAGATTCAATTAGTCTCTCTCATCCTCCATCTTGTGGGGTTATAATGGTTGTAACCATGTGATGTAACAATCTCTTTAGAGGAGAAAATTTATTGGTATTGAACGGAGTCAATTTGTCTATTCCTTGACCTTGAAGTTGCTAGGCTTGTCAGAAAGAATGGAGTATGCTTCAAATTTATCATATTCAAAATCTCCTTCAATTACTCCATCTTCAGGTATTCTAAAAACTTTATGGAGAAAATGCCTAGAGATCTCAATTTTGACTCCTTTAATATGAGATGAAATCCTAGAATGGTTTGAATCAAATTTTAGGCTCTTGTACAATTCCGTTACCAATCTAGGGTAATAAGATCTGTGTCTCCCCATGAAATTTTTCCATTTCTGAGATTTAATCAAACCCAATAATTATGGAAATTCAGCAAGCATTTTCTGACCGTAAAAATCCACATACCGTGGGAAGATGATTTTGCCAGTTTCAAGCACTAACTCTGCTTGCATGGAAGCCCTATCTGAGTCATTTTCTTCTTCAGACTCTCTGCGAGTTGTGTCTGCGGCAGATGTCCGGCGCCGCTTTGCTAAAGCTTCAGATGACTTTCCTTTTCCCTTAGCAGATATCTATTTACCCAGACCAGATGCAATACCTTGAGCATGTACCAACTTCGTACTTCTCTCCTTATGAGGAACCTCTACAACTTTCACTGACAAGACATCTTTCGGTTGCTGCTTCTCCACTGCCTTCCTTTTTCTCTTGCTCTTGACGGTTGAAGACAACATGACGAATGCGATGGAGAGTGGAAGACGGAGAGTAGAGAACGGGTAGAAGAAATGTAGAGAAGGAAAATGGAGAACAAAAGTGGAGCTGACAGGATTACGATTGGGGCGAGGTAGCATAGACTACTGAAGAGCGTTGATGTGGAATGATACCTCGACCTGGATGAAGTAGGTTAAAAAGTGTGACATACTTTGAAAGGGTAGAGTTAATATATAGATTTCTATCGACTTTACCAATTTCAAAAGTCAGTTCCAAGAATACCCTTCACTTTCAATTAAAATGCCTTTCTTCACACTTATATGGTTTTCTGTATATGGGATTATATCTTCTTGCATTAATCTTCAGCAAATAATCCTTTGAAGCAAAATCAATGGAGGTGAAACAATCTAATCAAAGTCTATGCCCAATCAGAAAAACTATTAGTCTTACTAATCATTTTCATTAGCCAAAACTGATTTAGATCTATTTTACATTGAGCTTAAAACCGTTTTAGTTTTCTGAAAAAGAACCCAGAGTCAACCATATTTTAATTGTACTTTTATTTAATTAATTGAGCATTCTAGTCTAACTACACCTTTTACATAAGGAAACATGTTGATCAAACACTAGAATGATGGGGGCATCACTTACCCCGCCACATTTTGTGAAGCTCTGATGGATCGACGGTTTGCGCCATTGTGTTCTTCACATTTTTCGGAGTCTATCCATGTAATTTTTATATTTTATTTGAGTCATAAACTATGTAATTTTCCCTTTATTTGAGTCCGGTACCTAGGTATAAGGGTCATTTACCTAAGTCTTGAGTCATGTGGTTAATTAAGTTGTCTATTGGGCCCAACTAGTGGGCTTGGCCCAGGGGCGCCCTCCCTTGGACTGCTTTGGTCATTAGTTGTTTAGTCAAGGTCATTTTAGTCCTAGGAAAATATGAGTACCTATAAATAGGCCACCCCACTCCCTCATTTGTAATCTTTTGTTCAATCAAAAAAATTGAGTACATTTTAGTGTAATTGGAGTGGATTCTCCATCTCTCTCTCCCTCTCTCTAAGGGGTGGATTCCCCTCTCTCTCATATCTCTCTCTCTAAGGGGGGCGCCCCCTTTCTCTCTCCTCCCCTCCCCTCCCAATCACTTTCTCTCTCCCTTCCCCCCTCCATTAAAGTCATTCCAACTCCCCACAACCCCTCTCTTTACTCCACCCCATCCCCAAGGTAGCCTCCACCTATCCTCACTCCACCCTCCAACCACCAACCACCCACCCCCCTTCCCCAAGCACCTCTCTCATCTCCCAAGGGAGAATTCCCCACTCCCCCAAGCATCCTTTTCCCTTCCCCACACACCTCTTCCCATCCCCAAGATCAGAAAATAATCCCACCCTTGAACCCATTTTCAAATACCCTTTCCCTCTCTCTCTTCCAACCAAAATCATAGCTCTCCCTCCCTCCACCTGCTAGACCTCCTTCCAGCCCCCATTCTGCCACTCCCACACCTTGGAACACCCCCTACCAGACCCCCTCATAGCCAGGCATTGCCCCCACACACATCCACCTCATTTCCCCTCCCATCTACCCCCATTTCCCCTCACCTATCACCACTCTGCACAGGCCAGTTCGGAGGCAGCAGTGTTCAAGCAACTTGCAGCAGCGGCCACGGCGTCATCATGAACCTTCAGAAGGCGTACCATATACCGTTGGAATTTTCATCCAGCCAGCTTTACAGCCGAGGTGGTTTCATCTTTGTCCAAGCACCGAACTGCCCGTCAGAGCGATTCTTTCTCGACTGCGCAGAACCACTCAGGCAGAGAACCAGAGCTCCAGATCAAGTTTGACCATGGCCATCCTCTTGAGGATCTGGAGGCGGCACTTGGCTGAGATCTTTTACGAAAAGTATACTTTCAGGATCAAGAAGTAGAACCCCGTTCGGCATCCGGAGCTAAGAGTTCTCATTTTTCTTCCCCGGGTGCACAGTTCTGTTCCTCCTGAGACTGAACAGACACCCGATCACTATTCAGGCTGTCTCTATCAACTCCAACCTCCTCCGGCACCCCCGTGGGTCTCTGTTCTAAGAGGACTCGACAACGAATCCAGCGACTCCATCCAAGCCTGAATCGAAGCAGAGTAGCTTCCATGGTTGCCTCATCTTCTAGCTGTAGGGGTGCAGAAGCTACCAGAACCAGCAAGCAGAGCCCCTGTTCGTGCCTCTACCCCGACCAGCACAGCCTTATAGAAATTCCCCCAAAAATTGGACGTCTTCCTGGGTCAACTACGAAGGATCTCCAACTAGTTTCGTTGACAATAGAGTTCGGCAGAGGCCGCAGCGGCGCACACTTTCACCTCCTATCCTCTGTTCCAAAGGGCAGACAGAATCGTTATTTTTCTTTCGTTAAGTTCATAGATTGATTCTCCCCTTCCCACCAGGTCGGCTTACCGCCCCTCCCTGCGTGGAGGTAGTGTTTGACTGTATCACATTATCCCCAACTCCTTGTCTAACCCTCCTGCGCGAGGAGTAGTGGTGTACTCTATAAATTTTTAGGTCAAGCGACATCGACGCGGCGTGCGGGTGCGTACCCACTCCTCCCCGCTCGCCCTCGTCTTCGGCTGGGGTCGACGTCTTCACGCCGACTACGTGAGCTACTAAACACTTCTCTTTGCTGGTTTTCATTTGCTTAATTAGTATTGTATCTTAGTGCCGTCGGGGGTGAGAGAGTGCCCGATCCCGAATTTGCTTAAAATTGAGCGACTACCGCGGGCGAGTTGTGAGAGAGCCATTATATCCCACACCCTCGGCTTGCTGGCCGCCTGCGAGAGTGGGCATCCTGGGACCCTTGGGGGTTCAATCTTAAGCTATCCAACCCCCTAGAATCTCAAGGTCCAACCTCGGACCCTCATGCCCATCGCCGGTCCACCTACGGACCCGGGTGTGCGCTACGCGTGTGAGTCCGCTCGAGGGAAGTTGCCGGTCCGTTGCATCGCTTGCTTGCTAGGTTCGAGGGGTCTTCGGTCTTGTGATTATCACCCCCAATGTGGTGTCACATCAAGTGATATTAGAGCAAGTTCACAACTTGTCTCTCCACAAGTTGGTCCTAGGGCGCATTTGCATTTATCTCCCGGTGCATCAACCTTGCCCACTAGCATGGCTACTTCATATTGGTCACATCTGTCCCACTCGGCTCTCCACAAGGGTCCGATTGACACCCCTTTGGACATAGTCCTATTTGAGGACCTTATCTTTGACGGGTACCACCCTAGTGCATATCTAGAGTGGGAGGAAAACATGGACAAATATTTTAGGAGGACTCCAATGACTGAACCCATGAGAATCTACCTTGCCAAGAGTCGGCTTGTGCGCCATGCCGAGGATAGGTGGTAGCTCATTGAACGATTAAGGAAGGTTATGAGGCAAGAGCCTATTAACATATGGGAAAACATGAAAGCCAAACTTAGGAAAGTCTACACTCCCCGACCTTCTCCCTTCTACTATGATCACCAAAGCCCAAGGAGCACTTCAACTCCACCATCCCCACCCGGCCAACCCAAGACTCCAATTCCCCACAATGCAACCAAAACCCAATTCCATAACCCACCTTACTCAAGCCCCATTGGCCCCCACCTCCACCTCCACCCCTCACCTTACCCCTTCTCAAAAAGGAAAAGGCCCTATGGAGATAGAAGTGAATGAGACAACCACGGGTGAGTGCGAGCCGAGATGTTATAGGTGCCACCAATAGGGGCACATCGCCAGGCAATGCCCCACTAAGAAGCATCCTTCGATGCCCATAATGGTTGAAACCGCTCCCACCCCGGCCACCACTACCCCTACAATGTCCCCCAAAAGAGACAATCCTCCCAAGGCCAATTCCTCCAAACCCTCTCAACCCACCCATCTCCCACTCCCTACTCCAATCCAACCCCAACCAAGGCCTCCACTACTTCTGTCACGCCCCGAGCCTTTATTACAGCGGAAGACTAACTCGGGGAGCGCGAACAGCCGGCATGGTAAGCCTCTTGCGAGCAAGAACAATCAGAGTGTAAGACAATCACACATAAAGATGTAATTGCACAATATATATATTCAAACTCCCACTTTATTTCATTGATAATCAAATATTCAAATACATCCACTAATTCAATTTCCATTCTGCACTAGACTCAAGAAATAGGAAAATTACATAGACTCAATCTAAACAATATGGACTTTCCTAAGTCTGCACTCTCATCTTGACAATACTTTCATTCGCTCTAGGACCCGCTACTTGTATAACCCGAATCTGAATTCGAATCACTTCCATCTCCTGAAAAGATTAGAAATAGGTAATGAGCGCACTTGCCCAGTAGGTATCTTCGCATCAACATGAAGGCACTATTAAAGTAATTAATAATTTAGCTCTAAAGAATAAGGTAAAAATCACGCGAATGCGATCAATCATGCGATTAAACCAAAGTAACCAAACGATCATGTAAGTTAAATGAGAACAAGTACAAACTAGCAAGAATGTAACAAGAACATGATATTTTCATGAACAAGAATGTATCGAGAATGTACTAGCAAGCCACATAATCATCACTCTAGTATCTTTTGCTTATGAGCAAGTACTTCGTGAATTTCTGTGAAATATCAAGCAAGAAAGTCATGTACAAGAATGTCATGTCGTGCCGTGGATTTTCACTTATTTATAAAGAAAGTACTCCCAGCGCAATGCGACGCCAGTAGCATCATACCCCATGGTTTATAAAATAGTATGTTTCCGACAATCAGCCGAGGGGACTAGCATAGAGCCCTTGAACACAATTAGTGCTCGATCACATCTTCAAGTATAAATCAAGTTACTTCCACACATGTTAACAATAAAATATGGCCAAGAATGTAATAAGTTCAATAAGCTCATGATAACAATAATTCAATGAATGAATGCTTCAATAAGAATTATGAGAAATCAAGAATGACTTAAGCAAGGTTATACCTATGGAAATAAATCAGTAGCATAACGATACGTTCTTTATCTTCCATTCATTATATTAGGTTTCTTGATCAATATGATAAATTCTAGATCATTAATAGTCCATCTAGAACCCTTAGAATATCAACCCTTGGTCCACCTTGGGTTAAAATACTCAAGCAGTGTGACGGTCGTCTACTAGGCCGTTACATGATGTGACGCTCCAGTATTGGGCCGTTACATTAGTCTGAATCCTGAATTTAGAAATCGGATTCAGTGGAATGTGACGGTCGTATATTGGGCCGTTACTTGTGCCTGACGGTCCAATATAGAGCCGTTACATTACTGATAACATAAAACATCGATAGTGTAATCTAATCAATGGGCTTTGATGGTACAACCAACTCGGTGTCCTAGTGGGAATCCCAGGCTCGCGGAGAATTACAGAGGCCTTGAAACAAGATTTTCTAGTCCATTGGAAGGAATATCCAATGGAGAGGTCCTCATGTCCAAGAATAATGTTCCTATAGTGCAAAGTGAACTAATGGACAACATACCGGAGTATGTGCCATGTACTTAAAGAAAATGACTCTATAGATAGAGGAAGAATGTGTAACATTGTGAAACCATGAGGAAACTCTGTCATTACAATATTTGGAAAATCATGATTTAGAATACAAAACTATAGAGTTTTGGCCAATGAAATTAACATAACTTAAAATAATTCAAGATGCCTAGATCATGCAGATTCCAATATGAATTAGTAAGTAAACTTAAAATCATAATAACAGGTCAAAACTCAGCTAACTAGGCTTATTTATAAGTTAACTTAACTGGTTACTATTCTATCATGGCTGATAGAACACAGAGTCTAACGGTCTAACAGGAGAGCGTCACAGTTCTTGTGACGGTCTATCGAGGGGCCGTTACAGTAATGTAACGCTCCTGTCCTAGTGCGTTAGAGACAACAGTGAAATGAAAACATAACAGAGTGTGTGACGGTCGGTCGTAAGGCCGTTATATCATGTGACGGTCTTACCCTGATCCGTTATAGCCTCTGCTGACAGCAAAAAATAACAATGACCTAAGTTTCAACTCGCATCATGTCTGAAAATCATACATATAACTTCCCACATGATAGAATGAAGGCTAAACGAATATCATGCATGGGTTCTCTGTGAATTTCACAAGGAAGTTTCTTTTTAATTTAGTTAGGGCTAAGAATATAGATATATGCATGTCTCCACAAAAACATGAAATTCATGAGCTAAAGTGCATGTAATTCAAGCAAAATCAAAGGACTTTTATCCCTAACATGTTTTTTTTACCATTCATGAGATAACCTACCTCTTCTAAAACCTTTAAACTTCAAAATTGATACTAGAAGTTACCCTTAGACCCTTGTACTTCTTGTGATAAATCAGCAACTTCAATCTGCTCTATTTCCTTAGCCTCTTGACCTAAGGACATGGAATTTTGAGGGTAAGAAGATGAAACTATTGGGTACAAAAAGTTCTAAAGGATCAAATTCTAATTACCTCATTTAGACGTCCTAATCTGTGGATCTTCAGGGGTCTTGCGTTCAGATTCCTGGGTTGCTAAGGTTAAATCAGCAACTTTGGAAGCTTCTATCTTCTTGGTTGCTTGATCTCCTAGCATGAAATTTGGAGAACTATTAGTCTATAATATACTAGATAAAATCTTCTAAAGAACTTACATGAAATTATGACTCCTTACCTTGATTCTTCATGGGCCAAAAGTAAGGGTCGCTCAGTTCAGAATTAAGTCCTATTTATAGGGTTTTGGCTAAGGTTTGAAGATTAGATCGATTCTAGAGTCCTTAATTTGCCATAATCTAATCCCCAAGAGTCCTTAGTAATGTTATAACTCTTCCCAAGTCGGTCTCTAGTGGATAAGATCCCAAAGTTTTAATCTTTTTACTCGTTCTTTCTTTCACGGAACTAACAGGGTGTAACGCGTCTAGCCTGGTGCGTTACAAGCATGTGACGGTCGCACGATGGACCGTTACATTCAACGTGTATAGAGTTTCATTTTAATAAAACTCTTTTATTCGTTTATCCTATATAATTATCTATATAATTAGTATTTATCCTTAAAATACGTGAATATGCTAAATAACCTTCTAGAATATGGGCCAAACTTAATGGACTTGGTCCTTAAACCTTTTAGATTTTGTGTAAATAGGCTTGGTTAATTATTTAACCTAATTGGGCATTGTAATGACTTATCAATCTAATAATCCATTCCGTAATATATTTAGGCCTTTAAAAATTCTAAAAAAATATTTAAAATTTAAAAATTATTTATATAAATTCTGGGGCACTACACCCTCTCCCACTTGGAAGAATTTGGTCCCCAAATTCAATATATGGATTGTGGAGAGTGTACTTACAGTTAAATAATTCTGAAAATCTTTTCTGCATGGCTGCTTCGGTTTCCCATGTTGCTTCATATGGCCATATTTTCTTCCATTGAATCTTGACCATAGGAATAACTTTATTTCGTAGTTGACGCACTTCTCATTCCAGAATCTTTATTGGCGTTTGCTCGAACATCATATCCTTCTGAATCTCCAGATTGTCATAAGTGATAATATGGTCAGGATCATATACATATTTCTTCAGCATAGAGACGTGAAATACGTCATGAACTGCTGCTAATTGTGGAGGTAAAGCCAGTTTGTAAGCCACTTCACCAATCCGTTCAAGAATTTCAAACGGGCCAATGAATCTTGGAGTTAGCTTTCGTTTAATGCCAAATCTTCGAATTCTTCGACCTGGAGAAACCTTTAAATATACATGATCTCCTACCTGAAACTCCAAGTCACGTCTTCGATTGTCAGCATAAGACTTGTGCCTATCTTGTGCCATTTTCATTCTTTCTTGGATAAGCTTGATCTTTTCTATAGAATCCCTAATAAGATCGGGGCCTAGAAATTGCTTTTCCCCTATTTCATTCCAGCATATTAGTGATCGATAACTTTTTCCATATAAGGCTTCAAAAGGTGTCATTCGTATGCTAGCCTGATAGCTATTGTTATATGCAAACTCTACTAGAGGCAAGTGATCATGCCAACTACCTCCAAAGTCGATAGCACAAGCCCTGAGCATATCTTCTACTACCTGATTCGTTCTTTCCGTTTGACCATCTGTTTATGGATGAAAAGCTGTGCTAAAATTCAATCTAGTCCCTAGTGAATGTTGTAGACCCTTCCATAATTGTGATGTGAATCGAGGATGTTGAGTACGGACTGAATAGATCTAGAGGGGGGGTGAATAGATCTAGCCCCTTTTTTCAATTTATAAACCAAAGATCGACCAGACCTTAAGCAAACGATGGGTTGCAAAGATAAAACTGATAACTACAGCGACAGCAAGCAATACGAAGAGCACACACCACAAGCAAAACCACAAGATAGGATTTTTAGGTGGTTCAGTCTCTTCCCGAGACTTACATCCACCCCTCGCTCAACTTGAGCAAGGCTTCACTAAATGAGAAATCCTGATCTCAAACAATACACCAATGATACACAGCTTCTTCCCGCTGACACACAGCTTGTACCCGCTGCCTCACAGCTTGACACTAGTTGAAAAGATGAGTAGAAAAAGTGTAACAAGGCTGAACATAGACTTTTGTAGCAGAGTAATTAAAGAGTTCAGCTTGGGACTCAATCACATAGGTAACAAGGCAGGACTCCCTGTAGGACTTCCAGCAGGATGCCTTCAGCTGCCTTGCTGCTGGAACTTGCAACGCCTTGAGCCAGGTCTTCTTCTGCAGCACCGAAGAGCACTTCTGTCTTCTGCAGCTTTTTGATTGTAGGAGAGCCACTCTTCCTTTTCTGGTTAGAGAAGCTTCTAATGCTTATCTTCCTTAGCTTCTTCTCTATATTCCCATATTCAGTTCTCTATTGTCTTCTCCTTTTTGCACCAGTTCTTATCAAGCCCGGAGCTGTTTCCCGTGCAAGTGCAAACCTGTTCGATTACCCGCTAAAAAACAGGGAGAAGATTAAGTAAAATCTAGAAGAGGTTGACCGGTTCTTAGCACGATTCTCTCCCTTAAATCCGTGCGGAATCTTATCCTCTGAACAGCCCAACAACCTGCAACAGCAACCTGCAGGTTTCAAGGAATCGAAACTGAATTCGGTTGGATTTTGGTTCTGGATGCTGAACCGCTTGTGGTCGACAACGACCCTGTCTCTGGTCGACAATGAGCGATGTCCAGACGGCTGGTTCTTCAGGCTGATGCTCGTATCCCTCATTGTTGACAATAGCCCTGTCGCTGGTCGACAAGGGGCACTGTCCAGATGACGGGCAGTTCTGTCTGATGCTCTGTCTGTTCCGTGGTCGACAACGAGCAGGGCTCTGGTCGACAACCAGAGTGCGTACAGAGGAGAAATGACTTGAGCTGTGCTTGGTTGGATTCGTTGGTCGACAATGACCACTTCTCTGGTCGACAAGCAACCTTTGACATTTCTTCTAACTTGCTGATTTCACTTATACTTCAGTAGACCTGAAATTACTTGAACTATCAGAGGTGACTTGAACTATCATTTTTACATTGAATTAGTCAAACATATCTTTTGTTCATCATCAACTTGCCATGTGTTCATTACTTTATATTGAAGGATCAATCAAATGACTTGCACGTGTTATGAAGATAGTAGATTGTTGATTAGTCAAACATATCCTTTGTCATCATCAAAACTAAAGGATGCACAACATTCTCCCCCTTTTTGATGATGACAACCATGAGTCATTGTGACAATCAGGAGATTATTTCAACCAGAAAATGCATTTGATATGCCATTCAGAAACTATCATAACATGTATCATTATCACAGATTTCAGCCAAAAAATTCATTTGATATGCCTTTCAAAAGTATCATAACATGAGTTACATGAATGACTCAAAAACAAAGGCAAGGACACCTAGACACACAATGACACACAAAGACTCTCTCTCCCCCTTTGTCAACAGCAAAAAGAGGAGTATCCAGACATTCACTCCGAGGAGGACGAAGAAGTCTCGGGCTTCACATTCTCTACCATCCGATCCAGCTTGTCAACTATGTGGGCATAAGAAAGCCTTAGCTTCTGGATCTCGGAGATAGTAGCATGGTGATTCTGTTTAATCTGCTGGTTGGTGAACTCAATGCGTGTACCCATCTCTGCTGACACTTCAGCTAATGTGGCAACCAGTCTGTTAAACCGAGAGCTAGCATGTTTTGAGTGTTCCTGTTGCTTGATAAATCTGGTCTCCATCTGCTACTCTAGTCTTTGGACTTTCAGCTCCAAGCGCCCGGTTGCAGCATTCATACTTTCTTGAAAGGATTGGAATTGAGTTGTGAGTGAGGTCAGCTGAGATGCTATCTGGAGAAGCACTCCGTGGGACTCAGTGTTGGAGGTGGAAGGAGGTGGTGGAGCAGAAGTAGACGGAGCGAAGGTAAAGGGAACATGGGTAGGTGGAACAGACGTAGATGGAACATGAGGGGCTGCAGTGCCTGGTTGCCATGGCACAATAGCGAGTGAAGGTGGAGGATGGGTAGCAGTGGTGGTAAAAGTGGGAGTGTGAGTGGGAATCACCACAGGTGGAGGGGTTACAGCAGGGCTAACATGAATTGGTGTCTGTGGTGGAGAAGAGGGAGGCAATGGTGCTGTGGATTTACCCTTGGATGGTAGGGTGCGCTGGACTTGATCTCCTATCTTCTTATAGCCCAAAAATGTGGTCACGTAATGGAACGAATATACGTGCCGTTTGGGAATGACAATGCGCGGAGCGTGAGGAATGGGTATAGATGCTGCTTCCAAAATGGCAGTTATGTGGGCAGCATATGGAAGAGAATTCAGGGGATAATGCAAGAGGGTTTTGAAAGTGTTCTGCATGAGCTTGGGAAGGCAGATGGGTTGACGTGTGATGAGGCCATGGAGAAGAAATAGGTGAAGTCGACTGACATGTTCCCTGGCGCCTCCTCTTGGTTGGATGATGGTGGTAAGAAGGTGATGGAGCAATCGATGAAGAGGAGGAAAAGTGTTGGCATTGAGGGATTTTGGGAGGACCTCAGGGATTGGTTGGCCGGTGACCATGGCATAAGCTGCTTTGAAGTCAAAATCCTCAGGATTGAAAGCAGTACCATGCCGGGAAATGTGCAGCGCCTTGTGGAGTAGCTTGAAGTCGAGGCTGACGACGACACCCTGAACTACTGTATAGACCATGTCATCCACGACTTGTAGGTTGTGGTAGAACTCTTACACAAGCTGTGGGGAATACATGGTATGTGCAGAGACAAACTCTGTCCAACCTTGGGTGTCCAAAACTTCCAGCAGCTCGGGAACATCTCCATCAGCTTCTGATCGGAGAAATCTACTATTCTTGGAGGCAGGATGGTCCGGGGATTCAGTGAACCAGATACTGGATGGACGATGGGCATATCTGAAGTTGCTGTCGCATCCGTTGTCGACCGCCGAGTGGTCGATGGCTGACCCTGCGTGGTCTTCTGCTTGGAGTGCTTGGACGACGGCGACGCTTCGGCAGGAGCCTGATCCCTTGCTCGCTTGGAGGACCTCTGAGCACGCGACGGATTCATGGTGGAAGGTAGCGAGAGAGTGTGTGGAGGCGAGAGAGAGGGATGCACAAGGGGTCGAAAGGGGACTGGAGGCGGAGGACGACCGTGAATAGTGAAAACGGCGAGGGTGAGAAGATTGGGGACCCAGTCGGTTCAATTTATAGGGCAGGATATCAGAGAGTAGGACCGGGGTCTTAAAACCTAGGGTAGTGGAACCAACGCGATGTGGAAAACGAGAGGACAGGAATAAATCAGCCGAAATAAAATTGGGGGTTTTATTAAAGTGTACACCCTTTCCTTAATAAAGCATTTATTTAACCCATCCACTCATAGCAAAGACCACCTTGTAAACAAGTAGAGTGGGCCTTGTGGTTCATTGAATTTGAAGGTATTGCACCAATAAACTTGCGCCCCATATCTAATTTTCCTCCATATGACTTCTCAAACTTCTAATAGAATTCATGAGGCTGTTTTACTAACTGTGCTAGCTGAATAGTGTTTTAAGTTTGTCTTTGCATGTCATGCCTTTGGTCAACCATGTTCCTCTGTCATTTTGGATAATTTTGAGTTTTGCTTTTTGAAGTATTTTGAAAGCTGTGGTCAGGTTTATCACATGCTTTTCTACACGAGGAGACACGCTTTTTACACGCCAGAAACCTCGGCTACTTAGCATGTCTAACCATTCCACTTTTAACTGGGACACACCTTTTATCCGTGAGGATATACGTTTATCAGACGCCAATATCCCCAGTTACTCAGTATGCCCAATCTCAATAAGTTTTGAGAGCAGCAGAGATAGATTGATTCTTCATGACACACATGCCTCTCACTTATTTTTCATCCAATTTTTCTCTAAAATGGGAGGCAGTAGTTTCTCAGAATCCAATCCATTGCTCTACCATGAAGACAGAGTTATGGCGTATTCCACGTGCATTCATGCTATATTATTGGATTTATATTAACTGTTCAGTATTAGCATAGGTAGAGAAACTGACTCACTACTAAAAATCATAAGTCTTCAAAATCATGTGACAGAATCATAGTTATGGCTTGACTTTATTGACGTAGTACAGTCCAAATCCTCATTACTACACTCAACCGCTACTCTTATTGATTACTTTGGTGATTTTATTGGAAGATATGGTTAGGTTATTCAATGTTTTACCAAGGAATGAGTTTACACTTTTTCTCCCCCTCAATTTGAGAATCCATGCTGAAATAAACAATTATGTTGGCCAGGAGAAGATAGAAAGGCACAAGGAATGGAAAGTATGGATGATGATGATTGAGTGAAGACGGATCAGTGTCCAATTTTGTTTAATCAAATCAGAAGATTTCCTACCTTCCATTGTCGACCATGGAGCTGTCTCTGGTCGACATCTGCGCAGTCACAGAGCCTGCCTGATATTGACATCTGCTTGCTGACAAGTCTGTTGTCGACTATGGGACTGCCTATGGTCGACACCTACAGAATCACAGAACCAAACAGTCTCCTGTCCTGATGTCTTGGTCGACCAATGCCTTGTCTTGGGTCGACCACCAGAGCTAACCAGTAGCAGTACCAGGAGCTTGCAGGCTTGCTTCAGTAATCAGTTGAACTCCCAACCATACCAGTAGCAGACACTTAACTGACACAACTACTTGCAGGAATGACAGAAAGCCATAAACAGAACGTATCAATATTTCAAGAATTTTCAGATGATATTCTGCATAAACCCAACTCCCTTCTTAAAGTGGAAAATCTGTCATTGTTAAGGGGTTTAGTGAAGATATCTGCCAATTGTTTTTCAGTTTCTACAAATTGAAGCATGAAATTTCCTTTGGATACCTCATCTCTTAGAAAATGATGGCGGATCTCAATGTGTTTTGTCCTAGAGTGTTGAATGGGGTTTTTAGACAAGTTAATAGCACTAGTGTTGTCACATAAAATGGGTGCACAGCCAAGATCTACATTGTAGTCTTGGAGTTGATGTTTTATCCACATAACTTGTGTACCACAACTCCCTACTGCGACATACTCAGCCTCAGCAGTGGAGAGTGCCACAGAGTGTTGCTTCTTAGAAGCCCATGATATTAAGCATCCACCTAAGAATTGACAATATCCACTAGTACTCTTCCTATCAATTTTGCAACCAGCATAATCAGCATCCGAATATGAGATCAGATCTAGTTTGCAATAGGTAGGATACCACAAACCCAATTCTTGGGTGCCGGCAAGGTATCGAAAGATGCGCTTGACAGCTCCTAAATGTGATTCTCTAGGACTAGACTGATATCTAGCACACATGCATACACTGAACTGAATATCTGGCCTTGATGCAGTTAAGTATAGTAGGGATCCGATCATACCTCTGTATTTCTTGGCATCTACCATGTTACCTTTTATGTCTGCTTCCAAGGTTGCACTTGTACCCATGGGTGACTCGATTGGCTTGCAGCTTTCCATGCCAAATTTCTTCAACATTTCTTTTATGTACTTGGATTGATTTATAAAATATCCTTCTCTGCATTGTGAGATCTGCAATCCAAGAAAGAATTGTAACTCACCCATTAGGCTCATTTCAAACTCATTAGTCATTAAATTTGTAAATTCAGTACACAAAGAGGTTTCAGTAGATCCAAACACAATATCATCCACATAGATTTGTACAACCAGTATATGCTTACCTTGGGTCTTGGAAAATAATGTTTGATCAGTTTTACCTCTTGAGTAACCCTTTTTGGTGAGGAAGGAGCTCAACCTTTCATACCAAGCCCGAGGAGCCTGCTTTAATCCATACAAGGCTTTGTGCAATTTGAAAACATGATTAGTAAGTTCATCATTTTCAAAACCAGGGGGTTGTTCCACATAGACCTCTTCTTTTATAATGCCATTTAGAAAAGCACTTTTTACATCCATTTGTTGTAATTTGATTCCATGAGATGCTGCAAAGGCTAACAATATCCTGATGGCTTCTAATCTAGCAACTGGAGCATATGATTCTTCAAAATCAACCCCAAATTCCTGGTTGTACCCTTTAGCCACAAGTCGAGCCTTGTTTCTCATTACAACCCCTTCTTCATTCAACTTGTTTTTATATACCCATTTGGTTCCAATTACAGGGTGAGATGTAGGTCTAGGGACAAGGCTCCACACCTGATTTCTTTCAAATTGATTTAGTTCTTCATGCATAGCATTTATCCATGATTCATCTTTTAAGGCTTCCTCTACAGATTTGGGCTCTATTTGGGACACAAGAGCAAGTTGATCCAGTTCATTTATGGCCTTAATTTGAGATCTAGTCTTCCTAGGATCATGTATTCCACCAATAATGTTATCTAAGGGATGATCTCTAAGAAGTCTCAAGTTTTCAAGATTGTTACCTGAGATGATCTCTCCTTCGGTCTGATCATTAGAGTTACCTTGGTTTGTTTCTTGATTCTGTGCTTCTTCATTCTCCTTCGGTTATTCTTTGTCTTTCAGAAATTCTCCATCTTCTTCCTCCTTGCTGACCTGTTCATTTTTAATAAGATCATTAACTTCATCAAATGAGATATGAGGGGATTCTTCAACAATTTGATCTTTGGTGTTAAAAACCCTATAGGCTCTTGATCGGTCAGAATAGCCCAAGAATATTCCTGAGTCACTCTTTGGTTCAAACTTGTCCAAGACTCTTTTATCGTTGTTATGAATGAAACATCTTGCACCAAAGATTCTAAGATGAGCTAGAGATGGTTTCTTACCTTTGAGCATTTCATATGGAGTTTTTGCACTAGATGGTCTTACCATTGCTCGGTTTACAATGTAGCATGCGGTGTTGACAGCCTCAGCCCAAAACTTCCTTGGAAGATTAGCTTCAACCAACATGGTTCTAGCCATCTCGACAAGAGTGCGGTTCCTTCTCTCTACAACTCCATTTTGCTCCGGTGTCCTTGGTGAGGAGAATCTGTGGGTTATGCCCTTGTTTCTGCAGAATACATCAAAATCAGAATTTTCAAACTCCCCCCCATGGTCAGATATGATTGTACACACTTTGGACTTACCATCCTGCTTCATTCTTTTGTAAAATTCCTGAAATTCATGAAAGGCATCACTTTTATGTGATAAGAACATTACCCATGTAAATCTGGAAAAATCATCCACTAGAACATAACCATATTTCTTACCACTCAGACTGGCAATTCTTGTTGGGCCAAAAAGGTCCATGTGTACAAGTTCTAGGGGTCTAGATGACTGACTTTCAGTTCTACCTTTGAATGATTTTCTTGTTTGCTTTCCTTGGGTGCATGCTTTACATACTTTGACATTTTGAGCAAACGAAATTTCAGGCAAACCAAGAACCATTTTATTTTTCACAAGTTTGTGCAGCACCCTATAGCTAACATGCCCTAGCCTTCGGTGCCACAACCAGGTTAAGTCCTCCTTCTTGGCGGTTAGGCACAAGTTGGAGTGGGCTGGATCATCCAAGTCTATCATGTAAACATTGTTCACTCTCTTGCCCATAAACTTGGCTGTATCTGAATTTGGTTCAACAATCTTCCAGATCTTGGAGTCGAATATCACTTTATGGCCTTTGTCGCACAGTTGACTAATGCTCAATAAATTGTATTCCAGTCCATCCACCAGCAATACATTTTCAATACAGTTTGAAGGTTCCTTACCTATCTTACCTATCCCAATGATCTTTCCTTTGTTATTTCCCCCAAACGTCACATATCCTCCATCCTTTGAGCTCAGCTGGGAGAACTTGGTCTTATCTCCCGTCATGTGTCTTGAGCAACCACTATCTAAGTACCACTTGTTGTGCATGGCTGCCAGACATTCCTGCATGATAAATTACACAGAAACTTTTGGACCCCAATGGTACCCGGGTCCAAGATAGCTTGTGAAATCATGAAAGTGCTGTAATAACATTTTGGGAACCCACATTTTGTTAGAGCAGTTTATTTTTTCATTTCTTAACTTGTTCAGATTGTGTTCCTCTTGATTTAATGTTCCTCTATTTTGAGTCCATTTTCTTAAATTCCAATTGCCATTTTGTTTCAGCTGAGAGAAGTTGTGGTTTCTGTTTGTGTGTCTGGTCGACATCTGGTATGTCTGTGGTCGACCAGGGTTTCTCCAGAAGCCAGCACCTGTTCTGGCAGATCCTCTGGTTGACATAGGAGGAGTCTGTTGTCGACCAGCCTGTTTCCAGACACCTTGTTTTACAGGTTTATGTTTATTAACATGATTTAATGCTCTGTTTATCTGGTTACTTCTGTGAATTTGAACTTCTCGTCTGATATGGCTGTTGTTTTTAAGTTGATGTAGATCGACCATTTTCCCTTTAGAATTCCTCTCTTCCAAGGTGACATTAGTCTGTTTAGAGGAACTTTCAGCTATATCCTTTTGTTTGTTTTGATATAAGTTTATCAAGGGGCCTTTTCCTTTAGAGTCAGCTGTTTTATTCAAAGTTTTTACTTGGAATTCCTTTTTAGCCGCTGGGTTGTACCCTAACCCCTCTTTCTAAAAATTTACTTTTATTCCCAACACAGCGTTCAAGTTTTCTTCACCCTTAGTCATTTTTTCCAATGTTTCCTGTTTGTTTTTCAGTTCACTTTGGATTCTTTCTATTTCTTTCAGAAGTTGACTGTTTTCTTCCTTGAGTGAGTTGTTTCTTTCTTGAGTTAGCTTAGTTTCCTGTTCATATTCTTGAGTCTAGTTTTAACTCATCAATTGTGTTTTTTAGTATCTCATTTTCTTCTAATAGCTCTTTGACATTTTCTTCATCTGTCTTGTGTTGATTCAGCTTATTTTGCAAGGTGGTGATTTCCAATTCTAGTTTAGTTCTGTTAGCAATTAAGTTGCTGTCATCATTGAGCTGATTAACTTTCTTCTTCAACCTTTTATTTTCCTTTCTTGTTGTTTCATATGTATCAAGTAAGTCTGAATAGGCTTCTTCCCAATCTGAGCTAGAAAAGTCTTGAAACTGGGAGGTTACCTCAAGGTCGTTGCTGTCTCCTTTGGCCATTAAGCATGTGTTTCCTTCTTCTTCTTCGGAGGTTGTTTCCTCTTCGCTGCTTTCCTCCTCCTCGCTCCATGTGCTTATCATTGCCTTTGGTCTCTTGCCTTTCCACTTGAAGCTTGATTTCTTAGGAGCCTCTGGACATTCAGCCTTCATGTGTCCTGGTTTCCTGCAGTTGTAGCAAACAAGCTTGTTAGATGAAGCTTTGTTTTTGTCATACTTAAACTGGGATGATTTCCTTACCGTGCCTTAGGATTTTTAAATCCCTACCTTCCTTCCGCAGGAACCTTCTGAACTTTCTTGTTAGCATGGCTAGCTCGCCAGTTTCCTCACCTGTGCTAGATGAGTTATCAGTGTCAGATAATTCAGAGGTGCCTATTTTAGTCTTCAGGGCGAGCTGCTTCTTTTTCTTGCCCTCGTCTTCCTTTCCTTTTAGATTGACTTCATAGGCCATTAGGGAACCTACTAGTTCATCCACAGTCATAGTAGTGAGGTTCTTTGAGTCCTCAATGACTGTGGCCTTGGTATGCCACATAGGAGTGAGGGACCTTAAAATTTTTCTCACTACCTCTTGCTCCTTGTAGGTTTTCCCTAGACTCTTTAAGCTATTTGTTAGTTGCACTAGTCTAGCATACATATCAGAAATGTTTTCATCAGTTTTCATTCTAAACATTTCATATTCTGAGACTAACATATTTGCTTTTGACTCCCTTACCTCTGACGTACCTTCATAGATGATTCCGAGTCGATCCCACATCTCCTTGGCTGTTGCACATTGTGAGACTCTTGAGAACTCCGTGGGATGAAGTGCGCATTGCATTACGTTCATAGCTCCCCAGTTGATGGTTGATTTTCTGACCTGTTCTCTGGTCCAGGTATCCTCATCTTCGGGCAGCTCATAGGGTCCGCGGCTCACTACTCTCCACATCTCATGATCTTGTGCTCTCAAGAACACCTGCATACGATTTTTCCAGTATGAGTAATCATTTCCATCAAAGTATGGTGGTCTAGTCACTGAGTGTCCCTCAGCCATTAGGCTTCTAGAGTTCAGTCCGCTAGGTCTCTCCTGGTTGTTACACCACATTTTCGGAGAGTCTAGCTCTGATACCACGTGTTGAGTACGGACTGAATAGATCTAGAGGGGGGGTGAATAGATCTAGCCCCTTTTTTCAATTTATAAACCAAAGATCGACCAGACCTTAAGCAAACGATGGGTTGCAAAGATAAAACTGATAACTACAGCGACAGCAAGCAATACGAAGAGCACACACCACAAGCAAAACCACAAGACATGATTTTTAGGTGGTTCAGTCTCTTCCCGAGACTTACATCCACCCCTCGCTCAACTTGAGCAAGGCTTCACTAAATGAGAAATCCTGATCTCAACCAATGCACCGCTGATACACAACTTCTTCCCGCTGACACACAGCTTGTACCCGCTGCCTCACAGCTTGACACTAGTTGAAAAGATGAGTAGAAAAAGTGTAACAAGGCTGAACATAGACTTTTGTAGCAGAGTAATTAAAGAGTTCAGCTTGGGACTCAATCACATAGGTAACAAGGCAGGACTCCCTGTAGGACTTCCAGCAGGATGCCTTCAGCTGCCTTGCTGCTGGAACTAGCAACGCCTTGAGCCAGGTCTTCTTTCTGCAGCACCGAAGAGCACTTCTGTCTTCTGTAGCTTTTTGATTGTAGGAGAGCCACTCTTCCTTTTCTGGTTAGAGAAGCTTCTAATGCTTATCTTCCTTAGCTTCTTCTCTATATTCCCATATTCAGTTCTCTGTTGTCTTCTCCTTTTTGCACCAGTTCTTATCAAGCCCGGAGCTGTTTGCCGCGCAAGTGCAAACCTGTTCGATTACCCGCTAAAAAATAGGGAGAAGATTAAGTAAAATCTAGAAGAGGTTTGACCGGTTCTTAGCACGATTCTCTCCTTGAAATCCGTGCAAAATCTTATCCTCTGAACAGCCCAACAACCTGCAACAGCAACCTACATGTTTCAAGGAACCGAAACTGAATTCGGTTGGATTTCGGTTCTGGACGTTGAACCACTTGTGGTCGACAACGACCCTGTCTCTGGTCGACAATGAGCGATGTCCAGACGGCTGGTTCTTCAGGCTGATGCTCGTATCCCTCATTGTTGACAATAGCCCTGTCGCTGGTCGACAAGGGGCACTGTCCAGATGACGGGCAGTTCTGTCTGATGCTCTGTCTGTTCCGTGGTCGACAACGAGCAGGGCTCTGGTCGACAACCAGAGTGCGTACAGAGGAGAAATGACTTGAGCTGTGCTTGGTTGGATTCGTTGGTCGACAATGACCACTTCTCTGGTCGACAAGCAACCTTTGACATTTCTTCTGACTTGCTGATTTCACTTATACTTCAGTAGACCTGAAATCACTTGAACTATCAGAGGTGACTTGAACTATCATTTTTACATTGAATTAGTCAAACATATCTTTTGTTCATCATCAACTTGCCATGAGTTCATTACTTTATATTGAAGGATCAATCAAATGACTTGCACGTGTTATGAAGATAGTAGATTGTTGATTAGTCAAACATATCCTTTGTCATCATCAAAACTAAGGGATGCACAACAGAGGATCTCTATCAGATATAATAGTGACTGGAACACCATGTAGTTTGACAATCTCCTTTATGTACAATGCTGCCAGGATATCCACAGACCATCGACTCTTTATTGATATGAAGTGTGCGGATTTTAGTCAATCGGTCTATGATTACCCATATTCCATCGTGTCCTCCTCTGGTCTTGGGTAAACCCATAATAAAATCCATCCCTATACTCTCCCACTTCCATTCGGGAATATTCAAGGGGTGTAGTTTACCTGCGAGTCTAAAATGCTCTGCCTTTACTTGTTGGCAAGTGAGATAGCGAGACATGAAATCAGCTATTTCTCTCTTCATATTGGGCCACCAGAAATTTCTTTTGAGATCTTGATACATCTTTGTTCCTCCTAGATGAATTGTGTATTTGGAATTATGCGCTTCATCTAGGATTAGTTTCTTCGTAGCCTCATGATCTGGTACACATATTCGGCCCTTAAATAACAATCTTCCGTCATTGGAAATAGAAAAATTCGGCCTTTATTCCATATTGGCTTTAATTTCCAATAATATAGGATCATCATTTTACAGCTTGACCAGATCTTCTATCAATGTAGGTTGAGCTCGGATATTAGCTATGAAACAATCTTCTTCCTTTATGTCAATATCTAAGTTCAACTAAGCAAATTGAGGAACAAGGTTAGTTACGCTTATCATAAGACTTGATAGCATACCTATTGGTTTTCTACTGACTGCATCTGCTACAGCATTAGCCTTGCCAGGATGATATTGAATAGCAAAATCAAAGTCTTTGAGATATTATAACCACCTCCTCTGCCTCATGTTAAGCTCCTTTTGAGAGAATAAATATTTCAGGCTTTTGTGGTCCGAGTAGACCGTGAACTTTTCTCCATAAAAATAATGACGCCAAATTTTCAAGGCGAAAATAACCGCTGCTAATTCCAGATCATGTACAGGATAGTTTTTCTCGTGAGGTTTTGATTGTCTTGAAGAATAACATATTACTTTTCTATTCTGCATGAGAACGCATCCTAAGCCAATGCCAGACGCATCCGTATACACTTCGAATCCACCACCCTCCATTGGTAGTGACAAAACAGGGGCTGTTGTAAGATGATTCTTAAGAGTTTGGAAACTCTTCTCACATTCCTCTTACCAGACAAAAGGATTTTCTTTTCTTGTGAGTCTAGTTAAAGGAACTGCTATCTTTGAGAAGTCCTTAATGAATCTTCTATAATAACCAGCTAGACCCGAAAAGCTTCTTACTTCAGACACAGTCGTAGGCCGACTCCAATTCTTGACAGCTTCTACCTTAGAAGGATCCACAGCAATACCTTCCTTTGAAATAATGTGGCCTAGGAATGAGACTTCCTCGAGCCAGATTTCACACTTATTGAGTTTGGCATAAAGCTTGTGCTCTCTAAGTGTTTGTAAAGCTATTTTCAAATGTTGTTCATGTTCCTCTTTTGTCTTGGAATATATCAAGATATCGTCAATGAAGACGACAATGAACTGGTCCAGATACGGCTGGAAGACATTGTTCATAAGTTGTATGAATGCTGCTGGGGCATTAGTTAATCCAAACGGTATTACCACGAATTCATAGTGGCCATGACGACTTAGAAAAACTGATTTATAAATGTCCTCTTCTTTAATTCTAAGCTGATGATAACCTGATCTGAGGTCAATCTTAGAGAAATATTCTGCTCCTGAAAGCTGATCGAAGAGCTCATCAATACGCCGCAACGGATACTTATTTTTAATTGTAAGCTGATTCAGTCACCGGTAATCGATGCATAGCCTGAGAGAACCATCCTTATTCTTGACAAATAGAACCGGCACACCCCAAGGGGATGTGCTAGGTCTAATGAAGCCCTTGTCTAGTAGTTCCTACAACTGCCTTTTCAATTCCTTAAGCTCCGTGGGGGACATCCTGTAAGGGGCTATAGAAACAGGTGCTGCTCCTGGAATGAGTTCAATGGTGAAGTTTACTTCCCTCTCGGGTGGTAAACTGGGTAGTTCCGATGGAAACACGTCTGGGAACTCATGTACAATAGGGATGTCTACTATGCTAATTTCTTTGGATTCGGTGATAATGACAGAAGCAAGAAAAACTTCACATCCTTGCGAGATAAGTTTGTAAGCGTGAAGTGAGGATATGATAGTTGGGTGTTTCTTGTACTTGATGCCAAGAAAAGAGAATCTTGGAAGACCGGACTTTCGATATGATATAACCCTATTTCGGCAATTAATATAAGCATCATGATCTACAAGCCAATCTACCCCTAGAATGGCATCATAACCTTTCCTGTCAAGGCATACTAGATTTGCGGGGAGATTATGACCTTCTACTATCACTTCGCTATCAGGATAATAGTCGGTAAGCTTTGTTCCAGATCCTAAGGGTGTGGAAATAGCGAGATCTGAAGGTAAGGGAACCGATGCGATTGGTAAGGTTTTAGCAAAAGTAGTGGAGATAAAAGAATGAGAGGCACCCGTATCAAATAGCACAAATACAGGATGAGAACAAATTTGAAGATTACCTTCCATAAGCCCATCATACCAATCTACACGATGAGCCATTCGTAAGATAAGGTACCTGAGAGAAAATAACAACTTGTTATTTCTCATGAAATTGGAATGAACAAAATAAATCTTAAAGCTAATTAACTATCTTATCCCGGCTCCATCCAATTCTCACATGGGTATGGAACTTCTTCCTTAGTTCATAGGTAGGGGTCCTAAAACCTTGGACTTATCCTATGACATGACTCTTCTTCCTAAGTCCTGAGACTTAGGCTCTGATACCAACTTAACTGTCACGCCCCGAGCCTTTATTACAGTGGAAGACTAACTCGGGGAGCGCGAACAGCCGGCATGGTAAGCCTCTTGCGAGCAAGAACAATCAGAGTGTAAGACAATCACACATAAAGATGCAATTGCACAATATATATATTCAAACTCCCACTTTATTTCATTGATAATCAAATATTCAAATACATCCACTAATTCAATTTCCATTCTGCACTAGACTCAAGAAATAGGAAAATTACATAGACTCAATCTAAACAATATGGACTTTCCTAAGTCTGCACTCTCATCTTGACAATACTTTCATTCGCTCTAGGACCCGCTACTTGTATAACCCGAATCTGAATTCGAATCACTTCCATCTCCTGAAAAGATTAGAAATAGGTAATGAGCGCACTTGCCCAGTAGGTATCTTCGCATCAACATGAAGGCACTATTAAAGTAATTAATAATTTAGCTCTAAAGAATAAGGTAAAAATCACGCGAATGCGATCAATCATGCGATTAAACCAAAGTAACCAAACGATCATGTAAGTTAGAATGAGAACAAGTACAAACTAGCAAGAATGTAACAAGAACATGATATTTTCATGAACAAGAATGTATCGAGAATGTACTAGCAAGCCACATAATCATCACTCTAGTATCTTTTGCTTATGAGCAAGTACTTCGTGAATTTCTGTGAAATATCAAGCAAGAAAGTCATGTACAAGAATGTCATGTCGTGCCGTGGATTTTCACTTATTTATAAAGAAAGTACTCCCAGCGCAATGCGACGCCAGTAGCATCATACCCCATGGTTTATAAAATAGTATGTTTCCGACAATCAGCCGAGGGGACTAGCATAGAGCCCTTGAACACAATCAGTGCTCGATCACATCTTCAAGTATAAATCAAGTTACTTCCACACATGTTAACAATAAAATATGGCCAAGAATGTAATAAGTTCAATAAGCTCATGATAACAATAATTCAATGAATGAATGCTTCAATAAGAATTATGAGAAATCAAGAATGACTTAAGCAAGGTTATACCTATGGAAATAAATCAGTAGCATAACGATACGTTCTTTATCTTCCATTCATTATATTAGGTTTCTTGATCAATATGATAAATTCTAGATCATTAATAGTCCATCTAGAACCCTTGGAATATCAACCCTTGGTCCACCTTGGGTTAAAATACTCAAGCAGTGTGACGGTCGTGTACTGGGCCGTTACATGATGTGACGCTCCAGTATTGGGCCGTTACATTAGTCTGAATCCAGAATTTAGAAATTGGACTCAGTGGAATGTGACGGTCGTATATTGGGCCGTTACTTGTGCCTGACGGTCCAATATAGAGCCGTTACATTACTGATAACCAAAAACATCGATAGTGTAATCTAATCAATGGGCTTTGATGGTACAACCAACTCGGCGTCCTAGTGGGAATCCCAGGCTCGCGGAGAATTACGGAGGCCTTGAAACAAGATTTCCTAGTCCGTTGAAAGGAATATCCAATAGAGAGGTCCTAATGTCCAAGAATAATGTTCCTATAGTGCAAAGTGAACTAATGGACAACATACCGGAGTATGTGCCATGTACTTAAAGAAAATGACTCTATAGATAGAAGAAGAATGTGTAACATTGTGAAACCATGAGGAAACTCCGTCATTACAATATTTGGAAAATCATGATTTAGAATACAAACCTATAGAGTTTTGGCCAATGAAATTAACATAACTTAAAATAATTCAAGATACCTAGATCATGCAGATTCCAATATGAATTAGTAAGTAAACTTAAAATCATAATAACAGGTCAAAACTCAACTAACTAGGCTTATTTATAAGTTAACTTAATTGGTTACTATTCTGTCATGGCTGACAGAACACAGAGTCTAACGGTCTAACAGGAGAGCGTCACAGTTCTTGTGACGGTCTATCGAGGGGCCGTTACAGTAATGTAACGCTCCTGTCCTGGTGCGTTAGAGACAACAGTGAAATAAAAACATAACAGAGTGTGTGACGGTCGGTCGTAAGGCCGTTATATCATGTGACGATCTTACCCTGATCCATTAGAGCCTCTGCTGACAGCAATAAATAACAATGACCTAAGTTTTAACTCACATCATGTCTGAAAACCATACATATAACTTCCCACATGATAGAATGAAGGCTAAACAAATATCATGCATGGGTTCTCTGTGAATTTCACAAGGAAGTTTCTTTTTAATTTAGTTAGGGCTAAGAATATAGATATATGCATGTCTCCACTAAAACATGAAATTCATGAGCTAAAGTGCATGTAATTCAAGCAAAATCAAAGGACTTTTATCCCTAATATATTGTTTTTGCCGTTCATGAGATAACCTACCTCTTCTAAAACCTTTAAACTTCGAAATTGATGCTAGATGTTACCCTTAGACCCTTGTACTTCTTGTGATAAATCAGCAACTTCAATCTACTCTATTTCCTCAGCCTCTTGACCTAAGGACGTGAAATTTTGAGGGTAAGAAGATGAAACTATTGGGTACAAAAAGTTCTAAAGGATCAAATTCTAATTATCTCGTTTAGATGTCCTAATCTCTGGATCTTCAGGGGTCTGACGTTCAGATTCCTGGGTTACTAAGGTTAAATCAGCAACTTTGGAAGCTTCTATCTTATTGGTTGCTTGATCTCCTAGCATGAAATTTGGGAAACTATTAGTATATAATATACTAGACAAAATCTTCAAAAGAACTTACCCGAAATTATGACTCTTTACCTTGATTCTTCACGGGCCAAAAGTAAGGGTCGCTCAGTTCAGAATTAGGTCCTATTTATAGGGTTTTGGCTAGGGTTTGAAGATTAGATCGATTCTAGAGTCCTTAATTTGCCATAATCTAATCCCCAAGAGTCCTTAGTAATGTTATAACTCTTCCCAAGTCGATCTCTAGTGGATAAGATCCCAAAGTTTTAATCTTTTTACTCGTTCATTCTTTCATGGAACTAACAGGGTGTAACGCGTCTAGCCTGGTGCGTTACAAGCATGTGACGGTCGCACGATGGACCGTTACATTCAACGTGTATAGAGTTTCAATTTAATAAAACTCCTTTATTCGTTTATCCTATATAATTATCTATATAATTAGTATATATCCTTAAAATACGTGAATATGCTAAATAACCTTCTAGAATATGGGCCAAACTTAATGGGCTTGGTCCTTAAACCTTTTAGATTTTGTGTAAATAGGCTTGGTTAATTATTTAACCTAATTGGGCCTTGTAATGACTTATTAATCTAATAATCCATTCCGTAATATATTTAGGCCTTTAAAAATTCTAGAAAATTATTTAAAATTTAAAAATTATTTATATAAATTCTGGGGCACTACATCTTCCCCTACCAAACCCAACCCAAGTTCAACCTTGCTCACCATCTCGGGTGCACCATGCACCGGCCACCACCACCCCAACCCTAAATGACCATCCCAACCCTTTGGTAGAGGAACTCATGGCCCACACACCCAACCAAGCGGAGATGGATGCCAATCCAGATCCACCGCCCACCATAAAGAAAATCCAAGAGTCACGCATCTCACCCACCCCTCCTAGTCCGGATCCTCAAGAGCCATACACCCTCACCATGAATGAGTCCATACTCCAATGGCTCAAATGAGGACCCACCATTCCTAGCTCACCCCCACCTCTCTCACCCTTGGGATACCAATCCCAAATTGTGCCCATCCACTCCTATCACACCACGATCCAAACCTACTATGAGGTAGAGGGTTTTGACGATCTCATCAAAGGCCTACAATGGAAGCTTGAGCTAACTTGCTTATTGACCCTATGGGTGGCACGTCCCAAGTGCCTTGACCTCATCCACCCATGTGACGGGTCTATCACCTCGGTCTGCACTATTGGTTGCTACACTAGCGACCTCCTCTTCTTTCTCCCCATGGATGAAGAACCCATATTGGTCCATTCCAATCCCCTCATGATCCCAAAAACCTTGACCGACCAACCCACCACATACACTAGCCCAATCCTTCCACTAGAGGAGGATGACTCACCACTATGTGAGGACCATGAGGACCTAGAGTTCCTCTCCCTAGGTGACCCTTACCATGACCACTTCGATCCCTTCCTATACCCACCCACCTTACTCACCACCAACATTTTCCTACCCCAACCAACTATGTTGGACCAAGCCCACCTCTCCCAAGACCCGGACCACACCAAGGGAACTATGACCATGGGTGAAATACACCTAGGAAACAAGGAAGTGCCCCACTCCATCATACATACCTTCTTTGACCCCTTCGACCGTTATAAGTGGGAGCTCGAGGACCACCCCATACCCACGCACATTGCCGTCACCTACAGGATAAGAGTACACCTATCTTGGCATATCACATCAATCGACAAGGGTCACAAGCCCAGTCATCTCATACATGTCACACACACTTTAGGCCCAATGCATGACTGGCTCACATTTGGATGTGCTGGTCCACCCCCATTTGTCATAGGTCTTATGCATGAAAGGAGCATACATGGATGTCCGGGTACCCCGACATTTGTCACCCCCAGGCATGATAGGTTCACCTATGGATGCCCCGGCCCTCCTAGGTCCATCAAAGTCTACATGGCTACAATGCATGATAGGTCCACTTATGGTTGCCCTGGTCCACCTTTGCATATCCCACACTTCACACACACACCGCATCGTAGTACATGGCATGAGCATTCAAGCAAGTATCAAGCAACGAGTGGTGAAATTCATGACGAGTGGGCAAAAGCACATGAGCGCCACTTGGAATTCCAAGTAGGTAATCTGATGATGATGGTATTGGAGTGACTCTACTCTAGGGCCACCCCCATATTGAGGGCACGAGGACTTGGACCTTGCCATGTTTCGAGTGGCTTTGGCAACCCGGCTTACGGGTTGGACTTACCGATGGGTTTTGGGATTCACTCCATTTCCCAAGTGGCGGATCTGACACCCAAAATGGGCACCGCGGTGGATCCTAGTGAGTGATTTGAGCCTATACCTTCTGGCCAGTTCGTAGACAGCAGTGTTTCAGCAACTTGTAGCAGTGGCCACGGCATCATCATGAAGTTTCATGAGGCGTACCACATACTGTTGGAATCGTCGTCCAGTCAGCTTCGCAGCCGAGGTGGTTTTGTGTAGCAACCCTGATAAAAACAAGATTTTTAAATAAATCAAATTAAAATAAAAGATAAGTAAAGAGATGACAAAGAGCCTAAATGAGTAAATCATTGATCAAGAGGAAAATAACACCTTTTATCAAGGCGCTGATTCAAAAGGAAACGCCTCTATATAAGGCGTTAATTTAAAAGGGACGCCTAGACAATAGGGCGTCAAATTTTAAACGATAGAAAAAAATAAAATTGAGGAAAGGAAATGAAACGCCCTCTACATGGGCGCGTTTACATAAGTAACGACGCTCGACAAGGCGTCAATTTAAATTCGATGCCCTCGCTTAAGACGTTAATTCAGTTCGAGTTTCGTTCGACCCAGGAGTCTATCCAGGGCAAGTTATGGATAACTACGTCGAATGTGGAGTATGGTAAGGACTCTATCATGGAAGTATTACTTCCAATACAACTCTAACCCTAATAGGATCCCCTAAAATTCTATAAATATCCTCCCGATCGACCTAGACCGCTATTTTGGTGATCTGTTTCATCGTGCTGCTGCTGTCAACCGTGAAGAACAGGTGTTCTTCTTCCTCTACCTTCAGTTGAGTATTTTGGGAGAAAACTAATGCTTCTTCATCTTATTCTCCTGTAGGTTGCCTGCATCGAGAAGGAACTCTCGTATAGTTGAAGAACGTGGAGTTCTTCATCATCATCTTCTTCTTCTTCTGCCGGTGATCAGAAGACTCTGTTGCAAAACAGAGTATCATTTCTCTTCACGTATCTTCATCCAGATAATCATTAGGTAGGTTTTCTCAAGAAACGTAGCCCAAATTAATTTAAGATCCTTAATAAAATCATATGTTATCCATGCATATAGTTTCATCATGGTTTTAAGTGTTTTCTGTAAAATTTTGAAAGAAGCGACCCTGACAAGGGCGCTAATTCTTGTTTTGACGCCCTACCTAGTAGTCGTCAATTTCATATAAATTGATAATTACCCATGTTTAAAATTTGATATCTATGAAACCATGAACCTAATCTAACGGATGCTCATTCTGATTGAATCCTGCTAATTTTCTGGTCCTGACTATATAAATTGTTCCTGAAATTTGATTATCTGAAATTTTGAAAACTGCTGGATTAACGACCTGAACGAGGTCGTCTTTTATTGAACTGACGCCCTAGACCAGGGCGCTAATTGAAAAGTAACGCCCCTGTCCAGGGCGCGTTTTTGTTAAAATTCCAGAATATTGAGTTTCTGTAGAATGGAAATATTGAAGGGACGACTAATGTATAAGTCGTCAAATTGTGAATAAACGCCCCTGAGTAAGGCGTGAAATGGATAATAAATGACTTAGCTTAAGTCCCTATTTTCTATGTTACTGTTTTACACTGATTACTGTCACCGAAGGGTTTTATATATATATATATATATCGGCACTATATTCCAGTCCGTGAATATAGTCCCATATTTCATGATGTTTTATCGCACTACCCCCTTAACTCTCATTGACATACAAGCTCTCCATTGGACATTCCGTTCCTTTGGACTAGCGAGTTAGTCATAGAGACCTCCGTAAGACTCCTCGCAGCCTTGGATTCTCTCAAGGCCGACTGAGCTGGTTGTACCATAAAAACCCATTACACTATTTTGCCATGTCACTCTAAAGAAACATGGTATACCGGCCCTCATGTTATGCAAAGTGTGTATCATGAGAATTCTCTTAATGGGATGAGGTTATCATGCCATTTGATGCTGTTCTTGTAAACCCCAATTCTATATCAACATTGTCATGATGTTCTTGTAAACCCCAACTCTATATTAACATTGTTATGATGTTCTTGTAAACCCCAATTCTATATTCAACATGATGTTCTTGTGGACCTCAATTCTATATTAAGAATGAGGACGTCTTGCCATTGATGTGCTGTTCATGTGGACCTCAATTCTATATAAAGAGTGTCCATACTTGTTTGTCATGGTACCCAAGCTAGGGAACCAATTCCACCTAGTTTTATCGATAATCGTGATTGTACCGTTATTATCATCATTCTATGTCAAGTGTCATATTTTTGGACTCTATTCTATCCAAGTTATCCTACGTATCTACAAGCTTTATTCTTGAAATTCCATATTGGCTATACACAAAAGTGGATGTTAAAATACATGATTAATGCCTGCGCATATAGGGCCCGATCTGGTCCTGGGAGGAGCACCCGAAAGTACTTGTACCCATGGGAGTTGATTGATCACGGTATTGGCATTATACCGAAGTGCATGACTAGCTTGATTGAACATTCTACAAATCTTGTACTTGTACTTGACTTGATATTACATGACTTGCGTGGCCCGAGAAAGGGTAACTGTACACTTGCTTGACTTGAAACAAAATAGCCAAATTCCAACATGACATGATGAATACACTTGCTTGAATATCTTGATATCTTTTTGATATAAGTTCTTGAAAGCTCATGACTAGTTCTTCTTGCTATCGTTTTGTTATACACTCTCACTATCTTGTCGTTTTATGCGAGTATGCATAGCTATAGTGCATTCATGAAAGATGTAATCACTTAAACCCCTTGCTAGATCTTGAGATATAATTTCCTACTGAGCGTTCGCTCACTTAGTGTTTCCCTACTTTTCAGGTAAGTCCGACGATGAGGGAACTCGAACGGATGGGGAAAATCAAGAGTGAAAGAGATAGAGCTTCTTCCGTGTTATCTAGTCTTTTTCATATTTTCTTGAGTCAACCTTGCATTTTCCCCTTTATTTTCGTTAGTACTTCAAAGGTTTGTAATAGACATATTCTTATGAAGGAATAAAGGATTGGGTTATGTTTACTTTCGCGCATCTCTGATTTTTGGTGTCGAATACACTAATACTCTGATTGACATGATTGATATAAACTCGTCGCGCATCTCCGGGTACCTTCCGTGCTCGGGACGTGACAGTTTTTGTGGTATCAGAGCCTAGGGTATTCAATTCCTAGGAAAATCCAAGTCCAAGGATAGGTTAAACCATTAACCAGTGAGATTGGGTAGAACCAAGGGTTGAGTTAACATAGAAATGCTAGCTTCTAAATGAGATCACGTATTGATCTAGTTATTGTAATTGTAGGACGATGGCTGCCGAACGTGCTCAGTGGCGCAACATGCAGCGTACACTTCAAGGCATGACTCAGGTGCTGCAACAAGTAGCACAGGGAGGTGCACAACGAGCCGGAAGTCTCCACCAAGTCTTCAAGAACATGAACCCTCCCAAATTCATGGGTTCTACTGATCCGGATGATGCAGAGCACTGGATCAGAGAGACGGAGCGTATATTCCATGTTATGCACTGCACGGATCAAGATAAAGTCTTATTAGCTACTTTCCAACTAGAAAGGGATGCCCGATGCTGGTGGGAGTCAGTCGAAGCTACTATAAATCAAGACCAAATTACTTGGGAAGAATTTGTTGAACATTTCAACAATAAATATTTTTTAGACCGAGTCCAAGAAAAGAAAGCTACCGAATTTGCCGCACTCAAGTAACGGTCATTATCGCTGGCGGAGTACGAGGCACAATTCTCTAGATTGTCTTGGTATGCTAAGCACTTAGTTAGCACCGAGAAGATGAAAGCTAGGAGGTTCCTTAATGGGCTCAGGCCCCAATATATTACCCAGCTGGCGCCAATGGATATTCAGGTCTACTCAGAGATAGTACGCCGAGCTCAATTGTTAGAAGATGCCACAGAGCTATTAGATAGAATCCGTGGGAAGGATAAGAAGGAACAAGTTACAAGTTCGGGTTCCTTTAAACCCAACTTCAAGAAGAGGCCTAGCACTGGAGGTACTTCTTCTCAAGACCAAGAATTTAAGAAGACCAAGCCCTTCTCTATCACTACTACACCTTCGAATATAATATGCAAGCATTGTGACAAGGCTGGTCATAAAGCCGAAGAGTGCTGGAGGAAACTTGGAGCATGTCTCCGTTGCGGGAGCCGTGAGCATCGGATTCCCGATTGCCCATTACTTAATGATCAAACCGGTGATGGAAAGCGCCCAGTAACCAAGAATGCTCGTCTTCACGCAATTAAGGAGACCGAACAAGAAGAAGAAGGCGGACTAGTAGAAGGTACACTGAAAGTTTGTTCCAAGTATGCACATGTCTTATTTGATACAGGTGCATCACATTCTTTTATTTCCAAGAAGTTTGCTAACCCCCTACCTATGGAACCGGAATGGATGAAAATAATTTTATCTACTCCTCTCGGAAACGAAACCGATATTACTCACCATTATCAAAACTGTGAAGTCTTGGTAAAAGGAAGAAATCTTCCTATCGATCTCATATGTTTAGATCTAAAGGAGTATGATGTCATACTGGGAGCGGATTGGTTATCCAAATATCAGGCAACAGTCGATTTCCGCAATAGCAAGGTTACTTTCAAGGACTTTCCAGAACTAGTCTATTCTAGCCCTAAGAGTCGGAGCGAGTCACCTCTTATTTCGGCTCTCCGAGCTAGCAAGCTAATAACGAAAGGATGTGTATCTTTCCTTGCATTTGTCACGATTAAGGAGGCTCAGGAAACTAAGATAGAAGATATCCCAGTTGTGCAAGAATTTCCGGATGTGTTTCCGGAGGATTTGCCTGGATTACCCCCGCAAAGAGAAGTGGCCTTCACCATCGATTTAGTTCCTGGTGCGGGTCCAGTTTCTAAGGCACCGTATAGAATGTCCCCTGCCGAACTCAAGGAGTTAAAGGAGCAATTGATGGAACTCATTAAGAAAGGGTTCATAAGACCAAGTACTTCCCCATGGGGAGCGCCTGTATTATTTGTAAAGAAGAAAGATGGATCCATGAGGTTATGCATCGACTATCGACAGTTGAATCATCTCACTATCAAGAACAAGTATCCACTGCCGAGAATCGATGAGTTGTTTGATCAAATTTCAGGATCCAAGTACTTTTCCAAAATTGATCTTAGGTCGGGATATCATCAGTTAAGAATCAAGGATGAAGACATTCATAAGACTGCATTCAGAAGCAGGTACGGCCATTATGAATTTGTTGTTATGCCTTTCGGACTAACGAATGCCCCTGCTGCCTTTATGCAGTTAATGAATAGTATATTCAGGCCTTATTTGGATCAATTCGTGGTGGTCTTTATCAATGATATATTGATTTATTTCGAGACCAAGGAAGAGCATGAGGAGCATTTAAGGATTGCATTACAAATATTAAGGGCAAACCAATTATACGCAAAACTCAGCAAGTGTGAATTCTAGCTTGAGGAAGTAACTTTCCTCAGACATGTTATATCAAAGGATGGCTTATCAGTAGATCCATCAAAAGTTGAAGCTGTAAGAAATTGGGAAAGACCGACCAATGCTAGCGAGATCCGAAGTTTCTTAGGTCTTGCCGGCTATTACAGGCGATTCATCAAAGATTTCTCTAAGATCGCCGTACCACTTACGAGGTTAACTCGCAAGGAGATCCGTTACGAATGGAGTGAGGAATGTGAAAGAAGTTTCCAAACTCTCAAGGATCATCTTACTACAGCTCCTGTCTTAGCTTTACCAATGGAAGGAGAGAAATTCGAGGTATACACTGATGCTTCTGGCATTGGCCTCGGATGTGTTCTAATGCAACAAGGAAAGGTTATAGCTTACTATTCTCGTCAATTAAAGAAACATGAAGAGAACTACCCCGTCCATGACTTAAAATTAGCCGCGGTAGTATTTACACTAAAAATCTGGAGACATTACCTATATGGAGTGCAGTTTACTGTATACTCCGATCACAAGAGTCTCAAGTATCTTTTCTCTCAAAAGGAACTAAATATGAGGCAAAGAAGTTGGCTAGAATATCTCAAGGACTTTGACTTCAATATACAATATCATCCCGGAAAGGGTAATCATGTAGCAGATGCCCTTAGTCAAAAGCCGAGAGCACTGTTAGCCAATTGTATGATTCAAGAATGGAAGTTGCTGGAGCGATTCTCTGAACTCAATATAAGCATGGACACAGACTTTCAATATGTCACATTGTCTCATATAAGCATTCAGCCAGACCTATTAACTGAAATACAAGCACATCAGGATAATGACTCAATATTAGTGGAAATCAAGGGCAAACTAGAAGGACAATCTGATTTCCAAATAACTTGTGAAGGAAGATTAAAGTTCAGGAATAGAACTTGCATACCGGATTGTCCCGAGTTAAAGAAGAAGATATTAGATGAAGCTCATAGATCAAGGTACACGATTCATCCTGGATCTACCAAAATGTACCAAGGTGTGAAGAGGAATTTTTGGTGGCCCAACATGAAAAGGGAAATAGCGGACTACGTGTCGCGCTGTCTCACATGCCAACAGGTCAAGGCGGAACACCAAAAGCCTGCTGGAAAATTACATCCTCTAGATATTCCCAAATGGAAGTGGGAGAATATTAGCATGGATTTCATTATGGGTTTATCTAAATCAAAAGGAGGACATGATGGAATATGGGTTATTATTGACCGATTGACTAAATCGGCGCATTTCTTGCCAATAAGGAGCAGATGGTCAGTTGATGTTTTGGCTGCATTATACATCAAGGAAATAGTCAGATTACATGGCATTCCTGTTTCAATCGTGTCTGACAGAGATCCCCGTTTTACTTCTCATTTTTGGAAGGGACTACAACATTCGTTGGGAACAAGGCTTAACTTTAGTACAGCTTTTCATCTTCAAACATATGGTCAGACCGAGAGAACTAACCAGGTGGTTGAAAATATGCTCAGAGCTTGCATCATTGATTTCGATGGAAGCTGGCATGATCACTTGCCGTTGGTGGAATTTACATATAATAATAGATACCAGGCAAGTATACAAATGGCACCTTTCGAAGCTTTATACGGAAGGAGTTGCCGATCACCCTTATGCTGGGACGAAGTTGGAGAGAAACAACTGCTAGGTCCAGACATGGTAAGGGTTACCACTGAAAGAATACAAATGATTAGAGAAAGACTGCAAGTTGCTCAGTCTAGGCATAAGGCTTATGCCGATACAAGAAGGAGAGATCTTGAATTCCAAGTTGGTGATCATGTATTTCTCAAGATATCGCCTGGACGTGGCATACGGAGATTTGGTGTTAAGGGCAAGCTTACACCAAGATTCATCGGACCCTTCGAGATACTAGAACGAGTTGGCGAGGTTGCTTATCGCATCGCATTACCTCCTCAACTGTCCGATGTACATAATGTATTCCACATATCTATGTTGAAGAAGTATGTACACGATCCATCACATATTATTGATCATGGAGACTTAGTGATCCAGAAGGATCTCACATATGAGCAGAAGCCTATGAAGATACTAGATCGTGAAGTACGTACCCTAAGGAATAAGGATATTCCCATGATTAAGGTACAATGGAATAAGAACTCCGAACATGAAGCTACATGGGAGACCGAGGAATCCATGGGGAGGCGATTTCCAAAATTATTTTAAGGTATATATTCTACACTCTCCACTTATATATACTATTGAATTTGGGGACCAAATTCTTTTAAGTGGGGGAGGGTGTAGCAACCCTGATAAAAACAAGATTTTTAAATAAATCAAATTAAAATAAAAGATAAGTAAAGAGATGACAAAGAGCCTAAATGAGTAAATCATTGATCAAGAGGAAAATAACGCCTTTTATCAAGGCGCTGATTCAAAAGGAAACGCCTCTGTATAAGGCGTTAATTTAAAAGGGACGCTTAGACAATAGGGCGTCAAATTTCAAACGACGGAAAAAAATAAAATTGAGGAAAGGAAATGAAACGCCCTCTACATGGGCGCGTTTACATAAGTAACGACGCTCGACAAGGCGTCAATTTAAATTCGACGCCCTCGCTTAAGATGTTAATTCAGTGCGAGTTTCGTTCGACCCAGGAGTCTATCTAGGGCAAGTTATGGATAACTACGTCGAAGGTGGAGTATGGTAAGGACTCTATCATGGAAGTATTACTTCCAATACAACTCTAACCCTAATAGGATCCCCTAAAATTCTATAAATATCCTCCCGATCGACCTAGACCGCTATTTTGGCGATCTGTTTCATCGTGCTGCTGCTGTCAACCGTGAAGAACAGGTGTTCTTCTTCCTCTGCCTCCAGTTGAGTATTTTGGGAGAAAACTAATGCTTCTTCATCTTATTCTCCTGTAGGTTGCCTGCATCGAGAAGGAACTCTCGTATAGTTGAAGAACGTGGAGTTCTTCATCATCATCTTTTTCTTCTTCTGTCGGTGATCAGAAGACTCTGTTGCAAAACAGAGTATCATTTCTCTTCACGTATCTTCACCCAGATAATCATCAGGTAGGTTTTCTCAAGAAACGTAGCCCAAATTAATTTAAGATCCTTAATAAAATCATATGTTATCCATGCATATAGTTTCATCATGGTTTTAAGTGTTTTCTGTAAACTTTTGAAAGAAGCGACCCTGACAAGGGTGCTAATTCTTGTTTTGACGCCCTACCTAGTAGTCGTCAATTTCATATAAATTGATAATTACCCATGTTTAAAATTCGATATCTATGAAACCATGAACCTAATCTAACGCATGTTCATTCTGATTGAATCCTGCTAATTTTCTGGTCCTGACTATATAAATTGTTCCTGAAATTTGATTATCTGAAATTTGGAAAACTGTTGGATTAACGACCTGAACGAGGTCATCTTTTATTGAACTGACACCCCAGACCAGGGCGCTAATTGAAAAGTAACGCCCCTGTCCAGGGCGCGTTTTTGTTAAAATTCCAGAATATTGAGTTTCTGTAGAATGGAAATATTGAAGGGACGACTAATGTATAAGTCGTCAAATTGTGAATAAACGCCCCTGAGTAAGGCATGAAATGGATAATTAATGACTTAGCTTAAGTCGCTATTTTCTGTATTACTGTTTTACACTGATTACTGTCACCGAATGGTTTTATATATATATATATATATATATATATATATATATATATATATATATATATCGGCACTATATTCCAGTCCGTGAATATAGTCCCATGTTTCATGATGTTTTATCGCACTACCCCCTTAACTCTCATTGACATACAAGCTCTCCATTGGACATTCCGTTCCTTTGGACTAGCGAGTTAGTCATAGAGACCTCCGTAAGACTCCTCGCAGCCTTGGATTCCCTCAAGGCCGACTGAGCTGGTTGTACCATAAAAACCCATTACACTATTTTGCCATGTCACTCTAAAGAAACATGGTATACCGGCCCTCATGTTATGCAAAGTGTGTATCATGAGAATTCTCTTAATGGGATGAGGTTATCATGCCATTTGATGCTGTTCTTGTAAACCCCAATTCTATATCAACATTGTCATGATGTTCTTGTAAACCCCAACTCTATATTAACATTGTTATGATGTTCTTGTAAACCCCAATTCTATATTCAACATGATGTTCTTGTGGACCTCAATTCTATATTAAGAATGAGGACGTCTTGCCATTGATGTGCTGTTCATGTGGACCTCAATTCTATATAAAGAGTGTCCATACTTGTTTGTCATGGTACCCAAGCTAGGGAATCAATTCCACCTAGTTTTATCGATAATCGTGATTGTACCGTTATTATCATCATTCTATGTCAAGTGTCATATTTTTGGACTCTATTCTATCCAAGTTATCCTACGTATCTACAAGCTTTATTCTTGAAATTCCATATTGGCTATACACAAAAGTGGATGTTAAAATACATGATTAATGCCTGCGCATATAGGGCCCGATCTGGTCCTGGGAGGAGCACCCGAAAGTACTTGTACCCATGGGAGTTGATTGATCACGGTATTGACATTATACCGAAGTGCATGACTAGCTTGTTTGAACATTCTACAAATCTTGTACTTGTACTTGACTTGATATTACATGACTTGCGTGGCCCGAGAAAGGGTAACTGTACACTTGCTTGACTTGAAACAAAATAGCCAAATTCCAACATGACATGATGAATACACTTGCTTGAATATCTTGATATCTTTTTGATATAAGTTCTTGAAAGCTCATGACTAGTTCTTCTTGCTATCGTTTTGTTATACACTCTCTCTATCTTGTCGTTTTATGCGAGCATGCATAGCTATAGTGCATTCATGAAAGATGTAATCACTTAAACCCCTTGCTAGATCTTGAGATATAATTTCCTACTGAGCGTTCGCTCACTTAGTGTTTCCCTACTTTTCAGGTAAGTCCGACGATGAGGGAACTCGAACGGATGGGGAAAATCAAGAGTGAAAGAGATAGAGCTTCTTCCGTGTTATCTAGTCTTTTTCATATTTTCTTGAGTCAACCTTGTATTTTTCCCTTTATTTTCGTTAGTACTTCAAAGGTTTGTAATAGACATATTCTTATGAAGGAATAAAGGATTGGGTTATCTTTACTTTCGGGCATCTCTGATTTTTGGTGTCGAATACACTAATACTCTGATTGACATGATTGATATAAACTCGTCGCGCATCTCCGGGTACCTTCCGTGCTCGGGGCGTGACAGTTTTTGTGGTATCAGAGACTAGGGTATTCAATTCCTAGGAAAACCCAAGTCCAAGGATAGGTTAAACCATTAACCAGTGAGATTGGGTAGAACCAAGGGTTGAGTTAACATAGAAATGCTAGCTTCTAAATGAGATCACGTATTGATCTAGTTATTGTAATTGTAGGACGATGGCTGCCGAACGTGCTCAGTGGCGCAACATGCAGCGTACACTTCAAGGCATGACTCAGGTGCTGCAACAAGTAGCACAGGGAGGTGCACAACGAGCCGGAAGTCTCCACCAAGTCTTCAAGAACATGAACCCTCCCAAATTCATGGGTTCTACTGATCCGGATGATGCAGAGCACTGGATCAGAGAGACGGAGCGTATATTCCATGTTATGCAGTGCACGAATCAAGATAAAGTCTTATTAGCTACTTTTCAACTAGAAAGGGATGCCCGATGCTGGTGGGAGTCAGTCGAAGCTACTATAAATCAAGACCAAATTACTTGGGAAGAATTTGTTGAACATTTCAACAATAAATATTTTTTAGACCGAGTCCAAGAAAAGAAAGCTACCGAATTTGCCGCACTCAAGTAACGGTCATTATCGCTGGCGGAGTACGAGGCACAATTCTCTAGATTGTCTTGGTATGCTAAGCACTTAGTTAGCACCGAGAAGATGAAAGCTAGGAGGTTCCTTAATGGGCTCAGGCCCCAATATATTACCCAGCTGGCGCCAATGGATATTCAGGTCTACTCAGAGATAGTACGCCGA
Source organism: Amorphophallus konjac (assembly GCA_022559845.1). Taxonomy (NCBI): domain Eukaryota; kingdom Viridiplantae; phylum Streptophyta; class Magnoliopsida; order Alismatales; family Araceae; genus Amorphophallus; species Amorphophallus konjac. Next base: position 141,209,933 of record CM040125.1, on the reverse strand, counting down.
GCTCAATTGTTCGAAGATGCCACAGAGCTATCAGATAGAATCCGTGGGAAGGATAAGAAGGAACAAGTTACAAGTTCGGGTTCCTTTAAACCCAACTTCAAGAAGAGGCCTAGCACTGGAGGTACTTCTTCTCAAGACCAAGAATTTAAGAAGACCAAGCCCTTCTCTATCACTACTACACCTTCGAATATAATATGCAAGCATTGTGACAAGGCTGGTCATAAAGCCGAAGAGTGCTGGAGGAAACTTGGAGCATGTCTCCGTTGCGGGAGCCGTGAGCATCGGATTTCCGATTGCCCATTACTTAATGATCAAACCGGTGATGGAAAGCGCCCAGTAACCAAGAATGCTCGTCTTCACGCAATTAAGGAGACCGAACAAGAAGAAGAAGGCGGACTAGTAGAAGGTACACTGAAAGTTTGTTCCAAGTATGCACATGTCTTATTTGATACAGGTGCATCACATTCTTTTATTTTCAAGAAGTTTGCTAACCCCCTACCTATGAAACCGGAATGGATGAAAATAATTTTATCTACTCCGCTCGGAAACGAAACCGATATTACTCACAATTATCAAAACTGTGAAGTCTTGGTAAAAGGAAGAAATCTTCCTATCGATCTTATATGTTTAGATCTAAAGGAGTATGATGTCATACTGGGAGCGGATTGGTTATCCAAATATCAGGCAACAGTCGATTTCCGCAATAGCAAGGTTACTTTCAAGGACTTTCCAGAACTAGTCTATTCTAGCCCTAAGAGTCGGAGCGAGTCACCTCTTATTTCGGCTCTCCGAGCTAGCAAGCTAATAAGGAAAGGATGTGTATCTTTCCTTGCATTTGTCACGATTAAGGAGGCTCAGGAAACTAAGATAGAAGATATCCCAGTTGTGCAAGAATTTCCGGATGTGTTTCCGGAGGATTTGCCTGGATTACCCCCGCAAAGAGAAGTGGCCTTCACCATCGATTTAGTTCCTGGTGCGGGTCCAGTTTCTAAGGCACCGTATAGAATGTCCCCTGCCGAACTCAAGGAGTTAAAGGAGCAATTGATGGAACTCATTAAGAAAGGGTTCATAAGACCAAGTACTTCCCCATGGGGAGCGCATGTATTATTTGTAAAGAAGAAAGATGGATCCATGAGGTTATGCATCGACTATCGACAGTTGAATCATCTCACTATCAAGAACAAGTATCCACTGCCGAGAATCGATGAGTTGTTTGATCAAATTTCAGGATCCAAGTACTTTTCCAAAATTGATCTTAGGTCGGGATATCATCAGTTAAGAATCAAGGATGAGGACATTCATAAGACTGCATTCAGAAGCAGGTACGGCCATTATGAATTTGTTGTTATGCCTTTCGGACTAACGAATGCCCATGCTGCCTTTATGCAGTTAATGAATAGTATATTCAGGCCTTATTTGGATCAATTCGTGGTGGTCTTTATCGATGATATATTGATTTATTCCGAGACCAAGGAAGAACATGAGGAGCATTTAAGGATTGCATTACAAATATTAAGGGCAAACCAATTATACGCAAAACTCAGCAAGTGTGAATTCTGGCTTGAGGAAGTAACTTTTCTCAGACATGTTATATCAAAGGATGGCTTATCAGTAGATCCATCAAAAGTTGAAGCTGTAAGAAATTGGGAAAGACCGACCAATGCTAGCGAGATCCGAAGTTTCTTAGGTCTTGCCGGCTATTACAGGCGATTCATCAAAGATTTCTCTAAGATCGCCGTACCACTTACGAGGTTAACTCGCAAGGAGATCCGTTACGAATGGAGTGAGGAATGTGAAAGAAGCTTCCAAACTCTCAAGGATCATCTTACTACAGCTCCTGTCTTAGCTTTACTAATGGAAGGAGAGAAATTCGAGGTATACACTGATGCTTCTGGCATTGGCCTCGGATGTGTTCTAATGCAACAAGGAAAGGTTATAGCTTACTATTCTCGTCAATTAAAGAAACATGAAGAGAACTACCCCGTCCATGACTTAAAATTAGCCGCGGTAGTATTTACACTAAAAATCTGGAGACATTACCTATATGGAGTGCAGTTTACTGTATACTCCGATCACAAGAGTCTCAAGTATCTTTTCTCTCAAAAGGAACTAAATATGAGGCAAAGAAGTTGGCTAGAATATCTCAAGGACTTTGACTTCAATATACAATATCATCCCGGAAAGGGTAATCATGTAGCAGATGCCCTTAGTCAAAAGCCGAGAGCACTGTTAGCCAATTGTATGATTCAAGAATGGAAGTTGCTGGAGCGATTCTCTGAACTCAATATAAGCATGGACACAGACTTTCAATATGTCACATTGTCTCATATAAGCATTCAGCCAGACCTATTAACTGAAATACAAGCACATCAGGATAATGACTCAATATTAGTGGAAATCAAGGGCAAACTAGAAGGACAATCTGATTTCCAAATAACTTGTGAAGGAAGATTAAAGTTCGGGAATAGAACTTGCATACCGGATTGTCCCGAGTTAAAGAAGAAGATATTAGATGAAGCTCATAGACCAAGGTACACGATTCATCCTGGATCTACCAAAATGTACCAAGGTGTGAAGAGGAATTTTTGGTGGCCCAACATGAAAAGGGAAATAGCGGACTACGTGTCGCGCTGTCTCACATGCCAACAGGTCAAGGCGGAACACCAAAAGCCTGCTGGAAAATTACATCCTCTAGATATTCCCAAATGGAAGTGGGAGAATATTAGCATGGATTTCATTATGGGTTTATCTAAATCAAAAGGAGGACATGATGGAATATGGGTTATTATTGACCGATTGACTAAATCGGCGCATTTCTTGCCAATAAGGAGCCGATGGTCAGTTGATGTTTTGGCTGCATTATACATCAAGGAAATAGTCAGATTACATGGCATTCCTGTTTCAATCGTGTCTGATAGAGATCCCCGTTTTACTTCTCATTTTTGGAAGGGACTACAACATTCGTTGGGAACAAGGCTTAACTTTAGTACAGCTTTTCATCCTCAAACATATGGTCAGACCGAGAGAACTAACCAGGTGGTTGAAGATATGCTCAGAGCTTGCATCATTGATTTCGATGGAAGCTGGCATGATCACTTGCCGTTGGTGGAATTTGCATATAATAATAGCTACCAGGCAAGTATACAAATGGCACCTTTCGAAGCTTTATACGGAAGGAGTTGCCGATCACCCTTATGCTGGGACGAAGTTGGAGAGAAACAACTGCTAGGTCCAGACATGGTAAGGGTTACCACTGAAAGAATACAAATGATTAGAGAAAGACTGCAAGTTGCTCAGTCTAGGCAAAAGGCTTATGCCGATACAAGAAGGAGAGATCTTGAATTCCAAGTTGGAGATCATGTATTTCTCAAGATATCGCCTGGACGTGGCATACGGAGATTTGGTGTTAAGGGCAAGCTTACACCAAGATTCATCGGACCCTTCGAGATACTGGAACGAGTTGGCGAGGTTGCTTATCGCATCGCATTGCCTCCTCAACTGTCCGATGTACATAATGTATTCCACATATCTATGTTGAAGAAGTATGTACACGATCCATCACATATTATTGATCATGGAGACTTAGTGATCCAGAAGGATCTCACATATGAGCAGAAGCCTATGAAGATACTAGATCGTGAAGTACGTACCCTAAGGAATAAGGATATTCCCATGATTAAGGTACAATGGAATAAGAACTCCGAACATGAAGCTACATGGGAGACCGAGGAATCCATGAGGAGGCGATTTCCAGAATTATTTTAAGGTATATATTCTACACTCTCCACTTATATATACTATTGAATTTGGGGACCAAATTCTTTTAAGTGGGGGAGGGTGTAGCAACCCTGATAAAAACAAGATTTTTAAATAAATCAAATTAAAATAAAAGATAAGTAAATAGATGACAAAGAGCCTAAATGAGTAAATCATTGATCAAGAGGAAAATAACGCCTTTTATCAAGGCGCTGATTCAAAAGGAAACGCCTCTGTATAAGGCGTTAATTTAAAAGGGACGCTTAGACAATAGGGCGTCAAATTTCAAACGACGGAAAAAAATAAAATTGAGGAAAGGAAATGAAACGCCCTCTACATGGGCGCGTTTACATAAGTAACGACGCTCGACAAGGCGTCAATTTAAATTCGACGCCCTCGCTTAAGACGTTAATTCAGTTCAAGTTTCGTTCGACCCAGGAGTCTATCTAGGGCAAGTTATGGATAACTACGTCGAAGGTGGAGTATGGTAAGGACTCTATCATGGAAGTATTACTTCCAATACAACTCTAACCCTAATAGGATCCCCTAAAATTCTATAAATATCTTTCCCGATCGACCTAGACCGCTATTTTGGCGATCTGTTTCATCGTGCTGTTGCTGTCAACCGTGAAGAACAGGTGTTCTTCTTCCTCTGCCTTCAGTTGAGTATTTTGGGAGAAAACTAATGCTTCTTCATCTTATTCTCCTGTAGGTTGCCTGCATCGAGAAGGAACTCTCGTATAGTTGAAGAACGTGGAGTTCTTCATCATCATCTTCTTATTCTTCTGTCGGTGATCAGAAGACTCTGTTGCAAAACAGAGTATCGTTTCTCTTCACGTATCTTCACCCAGATAATCATCAGGTAGGTTTTCTCAAGAAACGTAGCCCAAATTAATTTAAGATCCTTAATAAAATCATATGTTGTCCATGCATATAGTTTCATCATGGTTTTAAGTGTTTTCTGTAAACTTTTGAAAGAAGCGACCCTGACAAGGGTGCTAATTCTTGTTTTGACGCCCTACCTAGTAGTCGTCAATTTCATATAAATTGATAATTACCCATGTTTAAAATTCGATATCTATGAAACCATGAACCTAATCTAACGCATGTTCATTCTGATTGAATCCTGCTAATTTTCTGGTCCTGACTATATAAATTGTTCCTGAAATTTGATTATCTGAAATTTGGAAAACTGTTGGATTAACGACCTGAACGAGGTCATCTTTTATTGAACTGACACCCCAGACCAGGGCGCTAATTGAAAAGTAACGCCCCTGTCCAGGGCGCGTTTTTGTTAAAATTCTAGAATATTAAGTTTCTGTAGAATGGAAATATTGAAGGGACGACTAATGTATAAGTCGTCAAATTGTGAATAAACGCCCCTGAGTAAGGCGTGAAATGGATAATTAATGACTTAGCTTAAGTCGCTATTTTTTGTATTACTGTTTTACACTGATTACTGTCACCGAATGGTTATATATATATATATATCGGCACTATATTCCAGTCCGTGAATATAGTCCCATGTTTCATGATGTTTTATCGCACTACCCCCTTAACTCTCATTGACATACAAGCTCTCCATTGGACATTCCGTTCCTTTGGACTAGCGAGTTAGTCATAGAGACCTCCGTAAGACTCCTCGCAGCCTTGGATTCCCTCAAGGCCGACTAAGCTGGTTGTACCATAAAAACCCATTACACTATTTTGCCATGTCACTCTAAAGAAATATGGTATACCGGCCCTCATGTTATGCAAAGTGTGTATCATGAGAATTCTCTTAATGGGATGAGGTTATCATGCCATTTGATGCTGTTCTTGTAAACCCCAATTCTATATCAACATTGTCATGATGTTCTTGTAAACCCCAACTCTATATCAACATTGTTATGATGTTCTTGTAAACCCCAATTCTATATTCAACATGATATTCTTGTGGTCCTCAATTCTATATTAAGAATGAGGACGTCTTGCCATTGATGTGTTGTTCATGTGGACCTCAATTCTATATAAAGAGTGTCCATACTTGTTTGTCATGGTACCCAAGTTAGGGAACCAATTCCACCTAGTTTTATCGATAATCGTGATTGTACCGTTATTATCGTCATTCTATGTCAAGTGTCATATTTTTGGACTCTATTCTATCCAAGTTATCCTATGTATCTACAAGCTTTATTCTTGAAATTCCATATTGGCTATACACAAAAGTGGATGTTAAAATACATGATTAATGCCTGCGCATATAGGGCCCGATCTGGTCCTGGGAGGAGCACCCGAAAGTACTTGTGCCCATGGGAGTTGATTGATCACGGTATTGGCATTATACCGAAGTGCATGACTAGCTTGATTGAACATTCCACAAATCTTGTACTTGTACTTGACTTGATATTACATGACTTGCGTGGCCCGAGAAAGGGTAACTGTATACTTGCTTGACTTGAAACAAAATAGCCAAATTCCAACATGACATGATGAATACACTTGCTTGAATATCTTGATATAAGTTCTTGAAAGCTCATGACTAGTTCTTCTTGCTATCGTTTTGTTATACACTCTCTCTATCTTGTCGTTTTATGCGAGCATGCATAGCTATAGTGCATTCATGAAAGATGTAATCACTTAAACCCCATGCTAGATCTTGAGATATAATTTCCTACTGAGCGTTCGCTCACTTAGTGTTTCCCTACTTTTCAGGTAAGTTTCGACGATGAGGGAACTCGAACGGATGGGAAAAATCAAGAGTGAAAGAGATAGAGCTTCTTCCGTGTTATCTAGTCTTTTTCATATTTTCTTGAGTCAACCTTGTATTTTTCCCTTTATTTTTGTTAGTACTTCAAAGGTTTGTAATAGACATATTCTTATGAAGGAATAAAGGATTGGGTTATCTTTACTTTCTTGCATCTCTGATTTTTGGTGTCGAATACACTAATACTCTGATTGACATGATTGATATAAACTCGTCACGCATCTCCGCGTACCTTCCGCGCTCGGGGCGTGACATTTTGTCTTCGTCCAAGCACCGAGCTGCCCGTCAGAGCGATTATTCCTCGACTACGCAGAACCACTCAGACAGAGAACCAGAGCTCCATATCAAGTTCGACCACGGCCATCCTATTGAGGATCTAGAGGCGGCGCTTGGCTGAGATCTTCTACGACAAGTCTACTTCCAGGATCAAGAAGCGGAACCCCGTTCGGCATCCGGAGCTAAGAGTTCTCATTTTTCTTCCCCGGGTGCACAGTTCTGTTCATCCTGGGACTGAACAGACACCCGACCACTATTCAGGCTATCTCTGTCTACTCCGACCTCCTCCGGCACCCCCATGGGTTTCCGTTCCAAGAGGACTCGACAATGAATCCAGCGACTCCAGCCAAGCCTGAATCAGAGCTGAGGAGCGTCTGTGGTTGCCTCGTCTTCCAGCTGTAGGGGTGCAGAAGCTACCAGAACCAGCAAGCAGAGCCCCTGTTCGTGCCTCTGCCCCGACCAGCACCGCCTTCTAGAAATTCCCCCCAAAATTGGACGTCTTCCTGGGTCAACTACTAATGATCTCCAACTGGTTTCATCGACAACGGAGTTCGGGAGAGGCCGCAGCAGTGCCGACGTCGATCGCCTATCCTCGGTTCCAAAGCGCAGACAGAACCATTATTTTTCTTTCATTAAGTTCCTAGACTGATTCTCTCCTTCCCGCCTGGCCGGCCTACCACCCCTCCTTGCGTGGAGGTAGTGTTTGACTATATAACATTATCCCCAACCCCTTGTCCAACCCTCCTGCGCGAGGAGTAGTGGTGTACTCTATATATTTTCAGGTCAAGCGACATCGACGCGGCGTGCGGGTGCGTACCCACGCCTCCCCGCTCGCCCTCATCTTCGTCTGGGGTCGGCGTCTTCACGCTGACCAGGTGAGCTACTGAACACTTCTCTTTGCTGGTTTTCATTTGCTTAATTAGTATTGCATCTTAGTGCCGTCGGCGGTGAGAGAGTGCCTGATCCCGACTTTGCTTAAAATTGAGCGACTATCGCGGGCGAGTTGCGAGAGAGCCATTATATCCCACGCCCTCGGCGTGCTGGCCGCCTGAGAGAGTGGGCATCCCGGAACCCTTGGGGGTTCAATCTTAAGCTACCCAACCCCCTGGAATCTCAGGGTCCAATCTCGGACCCTCATCCGCATCGCCGGTCCACCTACGGACCCGGGTGCGTGCTACGCGGGTGAGTCCGCTCGAGGGAAGTTGCCGGTACGTTGCATCGGTTGCTTGCTAGGTCCAAGGGGTCTTCGGTCTTGTGATTATCACCCCCACGGTGGTGTCACATCACAAAATTTCTGATTACTCAGTGCAGTCTTCTTTTTATGCTTCAATTTTGAATAGAGATAACATCCATTATCATGACATAACCTCTGAATTTCTTTGATACAGATGGTTAGTTTCTCAAAAGATATGCCATTGCTCTGCCTTTTTATTCTCATTTTTAATTTTCTTATGGCGTATTCCATGGTCTTTTAACATATTTTTCTTAAAACAAGGCTTAAGAACCATATAAGCACAAGATCTGTTGCCAGATTGACTTATTACTAATGACTTTCAGATATCTGGAGATTCTTCTGCACAATTCCAGTTTTTAGAAAGTTTTAAGACCATTGAAGGTACATTCAAGGATAATTTTGAACATTTAACATAGGATTTAATCTTCATAAATAGAAAATCTTATTTCTGTAAAGTCCAGCGAATATCTTTTTGGATCAGGGTAGTCTTAGTAACCATCAGTTGATGGTTAGTAAAATTGACAGATTTCAAATCTTTACCCCCCCTGAGTTAAAGATTCCAATGACAGATTTGTCACAAAACTCTGATAAGAGAATGGGAATAGATAAATCAACAATGTAAGACTAACCAAGGTAGTAGGATAGAAGACCAAGTAGAGACAAGGGTAAGACTTGGGACAGTTTTGCAATGAACCAAGGACTTAGTCTTATTAGCTTCTCATCTAGCCTCAGCCTTCTAAATAAAACCCAGCAGCATCCAATATTCTGCTTGTTCTGAATGTAGTAAGATCAATGTTTTCGAAGACATTAACTTACTATTTTAAACATGACTTACACTAATCCCAACATAAATCTCAGTAAACAGCTATGCAACAATCTAATAGCCTATTCAGAAAGAATATACAACTCATTATCAAAACAGAATTTCAGCAAATCAACCAGCAGCACTAGCACAACTCAAATTTTGACACCCAGTAGCAACCCAACATATCTGACAGATTTTTCCCAGCTTCCCTTCACTGTGTGCAGTGATTTCAACCAAACACCAATTCTTTTCTAAAAGTACATAGTTATACAACTATGAAATGCACACAACAAATTTACACTACATGCAATGTTTGGACCCTTGGTACTTGGCGAAGGTCTAGCCTCTACGCATAGCGTGGGTTTCCAGATAGAAAGGATCTGTCCTTTTCCCAACTTACTATTTGATATAACAAGAAGTCAAGCAAACCTATGCATCTACAATGAACATGAATGTTTGACACAAATCAATTCTATCATGAAGATTCTTATTTAAGTCATGCATGTGGCAGATGATCAGGAATTCAACATTCATTTCAAGATTGCATCAGCTTATGACAACAATTGATGAAATTGCATTTTAATAAATTCAATCTGGCCAAACATGTAGAAACTCAAAGGAGAATTATTTAAGTAATACAATAACCAAAACAAGAGTGGGGTTTAACTAACCTTCATGTGCCTTGATTTTTATTTAACCCCTTTATTTCCTGCCACCAAGGCACTCCTGCAAACAAAAATTAATTTGCATGTCTAGGAGCCCAAGAACTCTTGGGTCCTGTCAGATGAGTAACACCTCTAGCAGGTGTACTCTATGAGTTCCAAGTAGCTAGATCATCAAATTTCATAGCAACGTAATTGTTCATGACATGCCCCACATTTCCACAGTAATGACATGAGTCAAATACGTTCATGTTCTTCCTTGATACATGAGTGTAGTGTTTTTGTGGGATGGCATTAGCTCTGCCATTTCTATGATGGAAGATAGAGTTTCTTCCCATATGCCAACCGTTCTGGACTGTGTGGCCACTTCTCTTGCAGTTTAAACAATGAGGCCTTTTGTTTGAAAACAGATTTGGCCCTTTTTGATCAGAAAAACTTCTTTGGGTTTTTAGTTCAACATTCTTAAGAAACCAACAGTCATGCATTGTATGTCCAAATCTATTACAGTGAAGACATTGAATTTTCTTTTTCTGCTTGGCATGATTATTGACATTTTTGAATTCATTTGGTTTCTTAGATGCACTCATGTCATCTAATTTCATATCAAGGCAATCATGCATTACATGGCCTGCCCTACCACAGTAATGACATGAGATTTTATTTTTATGTGCATGTAAATATGTGGGAGAAGTATGATCTACATGCATGGGGATAGCAGAAAGATTTTTAGATTTGATAGTCTTTTTCTATTTTTCAAGCTTTTTTAGATTTTAGTTGGTTTTACTGATTTCTGAGCAGTAAATTGAAAAGCAGATGAGCAGGATGTTTTGGGTTGTTCAGAACTGCTCACAAATGAAGTTGAGAGTTTCTTTTCAAATTTCTTCTTATTAACTGGATTATAACCCAATCCTCTCTGAAAGTTCATTTTTGTTCCAAGAATTTTATCTAAATTATCTTTCCCTTCAACAAATTTAGACATGGAATTTTGTAGGTCTTGGATTTCAGATTTTAGAGATACAATGTCAACCTCATAATAAACAACGTCAGATTCATAGATAATTACTTGTTGCTGTAGTGTATCATTCAAACTTTTGAGATTGTCTATTTCCCGTTTTAATTTAAGTTCATTGTTAACTTCAGTTTCTTTCAGGACACATTTCCCTTTCTCAACAGTTATGAATCTTTCTGAAATAACAATGTTTAGAACCATCAGCTTCTTATTCTGTTCTTTCAGACTTTTATTTTCCAATTTCAATTTTTCAACTTGTTCATTTTTGACATGGAATTTAGCTTTTTACTCAGCTCCTCTTCACTCTCTTCAATCTCTTTCTTCTTGTTTAGTAATTCTTCATTTTCTTCCCTTAAAGAGTCAGTTAGTTCTTCTTGCCATTTAAGTTCTGACTGAATGCTGGCATTCAACTTTCTAACTGACAGACATTCATCACATGAGTTGTTAGTTTTCTTAGTTTCAGCCCTAAGATGTTCATTCTCAGATTTTAATGAATCAATTTCAGATGACATGATCTTTTTCATTTTCTTCTTTTTAGATTTGACAATTTTCTACTTATCTAATAAATCATTATAAAGATTAGTCAAATCTTCAAAAGTAATTTCATCAGAGTCAGAACTTACCTGAGATGAAGATTCATCCTGTTGATCACTGCTGTGATCTCTGACCATAAGACATGTGATGTCTTTCATTTGAGTCCTGACCTTCTGTTTGTCTAACATGTCTTTAGCACTCCTGCATTCAGAGATACAAGTAAATTTGTCAGCATATATCGTCCTTTTGACTAGCTTCAAGGCTTTTACATTGTCAGCATTTTTAGATCTATGTACGGCACTCCATTGGGATTCATCCTCAGGAATATCGTACTGACCATATGCAATTAGAACCCAAAGACTTGAATCGACAAAATTCACATAGTATCTGAATTTTCCAAGCCAGTTATAAAAATGTGAGCCATCAAACATTGGGGGATCAGCCATTGAGCTCATATCAAAAATCAGAATTAACAATCCATAAACATAAATATCCAGACAAAAACAAGTGCACCATAGACTAGCAGGATCACTGCAGATCTTTTGATCTGATGTACCACTACCCGCTCTGATACCAATTGTTGAGTCTATGAGATGGTGCAAACCAAGATTCAGAAGGGGGGTGAATGAATCCCCTTTTTAAAATTTGCGGAATTAAACTTTTCTCTGAAAGATTTATGTAGAATAAAACTCGATAGCTCAGTTAAACTATGTTCTATTGAAGATCACACTCGAACAGTTATAGAACTCAGATGTATGCTCACTGGGTTCTTCTCTTTCCTATTTTCCCTCTTCTACTTCGTTACTTGAATTCAGGAGATCTGACTTCTATTTATATCCTCGCAGGAGTTGGACGCGTAAGAAAGACGTTCTCGCCCACTGAGACATGAAACGAGGAGCTCCGCTAGAGGTCCATGTGTCCGGTGATGAAGGCGTGCTGTCCACATGGTTGAATCTTCAGACGACATCCCTATCTTGGATCATGTGCCAATGATTAAATCATGGATCACGTGCCCCCACTTAATGTTTTGGTGATCTCAAAGACCTGGTACTTGCATTCATCCAGCCAATTAGAGTAAAGACATTTAGTCGAACACCTAGCATATCAGAATTCATACTTAGGCAAAAAAATGATATAGAAACATATGCTCAGACATATCATATAAGTGCTCTGCAGAATGCCTTAAAGTATAAGAAAAGATGCACAGACTTAGTAGTCATGAAAACCATATTTGCATCGACCTTAGGTCCAGTTGCTAGAACACTTGTAAAAGATGCACCGACCTTATAGCTCAAGGTACTAGATGTGCATCGGCCTGAATACTGGGTCCAACGTGCATAGACTTGACTTTAGCGTGCTGATCATAAGGTGCATCGACCTTAATGTGAATGAAGCACAATGTGCACCGACCTATGTGTGCACGATGCAGGATGTGGATCGACCTTGATATTGGCTGAAAGAAATGTGCACCGACCTGTGTGATTCATTCTGACAAAGTGCATCGACCTTGGTTTTGCACAAGGCATAATGTGCACCGACCTTGTTTTGCACAAGGCACAATGTGCACCGACGTGCACCGACCTTGTTTTACACAAGGCATATGTGCATCGACGTTAATGTAATGGAATGGACATGTGCACCGACGTTTATGCAATGAAATGGACATGTGCACCGACCTTCATATGATGAATGGACATATGAACCGACCTGCATACACAACTACTATGAGCATGCACCGACCTGATGAATAACAAATATGCGAACATGCACTGACCTATGTGACTGTGACATTAAAGTGCACTAACCTATATGCATATGACTTGAATATGCATAGATTTGATGAGAAGGAGATGTGAATATGCATCAACCATTGTTTTGACACTTAGACAACAAATCAGGTTTAATCAATATGAAAGAATTCATGCATTTAAGTCCTAATATGATTCATAGGCTGTCATTATCAAAACCAGGGTTCCAACAGTGTTATCCGTTTGTATTTTTACTTTTTTTCAAAGTAATGCAAATAAATCAACAACTAAATGAATGATGTATGGAAAATAATGATTTTTTTTTAAACTTCTAAGGGCAAGCTAACTTCAAGGTGCTTCTTGGTACAACCGGTCCGGTGTCTGTGAGGGAATCCACGGGTGCGGGGACTTATGGAGGTCTTGGAAAAGGAGATTCCGATCCAAAGAGACGAAGTGCACAATAGAGAGTCCTTCCAATTCCAAGAAGGGTGTGCCTAAATTGCCCTTAAGAAGGGAGAAAGAGAATAAAAGAATGATGATTTTTTTTTAAATGAGACAAGTAAATGGAGAAATAATCAACTAGATGCAATAATGCATGCAAGAGATATAACTAACATGAAAGCATGATATCATGACAATGAATTTTTTTCTTTTGTTTTTTTTTTTCTGATTTTTTTCCAGAGAATTCTTTTTCTATTTTTTTTAAAAAGAGAGATGGGCAAAAGAAAAATAGCAACTAAAAACACATAACACCATGCAACCTATTGAAAAATACGGCCTAAAATCATGCTTTCTGAGTTTTCTAGTTTTTTGATATTTCTAGATTTTTTAAAATTTTTATGATTTTTTTGAGATTTTTAAAGAATTTTTCAGATTTTTCTGTAAATTCATAAAATAGAATATGCTCCAACGCTTACTGACCTTTGGCGACGCTTAATTTACAGGATTTTTAGATTTTCAACTTTTCTACTTCCTTTGATGATAGATTCAGCCTTCATCGATGCTTTTTGGTTTTCTGCAACAGTTGATTTTCTATGAATTTCAGCTCCGAATTTTCATTTTTCTTTGATTTTCTGATTTTTTTATTTTTTCCTACAAAATAAAAATAGAAAAATTAATATACAAATATACAAATCAAACACAAGAATTTCTAACTATTAAAAATTATTTTTCTCCCCGACAACGATGCCAAAAATTTGATTCGCACACACACTCGTCTTTAAAATCCCGTGCCACAATTTCAAAAATTACCGTGCTCACTCATTAAAAAGATTTGAATTCGAGTAAAGTGAGAAATACGGGTCGATCCCACGGAGAGGAATATGTTCTATTAAAATAAGTAAGAAAACCCTTATATTTGAGAAATCCAAATTTGGAGTGAGTTTATGAAAACGAAAATAAGATTGCATGAAAAGTAAACATATCTATCTACAGAATATGAGAGGGTTGAGAAAAGAATTTTGGAGGAGGTGGAGAGAGAAAGAGAAAGAAGAACACAATTGTAAAAGATGAATTTTATTACTAAGAGGAAAAATTTTAACTCTATTGAAAGGAAAAATTTTAACTCTATTGAAAGTGAAAATTACAACTTGTATAAAATAAAGGAACAAGGGAAGACATAGAGCCAGGGAATTTTGAAGAATAGCGATGTCCACACGCCGTGTCGAGCCTTTGAATGGATCGCCCCGCTCTGGAGATGAACATCGCCTTTAGAAGACCGAAGTAGAAGATCCGCCTTGGGGATGTTTGGAAAAATATAGAAGAAGAGGGAGATGGAAGAGGGGAGGAAGATTTAAAATCAAAACATGTGTGCTGTGTGTGTGTTTAAATAAGAGAGAATCAGAGAGAGAGAGAGGAGAGTAAGAGGCTATGGTGGATTAGAGAAAGAACAGTAAAACAGTGAAAGAAATAAGAAAAATAGAGCCAAAGAAGAATTCGAATAATTTTAAAACGAAGAAGAATTAGAAGATGATACAGAAGAGAAAGTTAAAGATCAGGAAGAGAGGAAGAAGTTTGATGAAGAGAATAGAGGGAGAAGAAGATTGGAGGAGGGTGAACACTGGCAAAGAATAGGGGTGATTTGCAAGGGTGAACAGTAAAAACGGGAGAGACTGAACTTTGAAAAATGAAAACTAACTTGAAATGAGAGAGAATTAGAAGAAGAGGAGGAAGAAGAAAATCTATATCTAAAAAAAATGAACAACTTTGCTGAAAAGACTAAGATGAAATGAAGAGTGGAAGGGGATGAAAACTTGAGAAGAATGGAGGGATATGCTGATGAACAGTAAAATGTAAAAAGGGAACTTAGGAAACTAAGCTATAACTTGAAAACTAAGCAGAATTAGAAGAAGGGGAAGAATAAGAAAATTAAGAGCATTGAAAAACAAAGAACTTTGCTGAAGATAGTAAATTGAAAGGAAGAACAGAAAGTAATGAAAAAGGCTAAGATCTGTGTCATGGTAGCTCTAGGGCAGCTTTTATAGAGTGCAAAGGCTTCCAATCGATCAAACCCTTGGAGGTTGATGCTCTAATCCGACTTTCCTTCATCCAAAGAGTCCTTCTAGAGCTAAAATATGGCAAGATATCTCCAAATATGGGGAGGGAACTCCTATCATGGAAAGATAACTTCAAACAGGGAGTCCCGCTTCCGTTTCAATTTTGAATTGAAATGGCGTCTACTGTAGTGGCCGCTATATCCGAAAATAGCGACTTTCCGAATGGCCACAAATTCTTCATTGCCTTATTTTAATATTTTTCTACTTTTCGTGCAAAAGAATGGGTGACTTCTTGAATGGGTGCTCATTCATTTTTCCATATTTCATGATTTTATTTCTATTTTCGTACAATGAATGGGCGCCTTCTCGGACGGTCGCTCATTCTTTTCTTCACATGACTCTTTCAAATTGCTGCCTTTCTAAAAAGGCAAGCATTCTTGATTTGGCGCCCTCCTAAGCAGGCGCTCATCTAAATGGCGTCTGGGCTCTGGTCGCTCATTCCTACAATATTGAAAATCCATGGTAAATGTCAAAAACATGTTATGTAATTTATCCCTTGTGCAAGTTCATATCTCCCATAGTCAAAATGTCTTCCTAACTAGGATAATTTCATGTAAACTTAATTTACTCGTGAGATTGAAGTTAATTATCCAAATCGTAAAACTTTATTCTTTTAACACTCAAAGATGACATATGTGATGCATGTAACGCCCGAGAATTTTTTAGGAATTTTTTGAGATTAAAATATAATTATTAGTGATTTTTTAAGTTTAATGGATAATTAAGAAGAATTAAAGATTTATTAAATCCATTTAAAGGCTTTATATTTACCAAAGGGCTAAGCCCAACTCAAATAAGCCGAAAGACCCAATTCCAAGGCTTCTAGACCCAAGCCCATTAATAGAAATGTAATTTAGGTAAATTACGGATTTAAAATGGGATATATAAATCAATTAGGGGATAAATGGGGGATAATACGAAAATTCAAAAATTTCGGATTTAATGAAGCCTGGCGGTCTATCGCGCGACCGCCAGACCTACCCTAGTGGTCCTCCCATGACTGCTAAGCCTCCTGATTCCGCGAATGGGAGAAAATGTGAAAAACTTGGATCTTTGACGACCAAATCACCATAGATCGAAGCTAGCTGGCATGGAAGACTCTCTAGAACACTCTAGAGATTAACTCTACTCCAATTTGGGACTCTAGGTTCGATCTAATCCCTTAAACCCTAAGTGAACCCTATAAATAGACCCTAACTTTGACTCATGCGAACCCTAATGTTGGCTCGCGCATTTCGAAGGTAAGGAAACATCTTCTCAGGTTAATTCTTTAGAACTTTATGATCATCTTAGTTTTGTCTAACTTCCCTCAAATTTTCGTGCCAGAAGCCCCAGCCGTTGGAGAGATAGAGCATCTACAAGTCGCTGGATCGCAACAGATTGCACAGGAACCAATGCGACGGTCCAGTGAAGATCAAGAAAATAGAAGTCCAAATCGAGGTATTTAGAAATTGGTCCTTTAGAACTTTCTGTTCCCCTTCGTATCTTCTATCCACCCTCCAATTTTCATGGATTTAGGTCAAGAGGATCGGGAGGTAGAGGGACGGGAAGTTACTGGTTTGGCATAGAACGTGCAGGAACTAGGGTCTACTTCTAGTCAAAAATCCAAAGTCTAGGGAACGAATCAAAGGTATGTTATCTCATGAAAAAGCTAAATTAATGTGTTAGGAAGAAAAGCCTTCTGTTTCCTCTGGTTTTTATTGATTATACATGACGAATTTGATGTTCTATTATGACTGCGCATATAGGGTTAACATAGCATGCATGAACCTTGCCCTTAATAAGAGATTGATAATTTGGCTTACTTCACTCAACCCATGTTTTAATATGGTTTTATCAGGCCATATTTACCTGTTGGCATGTTTTACCATACATTCATCTGCCCTAGATTAGCACATATTCTGATTTTATTGTTGTTCGTTGCAGACAGGAAGAAACAGTCTTCCTTAAACCGCCAAAGTCCCCCTAGTGGCCCTATGATAGACCGCTAAGGCCCATAAAACGGTCCTCCAGAGACCGCTTTAGTTTCTGAGTTCTGTATTATTGTTAACCCGAAACATAATGTAGAATAGTCCTATTTATCATGTGATAAGCCTGGCTAATTAGGTTTTACCCCTGTTTTAAGTATTGTATTCATAAAATTTGTTATGTTAGTTGTTCATCTTAGTAGATTTCATGTTCTTTATGCACTTTGGACTTATTTTAAACTTATGTTAATTTTATGCCAAAACCATATACTCTTGTATTTATCTTAAATTTCATGTGGTTCATGGACTTGTCTAGTTTTGATTTGATCGCTGTTTTATCATGATCCCTTCTCATCTAGAGTTATTTCTTAAGTACATGGCACGTATCCCGATGTGATATCATGAGATACACTTTACACTATAAGTACACAACCTTGGACTTATGATCCTCTCCGTTGGATATTCCTTCCACCGGACTAGGTGAATTTGTTTCAAGGCCTCCATAAGATTTCGCGAGCCTGGGATTCCCACTAGGACGCCGAGCTGGTTGTACCCTCAAAACCCAATTTTCTAGAAAGCACTTTATCGGTGTTTTGTGTTCTGGACCTTAGTTGCCCTATGGACGACCGCCAGAGTCTGGTAGCGGCCATTTACCTGACCGCCAAGGACGCCTAGCGGCCCTGCCGTGACCTCATGGTTCCAGTTCATTCGTTTCATTGAACTGTTGTTAAATGGTCCAGTCATGACCTCATAAATCCACAAACGGTCCAGTAAACGAGCACTATTTCCAGAAACGACACCGATATGACCGTTTTATATCTAAGTATTGATTAACTCAAGGTTTGACCCAAGGGTTTATTTTTCTATGATCCTAGATGGTCTATGATTATCTAGAACCTCACACTTTGTTTCCAAAGCTACCTAATGAATTATGGAAATTAAAGAATGTGCCGTTATGCTGCCAAATTTTCTTCATAGCATAACCTTGTTCTAAATCAATCTCGAACTCTCACATTCTTAATTGGTGCATTATTACCTTGATATTTGTTATCATGAAACTATAGTTTGAACTTGTTATATTATTGGCCATATTTATATTTCTTGTGAAAGTAACTTGATTTATAACTTGAAGATGCAAGAGCGGGCATGGACAGTGTCCAAGGGCTCCACTCTAGTCCCCTCGACAGATAGCCAGAAACATACTATAAACCATGGGGTATGATGAACACTGGCGTCACATTGCGTCGAGAGTACTTTTTTTATAAACGGGTGAAATCCATGAATTCTCACGAGGCAATCTTGTGAAATCACATGCTTGCTAGTATGCTAGTACATTCTCGTTACATGACTTTCTAGTGCATAACCTTTATGGTTATGAAAAGTAAATCCTTGTTCATGAAAGGCCAAATTACATTCGTGTTATATTTTTGCTTGATCACATTCCAAGTCTACATGAATTCTCATATCTTATCTCGATCATATCTTGTTAGTTGTGTTACTTTGGTTTATTCGTGTGTTTCATCATTTTTCCATGACTTATCTTATACTCTAGAGCTAAATTGTTAATCACTTAAACATTGCCTTCATGTTGATACGAAGATGCCTACTAGGCATGTGTGCTCATTCCCTACTTTTCCAATCTTTTCAAGAAATTCTAGCGGGTCAGATTCAGACTATTCAAGTGATGGATCCGAGAGTGATTAAAGAAGGAGCGAAGCCTTAGATTGTCGTTAGTGGAGTGTCAAGAAGTCACTATGTAATTTTCCATTTTTTTGAGTCTAGTTAGTCAAAGAGTCAAGAGTCAACCTTATGTACTTTTGATTGTTATTTAAATAAAGCTAAGATTTTGTCCAAGTATTGTGCATTCATTTCTTATGTGTGAATGTGTTAGCGCTCTGATTATATTATTCGCTGGAGGTGTACTAGCCGGCTGTTCACGTTCCCGATTATTTCTGTTGCATAATCTCGGGGTATGACAGTTAAAGTGGTATCAGAGCATAGGTCTAAGGACATACTTACTCCTAGAAAAATGTCATGTCATAGGCTAAGTCCAAGGCTTCAGGACCCACACCTATGAACTGCGGAAAGAATTTCCCACCTACATGAGATTTGGGTAGAGCCGGGATGAGATAGTTAAATAGAACTCATCTCTAAGTTAACTCCCTTTAATTCCATAGGAATTAACAAATCATTCCTTTTTCTCAGGTACCTTATTCTTACAATGGCTCACCATGTTGATTGGGGTGGAATGCAACAAACTGTTGCGGGTCTCACCCAGGCCTTGCAAAATATGGCCCAAGCTAGCACGAGGGCTGGTGCTGGTGATCTGCACCGCAACTTCCGAAGTCTAAACCCTCCGTGATTTTTTTCTTCTTCCAATCTAGATGAAGCATAGAACTAGATAGATGAAATGAATTGTATATTCGAGGTCATGCAATGTGCTGACCAAGAGAAGGTTCGTCTCGCCACGTTTCAACTCAACAAGGATGCACGTACTTGGTTGAAATCTATTCCAACACTGCCTCAAGACGCACCACACACTTGGGAGGGATTTCTCACACTCTTCTGAGCAAAATACTTCTCTGAATATGTTAAGCAGAGGAAGGCAGCGGAGTTCGCTTCCTTACGTCAAGGCATGATGATGGTGACAGAGTATGAATTACAGTTCTCTCGCCTAGCACCCTATGCTTAACATTTAGTAAGCACGGATCTTCTCAAAGCTAATTGTTTCATGGACGGGCTACGACCCATCTTCATTCAACAACTTGGCTCGCAAAATATTCAGACCTATGCGGAGATGGTCCAACGAGCCCATCTATATGAAAGGACATTGGAAAGGTTAAGAAACCCAAAGGCAAAGGAGAGGAGTCTAGCCAAAAGATGGATCGGCATGGAAAGAAGGAGAAGTTCAGCATCACGGAACCTTACAAATCCTGTGATAGTAAGAAGCGATCCTAGAACAGGAGTGGTAGTGGCTACTACAAGAACAAAAAGGCGAAGGAGGAAGATAAGCAAGTCATTGCGGCTTGCACGTTCTGTGAAAAATTTGGCCACGCGGTAGAGGAATGCTGGAAGCGTCTCGGCGCTTACTTAAGATGTGGAAGCTGGGAGCACCGCATGTCGGATTGCCCCTTCATGAAGGATCAATCTTCCAACGGTGGACGCAAGCGACATGCTCGTCTTAACGATGTTCTAGATGATGATGAAGCGCCCAAGGATGATGGGCTAATGGAAGGTACCGTTCAAATCTATTCCCATCCTGCATTCGTGTTATTTCATATTGGTTCTTCTCATTCCTTTATATCTACTGCTTTTGCAAAAACCTTGCCAGTTTCATCAGTTCCTCTACCTTTGGACCTAGCTTTCACCACACCCTTAGGTCCCGTAACTAAACTGACAACCCACTACCCCGATAGTGAGGTAATGGTAGAAGGTCATAATCTTCATGTAAACCTCATATGCCTTGACATGGAAGGCTACGATGCTATCTTAGGTGTAGATTGGCTTGTTGACCATGATGCCTATATAAATTATCGCAATAGGAGAATCTCTTTTCAAAACTCAGGTCTCCCATGATTTTCTTTCATTGGCATCAAGTATCGCAATTTCAGTTTGCTGGATGCTCACCCTCTTCTCTGCTTCGTTTTCTATGGCTAGCCTTCTACTTCACTCCACCATGAAACTGGGCGATTGGTCCTCCTTGTGTAACCTTCAGGAGATGGGCGCGTGGTAGCCACAATTCCCGCCCAAATTTGATGTCAGATCTGATCCAGATTTATCCACGTGTTATCATCACTGGGCTTTTACTTTCCACATGGCAGGATCGTCTGTTATAAGCCTTTTTCTCGGATCAGGTCCCATTCGCTTGGTACTTTAAATGACACGTGCAGTTTGCTCAGTAGATGCTTGACCATTGGCTGGCCTTATATGCAGTTCTATGAGGCGTGCATCGACTTGATATGGCACGAATCAAAAGATGCACCGACCTTCATGCCAGGCCCTGCATACTAACACCGACTTTAGTCAAGCACAAAAATAACCATGCACCGACTTTAATCAAGGCTGACATAAAGTGTGCACCGACGTTAACAATGCTAACATGAAAAATGCATCGACGCTAGCATGGATTACACAGACTCTGCACAGACTCTAATAAGCTCAACACTAAATGTGCACCGACCTTGTGTATGATAAAAGTGAATGTGCACTGACCTATATATTTGTTGTAGAAAACATGCACAGACTTCATTGTGCATATGTGAAGTGTGCACAGACCTCAACTGTTATTGCTAGCAAATGTGCACTGACTTCGCATGGCAGACAGTCCACATGCACAGACCTTCTAACATGCATAGGGCAAATGTGCACCGACCTTGAGACTTATGTTCATATACTTTGCGTGAGGGAGGAAAACATGCACCGACATTAAAAAGCTAGCATACATGCAGAAAGATTGACTAACACTGACTAAGTTAATTTCATCAAAGTAACCAATGCTACAGGAGTCAATGCAAAGTCAACAGTAAATGCAGTAAAGTCAATCCAGTCAATTAAGATGTTGCCAATCATTCAAAACACACTGACTCCTTAACTGAAATCATCATCAAACCAGAGGAGTCACAACAATCTCTCCCTTTTTGATGATGGCAACCGTCTATATTAGATGTATTTTGATGAAATATATTCAGTTCAATTTAGTCAGAGTGATCATAATTAAATGCAGTCAACGCATTCAATTTCAACAAAAATATCTCACTCATGATACCAAATCATATAATCTCTCCCCCTTTGTCATCAGCAAATAGGAAGGGTTGCGAACAATGACATGCAGATGCTCAATGAAGACATTCTCCCCTTCTTACTACCCGTGCAGTGATGAATCCTCCAGAAAGAGAAGTATGCCAAAAATAGAGCAGAAAGTAAGGAGAGAAATCTGACTGACACCCTGTGTAATAGTTCAGAATCAAGCATTACAAAGTTCAGAGTCTTTAGATATATGAATCAATACATTGCATTCTTGGTAGATTTCTAGTTTAAAGATGATAAAGATTAGAATTTATGCACTTCATTCAATGGATAAGTCTGTTGTGTCTGATAATATCAATAAACCATAATCACATTGATCATGAGAGAATCTGTTTAATGGTATCTTACTTTCTGAAATTCAGTGATAATCTGTGGAAGTGACCAAGATATGTGTTGAGGTTAAACAATATGACAATTCTGAATTTTAGATGAAGGAACAACATTTTGATCATATGAACACAGTATCTTAAGACACTTCATAACATAAGTGTTTTCCATTTCTTTGATGGAGCACTTAGTTTATTAGTGCTTATTATTTTGGCCATATGAACAAAGATAAACTAAGCCACTTCATGACTTAAGTGTTCTTCATTTCTTTGATGAAGCACTCAGTTTCTCGGTGCTTAGTCATTACTCTGCCATTTTGTTTATATTTTTATATTTTCTTTTTCATACTTTTGATTTGCTGTCCTTTATATGTTTCAGAGAGACTTGTTTAAAAACAATACCCATACTTAGTTTTCTTAACCAAGATTTCATCAACTTAGCAGATTTTAGATACAAGAAAACTTTATCAACCATGTAATGAGATAAGTGGTTGAGAGCTATTATCAGTTATCAACATTCATATTTACTGAATGCAGTCTTTGAATTCTAAAGATTATAAAATTTAAACCATCAGTTCATTCAAAAAACAAGCAAGATTCTTGTAATAGAAGATGTCTGATTTTTGTTGCTTAAAATTATGAACATATTATCAGACTGCCATTATGTCAGAACAGAAATGATGTAGAAGGGGTCTGAATGACAGATGAACAGAAATGATCAATATTCCCCCTAACACCTTGCAGCATGCATAGATATGCCCTTTTTCTTAGAAATCTCCCCCTGTCTACATGTATCTTTATTCAGTTATATAACCATAATTATGTATGCTTCTCTAGACGTACTATCATGAAGTGAAATGTAGTGCAAACACCTGTCTTACATGCATGACTGTGCAGAAGTTTAGATGCAATAATGCATGACATAATATGAAATGAAATGCAGTGTTGAGACAAACTCTTGATTCAGGGTACTAGGTGAAGGTTAATCCTCAACACATAGTATGGACTTTCAGACAGACTGAATCTGTCCTTCCATCTCATAGCATTTGATATACCTCTGAAATCAAGATAACTAATGTATGAAATTATTGAAGTGATCACAAGATAAGGTCTGAACTTTTATTCAGAAACAATTAGCCGAAAATCATTGAGCAGATCAGATCATTTATTCAGATCAGTGAATTGATGCTAATCTATTCACAGAATTTATTCAAAAATGGATTTTCAGACAAACAAATCATCATTCTCAGAGCAATAGCGAGATTTTATTCAAGGATACTCAGTGCACAAATCACATCAAAATGCTCAATCATGAATGAAATTGAAACTAATCATCATGCTGAAATTTACATAAACCAAATTCTCTTCTCAAGAACTTGAATCTATCATTACCCAGAGGTTTAGTAAATATATCAACTATTTGTTTTTCAGATTCAATGAAGTGCAATTCAATTTCATCTTTATTTACTTCATCCCTAAGAAAATGGTGTTTGATTTCTATGTGCTTAGTCCTAGAGTGATGAATATGATTTTTAGTGAGTGATATAGCACTAGTATTATCACATAAAATTGGAATGCATCCCAATTTTATCTGATAATCAATAAGTTGGTGCTTGATCCAGAGAACCTAGGCTGCACAGTTCCTAGCTGCAACATACTCTGCCTCAGCTGTAGATAGAGCAACAATGTGTTACTTTTTAGAAGCCCATGTCACCAGACAACCACCAAGGTAGTGGCAATATCCACTAGTGCTTTTCCTATCTACCCTGCACCCTGCATAATCTGCATCAGTGTAAGCTATGAGATCTAGCTCACATTTAGCAGGATACCAAAGTCCTAGTTCTAGGGTGCCTGATAGATACTTAAAAATCCTCTTAACAGCACTTAGATGTGACTCTATAGGACTAGCCTAAAACCTAGCACACAAACACATAGAAAATTGGATATCAGGCCTAGAGGCAGTGAGATAAAGAACGGATCCGATCATACCTCTGAATAATTTGGGATCTACATATTTACCTTTTGGGTCATCATCAAGATTAATTGATGTACCCATTGGTGCTGAAATTTCCTTCAAATTTTCCAAAATGAATTTCTTCAATAGGTTTTTGATGTACTTGGACTGAGTTATGAATGTATCTTCCTTAGTCTGAGTTACCTGTAGTCCAAGAAATAGTTTTAGCTCACCCATTGAACTCATCTCAAATTCTTTTGTCATTAAATCAGGAAATTCCTCACATAAAGTTGGGTTAGTTGAGCCAAAGACAATATCATCTACATAGATTTACACAATGATGATGTCAGGATTACATACCTTAGTGAACAAGGTTTGGTCAACCTCACCTCTTGTGAACTTCTTTTCAGTGAGAAACTTACTGAGCCTGTCATATTAAACTCTTGGAGCTTGTTTCAATCCATAGAGAGCTTTATTCAATTTGTAAACGTGGTTACGATAATCAATGCATTCAAAACTAGGAGGCTGTCTAACAAACACATCCTCTTTTATTTCTCCATTTAGAAAAGCATATTTTACATCCATCTGCTACAATGTTATTCCTAATGAGCATGCATAGGGTAAGAGTATTCTGATGGCCTCTAACCTAGCTACAGGGGCATATGATTCTTCAAAATCAATACCATATTCTTGGTTATAACTCTTAGCTACCAGTCTAGCCTTATTTCTAACAATATTTCCCTGCTCATATGTTTTACTCCTAAAACCCACTTAGTGCCTATGACAATGCCATGGTCAGGTGGAGGAACTAGGTCCCATACCTTGTTCCTTTCAAACTGGTTCAACTCCTCATGCATGGCATTGATCCAATGCACATCTCTAAGAGCACTGTCAATATCTTTGGGTTCAATTTGAGCAATCAGTGCAAAAGAATTTAATTCATTTTCAGCTCTAAAGTGTGATCCGGTCCTAGGAGGGTCATGCAAATTACCAATTATGTTATCTATGGGATGATCTCTATGAAATCTGACATTGATAATTTGATTACCTTGGTTCTCTATTACCTCCTCCTGATCATCAGATTGCTTTGCATTATTTTCTTCAGCTTGATCTTCAGAATCCTCATCTTTCAGAATCTCACCATTATTCTTTTCCCTGCACAAACCATTATCAAATTTAGTCATAGTTTCATCAAAGACCACATGTGGATATTCTTCCATTGTTTTAGAGTTTAAATTATATATCCTATAGGCTCTGGATTTTTCTGAATATCCTACAAATATTCTAGGATCACTTTTAGATTCAAATTTGTCAAGGTCTCTTTTATTATTAACATGCACAAAACATTTACATCCGAAAACCTTGAAATAAGCTAATGAAGGTTTCTTACCCTTGAGATTTTCATAAGGAGTTTTCTGGGTGAATGGCCTTACCATAGCTCTGTTGATAATGTGGCATGCAGTGTTAACTGCTTCAGCCCACAACTTCCTAGGTAGGTTACCTTCTACTAACATGGTCCGAGCCATCTCCACAAGGGTTCGGTTCCTCCTCTCCACTACTCCATTTTGCTCCGGTGTCCTAGGTGAGGAGAACCTATGCGTGATACCATTTTCCCTACAAAAGATTTCAAACTGTGAGTTTTCAAACTCACCACCATGATCAGAAAGAATGTTAAGAATAGAATTGACATTTTCCAATCTAATTTTCAAATAGAACTCTTGAAATTCATTAAAAGTATCATTTTTGTCTGTGAGAAAAAACACCCAAGTAAATCTAGAAAAGGCATCAACAAGTACAAATCTATAGCTTCTTCCTGATAAGCTGATTTATCTTGTAGGTCCAAAAAGATCTATATGAATCAACTCATAAGGTCTAAAAGATAGGTTCTCAGTTTGGGATTTGAATGAGTTCCTGGTTTGCTTGGACTGGGTGCATGCATCACATATTTTATTTTCATTTTTAAAGGAGATTTCAGGGAGTCCTCTAACCATGCAGTGTTTATTCAAATTATGAACAATAGTGTAGCTGGCATGACCTATTCTACGATGCAAGAGATAGGCCAAATCATCTTTATTTACTGTGAGACATAAATTGGAATGTGCAATGTTATCTAAATCTACAAAGTAGATATTATTCACTCTCTTACCAGAAAACTTAACAGTATCAGAATTAGGTTCATAGATGTTATAGCCATGAGAATCAAAAACTACTCTATGACCTTTATCATAAAGCTGGCTGATGCTAAGCAGATTATAAGCAAGACCTTCAACCAGTAATACTTCATCAATACAGCAGGTAGTACACTTACCTACCTTACCTGACCCAATTATTTTTCCTTTGGTATTACCTCCAAAGGTAACCTATCCTACACTCTTTTCGACCAACATATAACATTTTGCCTTCTCCCCAGTCATGTGCCTGGAGCAGCCATTGTCCAAGTACCACATATTATGCTTGGCTGCCAGGCATACCTGCAATGACAATTAAGCAGCAGAATTTGGAACCCAAAAACATTTGGGCTCCAGAACAGAACTAACATTATTTAAGCATGACAACAAATGCTTTGGAATCCACATCTGTTTGGGAGTTGTTTGTTTCTTCTTGTTGTTATTCTTCTTTTCAGCATTTACAGCTTGAATATTTCTTGTTCTGTTCTGTGTTCTGACAATATTGTTATTAACATATTGATCATGTTTGTGCCAGTGCCTAGGCCAATGAGCATTCATTGTAGTGTAGCCAGTGGTGGTCCTAGACTGAATATAGTAACTATGGTTTCTTGAATTTCTATACTCGACTTGCCCATACCACTTCCCACATGAGGTCTGAAATTCTGACTAGGGTGTGAATGATGATCTGACCTTAAACTAGCTCCATCCCTGCCATACCTACTGAATTGATGAGAATGTGTGAATTGGTGTGGAGTGTAAGTTGGAGCTCTAGGATAATAAGATTGATCTGTGTTACTCTTGTTTAAGTCTTGTCTCCTGAACACCTTAGGCCCATTTGCAGTATACATGGGTACATATTGGGTCTTTCTCTAGTTTTTCTGTGGAGACTTGATGAATGTTGTCTGGAATTTTGGTGTATATGAAGGTTGACCTCTAACCTGAAATCTGCTCTTAGGTGTGGGACAGTGTGTGCTACAAGACACATTAATTTTATGTTTTCCCATATCCTTGGCACTGGGCATTTTGAAATTAGCAGACGTTTCAGGAGTATTTCCACTGCTCATTTTAATGAGATGTCATTTTCCCTTTTCTGCCACAAATGAAACAGTCTTGATTTCAAAACTCTTTTTAGCATTATAATTGAAACCTAGCCCCTCTTTTCTAAAGTTCACCTTAGTCCCCAAGAGAGCATTCAGATTGTCATTCCCTTGAGTCATGTTCTCAATAGTTTGTTGTTTGTCCTTGTTTTGTTTTTCTAGATTCTCTACATTCTTCTTCAGCTTAGTGTTTACTCCCAATACAACATCATATTTTTCGTTTACAATTTTCATTTCCTTTTAAAAATTCTGTAATCTAAGCTTCAGAGCATCAACAATATTTTTCAGTATTTCATTTTCTTTTCTAGCATCAATCAAAGCAATTTTTATTTCATCAGATTCAGCACAAGATTTCTTTAAAACATCATTTTCAGTTAGGAGATAGGCAATTTTATCAGACAATGTGGTATCATTTATGATAGAATTAACTTTCCTTTTTAAATGCCTATTCTCCTTTTTAACATCATCAAATTTATCAATAAGTTCAGCATATGCATCCTCCCAATCAGAAATAGTGTATGTCACGCCCCGAACAAGGAGGAAGTATCGGGACGTACAGTTAGGGACACGCTAGCAAGAGAGGGAGCTAAATCTAAAACAATACACAAGTGCTACAAGATGGAAATGCTAAATGATCATTAATAAACCACGACTAATACAATAATCCTCAAGTTCAACTTAATACAACTGGAATAATCAACCACTAAAACTCAATGACATAACTGAAACTAAATGCTCTCCAAAACACAACTAGAACTGATACACTCAAGACATCACTCCTGCCCTTCCCCATCGGTAAGCACGTCACCTGAAAAGCCTGAAAAGGGGGAAACACAACTATGAGTTGACGCTCAGTAGGAAATAACAGACAGGTATAAGTGATTAACAGTTTAATTACATTTTAAAAATGTCATGCTACGAATGACAAAACACTAAAAAGATAACGATGATAACACGAAACAAAATTCGAAGATCTTGCAAGGTCAAGAAATATAATGAATAGATTGGTAAGACAAGAATTTACTACAGGAGATAACGATAAGAAGTTGGCCATATCAAGTCAATTCAAGTCATGTCAAGCACGCATGTATTTTCATTTCCACGTCCAAGTAATCAACAAGTAGAGTAACCACAAGTAGAGTATAGAACAGTAAAGAGTGGAAAGTGAAACGTAGTAGCAAGTAATATAGAGAGTAGTGGAAAGAGTAGTGAGTAGTGGACAGTCCTAGATTTAACACATGTCATAGTACTGGTGCCAAATGCCACACCTAGTCATTCACCTCCCCGGGGGTACACGTAGTGTTCGGGCGCTCTTCCCAGGACCAGACCGAGCCCTTATTTGTTTGCCAGGTATTGATTTCTTTTGGATCAAAGATCCCACGAATCTAGACTTCCACAGTTTATGGCCAGAATTCCAAGGTTTAAGCTAAGTAGCAATAACAACATCAAGTAGGAAAGAGATTCATTTCCAGAATTTCAAGGTAAGTATAATCATAAAGGAGATTGAAATCAAGTCACAACAAGAGTTAATCATGCTACGCTACTGTAAAACAGCAGCAATCAAACAAGCTAATCAACATATTAATCCTAATCACCAAGTTAAGATATCATGCTTAACCATTATCATTTGTATTAGCCAAAGTGCCCACAAGCTAGAACAAGTTATCAAGGTAAAGAACAAGCTCTCACAGGAGTGAGAAAGAATGCATTAACAGAGATTTAGTTACACCATTAATCATTAATTAAGTGAGTTTCTGTTTAATCTTGTATGCATTGAAATGAAGATGGTAAACGGTGCGTTTTTATGCTAAGTTTGCATGTAGGAACCAATCCAAATTTGAAATCAAGAGGGGTACATGAATAGGTCAAAAGTTCTTTAAAATATAATTTCAATGGGTCTAAGTTAAATGGGTTGATTCCCCATTGATTCGGATCCATCTTCGGGTCGAAAAATGAAAAAAATGGTTTTTTTGGTGTATGGGTCGACCCTTGGGGTCGACCCCTGCAAAACGGGGTTCTGGAACTGCATGGGTCGACCCCTGGGGTCGACCCTCGCGTCTGGGCCGAATGGGTAGACCCCAGGGGTCGACCCTCAGGCTGCCTGGATTGCCAGGTGATGGGTCGACCCCTGGGGTCGACCCCTGCAAGAACAGCAACGGCTGTTGCTTCCGGAAAACATGAAATCTCATCCAAATGGGGTTCAAATGAGTTGAAATTAAAACCATATGATCTAGGAATGTTAATGGACATTCTAGGGTCATAAAACTACAATTTGGAAACACTAATTTCATCAGAAATCACAAGAATCACAACCTATTCTATGAAGAACACAAGTAGACCTAGTTCAGGACATACCTCTACTAAATCGTCGAATACTCTCGATATACAAAACCAAATTTGGGGATTTTGGTGTCAAAAGAAAGCTAACTCGATTACGAATCCAACCATGTATGATATGCTTCATGAAGATCAAGTTACATGACTCAAAATGAGCCTGTAATCAAGCTCTAGCTTAAGGAATTCTATATGAAACATGTTCTAGATATATTTTTACAAAACTTCGAAATTCATGATGCATGCTCAATGGAATTTGGGGCTTTCTAAGTTAAATGAAAGATAATAACATGCTGATTACTTCATGTGAATTAATTAAAGTTTGGTTGTTAGATCCTACCTCAAATCGGAGAGAGAAAACTCAAAACCCTAGGATGAAGAACACTTGGACAGCACCTCACAAAAAGCTCGATTTCTCCACGGATACCTAATGAAAGTTGGGGCTTTTGCCACCAATGGATAGAGCTCGATGAGAGGAACAATTTGCTATACTCATGATCAAGATTTGGTTGAGAATTCCTACCTCAATCGATGGATCAAAGAAGGATGAAGGGAAGCCAACGGCCTGCTGACCCACCTCCACAAATCGAACTAGATCTCTCTAGATCCGAAATTTCAGCGAACCCCACAGCAGCCAAATGAAAGAAGACTCCTAGGGCTTCATTTTGATAGCTCATAGAGCTTCTGGAGCCTTCGGAATTGGGAGTATTCGCTGCTGCAAGCCGCGTGTTTAGAAACGGTGCCGAAATCCTTGACTTGACCAAACTATGTCGGCAGCACGTTTTGGGGCTAAGTTTACCTCAAATTGGTTGAGGGTAAATGTTCCTTATATTGTGGCCTTCCATTTGCCCCTGATTTCAGATCATTTGGTTGAGTAATCATGTCGAATTTCGCGTTTTAATCTAAGGGTTAGGTATGAGTCAAAAGTGTGCACATTTGGGTTTGAATTCTAAATAGATCTTACCACGGATTTACCATGGCTTAAAGCCAGAAGGAAAAGTTGTTATCTACATTAATATTAATCTATTTACTATTTTTACAGATTTTTCTAAGGTAGTCTAATTTTTACTTATACTATTCCGTAATTAATTAAATGTTAAGTTCGGAAGACTAAGTTCACTAATTCGGCATAATAAATGATTTTCTTAGGCTTAAATGTAGAAGACAAAGTTGCTAAACAAAATTAGTTCTACAAGATGTGATTTTTGGGTATTTTTAGAAAATAGTTGAAAAATGACTTATTCTATTAATTAATTAATTAATCTAATTAATTTGGATAATTCTCATTAATTTCGAATAACTTCAAATAAATTCCAAATAATTGCGAATAACTTTCTAAATAAATTTCTAAGGAATTTGGGGTCTTACAGCCTCCCCTACTTAAAGGAATTTGGTCCTCCAAATTCACTGCACTAAAACTGAGAGTAGAAAAAGATCGCTCACCTAGAATAGATCGGGATACCGCTTTCGCATAGTCTCTTCAGATTCCCATGTAGCTTCTTCGGTCCCACGCCGACTCCACTGAATCTTGACCATCGGTATCGAACGATTCCGGAGTTATTGTTGCTTCCGGTCCAGAATCTTGACAGGTCTTTCCTCATAGGTCAAATCTTCCTTCAGTTCAAAATCCACCTGCTGAATGATATGAGTGGAATCGTACACATATTTCCGTAACATAGACACATGGAAAACATTGTGTACGCCAGACAAATGAGGTGATAAAGCCAGTCTGTATGCCACCTCTCCCACTCTATCTAGAATCTCGAATGGACCAATGTACCTCGGACTCAGCTTGCCATGAATGCCAAATCTTCGGATCCCTCTCGCCGGAGAGACCTTTAAGAACACATGCTCGCCAACCTGAAATTCCAATGCCCTTCTCCTGTTGTCGGCATAACTCTTCTGTCTCGACTGGGCTACTTGTAACCGGTCTCGGATAACACGGATGTTCTGTGATGATTCCGAAACAAGATCTGGTCCAAACCACTGTTTCTCACCTACCACGTCCCAACACAACGGGGAACGACAACTTCTACCATATAGTGCTTCAAAAGGAGCCATCTGAATACTAGATTGATAGCTGTTATTGTAGGCAAATTCAATTAATGCCAAATGCTCACTCCAATTACCACCGAAATCAATCATGCAAGCTCGTAACATATCTTCCACTATCTGATTGGTTCCTTCAGTCTGTCCATCTGTCTGTGGATGAAAAGCAGTACTGAAATTCAGACGAGTACCCAAAGACTCTTGCAGTCCCTTCCAGAAATGTGAAGTAAATCTGGGGTCTCGATCAGATACTATATTCACTGGAATACCATGCAATCTCACCACTTCCTTTATATACAAAGCAGCCAATACATCAATCGTCCACTTGGACTTAATTGGTAAGAAATGAGCCGACTTTGTCAAACGATCGACAATCACCCATATCACATCAAATCCACCACGAGTCCTAGGTAGACCCATAATGAAATCCATGCCAATGCTTTCCCACTTCCATTGGGGTATGTCAAGTGGTTTCAATTTCCCTGCTGGTCTGAAATGTTCGGCCTTAACTTGCTGACATACCAAACATCTGCTCACAAAATCTGCAACTTCTCTTTTCATATTCGGCCACCAAAAGGACCTTTTCAAATCTCGGTACATCTTAGTGCCTCCAGGATGAATGGTATATCTGGATCTATGAGCTTCCTCAAGAATTTTGTTCTTTATTGTAGCCTCATCTGGAACACAAGTTCTGCCTTTAAATAATAATCTACCATCATCGGCCAACATGAAGTCAGGTCTGCTGCTCAAGTTTCCCTTGATCTCTACCAACTCGGGATCATTATCTTGCAAGGACTTGATCTCTATTAATAATTCAGGTTTAAGTTGAATCTGAGCAATCAAGATCCGATCATTGTCAATATTGAGATCCAGACTAGATAACTGTTCCAACAATCTCCATTCTTGTAACATGAGACTTGACAGTCTAGCTACCGACTTCCGGCTTAATGCATCTGCCACAACATTACCTTTGCCAGGATGATACTCAATCGAGAAGTCGAAGTCTTTCAAGTACTCCAACCATCTCCGCTGCCTCATGTTGAGTTCCTTCTGAGAAAATAAATACTTCAAACTCTTATGATCTGAAAACACTGTGAAGGTTTCTCCATATAAGTAATGCCTCCATATCTTCAAAGCAAACACGACTGCAGCAAGTTCCAAATCATGAACAGGATAATTATCTTCGTGCTTCCTCAACTGCCTAGAGGAATAGGCAATCACCTTCCCATGCTGCATGAGTACACAGCCTAAGCCAATACCTGAAGCATCAGTATAAACAACAAATCCTCCTTCACCAGAAGGTAGAGCCAAAACAGGTGCAGTAGTCAAACACTCCTTCAGAGTCCGAAAGCTTCGCTGACAATCATCTGACCAATCAAACTTATTCTCCTTGCGGGTTAATCTTGTCATAGGTACTGCAATCTTGGAGAAATCTTGAATAAATCTTCGATAATAGCCTGCCAGGCCTAGGAAACTTCTAACTTCAGTTGCACTAGTAGGCTGCTCCCAATTCTTCACTGCCTCAATCTTCGAAGGATCAACAGAAATACCTTCCTTGGTGATAATATGTCCGAGAAAGGACACTTCTTGTAGCCAGAACTCACACTTACTGAACTTAGCATATAGATGATGATCTCTCAATAGTTGCAATGCCATTCTCAGATGCTCAGTATGCTCCTCCTCATTCTTAGAATAAATCAGGATGTCATCAATAAAGACTACGACCCATTGATCAAGATAGGGCCGAAATACATCGTTCATCAACTGCATGAAAGCTGCTGGAGCATTCGTTAGACCAAAAGGCATAACGACAAATTCAAAATGACCATACCTGCTGCGGAAAGCTGTTTTATAAATGTCCTCTTCCTTAATCCGCAACTGGTGATATCCAGATCGAAGATCGATCTTAGAGAAATATTGAGCTCTCGCTATCTGGTCAAATAACTCGTCAATCCTCGGCAAGGGATATTTGTTCTTGACAGTCTACTGGTTTATTTGTCGATAATCAATGCACAACCTCATCGAACCATCTTTCTTCCTGACGAATAACACAGGGGCTCCCCACGGAGAAGTACTAGGACGAATAAAACCCTTCTCGAGTAATTCCATCAGTTGCTGCTTCAGTTCCCTTAGTTCCGCAGGAGACATACGATAAGGAGCCTTAGAAATAGGAGCTGTGTCAGGAATAAGATCAATAGAAAAGATAACTTCCCGCTCAGGCGGAAGTCCTGGTAGTTCTTCTGGAAAGACATCAGGAAAATCTCGGACAACAGGAATGTCCTTGATCTCCATCTGCTGCTCAGGAGTTGCGCAAACAAAGGCTAGAAAAGCCTCACACCCATGCCTCAAAAGCTTATCAGCTCGAAGAGCCGAGATGAGCGGTACGGAGTTATGGTGCTTGACTCCCGTAAAAGATAAACCAGAATGTCCAGTAAAAGTCATTGAGCTAGAACTACAGTGAACATTGGCCTCATACTTGGCCAACCAATCTGCTCCTAGGATTACATCATAATCCTTCATATCCATGCAGACCAAATCTGCTGGAAAGTTCTGTTCACCAATCATAACCTTACTAGAAGGATAGAAATACTGGATTGATGATCTAGTGCCAATAGGGGTTGAAATCTCTAACGGAGTATTCATCAAAACAAGTTCCACAGCTAATGACTTTGCAAATCTCCGTGAAATAAAAGAATGTGTTGCACCAGTATCAAAGAGAGCAAATGCGGGCTTATCGATTATAGTAAGGGTACTTTCGATGAGTCCGCCATCATCAGAAATCCCAGTTTCATCTGCATGTAAAGCTTGAAGCTCGCCTTGTGGTTTCTTGAAGACTAGAGGTTTTGCCGGTGTAGCTTGCTCCGATATGAGAGGACAATTGGGGATACGGTGCTCCTTACTTCCACATCGCAAACAGGCGCCTAGCTTGCGCCAGCACTCCTCTATCTTGTGACTCGGACGATCACAATAGTTGCACACGCCCTTGAATGGAACAATAGGGCCAGGCTTCTTGTCTTCATGCCACGGTGTCTTGCCCTTCCACGATCTGGACCCGCTCCACGAACCAGGTCCACTAATAGGCCTCTTCTTGGTATACCCGGGTTTGACACTCCAGGAACCCGTAGGTAATTCTTTCTTGGTGCCTTTCCCACGGATTCTCTCCGTCATCTCAAGAGTATCCTCCAGAACTTGCGCTTTCCTTACCATCTCGGAATAAGTGGAAATCTCCATCGGTGCCAATTGGTTGATATAATGAAGCTTCAATCAATTGAGAAAGCGCTTCGCCTTCATCTTCTCGGTGGAAATGAGATGAGTAACATAACGAGAAAGCCGTGCAAATTGAGCCTCATACTCTGCCACGGACAAACCTCGCTGTTTCAGGGCCGCGAACTCTACCGCTTTCTTCTCTTGCACTCTATTAGAAAAATACTTGATGTTGAAGAATTCTTCGAACTCTTCCCACATAACTTGCCGATCACCGAGAGTTACCTTGATAGAATCCCACCAAGTACGTGCATCATGTTCCAACTGAAATGTGGACAAAAGGACACGCTCCTGGTTGGTGCATTGCATAACTTCAAGGATTCTCCCCATCTCATCTAGCCAGTGCTCGGCTTGGTCGGGGTCAGTCGAACCAGCGAATCTAGGCGGATTCATTCCGCGGAAGTTCCGGTATAGATCACCGGTGCCATGCTGTGCCGCTCCTGCCTGAGCTACTTGCTGAAGGGCCTGAGTAAGGCTTTGAACCATACGCTGCAGGTTCCTCCATTCAGCACGATCAGCTGCCATCTACACGAGAAATAGGTTACTTAGGTTTAATCAAGATAAATAAAGCACGATTAAGGAATGAACTTAACCCAAGTTCTACCCATTCTTACCAGGTCAGGTCCTAGACTTTTACAAGGTTAGGGATCTAGTGCACCTAGACACGACCAAAACTCGGTACCTGGCGGAGGTAATCGGTCCGAAGACCACTCGCGCAAGTGTGCGACCTTCCCGATAGGCATAGCCTAACGTTCGGACAACACCTTTTGATATACCGATTATTGGGATGCAATGCAAGAAACCTACAACTTAGGAAACCTAGGAATGGGAAACCTAGGGCTCTGATACCAACTAAACTGTCACGCCCCGAACAAGGAGGAAGTATCGGGACGTACAGTTAGGGACACGCTAGCAAGAGAGGGAACTAAATCTAAAACAATACACAAGTGCTACAAGATGGAAATGCTAAATGATCATTAATAAACCACGACTAATACAATAATCCTCAAGTTCAACTTAATACAATTGGAATAATCAACCACTAAAACTCAATGACATAACTGAAACTAAATGCTCTCCAAAACACAA
This sequence comes from Amorphophallus konjac, assembly GCA_022559845.1. NCBI lineage: Eukaryota > Viridiplantae > Streptophyta > Magnoliopsida > Alismatales > Araceae > Amorphophallus > Amorphophallus konjac. Next base: position 141,173,554 of record CM040125.1, on the reverse strand, counting down.
CTAGAACTGATACACTCAAGACATCACTCCTGCCCTTCCCCATCGGTAAGCGCGTCACCTGAAAAGCCTGAAAAGGGGGAAACACAACTATGAGTTGACGCTCAGTAGGAAATAACAGACAGGTATAAGTGATTAACAGTTTAATTACATTTTAAAAATGTCATGCTACGAATGATAAAACACTAAAAAGATAACGATGATAACACGAAACAAAATTCGAAGATCTTGTAAGGTCAAGAAATATAATGAATAGATTGGTAAGACAAGAATTTACTACAGGAGATAACGATAAGAAGTTGGCCATATCAAGTCAATTCAAGTCATGTCAAGCACGCATGTATTTTCATTTCCACGTCCAAGTAATCAACAAGTAGAGTAACCACAAGTATAGTATAGAACAGTAAAGAGTGGAAAGTGAAACGTAGTAGCAAGTAATATAGAGAGTAGTGGAAAGAGTAGTGAGTAGTGGACAGTCCTAGATTTAACACATGTCATAGTACTGGTGCCAAATGCCACACCTAGTCATTCACCTCCCCGGGGGTACACGTAGTGTTCGGGCGCTCTTCCCAGGACCAGACCGAGCCCTTATTTGTTTGCCAGGCATTGATTTCTTTTGGATCAAAGATCCCACGAATCTAGACTTCCACAGTTTATGGCCAGAATTCCAAGGTTTAAGCTAAGTAGCAATAACAACATCAAGTAGGAAAGAGATTCATTTCCAGAATTTCAAGGTAAGTATAATCATCAAGGAGATTGAAATCAAGTCACAACAAGAGTTAATCATGCTGCGCTACTGTAAAATAGCAGCAATCAAACAAGCTAATCAACATATTAATCCTAATCACCAAGTTAAGATATCATGCTTAACCATTATCATTTGTATTAGCCAAAGTGCCCACAAGCTAGAACAAGTTATCAAGGTAAAGAACAAGCTCTCACAGGAGTGAAAAAGAATGCATTAACAGAGATTTAGTTACACCATTAATCATTAATTAAGTGAGTTTCTATTTAATCTTGTATGCATTGAAATGAAGATGGTAAACGGTGCGTTTTTATGCTAAGTTTGCATGTAGGAACCAATCCAAATTTGAAATCAAGAGGGGTACATGAATAGGTCAAAAGTTCTTAAAAATATAATTTCAATGGGTCTAAGTTAAATGGGTTGATTCCCCATTGATTCGGATCCATCTTCGGGTCGAAAAACGAAGAAAATGGTTTTTTTGGTGTATGGGTCGACCCTTGGGGTCGACCCCTGCAAAACGGGGTTCTGGAACTGCATGGGTCGACCCCTGGGGTCGACCCTCGCATCTGGGCCGAATGGGTCGACCCCAGGGGTCGACCCTCGGGCTGCCTGGATTGCCAGGTGATGGGTCGACCCCTGGGGTCGACCCCTGCAAGAACAGCAACGGCTGTTGCTTCCGGAAAACATGAAATCTCATCCAAATGGGGTCCAAATGAGTTGAAATTAAAACCATATGATCTAGGAATGTTAATGGACATTCTAGGGTCATAAAACTACAATTTGGAAACACTAATTTCATCAGAAATCACAAGAATCACAACCTATTCTATGAAGAACACAAGTAGACCTAGTTCAGAACATACCTCCACTAAATCGTCGAATACTCTCGATATACAAAACCAAATTTGGGGATTTTGGTGTCAAAAGAAAGCTAACTCGATTACGAATCCAACCATGTATGATATGCTTCATGAAGATCAAGTTACATGACTCAAAATGAGCCCGTAATCAAGCTCTGGCTTAAGGAATTCTATATGAAACATGTTCTAGATATATTTTTACAAAACTTCGAAATTCATGATGCATGCTCAATGGAATTTGGGGCTTTCTAAGTTAAATGAAAGATAATAACATGCTGATTACTTCATGTGAATTAATTAAAGTTTGGTTGTTAGAACCTACCTCAAATCGGAGAGAGAAAACTCAAAACCCTAGGATGAAGAACACTTGGACAGCACCTCACAAAAAGCTCGATTTCTCCACGGATACCTAATGAAATTGGGGCTTTTGCCACCAATGGATAGAGCTCGATGAGAGGAACAATTTGCTATACTCATGATCAAGATTTGGTTGAGAATTCCTACCTCAATCGATGGATCAAAGAAGGATGAAGGGAGGCCAACGGCCTGCTGACCCACCTCCACAAATCGAACTAGATCTCTCCAGATCCGAAATTTCAACGAACCCCACAGCAGCCAAATGAAAGAAGACTCGTAGGGCTTCATTTTGATAGCTCATAGAGCTTCTGGAGCCTTCGGAATTGGGAGTATTCGCTGCTGCAAGCCGCGTGTTTAGAAACGGCGCCGAAATCCTTGACTTGACCAAACTATGTCGGCAGCACGTTTTGGGGCTAAGTTTACCTCAAATTGGTTGAGGGTAAATGTTCCTTACATTGTGGCCTTCCATTTGCCCCTGATTTCAGATCATTTGGTTGAGTAATCAGGTCGAATTTCGCGTTTTAATCTAAGGGTTAGGTATGAGTCAAAAGTGTGCACATTTGGGTTTGAATTCTAAATAGATCTTACCACGGATTTACCATGGCTTAAAGCCAGAAGGAAAAGTTGTTATCTACATCAATCTTAATCTATTTACTATTTTTACAGATTTTTCTGAGGTAGTCGAATTTTTACTTATACTATTCCGTAATTAATTAAATGTTAAGTTCGGAAGACTAAGTTCACTAATTCGGCATAATAAATGATTTTCTTAGGCTTAAATGTAGAAGATAAAGTTGCTAAACAAAGTTAGTTCTACAAGATGTGATTTTTGGGGATTTTTAGAAAATAGTTGAAAAATGACTTATTCTATTAATTAATTAATTAATCTAATTAATTTGGATAATTCTCATTAATTTCGAATAACTTCAAATAAATTCCAAATAATTGCGAATAACTTTCTAAATAAATTTCTAAGGAATTTGGGGTCTTACAGTGTAATTCTCAAAGGGAGAGGTTACCTGATCATCTTCATCACTTTCATTGTTCTTGGCCATTAGACAGATTTGGCTTCTTTCCTGTTCACTTTCAGAGGTGCAGCTGTGACTACCCTCATCCTCATCACTCCAAGTACTAATCATAGCCTTTCTGTTATTGTTCTTCATCTTTGGCTTTTCTTTTTGAAGCTCTTGACAATCTGCCTTCAGGTGGCCAGATCTCTTGCACTGATAGTAAACATTAGTATCATTCTTTTTGGCAGAATTAGATTTATACCTTGAATGTCTCCTGCCAGCCGGATTTTTCCTTCTAAATTGTCTTCCTTCTTTTCTCAGAAATCTTTTAAACTGACGGGTCAGCATAGCAAACTGATCATTTTCAATTTCTGTTCAGAAGAGCTACTTCCACTGGATGACCCCTAGCTACTAGATGCTACATTCAATGCAATGGGTTTCTTCTTTTTCTCTAACTCATCTGATCGAGGTAGATTCATCTCATAGGCCATGAGAGAACCTATCAGCTCATCCACTGCTATAGAAGCTAAATTCCTAGACTCCTCAATCACGGTGACCTTAGTATGCCATATAGGAGTCAGAGAACGCCGAATTTTCCTCACCAACTCATAATCACTATAATTCTTACCCAAGCTTCTAAGACTGTTGGTAATGTGTGGACGCACTTCTTATTAAAAATTGTCGGTTGTTCGTTTATTGGGGTTTATTAAGTGCGAGGGCGTGCCAGTCACCTAGGTGACGATTTATTGTGCGCGCGATCTGACTAATCAGACAATTATGTAGTTTGTGTCGGGACCAAAACCCGCCGTGTCGTGAAGGCCACGGTGCTATTTACATCCCCCATACGGGGGAACACCCTTGATTGATTGCTGGGAATAAGGGCCCTACGGCCTAAAGAGAATACTAATAATGCAGGAGGATAGTGAAAGACGAACTATGCTAGAAACCCGTATCGGGACGTGAATGTTCAGACTATGTCGGCCACACATGGGCCACTTCATGTTCGGACGAAGGTCCGTGTTTATAGCATAAAAGACGGTAACAAAACAGCGCAGATGTCTGCCACGAACAAGGCAAGTTTAAGGAGAATGCGGGATTGGATCCCGGTAAGGACGGGTCAAGTTGATAGACTGTTCGCCGGAGATGATTTCAGACTATGGCCATGTCAGAAATTCCGTAAACCACGTCCGATACCATAAGGCGTCGTTGATTTTCTCTTTGCACCCAGTCCGAGGGAGTGAATTACTAAGTGCGTAGCCCGAGCTCACTAACGTGCACCCTAACACACGGATCGACCTGTGCGGTCAGGTCGCGGGGATCGACCTGCCCGGTCAGGTCGCAGGGGTTAAGGGGGCAGTGCCCCTTGCGGGGGTTTCCGGGGGCAGCGCCCCCAGAACAAAATTTTAATTGAAGCACGAGTAATAGAGTTCCTTTCATTTTTTTTGGCATTGATCTTCGCATTCTTTTTTTGTTTGAACCTTTCTCTGCTTTTTATTATTATTATTTACCTCCCCCTCTTTATATAAAAGAGGCGCGCCGGGTAAGGACTTCAAAGGAGGGAGCCGGATAAGGGAGCACAAGGGGAGGCACGCCGGTTATGGATATTACAAGGGGGGGGGGGGCGCCGGTTATGGTATTACAAGGGGGGGGCGCCGAATAAGGGAGCACAAGGGGGGCGCGCCGGATTAGCCAAGAACAGGAGGGCGCGCCGGATTGAGGCTAAAGGGGGCACACTATTCATTTCAGGAGTTCGAAGATGGTTTTGAGTGTGAAGCTAATCCGACGCGGGGGGGGTAGTGCGCCGGATTAAACTGCGCCGGATTAGGGCGCGCCGGGTTAATCTCTGTGGGTTTGATTTCATTCTGTTTGATTCTTTTCGCTTCTGTTCTTGTTTCTTCAACCTGTAGATTGATGTTTGATTGGTTTATTCATTTAATTGATGGATTAAGTTGATAGAGAAGGAGGTTAAAGCCTTTTAATCATTTATTAAGATGAACGAGCATGAAGATTGAATGTTTTATTAGGAGGGTTTATGCAGGAACTCATAGGTTTAGGTTGATTCAACGGTTTCAGACATACGCTGTGCTTACTCCCAGAGAGCTTAGCTTGTTAGTCTATTCTTTTGTGTTCTTCGTCTGGCAAAATTTGGGCAGCATCTCCCCCGGACTAAGGTTTTGCCTGAGAAAAATGGGGAACACCAAACGGATTGCTCCGGGGTGAACCTCAAAACTCGGAGTGAGGCCTCCGTTAACCCGTAAGCGCTTGTGGAGGCTCGAGGACTAGCCTTCAAGAGCTCCCGCAGCTTACAGGTGGTGATTTCGTGAACGGGACAAATGTATGCCACAAGAGGGCTATGAATGTTCATCCATCACGTGGATTCCTTTGAAGGCCATACCATAGAGAGGTAGGCCTCAAAGACTCTAGATGAATAGAAAGTGAAGAAGGGAGGCAGAGGCTAAACAAAGAACAGGAAGCTCGCAAAAGGACACTTCTTTTTATTCATCCACATAAACGGGGGAAGGCTTTTAACACAGAGAAGGTTCATCTCGAGATAAAAAAAGAAATACATTGCAGGGGGGGCAAGAATACATCGACAGAGAAGGGGAAGAGATCACAGGCTCTTTCCCCTCCGACTCACCTCTCACTCTCACTCCCCTCTCTTCACCTCACCTCTCTGGAACGGGGATTAAGCCTTTCTTCTCTTCGGCTGGGCTCCTCTTTTCGGCAGCTCTCACCTCCGAACAACCGCCCAACCATCCAGCAGCTAGCCATTTTTTTTCTGACGGGTTTGTCATATATATGGAGGTGGGGGAAGAAATCTCTCAATCCCCCTTCCCTTTCATTCCATTCTTCTCATCCTCTCCGTGTCTGAAGCTCTCGAGTGGCCTGTAGGTGGAGGGGTTGATAGAGTAGGCAAGCTGCCTCCACGAGATTGGCCGACGGTGACCAACGAAGAAGCGACGTTCGGTGCGGGGCTCGAAGCCTTCCATTCCTGGGAGCAAGAAGGGCTCAGGCAGTTGCACGCCGGTCAGGTGCAGGTTGTTCGGCCATTTCAGGTAAGTTCTCTTTGTTCGCACCCCAAAACAGGGGATCGGACTGAAGATGGGACAGCAGTTTGGTTAAAACGGCGCGGGGGGTGAGCGCGCCGGTTTAGGACCAAAAGAGGAGCGCGCCGGTTTAACAAGGGAAGGAGGGGCACGCCGGATTAAGATGTTGAAGGGGCGCACTGGTTTAAGGCCCTTCCGCGCCGTTTTAAGCCTCGAATGGATTCTTTTCGAAGTCGCAGCCATTTATTCGAGTGTTGGCGCTCCTGGAATGTTCTAGTTGCAATGCATGGCCTCTGTAATATTTCCTTTGCAGCCTTTGGGGTTTGGTCCCATACTTTGTGTGACTTTCGGTGCATCCCGAGACTATGCCGGAGTTCCTAACTTTTCTTTGATTCAGCTCTCAACATGGCCGGTCGGAGAGTTGTAGCCGTATCTTCTGCCTGGGGCTCCCTTAACGGGTAGCAGGCCACCAAGCGAGTTCTCGTCCTGATCGGGCAAGGCGAGAGGTTTATTCGGCATTTCCATCTTCAGCTTGCTCTCGAGTGTCGAGACGTGCATGACATATGATCGACACCGTCATTTTTTGATGTCCACAAATGCCCCCCACTCGTGGGCGGTGCAAGCGAGGGACGAGTGCGCGGGACCTGCGAGTGTAGAATTCTTTGACAAGATATTTGTTCTTCCGGGTTGGCAGAATGCCGGTCCGGTGTAAATTCGCGGGAGAGTGCTCACTCCTTCAACGAAGGGATGATGGAACCGCTCCACCGCGTGCGCACGTGGACCAAGAGTCCTTTATTCATCAACTCAGATGAAGGGTCCGAGTCGGAGCCGATGGGGTTTCTTTTGTTCATCAATCCGGACAGAAGGTCAGAGCCGAAGTAAAAGGGGTTCTTTCTGTTCATCGACTTGGACGGAAGGTCCGAGCCAAAGCAAAGGAGTTATTTTATTCATCGGCTTGGACGGAAGGTCTGGGCCGAAGGAAAGAAATTCTTTTTATTCATCGACTTGGACGGAAGGTCCGAGCCGAAGCAAAGGAGTTCTTTTGTTCATCGACTTGGATGGACGGTCCGAGCCGAAGCAAAGGAGTTCTTTTGTTCATCGACTTGGATGGAAGGTCCGGGCCGAAGCAAAGGAGTTCTTTTTATTCATTGACTTGGACGGAAGGTCCGAGCCAAAGCAAAGGAGTTCTTTTGTTCATCGACTTGGACGGAAGGTCCAAGCCGAAGCAAAGGAGTTCTTTTGTTCATCGACTTGGACGGAAGGTCCGAGCCGAAGCAAAGGAGTTCTTTTTATTCATTGACTTGGACAGAAGGTCTGACCCAAAGGTTAATTCACCGGTGGGACTGGAGATTGCAATATTGGGGGTGGTTTATTCATTGGCACCGGGCTAGTGCCAAAGCAAAGGTCTTTTTGTTCATGGAACAAGACGAAAGGTCTGGGCCATTGGTTTATTCGTTGATGCCGATAGGAAGTCGGAGACCAACGTGGTTTATTCATTGACACGGGGTTAGTGTCAAAGCAAGGGTCTTTTTGTTCATGGAAGCAGACGAAAGGTCCGGGCCACTGGTTTATTCGTCGATGCCGACAGGAAGTCGAAGACCGACATGGTTTGTTCATTGACACGGGGTTAGTGCCAAAGCAAGGGTCTTTTTATTCATGGAACCAGATGAAAGGTCTGGGCCACTGGTTTATTCATCGATACTGACAGAGTGTCAGAGACCGACATGGTTTATTCATTGACATACGGTTAGTGCCAAAGCAAGGGTCTTTTTGTTCATGGAACCAGACGAAAGGTCCGGGCCACTGGTTTATTCATCGATGCCGACAGGAAGTCGGAGACCGACATGGTTTGTTCATTGACACGGGGTTGGTGCCAAAGCAAAGGTCTTTTTATTCATGGAACCGGGCGAAAGGTCCGGGCCACTAGTTTATTCATCGATGTCGACAGGAAGTCAGAGACCGACATGGTTTGTTCATTGACACGGGGTTGGTGCCAAAGCAAAGTGTCTTTTTGTTCATGGAACCAGACGAAAGGTCCGGGCCACTGGTTTGTTTATCGATGCCGACCGGGAGTCGGAGACCGACGTGGTTTGTTCATTGACACGGGGTTGGTGCCAAAGCAAGGGGAAAGGTTGATTCCCCCAATCCCGGACAAAAGGTTCGGGTGGGGTGTCCTTCGTCCGTACCGACAAGCTGTCGAGCGCTTACATGGCTGATTCGTTTATTGGGATACTCAAAGATAAGAGTGAGTGTTAATAAAGGGAGACTGATTCCTCCCCTCCTTTTCCCTCTTCTTTTTTCTTTTCTTTTCTTTCTTTTTTTTCTTTTCTATTTTTTTTTCTTTTGTTCTTCTTCTTCTTTCTTTTTTTTCTTTTTGTTCTTCTCTCCTTTTTTTTGTTCTCTCTTTCTTTTTGAAATGCAAGATAGATAGTGCCCAAACCATCTGGACAATACTAATGCAAATTCGCCCGGGGCGGGGCAGAGAAATGCATCATTCATTGAATGGGGGAATCGGAGCATGGTACAACCTTAAATGCCTACCATTGAGGGGCGAAAACTGAACCTCCCCCCGATAGTTGACGATTACATACGCTCCACCCTCGTAGACCTTCTGGACTACATAGGGTCCAAGCCAATTCTCATTCAGCTTGCCCTTGGGATTGGAAGCCATGACTTCTCTTCTCTTCACCATAATGAGGTCACCCTTCTTGAATTCGCGTTCCTTGATGAGCTTGTCGAAGGCGCTAGCTATCCGGGCCTGATAGACCTGGATGTTCTTCTGGGCTTGGAGCCGTTTCCCCTCTAAGTTGGAGAGCTCTTCGAGCCTTCGCTCGACATTTGTTTGTTCTTCCCGGACCAACCTGTGCTGAATTGCAACCCGAAGGGAGGGTATTTTTAGCTCGATGGGGACAATTGCCTCTGAGCCATACACCAAGGAGATGGGTGAACAACCCGTTGGAGTTTTGTATATAGTTCGGTACGCCCACAAGGCCTCGTACATTTTCTCTTCCCAGTCTCTCTTGTTGGAACTAACAATTTTGGACAGGAGAGTACAAAGAGTTTTATTGAAAGCTTCAGCCAAGCCATTGGCCTGTGGGTTGTAGGGGGTTGACGTCCTCCAATCGATCTTGTATTTCTCTGCTAGCCGGTAGACTTTCTGGTTGCGGAAGTGGCTTCCATTATCTGAGATAATTCGGTTAGGAGTGCCAAACCAGAATATGATGTTGCGGCGGATAAACCTGGCAACGATTTCCCCGGTCACTTCTTTCAAAGCAACAGCCTCCGCCCAGCAGGAGAAGTAATCAGTTGCGGCCAAGATGTACTTGCACCCAGCGGATGATGCGGGTAGTGGACCCACGACGTCTATTCCCCATTGGGCAAAAGGCCAGCTGGGCAGTGCTAGATGCAGTGGCACGGGCGGTCTTCTAGGCACCGTCGCGTGCTCCTGGCATTTCTGACAAGACTTGGCATACTTGCAGCAGTCGTCGAACATTGTCGGCTAATAGTAGCCGAGCTTCTTTATTTCAATTTTCATTTTCGGTCCTGCCTGATGTGCACCAATCGTTCCGGCGTGAACCTCTTTCATGACTTTCCAAGCCTCTTCAGTGGATAAACATCGGAGGAGCACCTTCCATTTGGCGTCTGCCATAATTCGGAATAGGATCCCATTCCGGACCTCATAAGAGTCCTTTGTTATAATTAACTTGATCTTCTCTTCCCTTTGCCTGGGCAGTTGCTGATATTTAAACCACTGCAAAAGGGGGTCCCTCCAGTCGGGTAGGCTAATGGCTTCCGCTGTGGCGGCCTCAAGTTCTTCTTCTTCTGGCCCTTCTATCATGCTAGGCACTTGGCGTTGATTCACCACCATGACGCTGAGGGATCCATCTGGTGGGACTGCCAATGAACTTGCCAATTTCGCCAGTGCATCTGTCACGCCCCGAACCGATAGCAGCGGAACGTGTCGTTTGCTCGAAACGTGGCAGTTAAACAGTCGTGAATGATCAAGAGCAATCGCATAAGACAAAAATAATTTTGAACAACAATAGAAATTTTATTTCTAATATAAATCTCTTACAAGAACTTGTTTTCCAACTTAGAGACTCCAACACAATGGAAAGGAAGGGAACGACATACTACAGACTTAGACAAGATAACTGGATAAGAGACGATAAGCTAACTTAGCTAGACAATACTATCTAGACTCAAGAAAGATAAAAGACTCAGGTTCACTAGTTTCCGAAGCTCGCTTGCGCACTTGTCCCTCCCGTGTGAGTCTCGGTCTCGCTAGCCACCTGATTACCTGAAAAATGTTGGAATAAAACGGAGTGAGCGAACGCTCAGTAGGAATTATATCTTAAGAACTAGCAATGGGTTTAAGTAATTACAATTTTTCACATGTAAATGCAATATGGCTATGCATGTAGAATTAACCGAGCAAGTGAAATAAAACTAGCAAGAATTGACAATTTCATATAAAAACTTTCAAGCAAGAGATATCCAAGAGAGATTTATAGAATATTGGCTATTTCACGCAAGTACTTTGCCCGTATCGGGCCACGCTAGTAAAGTCACGCAAGTCGAGTCACGCACGCAAGAAAAAGAGAGAGAGTGTGTGGAATGCCAAAGATCAAGAGAGAAAGTACTTCGGTGCAATGCTAGACACCGTGATCATTACAACTCCCATGGGCACTAGTACTTTTGGGTGCTCCTCCCAGGACCAGATCGGACCCTTATATGCACAGCATTAAAGATAGATCTAGACATCCACGATAGTTTATAGCCAATAAGGAGTTTCAAGAACAAGCTTTAATAGGATGATAAGATGAGATTTTCATGGAATTCAAGGGCAAGGCCCTTGAGTATGGACATTCTTGCGATAAAAGCCTCGCGAAGCATATAAACCACGACATGTCGATAAACTAGGCGGAATTGGTTCCCTAATTGGGTACCATGACAATTAAGTGTCCATATCCAGATGGTCACCTATTTGATATAGAATTGAGGTCTACAAGAACAGCCTATTAATGGCATGATGTTCTTACCCCATTAAGAATATTCTCATGATATCCATTAGCATATCATAAGGGCCGGTATACCATGTTTCTATAGAGTGACATGGCAAAATAGTGTGAAAGGTTTTTATGGTACAACCCGCTCAGTCGGCCTTGAGGGAATCCAAGGCTCGAGGAGTCTTACGGAGGTCTCTTTGACTAACTTGCTAGTCCAAAGGAACGGAATGTTCAATGGAGAGCTTGTATGTCAACGAGAATTGAGGGGTAATTGATAAAACATCATAAAACATGGGACTATATTCACAGAATGGAAATATAGTGCCTAATAATAGAATGATATATATAAAACCCTCGGTTATCAGAAAACAGTTTAAAATAATTATACAGGAAATTAGCGACTTCCTCTAAGTCGTTACCTATCAAATTAACGCCTTTTACAGGGGCGTTTATTTACAATTTGACGACTTATACAGCAGTCGTCCATTATATTTTCTATTTTGCATAAATTTCTAATTTCTGGAATTTTCATGAAACGCGCCTTAGGCAGGGACGTTACTTTCAAATTAGCGCCCTTTGGTGGGGCGTCAGTTCTATAAGAAACGGCCTGCATCAGGTCGTTAATTCAAGATGTTCCAGGATTAATATGAATCGGTGGTAATTTCAAGGTCAATAAAATTTAAGTAAACTAGTACAGGGTCAAGACAAGAAAAATAGCAGGATTTGATATATGTGATCATGCATTGAATTACCTTACAGGTTTCATAATTATTCAATTTCTAAACATGAGTATTAAATAATTATCTGAAATTAACGCCTCTTGTGTCGGGCGTCCTTTCTTGAATTAGTGCCCTAAGCTGGGTCGCTTCTTTCCAAAAGTCACAGAAAATATTGAAAGCTCATGAAACTATATGCATGCACGAATATATGTTATCAATATGATTTCATAAGTTACTTTGGGCTACAATCCTTGAGAAAACCTACCTGACTGATCTGGGTGAAGACACGGTTAGGATTTGTGAAGAGAAAATGATACTCTGTTTGCAACAGAGTCTTCTGATCACCGGAAGAAGAAGATGATGATGAAGAACTCCACGTCCTTCAACTATATGAGAGTTCCTTCTCGATGCAGGCAACCTACAGGAGAATAAGATGAAGAAGCATTAATTTTCTTCATAATACTCAACTGAAGGCAGAGGAAGAAGAACACCTGTTCTTCACGGTTGACAGCAGCAGCACGATGAAACAGATCGCCAAAATAGCGGTCTAGGTCGATCGGGAGGATATTTATAGAGTTTTAGGAACCCTAATAGAGTTAGAGTTTGATTGGAAGATCTATTTCTATGTTAGAGTCCTTGCTATAACATATCTTTTACGTAGTAATCCGGAAACTTGCCCTAGATAATGTCCTGGTTCGAACGAAACTCAAACGGAATTAACGCCTTAGGTTAGGTCGTTAATTTTAAATTGACGCCTTGCATCTCGTTATTTTTAAAGAAATAACGCCATTCCGTCGGGCGCTATTCACGATTTCACGTTAACTTGTGCTAGTTACAATATTTGAGGATTTTTATCTTTTTTATTTGATTAGGTTTAGTTATGAAATTTTATGGGTAATAGTTTTCCATTTTTCCTGATTTTTCCATATAATTAGTTTTTAAAAATTCCTTTAAATCAAAAAGTGGGACTATTCACTTTTTAATAAAGTAACGACTTTTATTAAGTCGTTTATTATGAAATGCACGCTTACGTGAAGGGCGTCTCTTATCTTTTGACATTTTACCTTAGAACCAAAATTGTGTTTATACCCATTAGAAGTCTTATCTTATATATCCTCGTGCCATTACACTTTAGCTAATTAACGACTTATCATATGTCGTCCTTTTTTAAAATAACGCCCGTAGTAAGAGACGTCAATTGTGTTTGGCAACTTTTCTTCTTAACCTCTAAAAGACCGATATCGTATATATGTCTATTCTTTTCTCTTTTAATTTTTCTTAATTCATGTAAATCCTATTAATGTATATTTCTTCCTTCTAATAAAAGTATAATGTAATAAATGTGAATATTGAATTTTATAAATTATTAATAAAATACTAATTGATGTTTTCTTCGAGATTTATCGATTCTAAATTCAAATAAAATTATATTATGCATTAAATGCCTAGAAAAAAAATAACATGTTATTCTTAAATTTATTATAATATAACGGTAAGGTCATTATGATGTCGGGAGTCGTGTACAGGGTCTGGGCATGGTATAATAATGAGCATATACATATTTTCACTTATAATTCATGCATTTTTGGTTCTTATTATTTACGTTGTATTATATTTATTTATATTGCATTATATATACATAAACATATTTGTTATTTTCTAACCCTCATATACCTATTAATAATTTGTATGTATATAGGGATTTTATTCCTCATAATTTGTTTAACTTTTATTAGTCCTTATCCTAGGTATCAGAGGCAGGTTCGACCTGAGCAACCCTATAGGAATATCACTTGACCATTTATTTATTTGAATAAATTTTATTTATTAAACATTATATACTTATAAAAGTATGTATTTATCATTATGTATATTTTTATTTCTTATTCCAAAATTACCGGGCGTTACACCCTCCCCCACTTAAAAGAATTTGGTCCCCAAATTCACATCATCTTCCATTCCTAACAGAGAACTTATTATGAGCTTATACAGAAGAAATCTTAAGTATGAAAAAAGAGCTAGTTTATGATTTCGGGTGAGGGGTACCTTCCACAACCTTCCCTTTGACAAGTTTGGTTAAATCTTGAACTCCTCTTGGAGGCTTCTTGGTTAGAATAGGGCATTCTGCTATCTTATGATCTAAGCTCCCGCAACGCAGACACGCTCCCGAACTCCACCAACACTTCTTCGATTTGTGACCATATCTTCCACAAGATTTACACTTATCTTGCGAGCGATCTGCCGAAGCTTCCTTATTACACTTCTTATATTTCTGGCATTTCTTACACCTTTGTGAAATATCACCCTCGTTTATCCTTTTCTTAGTAACGGTGAACTTTTCAGAGTCATCTGTTTGATCCTTCCCTTCAACTCTTTCTTTTTCTTCCACCATTTTCTCTAGCTCTTGAACTCTCTTGACAAGGTCTGCGTAAGCTTGGATATCCACTAAGATCATCTCATGAACAAAGCTTGGCTTAGATGCTTCCATTTTATCTAGGTTCCTACAAAGATGATTGGGGAGATAATTTATTTACTCAAGAATTAATATTATTGAAATAGAAATATTTTATCTTTCTTTTATAACTTTAACCCCAAGTTCTACCCATCTCTCACGGAATTCCTACAGGATGACTGACAAGGATACTCAACCTATAACTTGGATTTAACAATCTAAGGATTTTGAAAGCCGAACTCTAATATGACTGACAGGGATACTTGACCTATCACCGAAACCTAATAACTTAAGGATGTGAAAGCCGAAGCTCCGATATGACTAACAAGGATGACCCATCCTTGGGACTTAATAACTGGAGGATATGAAAGCCGAAGCTCTGATACCACCTCTGTCACGCCCCGAACCGATAGCAGCGGAACGTGTCGTTTGCTCGAAACGTGGTAGTTAAACAGTCGTGAATGATCAAGAGCAATCGCATAAGACAAAAATAATTTTGAACAACAATAGAAATTTTATTTCTAATATAAATCTCTTACAATAACTTCTTTTCCAACTTAGAGACTCCAACACAATGGAAAGGAAGGGAACGACATACTACAGACTTAGACAAGATAACTGGATAAGAGACGATAAGCTAACTTAGCTAGACAATACTATCTAGACTCAAGAAAGATAAAAGACTCGGGTTCACTAGTTTCCGAAGCTCGCTTGCACACTTGTCCCGCCCGTGTGAGTCTCGATCTCGCTAGCCACCCGATTACCTGAAAAATGTTGGAATAAAACGGTGTGAGCGAACGCTCAGTAGGAATTATATCTCAAGAACTAGCAATGGGTTTAAGTAATTACAATTTTTCACATGTAAATGCAATATGGCTATGCATGTAGAATTAACCGAGCAAGTGAAACAAAACTAGCAAGAATTTGACAATTTCATATAAAAACTTTCAAGCAAGAGATATCCAAGAGAGATTTATAGAATATTGGCTATTTCACGCAAGTACTTTGCCCGTATCGGGCCACGCTAGTAAAGTCACGAAAGTCGAGTCACGCACGCAAGAAAAAGAGAGAGAGAGTGTGGAATGCCAAAGATCAAGAGAGAAAGTACTTCGGTGCAATGCTAGACACCGTGATCATTACAACTCCCATGGGCACTAGTACTTTTGGGTGCTCCTCCCAGGACCAGATCGGGCCCTTATATGCACAGCATTAAAGATAGATCTAGACATCCACGATAGTTTATAGCCAATAAGGAGTTTCAAGAACAAGCTTTAATAGGATGATAAGATGAGATTTTCATGGAATTCAAGGGCAAGGCCCTTGAGTAAGGACATTCTTGCGATAAAATTCTCGCGAAGCATATAAACCACGACATGTCGATAAACTAGGCGGAATTGGTTCCCTAATTGGGTACCATGACAATTAAGTGTCCATATCCAGATGGTCACCTATTTGATATAGAATTGAGGTCTACAAGAACAGCCTATTAATGGCATGATGTTCTTACCCCATTAAGAATATTCTCATGATATCCATTAGCATATCATAAGGGTCGGTATACCATGTTTCTATAGAGTGACATGGCAAAATAGTGTGAAAGGTTTTTATGGTACAACCCGCTCAGTCGGCCTTGAGGGAATCCAAGGCTCGAGGAGTCTTACGGAGGTCTCTTTGACTAACTTGCTAGTCCAAAGGAACGGAATGTCCAATGGAGAGCTTGTATGTCAACGAGAATTAAGGGGTAATTGATAAAACATCATAAAACATGGGACTATATTCACGGAATGGAAATATAGTGCCTAATAATAGATTGATATATATAAAACCCTCGGTTATCAGAAAACAGTTTAAAATAATTATACAGGAAATTAGCGACTTCCTCTAAGTCGTTACTTATCAACTTAACGCCTTTTACAGGGGCGTTTATTTACAATTTGACGACTTATACAGCAATCGTCCATTATATTTTCTATTTTGCATAAATTTCTAATTTCTGGAATTTTCATGAAACGCGCCTTAGGCAGGGACGTTACTTTCAAATTAGCGCCCTTTGGTGGGGCGTCAGTTCTATAAGAAACGGCCTGCATCAGGTCGTTAATTCAAGATGTTCCAGGATTAATATGAATCGGTGGCAATTTCAAGGATAATAAAATTTAAGTAAACTAGTATAGGGTCAGGACAAGAAAAATAGCAGGATTTGATATATGTGATCATGCATTGAATTACCTTACAGGTTTCATAGTTATTCAATTTCTAAACATGATTATTAATTAATTATCTGAAATTAACGCCTCTTGTGTCGGGCGTCCTTTCTTGAATTAGCGCCCTAAGCTGGGTCGCTTCTTTCCAAAAGTCACAGAAAACATTGAAAGCTCATGAAACTATATGCATGCACGAATATATGTTATCAATATGATTTCATAAGTTACTTTGGGCTACAATCCTTGAGAAAACCTACCTGACTGATCTGGGTGAAGACACGGTTAGGATTTGTGAAGAGAAAATGATACTCTGTTTGCAACAGAGTCTTCTGATCACCGGAAGAAGAAGATGATGAAGAACTCCCCGTCCTTCAACTATATGAGAGTTCCTTCTCGATGCAGGCAACCTACAGGAGAATAAGATGAAGAAGCATTAGTTTTCTTCATAATACTCAACTGAAGGCAGAGGAAGAAGAACACATGTTCTTCACGGTTGACAGCAGCAGCACGATGAAACATATCGCCAAAATAGCGGTCTAGGTCGATCGGGAGGATATTTATAGAGTTTTAGGAACCCTAATAGAGTTAGAGTTTGATTGGAAGATCTATTTCCATGTTAGAGTCCTTGCTATAACATATCTTTTACGTAGTAACCGGGAAACTTGCCCTAGATAATGTCCTGGTTCGAACGAAACTCAAACGGAATTAACGCCTTAGGTTAGGTCGTTAATTTTAAATTGACGCCTTGCATCTCGTCGTTTTTAACGAAATAACGCCCTTCCGTCGAGCGCTATTCACGATTTCACGTTAACTTGTGCTAGTTACAATATTTGAGGATGTTTATCTTTTTTATTTGATTAGGTTTAGTTATGAAATTTTATGGGTAATAGTTTTCCATTTTTCTTGATTTTTCCATATAATTAGTTTTTAAAAATTCCTTTAAACCAAAAAGTTGGACGATTCACTTTTTAATAAAGTAACGACTTTTATTAAGTCGTTTATTATGAAATGCACGCCTACGTGAAGGGCGTCTCTTATCTTTTGACATTTTACCTTAGAACCAAAATTGTGTTTATACCCATTAGAATTCTCATCTTATATATCCTCGTGCCATTACACTTTAGCTAATTAACGACTTATCATATGTCGTCCTTTTTTAAAATAACGCCCGTAGTAAGAGGCGTCAATTGTGTTTGGCAACTTTTCTTCTTAATCTCTAAAAGACCGATATCGTATATATGTCTATTCTTTTCTCTTTTAATTTTTCTTAATTCATTTAAATCCTATTAATGTATATTTCTTCCTTCTAATAAAAGTATAATGTAATAAATGTGAATATTAAATTTTATAAATTGTTAATAAAATACTAATTGATGTTTTCTTCGAGATTTATCGATTCTAAATTCAAATAAAATTATATTATGCATTAAATGCCTAGAAAAAAAATAACATGTTATTCTTAAATTTATTATAATATAACGGTAAGGTCATTATGATGTCGGGGGTCGTGTACAGGGTCTGGGCATGGTATAATAATGAGCATATACATATTTTCACTTATAATTCATGCATTTTTGGTTCTTATTATTTACGTTGTATTATATTTATTTATATTGCATTATATATACATAAACATATTTGTTATTTTCTAACCCTCATATACCTATTAATAATTTGTATGTATATAGGGATTTTATTCCTCATAATTTGTTTAACTTTTATTAGTCCTTGTCCTAGGTATCAGAGGCAGGTTCGATCTGAGCAACCCTATAGGAATATCACTTGACCATTTATTTATTTGAATAAATTTTATTTATTAAACATTATATACTTATAAGAGTATGTATTTATCATTATGTATATTTTTATTTCTTATTCCAAAATTATCGGGCGTTACAGCATCGGCTTGTGCATTTCCCCCCCTGGCGACGTGGCCTATCTTAATGAGGTAGAACTGCTGCATGAGCCGATACAACGTCCGATACCATAAGGCGTCGTTGATTTTCTCTTTGCACCCAGTCCGAGGGAGTGAATTATTAAGTGCGTAGCCCGAGCTCACTAACGTGCGCCCTCACACACGGATCGACCTGCGCGGTCAGGTCGTGGGGATCGACCTGCCTGGTCAGGTCGCAGGGGTGAAGGGGGCAGTGCCCCTTGCGGGGGTTTCCAGGGGCAGCGCCCCCGGAACAAAACGTTAATTGAAGCACGGGTAATAGAGTTCCTTTCATTTTTTTTGGCATTGATCTTCGCATTCTTTTTTTGTTTGAACCTTTCTCTCCTTTTTATTATTATTATTTACCTCCCCCTCTTTATATAAAAGAGGTGCGCCGGGTAAGGACTTCAAAGGAGGGCGCCGGATAAGGGAGCACAAGGGGAGGCGCGCCGGTTATAGATATTATAAGGGGGGGGGGGGGGGCGCCGGTTATGGTATTACAAGGGGAGGCGCCGGATAAGGGAGCACAAGGGGAGGCACGCCGGTTATGGATATTATGGGGGGGGGGGGGGGGGGGCGCCGGTTATGGTATTACAAGGGGGGGCGCCGGATAAGGGAGCACAAGGGGGGCGCGCCGGATTGAGGCTAAATGGGGCACACCATTCATTTCAGGAGTTTGAAGATGGTTTTGAGTGTGTAGCTAATCCGGCGTGGGGGGGGGGGTAGCGCGCCGAATTAACCCACGCCAGATTAGGGCGCGCCGGGTTAATCTCTGTGGGTTTGATTTCATTCTGTTTGATTCTTTTCGCTTCTGTTCTTATTTCTTCAACCTGTAGATTGACGTTTGATTGGTTTATTCATTTAATTGATGGATTAAGTTGATAGAGATAGAGGTTAAAGCCTTTTAATCGTTTATTAAGATGAACGAGCATGAAGATTGAATGTTTTATTAGGAGGGTTTATGCAGGAACTCAGAGGTTCAGGTTGATTCAACGGTTTCAGACATACGCTGCGCTTACTCCCAGAGAGCTTAGCTTGTTCGTATGTTCTTATGTGTTCTTCGTCTGGCAAAATTTGGGCAGCATCTCCCCCGGACTAAGGTTTTGCCAGAGAAAAATGGGGAACACCAAACGGATTGCTCCGGGGTGAACCTCAAAACTCGGAGTGAGGCCTCCGTTAACCCGTAAGCGCTTGTGGAGGATCGAGGACTAGCCTTCAAGAGCTCCCGCAGCTTACAGGTGGTGATTTCATGAACGGGACAAATGTATGTCACAAGAGGGCTATGAATGTTCATCCATCACGTGGATTCCTTTGAAGGCCATACCATGGAGAGGTAGGCCTCAAAGACTCTAGATGAATAGAAAGTGAAGAAGGGAGGCAGAGGCTAAACAAAGAACAGGAAGCTCGCAAAAGGACACTTCTTTTTATTCATCCACATAAACGGGGGAAGGTTTTTAACACAGAGAAGGTTCATCTCGAGATAAAAAAAGAAATACATTGCAGGGGGGGCAAGAATACATCGACAGAGGAGGGGAAGAGAGCACATGCTCTTTCCCCTCTAACTCACCTCTCACTCTCACTCTCACTCCCCTCTCTTCACCTCACCTCTCCGGAACGGGGATTAAGCCTTTCTTCTCTTCGGCTGGGCTCCTCTTCTCGGTAGCTCTCACCTCCGAACAATCGCCCATCCATTCAGCAGCTAGCCTTTTTTTTTCTGACGGGTTTGTCATATATATGGAGGTGGGGGAAGAAATCTCTCAAACCCCCTTCCCTTTCATTCCATTCTTCTCATCCTCTCCGTGTCTGAAGCTCTCGAGTGGCCTGCAGGTGGAGGGGTTGATAGAGTAGGCAAGCTGCCTCCACGAGATTGGCCGACGGTGACCAACGAAGAAGCGACGTTCGGTGCGGGGCTCGAAGCCTTCCATTCTGGGAGCAAGAAGGGCTCAGGCAGTTGCACGCCGGTCAGGTGCAGGATGTTCGACCATTTCAGGTAAGTTCTCTTTGTTCGCACCCCAAAATAGGGGATCAGACTGAAGATGGGACGGCAGTTTGGTTAAAACGGCGTGGGGGGTGAGCACGCCGGTTTAGGACCAAAAGAGGAGCGCTCCGGTTTAACAAGGGAAGGAGGGGCGCGTCGGATTAAGATGTTGAAGGGGCGCGCTGGTTTAGAGCGCGCCGGTTTAGAGCGCTCCGGTTTAGAGCGCGTCGGTTTAGAGCACTCCGATTTAGAGCGCGCCGGTTTAAGGCCCTTCCACGCCGTTTTAAGCCTCAAATGGATTCTTTTCGAAGTCGCAGCCATTTATTTGAGTGTTGGCACTCTTGGAATGTTCTAGTTGCAATGCATGGCCTCTAGAATATTTCCTTTGCAGCCTTTGGGGTTTGGTCCCAGACTTTGTGCGACTTTCGGTGCATCCTGAGACTGTGCCGGAGTTCCGGACTTTTCCTTGATTCAGCTCTCGACATGGCAGGTCAGAGAGTTGTAGCCGTATCTTCCGCCTGGGGCTCCCTTAATGGGTAGCAGACCACCAAGCGAGTTCTCATCCTGATCGGGCGAGGCGAGAGGTTTATTCGGCATTTCCATCTTCAGCTTGCTCTCGAGTGTCGAGACGTGCATGACATATGATCGACACCGTCATTTTTTGATGTCCACATAATGACCATAAGGCGAGCATACATTTCAGTGATATTCTCATTTGACTTCATCTTGAAAGCCTCATACTCCGAGACCAGCATGTTTGCCTTGGTCTCCCTTACTTGTGAAGTTCCTTCATAAATCACCTCTAGTTTATCCCACATTTCTTTCGCTGTAGCGCAGGATGAGATCCTAGAAAATTCTGTGGGATGTAGAGCACACTGGATGGCGTTGATAGCACTCCAGTTCAGTGTAGACTTTTGGATCTCCTCTCGTGTCCATAATTCCTCGTTCTCAGACAAATTGAAAGGACCCTTGCTGACAACCTTCCAGATTTCATAGTCCTTAGCTCTCAGAAATACCTGCATACGATTCTTTTAATAGGAATAATTAGAACCGTCAAAGTAGGAAGGCTTACTTCTTGAATGACCTTCGACTGTTAATCCTCTAGCATCCATAATGACTACCTCTTCAGGATGTTTGTCCCTGCAAAAGAGTTAGGCTCTGATACCAAGTGTTAAGTAGATCTAGAGGGGTTAAGTAGATCTAGAGGGGGGTGAATAGATATTTCCCCGTATAATTGACAAAGTGAAACTATATATGTGGAATTTAAAATTACTTACTATCAACAACCAAAGCAATCACAGAACATTCAACTCATAGATCAGTATCAGTTTGCAAAAATATTAGTTGATATAGTGACTGACTTAATTGCCAATTGATCTATTGCACATTAATGAACTTGGAAGAGGTACTTGGCGGAGGTTCAACTCTAGGAGACTCCTCACACAAGTGATTCACCTTCCAGGTAAGCTTGACCTACCCTTTGTGTGGAATCCTTTTATATACCTTCTTCTAGCTCATAAATGAACAAGAAATCAGGCAGTTAATTCAGACAGACCAGCAGTATAAATGCAGCAAACACACTTAATATGGCAACCATGGACACAAGGAATTTTTAGGTGGTTCGATCTCCTCCAGAGATCTACGCCCACCCCTTACTCAACTGAGTAAGACTTCACTGCTGAGCTTTACAGCTTGCTATGGCTGATCCACAGCTTTGGGGAACAAGTTCCCTATAGACACTGAGCCTTACAACTTAAGCTATCCAGAGGAATCTTCCTCTACCGCTGGGCAATATGGCTTGCCCGACTGCTAACTTACAGCTTTAACAACCCGCTGACACACATCTTGAGTAAACATAGGTTTGTAAAAGCAAATCAAAGAAACTAAGAAAACAAGAGAATGTAGCTCTGAATTGTGCGAATGTAGCTCTTAAATTGAGCAGACTGGTTCTGGTTTTGAATCAGGAACCAAGAACATAAAACACACTCACTCACTGAACTACAACACACTACTCTTCCTATATTCTATCCTTTCTCCTTCAAGTTGATCAGCCTCACTTAGGAATATTTCTAATCTCAATTTCAGTTTGCTGGATGCTCACCCTCTTCTCTGCTTCATTTTCTATGGCTAGCCTTCTGCTTCACTCCACCATGAAATTGGGCGATCGGCCCTCCTTGTATAACCTTCAGGAGATGGGCGCGTGGTAGCCACAATTCCCGCCCAAATTTGATGTCGGATCTGATCCAGATTTATCCACGTGTTATCATCATTGGGCTTTTACTTTCCACGTGGTAGGATCGTCTATTATAAGCCTTTTTTCTCGGATCAGGTCCCATTCGCTTGGTACTTTAAATGACACGTGCAGTTTACTCAGTAGATGCTCGACCATTGGCTGGCCTTATATGCAGTTCTATGAGACGTGCGCCGACTTGATATTGCACAAAGCAAAAGATGCACCGACCTTCATGCAAGGCCCTGCATACTAACACCGACTTTAGTCAAGCGCAAAAACAACCTTGCACCGACTTTAATCAAGGCTGACATAAAGTGTGCACCGATGCTAACAATGCTAACATGAAAAATACATCGACGCTAGCATGGCTTACACAGACTCTGCACAGACTCTAATAAGCTTAACACTAAATGTGCACCGACCTTGTGTATGATAAAAGTGAATGTGCACTGACCTAGATATTCGTTGCAGAAAACATGCACATACTTCATTGTGCATATGTGAAGTGTGCACAGACCTCAACTGCTATTGCTAGCAAATGTGCACTGACTTCGCATGGCAGACAGTCCACATGCACAGACCATATAACATGCATAGGGAAAATGTGCACTGACCTTGAGACTTATGTGCATAGACTTTGCGTGAGGGAGGAAAACATGCACCGACATTAAAAAGCTAGCATACATGCAGAAAGCATGACTAACACTGACTAAGTTAATTTCATCAAAGTAACCAATGCTACAGGAGTCAATGCAAAGTCAACAGTAAATGCAGTAAAGTCAATCCGGTCAATTAAGCTATTGCCAATCATTCAAAACACACTGACTCCTTAACTGAAATCATCATCAAACTAGAGGAGTCACAACAGGGCTGGCACTCCGGAAAGGAAATTTTCATGATTTCTGGTGGCACAAATACTAAGCAAAGGGAGTTAGCAATGAAGTAATTCAATAACCCATCTGAGACAAAGATCCTCTTTGGTTCTGGAGAGGGGAAATCTAACCGCCCATACAGAGAGGCCAAACGAGGTCCGACCCGACCCAACGAGGCCCAGCTCCTTGAAGTGGTAGCCCTTGGGCCCACTAAAGATAACCCTAATAACTCACTCGGAACAAGCACTTCCTAGGTGACCTTCCGACTGGGAAGTCCGAGCATCAGTTTGATCGGGAGAGCTCCATCGGAGCCCCGTATTCTCCGCCCAGACCACGCACTCATCGCTCGGGAAGACATCTCCTGAGCCAGTGCCTCATGCTCGGGCCAACTAATGGAAGCTTATCTATACGGCCGTTACGTGTCCCTTAAAAGCTGGGAGCTCAAGGGGATAGGGGAGATTAGGAGTCTGCGTGCTATAAAGAGCCCGCAAGGAGGACATAACCCCCCCCGAAACTCCTCAGCTTACTGGGATCATTCACTCAACAAGCCATTATTTAAACTGGAAGAACCCTCCTGTGAGAAGGTAAGCCAACAACCCTGAGTAGGAACCACTTCACCTTTTGGTGGAGAGGGATCTCGCACCCCCATCTTCCTCCTAACTCCTCCCTTCGCACCAGTGCTCTACTACAGTCGTTGACTTAAGCATCGGAGGGTCTTCCCCGGGGATTCATCCCTGGGCACCTCTGGCTTGTTTCCCTTCTTGCAGTTCATACTTCAAGGATACGTGGTTATCTTCCTCCCCGCTTAGGAGTAGCGCGAGATCGCCCCTCTTTATCAAGGGGTGTATCGACTGTTCACCATGGAAGCAACACCCATCCCTCGAACATGGAATGCGACTACACTTCGCAAATTCTACTTTTGATCATTTGGCAAGCACACACATGTAAGCAAAGTGGACAAAACATTCTTCTCTTTTCATTAAACTCTGGTGTACATCAAGTAGGCCGCAACCAATACAATATGCATGTACAACAAAAAATTACATCCACAGGTACTATGACGCGAGCGAAACGCTCGGCCAACCCGGTAGGCACTTCTACATCCAGCCACTGACTCTTCCTCGTGCGGAAACTGACTCGGATAAGGGATAGCCGGCCCTATTGGCTCGAGAAGCTCGAAGGAAAGGTGCCAGAGGGATTGGAAGGACAACAAAAAAAAGAGGAGAGAAGAAAAAGAAAAAACAAGAGAAGGCCTCCTCTGCCGACTCTTTGGAAGGAGGACGGAAGTTGAACAGAGAGCAAGCACCCTCTAGTGGTGCAGGCATCCTCCAAAGAGTGAAAGAGGAGGGAGGGGGAGGGGGTGGCGAAAAGGGAGCTTCAAAAGCTCCCCCTCTCGATTAGGATGGCATCGGCGGGATAGGAAGGCGACATGCTCCCGCATGTCGAACCCTCTCCCAAACTGACCCCCGGCTGTCGAACCCTCTTCCAAACTGGAATAGCAGGAGGTCCCCTCCTACTGCCATCTGCATCATCATCTTCTGAAGCGCTCTCCATGCTCTGCTGAGATCGACAGCACAACACTTTGCGGAAAGGGAAGAAGGAGAAACCGTCAGGGATGGCCTTAAGCGATGGAAGAAGGAGGAGACGCCCCTTGGACCTTTTATAGGCCGAAGGGGGGGCTGATTGCCTTAAATGACTCTCCCCTTAAAAACATGCTAAAAGGAGCCTTTTCTGAGACGGTTACCTCATTTCCCAACATTCCCCCCAGTGGGACGCGTGAAGCGGCAAGTCATTTACGGCGGCATGGAAAAGCGGAAAGGTGCCAGTGCCATGTCAGTTATCTGACAGATCGGCACACGCGATATCTATAGAGAAAATCGGCGACTACGGATACGGTAGTCGAATCACACCAAAAGCTGTAAGAAACAACCAATTCACCACTTAATATTGTCGCTACTATACTTTCCAAAAAACAAAAAGGTCTTACACGGCTACAAAAGGGAAAGAATGGAAAAGCTTGTACATCAGGCCTCGGGCCCATCTCCAGGCTTGGTAGACAAGGCGCCCTCAGCACCAGACGATCTGCCCCCAATATTCTCTGCGACGGCCGACCCAGACACTGACCGCACCTACATGGGAACTGTCTCGGTCGCGTGCTCTCCCGAGGCTGCTGGAGTTGGCGATCGCTGGATGAGCTCGAGGACTCCCGACCCCCCTCTTTGCTCGACGTATAATGGGAAGAGTCGGTGGAACCCCAGTCCGAGTCATAACATTGCCCGAAAGAAAAAATGAGCCCATTCGCTTGGGCCTCAGCCTCTATGATGGCTCGAATGAAGCCTGGGAGAAGCCCTTTCGAAGGCCCCAACGGTAGCCCGACTCATAGTAAGGGAAGGCAGCCTGAAGAACAGCAGCGTGGTAAGCCTCTGAGCATCTATGTTGCTCGAGAGCTTCTACCCCCGCCAGCTCTGCCTTCCTCTCAAGCTCGGCTATCCTCTATTATGACTCGAACAACCTCCTCTCGACCTCGGATCGTGCATCCTCGACCCCCAGACTCGGTCCACGAGCCCCTCTCGCTCGGCCTTCCATTGCTCGCCGCGCTCGACCTGAATCCTGCACTCCGCATCTAGGAGCTCATTCTTCTGATCGACCATACGACGGGCCTGGGCCAACTGCTCCGCCAATGACCGAGCCTCCTCCTGGCTCGACTGCACCTGTGCCCGGAGCGGGGCCACCTCCTGACGAAGGTCCTAAAGATCGAGGGTTAAATGCTCGACCTTCTGATCGAGCGCACCACGGGCCCATGAAAGAGTCTCCCGCTCCGACTTCACCCGAGCGTACGCATCCACTACCTCCGCTCAAAGCTGGGCCAAGACCAGCCCACCTTTCATAAGTTACTTGAAAAGCATGGAGGGGGGACCCTTCCGGAGTTTTTCTCGCAAGGCTCCTGAAGCTATGGAATGGCACGTCCGGTACAGAGAGGCCCGGATGCTGAAGGCACTGGCCGAGGGGGGAGAAACCCTCTCCGGAGCGGCCAGGATTACGGCACCTCCCCCGAGCAACCCCGTCTCGGGGGGCCCACTAGTTGGCTCGGGATGAGCGGCCCCGCCACGAACCTCCCCGGCCTCGGTCGGCTGTGATTGAGTTGCTTCAGCCAGTGACCCTCCAGCCTCGACCGGCTTGGACAGGGCTCCTCCATCTGGTGCCCCCTCTTCTTTGCTCGGCGCCCCGACATCGGCCGTGACCCCTTCATTGTTGGCCCTTTCCTACTCTGTAGAAGGGAGAGCAGGCAGGGAAGCCTCTTCGACCGGGCAGGTGACCTCCGCCTTCCTCGCCCGCTTCTTCTTGACAGACAGAGCCTGCAATGAAGCCCCCAACAACTTCACCATTGGATCATTACGCTTGACCCCCCGACGTTCGGAAGTGTCATCCAGGGCCACCCGCTTGCCCTTGTCTCGGGCACGGGAAGAACCCTCTAAAGCTTGAAGATCGCTCGGAGCCGACGTATCATCCCCGTCAATGATCTCCAACTCGGCCGGCGGTACCTCATCCTCAACTGCTTGCCTCTAGTCTCAATGAAGAAGAGCAAATTGAAAGAAGGAAGGCACTTACCCGACAAGAAAGAGAACAAGTCCATGAGATCCTGACCTGTCGGCAACAGTGCTCGAGAAAGATACTCCTCGATGTTGGACGAGGTCACCAACTCAGCAGTCGGCCGGTGATTCTGCAGAAGGATAGCAGCATCCCTCTCCACCTCCAGGGGGACCTCCGTTTCCTTCGGAGGAATGTTCGGGTGAAAGTTGGGCACCGTTGGGAAATTCTAGACCACACCAACCGCCGACGCACCCACCCAGAAATATTGGGTCTTCCACCCCTTGTGAGAGGAGTCCTTCACGGAAATGGACACGCAACTCCTATTCCGTTTCGCCTGGATGAAGAAGAATCCCTTCCCTGCATGAAGATTCTCCTTCAGCTCAAAAAAATAATGGAAGAGGTCCAGCGAGGTGCTCACCCCACACTGGCCACAAAGGAAAATGAAGGAGAAGATGAGGGTATAAGAATTGGAGACTAGCTGGACAGGAGCCAGCCGGTAGAACCAAAGCAACTCGGTGACGAAGGAATGGAGGGGCAGGCAAAAGCCACACTTCCAGGCCAAGAGGAAGGAACAAAAGAGGCCAGAACGAGTGGCCAGAATAGACTTATAAGGCTCAGGTGCAAGGAACTGAAATCGTCAAGGAAGCCCATACTGGTTCTCCAGTCACCTTACCTCAGCCCCCCCCCAACTCGCTGTTGAGAGGCT
Organism: Amorphophallus konjac; assembly: GCA_022559845.1. Classification (NCBI taxonomy): domain Eukaryota; kingdom Viridiplantae; phylum Streptophyta; class Magnoliopsida; order Alismatales; family Araceae; genus Amorphophallus; species Amorphophallus konjac. The sequence continues at coordinate 141,145,844 of CM040125.1, read as the reverse complement.
CCGACTGTACCAAGAAAACCCTTGGGGTCTGTTCTTTCTGCCGCCCCTCGGCCTCAAGATTTTGGTCCGCCATTGAATAGATGGAGGAACTGGAAAAAGAAGGGTAAAGCCCTGGATCAGAGGACTCCGAAGGAGAAGGAAGTTAACGGATCACTGCCGCGGTAATCTCTTCTAGCTCCGCGAAAGCCGCTGCGATTCTCGCTCCTCCGAACTACTCTCACGGCACATGAGCCCCCCTATATAAATGAAAAGGATGGCAAAACCCTAAACCCCGGAGATAAAGGGATGCAAATAACACGCCATGCTTATAACCCCTAGCCGGAGGCGGCACGACATTTCAATCTCCCGAGGAGGGGCCTTCTTTTACTCATCATGACGGGCATATTCTCAGGACAAGCCGCATCATGCGGCCCCTGCAAGAGGGACATCTCCACCCAACTAGAGCCACGAAAATTCCAGCCCAAATGCTACTCAATCGAGCCTAATTTTGGCTCGGGAGTAGGAGGGGGACAAGTGGAGAGGGGAAATCTAACCGCCCATACGGAGAGGCCAAACGAGGTCTGACCCGACCCAACGAGGCCCAGATCCTTGAAGTGGTAGGCCCCGGGCCCACTAAAGATAAGCCTAATAACTCACTCGGAACAAGCACTTCCTAGGCGGCCTTCGGGTTGGGAAGTCCAAGCATCAGTTCAATCGGGAGAGCTCCATCGGAGCCCCATATTCTCTGCCCAGACCACGCACTCATCGCTCGGGAAGACATCTCATGAGCTAGTGCCTCATGCTCAGGCCAACTGATGGAAGCTTATCTGTACGGCCGTTACGTGTCCCTTAAAAGTTGGGAGCTCAAGGGGATAGGGGAGATCAGGAGTCCGCGTGCTATAAAGAGCCCGCAAGGAGGACATAACCCCCCCCGAAACTCCTCAGCTTACTGGGATCATTCACTCAACGAGCCATTATTTAAACTGGAAGAACCCTCCTGTGAGAAGGTAAGCCAACAACCCTGAGCAGGAACCACTTCACCTTTTGGTGGAGAGGGATCTCGTGCTCCCATCTTCCTCCTAACTCCTCCCTTCGCACCAGTGCTCTACTACAGTCGCTGACTTAAGCATCGGAGGGTCTTCCTCGAGGATTCATCCCTGGGCACCTCTGACTTGTTTCCCTTCTTACAATTCATACTTCAAAGATACATGGTTATCTTCTCACCGCTCAGGAGTAGCGCGAGATCGCCCCTCTTCAAGTTCAATTAAGGCATGTGAAAAGGAGCACAGAATACTGTTCTGAGAACAAATATATATTTTTCGATGTAGCATATCAGTTATCACCAAAATATGACCATTGAAGATGGCAACATTTGTGGTGCATATTCAGAAGAATTCGAGAAGATATGAGGCTAAGAAGGCATGTCAGTGGCCATTGGTATTAGCCTTACTCTTGCGAATAGGTTTGAGGGGAATGGATGTACGTAGTGAATTAAGATTTAGAAGGCAGATTAGAGCTGCAACCCCAGTATTGGCTAATTGGCATGGTCTGCATCACCATAGCTTTTTCGCTATCCCATGATGATAGAGAACAACACATTTTGTGCATCATTGCCCCATGAAGCATCATCACAAGCATTTTCAGGTTTAGTTATTCAGTCAAATGCATCAGAAGATAACATTCTGAGGCATACAATAGCTAGCTATGCTTTGCTTTCGACTTTGCAGGAGAAAGCCATTGGCAACCTCCATGTAAGCTGCCATGATAGAATAGCAGAGTAAGAGATGCCACTCTCAAGGAATATGCATATCGTTTATGGTACTTCTGGTAACACTAGTATAGAAGAGCACATTATAGAAAATCCATTATCTACTTCATTTGCCAATCTTTTGTCTGGAAGCACCAGTCTTCAGGAAAATATTATCAGTGCAGCCACTCCATCTATCTCAGTATTGCCATCAGACAAGGACCCAAGAGACATTTGAAGATGTGTGGCCAAAACTTCATGGCCAATTGTGACGAGATGATGGTGAAACAGGGAATTCCTGGTAGAAAGATGGTCACCGTTCGCCCATCGTACCATGTTGTATCTGGATCCGACGCTGCATGGATTTCAAACAGGTTCATCTTAAATTTGAATGGGACATACGCATTCTCTGGTGCCTAATAATGAACTTGCATAAACTCTTGGTTATAAGCACCCTTCTATCATGAGTATAGCTCGAATTCCTAGCCAGATATCAGAAATAAGTTGCTCTGGCGTAACTCAAGTCACACATGAAGATAGATATACTAATGCCACAGAATTGCAAGCACATTCTCCCTTTGTTTGGAATTCAGCAGATGATGCAGACCCCGAAATGGGACTGGGGCCAAGAGGACAATTTCCTAGGAATGAGGATCTTTCTTTGCATTGGGGTTCTTATGGATCTATTCACTTTTCTCATATGTTGTAGGGATCCAGGTCCTTGCACGTGGCACAGTAGGCACTTGCTGAAGTTGCTACCCATGCATCAGGAAATCTAAATGAGCTGGGAGGTTCGTTGGTTTAGATTGGGAAGGAGGCAACGATGTCTTTTTTTTTAGTTGCTCTAGTGAAGAAGGAAAATCATCAATGAGTTCAAAAGAATTTTTGCATTCTTCTAGAGAAATTCAGTCCCAGAGTAGACTGCTTTCTTTGATGTTTGTAGACACGCCAAAATCGATGCTAGGTTAAGAAAATCTCATGTCACCACGTGACGTCCCAAAGTGGATTACAATATTGGCTTAATATGAAGTTTTTCTAATCATTTGGTAGTTTTTCCATGATAATTCTAATTCTCCATAACAATGGTAATTAACGCCTAGAGGAAAGGCGTCATTTAACTGATGACCTGATGAGGGTCGTGATTTCACAAATAAACGACTGTTCAAACAGGCGTTGTTTCCTGGATTTTACAAATCCTAAATAAAATAAAATTCAAAGAATTGACGCCCGCCTAGGGAGCGTTGATTATTTAACGCCCATTTAAACAGGCGCCATTTGTCAATTTTAAATTAGAAAAGTCCTTTATTGCCATAAATATATCCAAGAATTAATGACTGTGTGAATGTCGTCATTTCAATTAATGCCCCTCGTCAGGTCGTCATTTTCACTTCCATCTCCGTTTCGCCTGTTACCTTCCAGTAGTGATCCTTTCCCCATTTTATACCTTGTGTTCGATTGAGAAGAGGGTTCCTCATTAGAGGATCAATTGCCTTGTTTTAATCCTATTGAAACAAGGATTTTCGGGCCTATAAATACCCTCATATGTTCTTCTCGCGCGAGAGGTTAAGAAGGAGCAGCTCAAGAAGAGCAACTGCACACCGTGAGAGTTTTTACAGAGAGAGAGAGAGAGTTTTTTTTCGTTTGCAAGAACTGCTTCCAAGGGCCTTCCTCCACGGGCGATCCTTCTCCAAGCGGTGTTCTTCTTCGGTAGAGATTTCTTCCTCCACCGGTGACAGTTCTTCATCCCGCTACAGCCGCTGAAACTCTTCCTCTCCCTTTACTGCTGCACACACAGCAGAGAGGGCATCTTCTCTTTGTTGTTTTTTTAGTTGTTATCATATCATCATCACATACACCCTTTCTTTCTAGCTCTCTGCTAGAAACATTATCAGTACATCACATATCTTGCTTTGCATATCATTGCATTTATTATACCCAACCTTGTTACTCCTTCTTAAAGGGGTTTTAAACCAAAACACACAAGGTGTGTTAATGCTTAATTTGATTGATTTCTATATTTCTAAAGCATTGATACTACACATGCTTGGCTAATCCACATCTTTGTTTATTTTGTGTGTTTTCTTACAAGGGTAATCAAACTATAAGCCCCCTTTTATCGGCCGGCAGGTAGAAGGAGGAAGGAAGAACTTGCAATCTCACCCGCTTCATACAAGGTACATGTGATCATCTTTGTATTTTTGAGGTAACCCCTCTGGTGATCACCCTCCGTAGAGCATCTCATGCTCATCCTCATTTCCTTCATGTCCCTCATATTTTAACACATTTTTTCTCCCTATTTCCATTTTAAAATCTTTTTCTTTTCTCTTTAAAAATGTCTATGTGACACGTTCACAAATTGGCGATCACGGTGGAACCCTTTTTGTTTTTAGTTTGATTACCCCTTTCTTCAGCGCCCTCGCGTGCCACTCCCTTTGGCGCCCTCGCGTGCCCCTCCCTTAGGCACCCTCGCGTGCCCCTCCCTTTGGCACCCTCGTGTGCCCCTCCTTGGTGCTCCACGTAGCACACTCCCCTTGTGCACCACGTGCACACCCCCCACTGGATTAGCTAATTTTTGAAGTATCCATAGCATTTTCTTAGAAAGGAAAATTGATTTCTGTCAGTTACCAGGGCTTCGGTTCTCTGGAACTGAATAGCGCCCTCCATTCTGTCGTCATTTCTACATATAGGGATTGTTCAAATAGGCGCTATTTCCATTTATTTTTTGCATTTTTATTATTTCATAATCCACGCCTCTCACAGAGGCGTCATTTTCTAAATCAACGCCTCACACCACGGCGTCAATCCCGATATTGCTACTGATTTATTCCATCATTCCTGATTACTGATTATTGCATTTTGACACCCCTTTACAGAGGCGTCACATCCTCATTTGATGCCTCATCCTGAGGCGCTATTTCGTCTCGACTATTTTCTGTTTACACTGTTCACAGTGATTAGCGACTGAGACTCAGTCGCTACTTGTTGATATAGCAACCTCAGCCAGGTCGTCATTTTGTTCTGTGCCCACAGAACCACAGTTATTGCTCTTCATTCATCTGTTGATTGCTATTACTGTCTATCTGATCATTATCTGCTTGATTTGCTTGCATTAGACTGCATTTAGAGCATTTGGTTGAGAGACCTCCTCTCTCTACACACTTAGGATCCATACCCCCCTCTTGGTTAAAAAAGGACCATCCATTGAGCATTCTATCTCATTGGACCAGAAATTCCTAAACCAAGCCTCTGTAAGTCTCCACACCCGTGGACTCCCTCACGGACGCCGGGCAGGTTGTACCTTTGAAGCACCCGGAGTATAGTTAACTCATACGTTGGTGAGGAGAGAGAAAGAACCTAGTTAAACCGAGAGATTATACCCAAACTCCCAACTAGCACCCACTTTCAGAGGAGAGAATTCATTATACTTTAAAACTCACCTAATCTCTAAAGAAAAACGTTAAAATTTTGGGTCCATCATAACTTGAGTGTTTTTTGGGTGATTATCTTTGGCTTACACTTGCTTATTAGATATATCTTTCTCTCCTTAAGCATGAAACTCTGTTCAAGTAAAATTATCAACATGGCCAACTACAGGTATACCTACGATGGTTACGAGGAGGGTCAATCCGACCCGTTTTATGAGGTTCCCTCTAAGGATCCCGCTTACTATGAGGGAAACTATGTTCCCTCTCCCACTCAGGTCCACATGGTGGACACCACTTCTCCGGAGGTTGAGCCTTCTTCCAAAGCTCAACCTACCACCCAAAATACTTTTGGGGACACCTCCCCTTCATTCAACTTCAATGATTTTCTCAAAGCTCTCACTCAACTAGATGATTCCCAACGCCAGGCGGCCCAAGCCATCTTAAAAGGAAAATCCATCCCTTCATCTTCCAAACCTCCCCAAGCCATGGGTGGCATCTCTGTTAACTCTCGCAACGACCAGGCGGTCGCACCTAGGGTGCCCTCGCGCCCACCAACTCCTGTTATGACTACGCCGGCCCAACCGGCCAGTCATTCTATTCCTAAGCCTCAACAACCTCCTGTTCCTCAATTCTTGAGAAGGCCTATGCCGAACCAATACTCTTCTCGTCCTGCCCAAGCCGAGTCCGATAACCACACTATACTCCTCCAAAAGATTGCTAGGATGGAGGAGCAGCTCAAGAAGGTCGCTACACCCAAGGCCGCTCCCGAAGTTACTCTTCCCACTCTGCCAGTCTTTCACTTACCCCTATCTGAGATGTCGAACTTTCGGCGGTACAATGGAACGGGTAATCCATATATCCATTTGAAAGACTTCTTATATGAAGCATCATTCTGGCAGGATAACAAGACTTCTCTGGCTTATCTCTTTAGGCGGTCTTTAGATGGTCCGGCAGTAGAATGGTTTAACTCCCTGGAGTCGGTTGATGCCGGTGATTTTGATGTAGTCCAACAAAAATTTCTACAGAAGTATAAGGACCGTGTGGGTCCCTCACTATCTGTTACTAATTTGGTTGCCGAAAAGATGAAGCCCAAGGAGGACTTCATTTTATTTGCTGATAGGTGGAGAGCCATGGCTGAAAGACTGAAAGACACACTGTCGGAAATGGAGCAAGTGAAGATGATCATATCAAACTCCACTCCGCAATTTCGTCATATTCTAGCCATGAATAAGTTGAGCACAATGGAAGAGCTTTATGAAAGAGCAAGATACATACAGACACAGATGAAAGATTCGCCCATTATGGGCATGTTTGAACCAAGGCCGAAAGTCATAAGGAAGAATGTCAATGTTGGCAATAGTGGTGGAACCACTAAAGGCACTGTTACTAACGACCAGGTGAGCGTGTTTGGCAATTCCGCACCTTTCCGCCACCCTCCGAACCAAAGATCACAACAGCCTTCCTTCCAAAACAAAGTCCACCAGCCAAACAACAATCCTCCTCCGACTTTCCGGCCTCTTCCTCCTCAACAGCAACAACAACCCCACCTTACTCCACAAAATCAACCCCCATAATACCACCAGGTACCCCCGCCAGCCAATTATGCGCCACAACAACCGCAACAACCAAGGAGACCATTGGGTCCCCGAAGGACCCAATATCCTCCGTTACCTGAAAGTCTACCAGATATCTTCAACGACCTCATGGCCGCCAATGCGCTCACTTTGCCTAAAGAAAGGATGGTGTGGCCAGCTAATGTAGACACTTCTCGGTATTGTGTTTTCATCGGCAGCCAAGGCACAACATCGACCATTGTTTTCACTTCAAGGATTACATATATGATATGAATGATCAAGGTGAGATTGATTGGGACGAGATGAGGAGATTCATCGCTACTTTAAAGGCACGAAGGCCTCCTCGGCAATCACAGGTTCAACAGCCTCCTCAGCAACCAGCAGTACCTCCTCCACAGCAATAGCAGGCTCCTGCACCCCAGCCAACTATGGGGATTGTTAATAATCCACTACCGGAGCACCCGGTTCAAAATCAACAAGTAAACCCTGTCACCTGAATCCATGAAGTGGAGAGAGGGTAGGGCTGGCATGAAGAGCACGCCTCTTTCGGGGCCATTAACCAAAGTCAACCACAACCACCGCAATTGCTAAAAAGGCTTCAACCCGCACCCTCCTCCCAACCGCCACATCCCCTCATACGTTCGACCACTCCAGGATCACTTAACTCTAACCCTACTCCTTCACGGCCCCTTTTTTTTCGCCAACCTATAAATGCTCTGTCATCCCAAAACCCCCCACTAAATAGACCCCTCCTTATCCGCCCCTCGCCGGCAACCATCTCCCCTCCTATTTCACCACAACCTACTCGGTCTACCATCACCATGCTTTTGAGGCCCCTCCTTGTCACCCTGCCTCCACCTCCACCTTCCGATGACCCTCAGTCGGCGAGGCCCTTTATAAGAACCCCTCCTCTTACCAATCCTGCCACAGCATCCAACACACCTTCCACTGTTCCCTCTACCTCCTCTACCCCTTTACCTACTCCAGGCACGACAGAGGCGCCGAAAACAATGGTGCTCCGTAGTGGACGGATGTTCCACCGAGTGTTTCCCCAACGGGAGCAGGAGCCGATATAAGAGCAAGGAGAATAGGAACAAGAGTATGTACCGGGCACGGAGTATGATCTATTGAAGCATTTGGACAGAACACTGGCTCGAATCTCTATTCTAGAATTAATTAAAATATCCACCACACATCAACTAGCCCTAAAGCAATATATGTAGAAAGTAATGGTAAATGAAGATATCCCAGTTGAACAAGTCACCGCAGTTTTAAGTCCACCCAGCAATCAACTGGCCATCACTTTTTATGAACATGAATTGGCTCCGCAGCCGGCCCAAAAATATGCATTATGCATTACTATTGACATCAACAAAGTGGCAGTGAAGCAATGTTTGGTTGATACCGGGGCATCAATTAATGTTTTGCCACCAAGTACCTTGAAAATGTGTGGAATTTCGGAGAGTCAAATCCGGTCATCTACAATCACTGTCACAGCCTACGACAATACAAAGAAGCCGCCTCTAGGGATGATCACTTTAAAAGTTGGTTTGGGTCCAGTTTTAGTCACAACGGATTTCCATATTCTAGACATGGACCCGACATTCAACGACATCTTGGGCCGTCCTTACATTCAGGAACTTGATGTTGTGCCCTCCACGAACCATCAATGTATAAAATTTCCACATAAAGGGCGCATTATCAAAGTTATCAGCATGCCCATTTTGCCAACTGACGACATACATTCTGCTACCTTAGTTCCTTCAATGTGGCCGGCTAATAGGCCCATATTGTCGGTTTTGGATGTTGCCGATCTGCGACAAGACTTGGCAAGGCCGTCTCCTTCACCCCTCCTACTACACAAATGTCACCTCAGCCATCCAAAGGTAAAAAGAAAAAGGGTTTGATAAACACCCTGGGATGGAATATCTTGATGAAAATGGGGTACAGAACTGGCAAAGGTTTGGGTGTTAATCTCCAGGAGAGAGTCAAGCCTGTCAGGCACTAAAAGATGATTCCCCGGGGTGGCCTGGGGTACAAAGGGCCAAGCAAAGACAAAAATGAAGAAGGGCCGTGGGCCGTCATGACTTCCACTCTTAAAACAGACCGGCAGCCTCTTACATGGACCCTACAGATGCATTTTGTGAAAGGGGGTACCCATAATGATAATGATGAGCAAACCGCGCTAGTTACTTCCATGCTGGACTGTCAAGATGTACATGCACGGCAGTTTGCTCGCCACATAGCCCCATTGGCTACATACAAGGCCCTGGAGTCCTTACGGCCAGATAAAAGAAGAAAGATGGATGACCCCGAATGTGACTGGTACAGATGGTTTGACATTAACGATATCACCATTGCTCTAAGCCGATTGTTTATGCCGACTGATCCGGAATGGCCGCCATTGATTCATGAACTACTTGAAAAGCCGGCAGTAATCACTGACAAAAGGTAGCTGTTAAGCAACTACACAAATACCGGGGAGCCGGATGTGCTGTATGAAGAAGGCTTTAATGTGGATAGGCTGTGGGCCAGCCTTTTCTCTCTTAAATCCATCCATCCAACAAATGTTGTTCATTTGCTTGATAAAATGTTTTGCTCGGATATCCCTAGACCACCCGCGGTCTCGATGACCTTTTCTCCAAATTCACTTGAAGTTTCTCCTCCAATTCTCCCTTTGCTCCTTGAGCAATTTTCTAAACTCTCCATCACGCCCCCACGTGGGCAATCACTTATTCAATAATTTGCTAATCTCTCAATCTCAACACCACCTCCTGTTCCGTCCTCTCATTGCTTCATTATTGAAAATGAAAAAAAAATGCCAAAATTCCAACTCTTCAATCTTCCATCTTTGTTGAGGAGACCTCCTCTCTTGCTTCGGAGTGTGCCCCGATCCAAGGGCCACTCTCCCAAGGTTCGTTAGTGGACCTTCTTTTCTCCTCCAACGAGGAGGCTCCCCCTTTATCCCCTCCTGTATCCGTTGCATCTTCGTCTTCTTCTCCTCCACCTCATTTAGGTCGGGGTAGTTCATCCAGTTTCCCATCCTATTCCTCTCCCCCTTCTTCTCATAAGAAATCCAAGGGTAGGCAGATGCCCCGTAGATTCTTGCTAGATTTAGCGAGAAGGTGCAAGGCATGCTTAGCTCTTCCCGAATTTCTAGAGAATCCGATTATCCTGCTAGAAATAGAATATGAAGGTACTTGTACTTTTAATGACGGTTTTGGTGTTTATGAGATAATGAATGATGAAGACCCTAGTGAAGAGGGGGATGAAGATTACGAAGAATATGAGGACGAGGCTGATGCTTTTGCCAGTGGCATGAGAAGATTTGACGAACCATCAGCCTCAGTAGAAGAGCCTACCAAAGAAATAAATCTGGGTACTGAGGAAGACCCTAGGATTGTCCTCATTAGCAAAAATTTGCCGCCCTCCAAAGAAGAGGCGCTTTATTTGGTTCTTCAAGAATACAAGGACACGTTCGCGTGGAGTTATGAAGATATGCCTGGATTAGACCCTGCACTCGTTGAACATCGACTTACACTTAAGCCAGGGTCTGTTCCGGTAAAATAGCGGTTGAGACGTTTCCACCCTAATATGGCATTGAAAATGAAAGAAGAGGTCGATAAGCTCCATAAGGCTAGATTCGTTAGGGTCGTCCTCTATCCTAATTGGGTGGCTAACATCGTCCCAGTCATGAAGAAGGATGGAAAGGTTCGGATTTGCATAGACTTCTGAGACCTCAACCGTGAGTGTCCTAAAGACGACTTCCCCCTCCCACATATTGATGTTTTGATTGACAATACGGCAGGATATGAGACTCTCTCATTTATGGATGGCTTTTCAGGCTATAATCAAATTCGCTTGGCTGAAGAATATCAAGAAAAGACATCGTTCACAACACCGTGGGGAACTTATTGCTATGTGGTCATGCCTTTCGGACTTAAGAATGCTGGAGCCACCTATCAAAGGGCCATGATGGCTATTTTTCATGATATGATCCACATTTATATTGAGGTGTACGTTGACGACCTGGTGGTAAAATCAAGAACAAGGATTTAGCATCCCAGGGTTCTAGCCAAAGTCTTGCAGAGGTCGCGTGAATATAAGCTCAAAATGAACCCCAAGAAGTGCGTATTTAGAGTTTCATCAGGAAAGTTACTTGGATTCATTGTCAGTAAGAGGGGTATTGAGATTGATCCCAACAAGGTGAAGGTAATTAGAGAAATGCCTCCTCCCAGGAATTTGAAAGAAGTTCAAGGACTGATCGGGAGGCTGCAATTTATTCGCCGATTTGTCTCCCAGCATTCACAAAGATGTAGGCCGTTCTATGAGCTTACTAAGCCGGGAGTCAAGTTTAGTTGGGATGACAAGTGTCAGGCAGCCTTTGACGGATTGAAGGATTATCTCTCAAATCCTCTTGTCCTGAGGCTGCCAGTTTTAGACAAACCGCTTGTTCTTTATATTTTTGTTCTGGATGACTCAGTAGGTGCTGTTCTTGCACAAGTTGATGAAGAAGGAAAGGAGAGGGCAGCCTACTACTTGTCCAAGCTTCTCAACCCCTGTGAGCAGAGGTACTCAGCCATAGAGAAGACTTGTGTTGCTTTAGTCTGGGTAGTTCAGAAACTTAAGCATTATTTCTTAGCTCACGAGGTTCATCTCATTGCTCGCATGAAATCAATCAAGTTCCTTCTTGAAAGATCCATCCTCACCGAACAATTAGCATGATGGCAAAGCTTCCTTTCTCAGTTTGATATCATCTACATTCAGCAAAAGTCGATTAAAGGCTATGCCATAGCAGAACACCTCGCTCACCATCCCCTCCCTAGATTTGACCCTGTTCGCTCAGAGTTTCCAGATGAGGAACTAATGTCCGTCAATCAGCACGATTCGATGTGGATGTTACATTTTGATGGAGCTTTGAATTCAAAAGGGAAAGGGATTGGCATTGTTCTTCTATCACTAGAGGGTATCACTATTCCACTTGCCTCTCAGCTTGCATTTCCAGATACAAATAATATAGCGAAGTACGAGGCTCTTCTGGCCGGACTGGAGGCCGCTCACCAATTCGGTGTTACCTAATTGCATATTGTAGGTGATAGTCAGCTTATTCTTCGCCAAGTGCTCACCAAGTGTCGCACACTCAATCCTAAACTCAAACCCTACCAGGAACTGACTTCTACTTATGCCAAGCTTTTCACCAAATTAATCTTCATCCATGTTCCTCGCGATCAGAATATTCTAGCTGATGCTCTTGCTTCTCTTGCTTCTTCTTTGATTTTCCTCCCCGAAAGAGATTTCCATTCCGTTATTGTTCACAAGCGTCTCACTCCAGCTATCAAGGATCTAGCTTTCCTTAGTGTTAAGGAGGAGGTGCTTAAGAAGATTAAGCAAGGAGGAATCATTGAGAATAAGGAGATCATGTTGATGGATTTAGAGGAAGAATTGGACGATGAGGAAAAGCCGTGGTATTATGAAATTGCTAAGTATTACCAAGATCAATCCTATTCCGAGGAGGCCACGGCTGAAGAAAAGAAAGCCATTAGAAGAGTTGCTCAGTGATACACTTTAGTTGGAGGTGTGCTCCATAGAAGAGGTCTCACCGGAGTTTTATTAAGGTGCTTGGATGATGACGAATCTTGGAAGGTTGTGAAAGAGGCGCATTCGGGAGTATGTGGTGGTCATGTGAATAGCTAGATGCTAGCTAAGAAAATCCTTAGGTTGGGCTTCTATTGGCCCACTCTAGAAGAGGATTGCTCTATCTATGTTCGAAGGTGTGTCAAGTGTCAACTGCACGCCCACAAAATTCATTCTCCTGCATCTTCACTCAATCATATGTCTTTCCCATGGCCTTTCTCCATGTGGGCTTTCGATATCATTGGACCTCTTGGTGATTCGAACCTCCTCACGAACTCAAAATCATTTATACTCACGGCCACGGAGTACTTCACCAAGTGGGCGGAAGCGGAAGCATATGGAGAGATAAAAGCGTCAACCGTCTACAAGTTTAAAATGAAGAACATCATTGCAAGGTTCGGTATGCCGAGTACCATCATCACCGACAATGGACCATAATTCATCTCTCAGGAACTTCAAGACCTCTGACTCAAAATATCACTCGCGGCGATCAAGCCTCAAAGACGAATGACACGGCCCACTGAAGCACAGAAGCCGATAAATATCAACATATTGAAGACTTCTCAAGCTGCCAGAGCCTCGAGTCACCCTGTATGAACATGGGGACTTCACCTCGGGAGAATCGAGATGAACTAACAACCAACTGCCAGTGCGACCAAGCCTGCCCAATGAACCGGCATCGACTCCATCGTGTCGCATACACTGCACCCGTTGTCCGACCAAGGACGACGGTCTACCCGGTGGCCACCCACCTCATGAAAGACTCTCCTGAGATGAAAGAATGCCCTTGGCTCTTCAAAATGGAGGACCGAAAGCTCTGTCGACGGAAGATCCTGGCTACCCGGCACGGGTACAGCTTCTCGCCAAGTGGGGCCCGTTAGTGGCCGAATGATCGCTCGACATGGGCGGAACTATCTCGGGTGCCATCCCCCCTCCAAGAAGCTTCGAGCATAAAACAGGCCGAGCCAACAGCATGAATCATAGTGCCGAGGGCCGTGTCACTGGAAAACCCGCGTGTTCAAACAAAAGACGTTCGAGGTTCCGAGAAGGGCCATACATCATCCTGAGAACTTTAACGAGGCATCCCGTCGAGGTTTCGAAGAACTGTGGCAAGATGAATGTTCACGACGATTCCTGGAACCATCGCCGGACTCACCGGCTAGCCCGTGACGAGCGGGGGATGCTAATACGGCGCGCCCTAAACCGGCGTGCCCCCCTTGTCCGGCGCCCATCTATTACGGTGCGCAAAAGGCTTCAAAATGCCCTTTCCCCGGCGCGCCAATTCTCACACGGATTAAACCTCGAACAGCCCCTGTATAAATGGCCATTTTTGAAACAAAAAAAAGGAGGGGTTGGAGAGGGCGAACCGAAAAAAGAATTGAAGGAAAGGAAGAGGGAGTCTGAGAGCCAATTACCTTGGAGGGAGAGAGGGTTTTCTTGAGAGTGAAGCAGGGTCTCACTGAGGGTCCTTCGCCGCCGCCTGCCCTCCTCTGCCTAAAGCCCTCCGGAGCCGGAGAAGAAAGGAGAGCCCGATACTCTATTCTTAGGACAGGTGGGTCGTCTGCATTTTCCCGTCCGTTCTACGATTTGTTCCCTCTCAATCGAATGCAAGCGAGAGGGGGGGATCGGCGATGATATGAGCCAACCTCCCCCCCCCCTTCGCCATCTTTTTGAGTTGTTCTTCTGTGAGCCTCTCTGTAATTAGAATACGGTGGTTGTGCCATGATGCCGGTGCCGAATCTGTAACATATGTGTTGGCCTGCCTCGTTGATGGGATGATGGTATGAATATACTGAATGTGATGGCAGATTGAATGTTCAATGCCTTCTCTCTCTCACCTATTTCCATCCTAGTCAGTGTATATGTCGGTTTCCTCCCACGCGTGATTTCTGATTTCGGCTTCTCCGACCCTGAAACATGCCCTGGGATGTCATGGGCTATATAGACGACCCCTCCCCGGGTCCTTCACGTCGAGGTCGTGGCCGTGCCTCACCCGATGGTTTCTGTATACTTTGTGGATAGAGCCGTGCCTGTGCACATGTATCTTCCTGCCTTGATACGAGGTCCGGTTGCCATTCCCTCTCCTCTTTGCATTGCTCTATTGCCCAGAGGAGTTGGAAGCCGCCTCCAGAACGGTAAGACCCGTCTTATGATTATGCATTTCAGCCACTCGAGCATATGCGTATGTTGATAAATCATTCGGTCTGCATATCAGCTACCTTTCTCCGTGACTGTTGCTTGCCTTCTCCCTCGTGAATGGTAACCTAGTCTCGTGAGCATCAGCACCTTGACTCCGTGCATGGTGATCTTTCAATGCCGAATACACTCATTCTCCTCATTTATGGTTCGCAGCCACTGAACCATTCGAGTTCCGTTGGTTTTATCCCAGTCATCCGGGGAGGGGGATATTCCCCATCGTTTCATAGAACTACCAATCGGTCAAGGGGACTCCATCTCTCTGTGGTGGATGCTTCCCAGGGGCCGAAAGGCTGATAACTGTTGGATTAAGTGGATGGTCAAACTACAGGGGGAGGGGGTGAATAGGTTGACCCTTTTTAATTTTTGCGAAATATCACTCAACTTTTAAGTAGCAGAATACTAATTCAAAATTCAATAAGCTGAAGGTGTAGAGATCGAACCTAATCAATCATCTAGCGTCACACAGATTTGCAAGAGATAGCAACCCACAAGTGAACACAGATTTTTATGGTGGTTCGATCTCCCTATAGAGACCTACGTCCACCCCTCACTAAATCAGTGTGGATCCCTGCTGAGCCTTACAGCTTAGCTAAATCGAGGCACAATCCCCTCGACAACGCTGAGCACTACAGCTTGGCTAACAAGAGGAACATATCCTCTTAACCAGTTACCCGCTGACAAACAGCTTGAGGGCGTACAAGCCCAAACCCCTTGATCCAAGCACACCCCGCTGGATCAATTCCCCTCCCTCTACTCAAACTAGTACGAGGGAGAATTACAGTAATAGAATTCAAGCTGAAATGAAAAACAAGAAACGAAATCATTGGAAGATCGATGGAAGAAGAAGCCTCAGATCTGGGACAGTGCTGATTCTCGAGTCTCAAACTTAAGGATCTGAGAAAAGAGGCGGTGATGATCAACTGGCTTTCACGTCCTAGATTGTAGATGAGCTTGCGATGATCAACAGATAATAGACTTCCTCTGATCTTCAGAGGATGCAACAGCACGCCAGGAGGAAGACGATGATACATGCGATTCTTCTCAAGAGCTTCTTCTCTGCTCTTGTTCGACTGCTGCTCCTACAACTTCCATCTCCCGCGCTCTCCCTATTCACATGAATATAACTTTTGTGGGCCCCAACTAGATTTTATGGTTAGCCCAATGATTGTTCTCCTCAGAGGCAGCGCAGGCTCTTTTAGATGATGTGGCATCTAACGCCACTTACGGTTCGGGTCCACCCAATAATCACTTGATGAGATTCAGATGGCGTCAATCCATTTTGACTAAGGGGTTGACGCAGCCTTGAAATGCCCACAAGCCTTTCGTACATAGACCTAATGCATTGACGCATAGGGTGCCTGCGTCAACCCACTGGGCTGACCCCGAACACTCTTTTATCTCAAACATGACCTGATGCGTCGACGCTGCGATGTTGTGGCGTTGACGCACTGAGCTATGCCAGTGATTAATGCTTCTGCCTCTTGAACTGATGCGTAGACGCAATCAACATCCTGCGTAGATGCTGTACTTTTATGCAAACTACTGCGTGGACGCCTTGAGCATCCTGCGTAGACCTTGTTTCTTCCTTGCATTCAAGGATAAAGCAGATACATGTGTTAATGAATCAAGGGTTAATTCATCAGTTTTGTTGAACTCAACACAAACATCTTATGGTTGTCATCATCAAAACCAGGGGCACAACAATCTCCCTCTTTTTGATGATGGCAACTATGAGGTGTATACCATTGCATGTAAATAATAATGTATTGTTCAAATCAAACAAGGAATTCACTTCAGAGACCAGAACACCAGTTCATGTCATTCATTTCATTTAGGTCCAAGGTCTAACATCAAAAAAAAGAATAGAAGAACTTTTCTAACAAAAAGTTGGACATTCTCACAGACAATTTCTTTCGAACATTTCACAAAATATGTAAAAGAAAGAAAACTTCACTCAATCACATTTGATGCAGATGAAATGCAATTCCAAGCTCCAATTTGAGTTCATGTCTCTCCCCCTTTGACATCATCAGGAAGGGGAGCAGGTGAGGAAGAGTGAGACTGAAGGATGTTTGCAGACACAGTGTCCAGTTGTTGCTGAAGCTGAGTCATAGAAGATGCTAAACTGTCTAGTCTGTCCGAAAATTGCTGATCTCTTTGCAGGATGAACTTATGATAATCATGTACTTTGGAAGTGATACTATCAAACTAGCTGTGTAAAATATCAAACAGATAGTCCACTTGAGCTTTCTGCTGAGATCCCCATTCAGGTGCAGAAGAGGAGGCTTCTGTTGGTGGAGGGCAGTACACATCACGCTGATCTTCAAGTGTGGGTGGGAAGTTTTCTTTTAGAATTTTCAAAACATCCAAAACATCATCACCCACTAGAGTGGATCGTTCAAACAGTTTAGCAAGGTCCTTACCAAAAGATGTAATCTTTTCAAACAAGGTCTGAACCTTTTCACTGAACACATTGTTCTTGTCAATCAGGGTGGAATATTTCAAATTCAGCTTGGACTGGTTTTCCTTGACATTATAGTTATATGTCTGTACAGCTTGTAGCCTGTTCAGAAATTGTTAATGCAAGCTTTTCAAATTGTGCATTACTGACCCAGCTTTCTGACAAACCTGAATGAGGGATTCCATGAAGTTATGAAGCTTTTTGTCTGACTTGAATTTGTCATGCTTGAACTGTTCCCATCTGGTGTCTAATTTCTGCTGAAGATGGGAAATCCTCATTTCCATGGTTGAGCTCAAGTGCATTATGGAAGAATCAATGTTCTTGAACTTCATTTCCAGAAATTGGATCAACGTGGGATTGATACCGGAATTCTGATCATGTATGCCAGCATCATAATGAAAATTATCTGGCATTTCTTCCTCAGGAAAGTAGGTAGATTCATGTTCCCTTCGAGGAGAGGGTTCCTGAAAAGGACCATGTATGATCATAATGTCTCTAGTGACAGCTGGGAGGGTTGGAGCAGTGTCTGTGACAATATCAGCTTGGACAGGACTGGCCTCTTGTTGGTCCACTCTGGCAGGACTAGCCTCTTGTCTGTCTACTCTGGCTGGACTGGCAGCTGGGCTTTCTTGTGCTGTTTCTCTCAGTTCTACAGCAGGTGCCCCAGAGGCAGATGCATGCTTCTGACTTGGTAGTACTCTGATTGGCTGTCCATTCACAACTGTGAATCCCGTGAACTTCTGAATGTATGATAAGGAGTATCTATTCCCTTTGGGAATGTTTAGTTTCTTTTCATTTCCAAAGCTCACTCCAACCTTTCTAAAAATTGCAGTCAATGGGGCAGCATATGGAAGTGTCCTAGACTATTTCAGACATGTACCCATGGTCTGAATGATAACATCAGTCAATAAAATCTTGATTTGTTTCAGCATACAGTATAGCAAGAATCGTTGCATCTCAGTAACTCGTTCCCTACCACTGCTCTAGGGTGTAATGATGGATGTGCAGATATGATGTAGTAGTCTGTTGAAGGGAGAGAACCTATTGGCTTTCATACTATGTAGATATGTCTGCTTGACATCTGTAGGATTACTAGGCTGTTCAGTCAGAAGAGCATAAGCTTCATGTTCATCAAAATGAAAACTATGTAGTTGAATCCCATCCATTGGGATTTTCCATGATCTAGCAAATAGTTTATTTGTTAACTCAAAACGGACATTTCTGACTGTTGAAGAAACTTTAGGGATTTGAGGCTCATATTTCAAATTTTAGTAAAATTCCCGAACGAGGGTGGGGTAATATATTCTATGATTTGTGACAAAAGACCACCAACCCTGAATATCTTAAGTGGGAAATAACTGCGGAAAAACCTCAAGCATCTCAACATCAGTATCAACAATATACCGAGGAATAAGAACTTTCAGAGGTTCTCTAGTATTGGTGAGAAGAGATGAGTCAGGAGACCTTGCATGCGCATCGGAACTTCCTACAGGTTGTTTCCCTTTTTCTGCGGTTGAGGATGAGGACTTTCTGGGAGCATCGTGAGAATCCTTCTGCTTCGCTGCCCTTGATTTTGAGAGTTTTCTTTTCTTTGCCGGCGAGCTCTTCTCTTTCCATTTACGTTTCCGTGGAGAAGACTGAGATGGCATCTCCTCTTGAGCAGGTTGAAATTTGGTTCGAGGCACAATCGTGCCCTCAGCTGTGATGGGAGCTCTTCTTTTTAGACCCTTCTTCTTCTTCTTGTCCTTTTTCTCTTTTTCCGGAGGAGCCATGGTAGCGAGGTGAATCACACGGCAACAGGGAAGAGAAGTGTCGTGGGAAGAAAAAAATGAGAGAAGCGGAGAGGTAGGAGCCAACAGGGTTTTGGAAAGAGGCGAGGAGGCTGAAGCGTTTATGCTGAGGGGTTTTAAAGAGGTGACCCCTCGGTTTCAAAAAGACAGAGCCGGTTGAACGGGATGAACCGGACTAGGTTGATAGAGCGAGCACGCGACTGCGTTGACGCACTGAAGGACTGAGTCGACGCCACCAAAAAGAAATATGAAGGAAATATTGAGTTAAGAACCATAGTATTGAGGCATTCTAAAGACACTGAAATATGAAAGATGAGATTGCATTCATGGATTTTTAATAGATAAAATTCAAGTTCCCTTATGAGAGATATGATAAGAGACCCTAATTCATTTAATGATGTGGAGAAAAATAATCTTAAGAGTTTGAGTTAAGCCCTTGAACAAGAATAGTATGTGTATGGAATAAAGATAGAACTATTTGCACACCATGAACTTTCTCAAATCTATCCCCTAGATTGTTCAATTTCAAGAGAACCTTATAGAAGTGAATTTAACGAGTATTGAAGATGAACTCTGTAGGATTTTATGTGAGCTTAAGGTCAACCACACATATATATATATATATATTGTCATTTTTTCTTTTTATTATATATATATTTTTAATTTTCAATAGCAGTCAAGTGTAGCTAGCATCTTGACATGGGTACACATGTTTATCAGACACCAGAGTCCCCGGTTACTCAGCATAGCTAACTATTCTGCTCCAATGAATCAGAGTTGGCAACTCACATCATGACATGCCTCTCAGCACTTCATTGGTGCATGAAGGTAGTGTCTCAGTGAAAATTTACCATTGCTCTGCAACGAATTATTTTTCTTTGGGAACAGAGATAGCAGCTCACATCATGACATGCTCCTTAGCACTTCTTTGGTGCATAGAGATAGTTTCTCAGTGAAAACTAGCCATTGCTCTGTAATTTATTACACACACATATATATATAGGGTTTATTCCTTCAACTCGTATTAAACCTATTCTAAGTTTAAGGTCAATACAGATATTAAATTCATTTTGCACAAAGTGGTCTCTTTACTTTTGATCATCATGGTTCTAGAGTAGATGAGTTCACAGTTTTATTAAATAGTTCTATAGATATTCCATATGCAAAGCACTTTTACGTTCAAGAATTTTTAACATTCAATGATCATAAGATTTATAAGTCTCCAGCCATTAATATTACATAGAGTCAGTTAGTGAAGACCAAAACCTCTCATAAAGGAATTATCATTTTAACTCCCCCTGAATCTATGACATCAACTCAAATTCCAGAGCTCATGAACCTTCCCTCATACTGAAGATTGATAGGTTCTTCAACTACTAGCTAAAGAAATGAACAGATGAAATATTGTGAGGAGGAAACGAATTGATGAGAAGTTGAGAAGACTCCCGGCTTCAGACAATCTAAGGTACTGGAAGTGCCATTTCAGAACAACTTCATACAGCAGTAGACGTTGACGCACAGCAGACAATGCGTCAGCTTCTTCTCACCAAATATGTCCTCAGTAGCAAAATTTCCAGATTGCGTTGACTCATCTCAAGTATGGAGTTAACCCTTCTTAAGGAGCAAGTTGAGTCCAGAACGGTTTACACGAGGTTTCTGTCAGTGCGTCAACTCAACCAAATCACAGCGTTAACTCACTCAACCAATCAGCTTAACTGCCAGCACTGTTTCCAGATTATTTGTATTAGTGCGTTGACCCAGCCTCATTACTGCGTTAACTCGGACTTCTTCACCAATAAGCCTATTCAATCAACTGTGTGAGCCACACTTCAGGTTCACAAAACATTAATCTCAAGGTGCTAACTTTCTCTCCTCAGCAAGTAAAATCTAGTACAAACTCCCCTCAGATCATGCATGACAAAAAGTTTTGATGAAAATGCAGTGATTGACATGATGGGCTTTTTATTTATCATATGTTTTTCAAGACAGAGAATATGACCAAAAACTGAACTCCCCCTAGATTTGTGACTTGTTTAGAAACCAAGAGCTTTCAACTTAAGCAAGGCATGTAATCAATTTATTGCTAGGTAAAGTTAACCAATCAAATTCTAAAGAATAAACTGAGCTATCAAGTTAGGCATCAAGATGAGGATTACATAGTCCAAGCTCTCTCCTAAGACAAGTAAATCTTTCATTACTCAGAGGCTTGGTAAAAATGTCAGCAATTTGATGTTGTGAGTCTACAAAAACTAATTTAAAGATTCCTTTATTAACTTCATCTCGCAAGAAGTGATGCCTAATTTCTATATGTTTGGTCCTAGAGTGCTGAATTGGATTCTTTGCCAGGTTAATGGCACTTGTGTTATCACACAAGATTGGGACACACCTAAGATCAGTTTGATAATCTTGGAGTTGGTGTTTGATCCACAACACTTGAGTGCCACAACTCCCTGCAGCGACATATTCTGCCTCTATAGTGGATACTGCCACTGAGTGTTGTTTCTTGGATGCCCAAGAAACCAAACACCCTCCCAAAAATTGGCAATAGCCACTTGTGCTTTTCCTGTCAAGTTTGCATCCAGCATAGTCTGCATCAGAATAAGATACTAAATCAAGAGCGCAAGATGCAGGATACCAAATCCCTAAATCTCGAGTTCCGGCAAGGTATCGAAAGATACGCTTAACAGAGCTCAAGTGGGATTTTTTAGGATCAGATTGAAAACGAGCACACATGCATACACAAAATTGGATATCTGGCCTAGATGCAGTAAGATAGAGGAGTGATCTGATCATACCTAGATAAGTTTTTGCATCCACTGATTTACCTTTAAGATCTGCATCCAGAATTGTGTTGGTGCTCATGGGAGTGTTGATTGCTTTAAGATTCTCCATTTGATATTTCTTCAATAGTTCAGAGATATACTTTGCTTGGTTGATAAAGCATCCTTCCTTGCTTTGGGTGATTTAAAGACCTAGAAAAAATTGCAGCTCACCCATTAGACTCATTTCAAATTTTGCAATCATCAATTGTGCAAATTCCTCATACATGCTTGGTTTAGTGGATCCAAAGACTATATCATCAACTTAAATTTGAACCAGAACAATGTCATTGTTTCTTACCTTGGTGAATAAAGTTTGGTCCACTTTACCTCTTGAATATCCTTTTTCAGTGAGGTATGAGTTGAGTATGTCGTACCAAGCTCGAGGTGCCTGTTTAAGCCCATAGAGAGCTTTGTCTAATCTGTAAACATGGTTAGGACAGTCTATGCACTCAAAGCCAGGGGGTTGTTCAACATGCACCTCTTCTTTTATTAGACCATTAAGAAATGCACTTTTTACATCCATTTGTTATAGTTTTATTCCATGGCAGCAAGCATATGCAAGTAATAATCTAATGGCCTCTAATCTAGCTACTGGAGCAAAGGATTCTTCAAAATCAATGCTGAATTCTTGGTTATATCATTGTGCTACCAGTCTTGCTTTATTTCTTATCACAATTCCATTTTCATTTTGTTTATTTCTGAAAACCCACTTAGTTCCAATTACTAAATGTTCATTGGGTCTTGGTACAAGGTGCCACACTTTGCTTCTCTTAAATTGATTTAGTTCTTCATGCATTGCATTTATCCAACATTCATCTTTTAGGGCTTCAATTACATTTTTAGGTTCAATTTGAGACACAAGAGCCAAATTATCCATTTCCTCAATTATCTTAAAGTGAGATCTAGTTCTAGTAGGGTCATGTAGATTACCAATAACGCTTGATAAAGGATGATCTCTTAACATTCTAACATTGGTTAGAGAATTACCTTCATTAGCATCTGCATTACCTTGAGTGCTTGATTCTGCTAGACTCTCACCTGGCCTTGACTCTTTCTCCTGAAGATCTTGTTCTTCCTTTACTTCAAGGAACTCCCCATCATCCTTGTCCCTGCAAGATTGTTCATTTTCAGATCTAACATTCATTTCATCAAAGACAATATGTGGAGATTCTTCTACATTTGGAGTTTTGACATTTAGGACTCTATAGGCCCTAGAGTGATTAGAATATCCCAGAAAAATGGCTGGTTCACTCTTAGGTTCAAACTTATCCAAGTCCCGTTTGTCATTATTTTGAACAAAGCATTTTGACCCAAAAACTTTGAAGTGAGCAACA
Source organism: Amorphophallus konjac (assembly GCA_022559845.1). NCBI lineage: Eukaryota > Viridiplantae > Streptophyta > Magnoliopsida > Alismatales > Araceae > Amorphophallus > Amorphophallus konjac. The sequence goes on along the minus strand of CM040125.1, from coordinate 141,122,879 downwards.
GATGGCTTCTTACCTTTCATTAACTCATATGGAGTCTTTTTGGACAGAGGTCTTACCATTGCACGATTTACAATGTAGCACGCAGTGTTTACCACCTCAGCCCAGAATTTCCTTGGAAGTTGTCCTTTGATCAACATTGTTCTAGCCATCTCCACAAGAGTTTTGTTTCTTCTTTCCACCACTCCATTCTGTTCAGGAGTTCTTGGTGACGAGAATTTGTGTGATATTCCTTTTGCCCTACAAAAGCCATCAAATTCTGAGTTTTCGAACTCTCCTCCATGATCTGACATGATAGATGAAATAGTATACTTACCATCCTGCTGAACTTTCTTGAAAAATACCTGAAATTCTTCAAACGCATCATTTTTATGAGATAAAAAGAACACCCAAGTGAACCTAGAAAAGTCATCTACCAAAACAAAGCCATATCTATTGCCACTTAAACTTGTTGTTCTGGTGGGTCCAAACAGATCCATGTGAACAAGTTCAAGAGGTCTAGAAGATTGGTTTTCTATTCTAGATTTAAATGACTTCCTAGTGTGCTTACCTTGAGTGCATGCATCACAAACTTTGTCATTTTGTTTAAATGAGACATCAGGCAAACCGTTTACCATGCTGAATTTTGCTAACTTATGCATGACACTATAGCTAGCATGTCCTAGTCTACGATGCCATAGCCAAGCCAGCTCACATTTGTTCACAGCAAGACAGAGATTATTATGAGCAGGATCATCTAAGTCTACCATGTACATGTTGTTTATTCTTTTTTCGATGAACTTAACATTTTCAGAATGCATTTCAAGAATGGTGCATACATGAGAATCAAACACAACCTTGTGTCCCCTATCACACAGTTGGCTTATACTAAGAAGATTATATTCTAGTCCTTCAACAAGTAGCACATCATCAATAGAGTTCAAGGGATTTTTGCCAACTTTACCATTTCCAATAATTTTGCCTTTATTTTTGCCCCCAAACGTGACATGCCCTCCTTCTTTCTCAACCAAGAAACAAAATTTTGCCTTATCGCCCGTCATATGCCTTGAGCAGCCGCTGTCAAGATACCATATGTTGTGTACAGCTGCAAGGCACTCCTGCAATTCACATCAAACGAGGGATTTTGGAACCCAAATACACTTGGGTCCCATCAGACCATATGATCCTGTCAAGTAAGACAACATACTTTTGGGAATCCATATCTGTTGTTTTGGAGGTTTTTGAGATGTGGAGTTTATAGGTTTGAGAATTTTCTTATTAGGTTGAGGTACCCTTCAGAATGAATTCTTTGAACCAGTTTTGTTGTTAAAGAAGTGTGAATTTTTATTCTTGTTTCCACTCCAATGATTATTATGAATCCAAGAAGCACTGGAGAACCTAGGACGAGAAGCTCTAGTTGAATATTTAATTCCGGATGGAATGAAGCTTTGTTGCGTAGACCCTCTTGCACGACTGCGTTGACCCATCCACCCAAACCCCATGTCATATGGGTTTTGGTACGCAAGGTGCGTTGACTAACTGTAGTGACTGCGTCAACTCATTCTCTTGTTTCTGAAGGAATACCCATTCTGGAGGGGTATGTGCATTGACGCAGTATAGACATTGCGTTGACGCGGTCAGTGGTTTGTTTTAGACTTATTTATGTAGAAGCCCTTAGACATAGGTTGAGTAGACGCAGGATGGCCAGTGCGTTGACGCGACTGTCTTGTGCCAATCCAATGACTCCTTGAATTTCCATGAGCTTGATGCTGGGTTGATGTACTAGGGTCCATGGGTTGATTTGAGATTTTACTTCTAGACTTAGGCATATTTGTGTGGTGATTGGTATTCAAGGTAGCATTCATTTTCTCTTTGCCCTTTTCTTTTCTGGTTTCATCTGTCTATTTTACTTCTTCTTGATTTTTCCCATGTGACTTCACTGCAGCCATTGGGTTTTGCTCAGATGTGCCATGTTCTGGAACAAAGGTTATTAGTCTTGTCCCTAGATTCTTATTTTTAGTTGGATTATATCCAAGTCCTTCTTTTCCAAAATTACTTTTATTCCCATAACAGCTTCTAGGTTATTTTTGCCTTGTGTAAATTTCTTAAGGGAGGCTTGTTTATTTAAGTTTTCATCTTCCAGTCTCTTCAAGTTTTCTTGGAGTTCTAGATTTACTCTTTAATGGCTTCATATTTTTCTTCAGCCATTTTTACATCACTCTCCAATTCTTTCATTCTGAGTTTCAGGTCATCATGCACTTTTAGTAAAAATTAATTTTCTCTTTTCATCTCTATCAATTGATCTTTACACAGATCACTTTCAGCAAGAGACTTTCTTAGATGAGTAATTTTAGCTTCTAAGCACATGATTTTCTCATTCAAGGAATTATCTTCACTAGTCAATTTTTTCTTCTTCTTCAGTGATTTATTTTCTTTCTTCACATAATCATACTTATCTAGCAATTCATTAAATGCGTCTTCCCAATCACTGCAAGAAAAGTTTTCAAAAGAGGAGGTTACCTCATCCTGATCATCTCCCTTAGCCATAAAGCATGGCTTAACATCACTTTCTTCTTCAGAGTTACTCTCTTCTTCATCTTCATCTTTCTCCTCGTCACTCCAAGTACTCATCATAGCCTTTGGCCTCTTGTTCTTCCATTTTGGTTGGACTTTCTTCACATTCTCTGGACATTCAGATTTGATATGACCTTGTTTCCTGCATTTGTAACAAACAACCTTGTCAGATTTCTTAGAATTCTCTGATTTGAATTTTGAACTCTTTCTTACCTGTGGTCTTCTGTTCCTTATAACTTTACCTTCCTTCCTTAGAAACTTCCTGAATTTCCTGGTGAGCATTTGATGCGGGACGAGCGCGCGCATGAGAACGTCGACGGCGGCGGCTGGAGCGAACCTGTGGTACAGCCTTAAGGCACTACTCTCCACGCAGGGAGGGGATCACGGGGATGGGAATGATTAACACAAAACTACCCTCACGCAGGAGGGGGGAGCACGGGGGAGGGAGTACTCAAGCAATTATCACACGCTGTCCTATAGGACAGAACTACGAAGCTCTGAAAGGTACGCCACGCACGGGACTCCGAATGCAAACCCGCTGGCACCAAAACCTTGCTGGAGAAGTCCAGAGGCGCTCCTGAAATTTTGGCATTGTTCTAAGGTCGCTGGAGGGCGTGGCCGGCCAAAGAAGAGGTCCTGCATGAATCTGTCCTACTGGACAGATCTACGCAGTCGGTGTGCGAAGGGTGGCACGCTCTCCACCAAACTCCGATTGATGCGAGACCAGCACAGTTGGATAGCAGACTGGGAGGTCTACGTACCCTCAAGCGATGGTGGCGATTGGATCACCGAGCCGGGCGTGGTCGCAGTTGTGGTGAACCTCTGATTTCTGGGCGAACAGCCGGACATAGGTACAATGGTCGTGGTGGAACCTTCTGCTCGGACATCGGAACGAGGTGAAACCACCTGGGTTGGTTTTGTATTGTCAAGGGGCACAACTTTGCTGAAGACTCCTCGGGCCGATGACGAACAGCTTAGGCGTGGCACGCTCTGCAAGGTGGGCACACAGTCTGGGCAGACTAGGTTGCACCTCATCTGTGCACTCGTGGGAGAACGAACGCCACGACCAGTGCCGATGGTGAAACGGAGTGATTTCACCTCTGGAACGACGTGGACTTGGAGCAGCACAAGTTCACAGAAGAGAGTTTGGGTCGAATCTCGCCGGAGAAGTCGGTGTGGTCGCTGCTAGCAGGGCTTCAGATTCAGGCCTGAAACTGGCGCTGTCGCACGAGAACGGCTGACACGATCGGTGGCGACCTCGAAACGAAACGATTCTACCTCAGACGCAAAGAAGACTTGGAAACGCACGACTTCTCTGAAGAGAGCTCGAACTGATTCGCACTGTAGGAGACGGGGTGGTCACTTCAAGCTTAGTCAAGCTTCTGCTACGAGACTGGGGACAGCAGAACTTGAAGATCTTGAACGCCGGTGTCGAGGATGAAGCAGTGGGATGCCGGGGCAGCCATGGACGCACCTGGAACAGAGAGGGGCGTATGTTGCAGAGGGGAGTGGTGGCTGTTAGTGGCTGGGACGTGGGAGGCTTGAGGGGTGCGAACTAGGGTTAGGGTTTGGGGGGTGTGCGACCTTGGCAGGATGGGGGTGGGGAGTGCGACTGCTAGTTGGGAAGGAGGGATGAAAATTTGGATTTTGGGTAATTTTTTTGAACGGATGGAGGATAATTAGAAGGGAGGGAATATTGGAGAGGGATTAGGAAAGAATTGGAGGGCTGGGATTTAATTTGAAAGGGATTAGGATGGTGATAAGAGAGGTAGGAGGGAAATAGGAAACTAGATGAGGGAAAGGAGGAGGGAATCAAGGGGGATAAGGCTGATGTGGCAAGGTGGAGAGGGAAGGGGGGAAGGTGGCTCACGGCCCAAGGAGGGAGGAGAGAGAAGAGAATTTCGAATTCCCAAGGAGAGAGAGAGATCAGGTCGCAAGGGGGAGAAAGAGAGAGAGAGATTTCGCAAGAGAGAAAGAGAGAGGGGATCACACACAATTTGTGCTCAACTCAATTCAAATTTTCATTCTTCAAATTCTAACTTCAAATGAGAGCCCTTGGTTCCCTATTTATAGGAGAAGCCAAGGGTTACAAAGGACATTAATTACCCCTAACAAATGAGAAAAGACCCCGCTATCCCGGGGGTAACAATAAGCAACCTATAACTCTTAACTAGACCCACTAGCTAATTTGGCCTTTTGGGCCCAATTAACTGACCCACTAAGAACTAAATGCTAATAAAAAGAAATTACATCATAATTAAAAGGGAAAACCCAAAATTTAGACGGGCTTGGCCTAATGGGCCATGGAATGGGAGCGACCTCTCTACCAACGGGGCTGGTCCACTAAGTGCCCACTTTGATGTCCCCATCAGCATTGCTATCTCACCTAAGTCATCATCTGAGGTAGATGACTGACTGTCATCTGAACTCTCCTTGCTGCTAGGACCAGCCTTCAATGCAAGTGGCTTCTTCTTTTTCACATCCTCATCAGTTCTTTTGAAATTCAGCTCGTAAGCCATCAGTGATCCAATAAGCTCATCAGGGGTAGTGGTAGGAAGGTTCCAACATTCCTCAACAACCGTGGCCTTGGTGTGCCAAATTGGAGTTAGGGATCTAAGAATTTTCCTGACCAGTTCATAATCACTGTAAGCCTTTCCCATACCTTTAAGACCATTCACTAATAGAGTTAGCTTACCATACATTTCAGATATATTTTCCTCTGGCCTCATTCTAAAAGCTTCATACTCAGAAATTAACATATTAGTTTTTGTCTCTCTTACCTCTGACGTACCTTCATAGATGACTTCAAGTCTGTCCCACATTTCCTTGGCACTGGCACATGAGGACACTCGTGAAAACTCCTTAGGATGCAATGAGCATTGCATGATATTCATAGCTTGTCAATTGATGTTGGACTTCCGAATCTGCTCTTTTACCCACAGTTCTTCATCTCCTTCTAACTGATAGGGTCCTTTGCTCACGACTCTCCAAATCGCATGGTCCTGAGATCTCAGAAATACATGCATCCGATTTTTCAAGTAAGCATAGTTAGTGCCATCAAAGAAGGGTGGCCTATTCACTGCATACCCTTCAGGCATGAGCCCCTTGTTTTCCATTCCACTAAATCTCTCTGGGTTGTGAGACCCTTGACAAGAGAGCCAAGCTCTGATACCACATGTTGGATTAAGTGGATGGTCAAACTAGAGGGGGAGGGGGTGAATTGGTTGACCCTTTTTAATTTTTACGAAATATCACACTCAACTTTTAAGTAGCAAAATACTAATTCAAAATTCAGTAAGCTAAAGGTGTAGAGATCGAACCTAATCAATCATCTAGCGTCACACAGATTTGCAAGAGATAGCAACCCACAAGTGAACACAGATTTTTATGATGGTTCGGTCTCCCTATGGAGACCTACGTCCACCCCTCACTAAATCAGTGAGGATCCTTGCTGAGCCTTACAGCTTAGCTAAACTGAGGCACAATCCCCTCGACAACGCTGAGCACTACATCTTGGCTAACAAGAGGAACATATCCTCTTAACCAGTTACCCGCTGACAAACAGCTTGAGGGCGTACAAGCCCAAACCCCTTGATCCAAGCACACCCCGTTGGATCAATTCCCCTCCCTCTACTCAAACTAGTACGAGGGAGAATTATAGTAATAGAATTCAAGCTGAAATGAAAAACAAGAAACGAAATCATTGGAAGATCGATGGAAGAAGGAGCCTTAGATCTGGGACAGTGCTGATTCTTGAGTCTCAAACTTAAGGATCTGAGAGAAGAGGCGATGATGATCAACTGGCTTTCACTTCTTGGATTGTAGATGAGCTTGCAATGATCAACATATAATAGACTTCCTCTGATCTTCAGAGGATGCAACAGCACGCTAGGAGGAAGACGATGATACAGGCGATTCTTCTCAAGAGCTTCTTCTCTGCTCTTGTTCGACTGCTGCTCCTACAACTTCCATCTCCCGCGCTCTCCCTATTCACGTGAATATTCCTTTGTGGGCCCCAACCAGATTTTATGGTTAGCCCAATGATTGTTCTCCTGAGAGGCTTCTGGAATCGCGAGGGAAAAAGAGAGCGCATGCTCTTTTAGATGATGTGGCATCTAACGCCACTTACGGCTGGGGTCCACCCAATAATCACTTGATGAGATTTAGATGGTGGCAACCCATTTTGACTAAGAGGTTGACGCAGCCTTGAAATGTCCATAGAGCCTTTCGTACATAGACCTGATGCGTTGACGCATAGGGTGCCTGCGTCAACCCACTGGGCTGACCCCGAACACTCTTTTATCTCAAACATGAGCTGATGCGTCGATGCTGCGATGTTGTGGCGTTGACACACTAAGCTATTCTAGTGATTAATGCTTCTGCCTCTTGAACTGATGCGTAGACGCAATCAGCATCCTGCGTAGACGCTGTCCTTTTATGCAAACCGCTGCGTGGACGCCTTGAGCATCCTGCATAGACCTTGTTTCTTCCTTGCATTCAAGAATAAAGTAGATACATGTGTTAATGAATCAAGGGTTAATTCATCAGTTTTGTTGAACTCAACACAAACATCTCATGTTTGTCATCATCAAAACCAGGGGCACAACAATAACAACAGGGGCTTCAGCCCAACAATGTTAAACCCACAATCTCCTAGGATTCTGTGGTGGCTAAGGGATGAACGCTCCTAGTAGGCTCGTCTCGGGGCCTCTCTCCCTAATGCTCTCTTGCTAGTGGATGCAGTGCACGCTGTGGGTCTCCCACCCCTCGTAGGCCAGTCCTCGGGGTGTTGATTCCGTCAATAGCTGCCGCGTCCCTTTGTTTCCACCCACGGAGCTATGGTGCCCCTCGCAGGCTTGTCCTCGAGATATCCTGTCCGATTGGAGTTTTGCTGGCTGCCACCATGCAGACCGGCTGTTTAGGGGCTTACTCCACAAGTGGGTATGACCCCGTTTCTCCCCTGCAATCCTTCAGGGACGGGGGAGATGCTGCCCAATTTTTGACAGAATTCTTCGAACATATGACTTTACTCATATCCAAATGACTTCAATAAAACATTTGTTCTGAGGACAAGGACCCTAGTGCTTGAGTATGAACCTCGCACTAGCTCATAACTTCACCTCTGGGGGCTCTGGACTCCGATTAAACGAACAATCACCCTAATTAACTTCAAAACTATCAACAGAGTCCTAATAAACTTAAATCATTTCAAAATTCATTAAAAAATCTACTAAAACGGCGCGGTCCTAATCCGACGCGCCCTAATACGTCGTGGTACCCCCCCCCCCCCCCCCGCGCCGGATTAACAATAGACTCATAGCTTCATGATTTTAATTGGTTTGCTCCCGGCGCACCCTAAATCGGCGCGCCCCAATGCCATCATGCCGGTTTAACGTTTGCCATGGCCGCGCCGGATTAAGACCCTTTTGCCTACGCTTGGCCGCACCGGGGAAACCTATCCCTACGCGCGGTCGCGCCGGTTTTGAATCGTTGTGCCGTTCTAATCACTCACTCATCTCCGGAGCGATCTTCACCTCCTATGGTTGAGATTAATAAACCCTAATCAGTAATAAACTAAGTAAGGGAAAGGCTGTTCAAGTCCGAACCACCTTATTATCATGCTTCTACTATCATGTCTGTTATCATCATACTTTCATTATCATGCCCATGTTACCACTTTCGTCTCCCTCGACGGAGATTGATAAACTTGATTTATCATTGTTCATCTTCACAACTCTGTGACCATGCTTAGCGTTGTCATGAGCATCATGCATGCATGCCTGCATGGAGCCCCTCCGGTATATCAAATGGCACTGACGGAAGTCTGGGTCACTCCCGATTGGAAGTCTTTGCCATACGCGATGGTGGTCTTCGGACCTATGTCCTCCACCACGTATCGAGGGTATCAAACTTAATGAACCATGCCTCTCTCGCATGATAGATAGAAGCATCTCATGTGACCCTGTCACGTTCATATCTTCGCGTCTTTATTCTGGCCTCGACAGCCCACTATCTTGGCAATTAATCAAAGGTTTTCCCCTCCTCGTGTGGGATGTAATTAACGTCATAGCCTTTATGGTGTGGCGGACTGCTGGTCCCGACCGAATCTCACTCTCGCCCGACACGGGTCAGAATGAGCGCATAATAAACTCGTCACGTACGTGACTGCCCAAGCTCGACATGTTCAACGGGAAGGGATCCCCGAAGGAGCACGTCGCATATTATATGACTGTCATGGGTGATCTGGCCACCGATGAATCATACTTGCTAAAGTTTTTCGGGTCCTCACTGACGGGGCTCGCATTTGAATGGTACTCCAGCCTCCCGATCGGGTCGATCAGCGACTGGTCAGATATGCAGAGGAAGTTCAGGGAAAGATTCCATGTTACGGAGAGGGAGGTTACAGTGGCCGAACTCTACTCGACAAAGTAAAGGGCAGATGAGACAGCCCTTGACTATATTAAGAGGTGGAGGAACCTTGGAATGAGGTGCAAGCGGCCCCCGCATCAGGAGGACATTGTGCAAATATGCAAATAGAACCTTAGGAGAGAGGTTCTCGAAAAGATGATCGGAATGGAAATACGGTCGTTTGACCGACTAAACAATATCATGGCCGAGGTGGAAGCCTTTCTAGCCAGACCTACTCCTACATCAACTGCCGGCACAACCCAGAAGGGCAAGGCAGTGGAGCGGCGCCCGACACCTAAAGAAGCGAATGCCCTTAATATCAAGGCGTTCGAATAACAGAAAGATAAGGGCAAGAAGGCAGTCGCCCCACAGCCTGCAAAAGCCCCAGACGGCAAAGAAGGTCCCTCGCTACGGGACAAGATGAAAAAAGCCTACTCCTTTCCGAAGGACAAAACCAGGATTTTGTTCGACTGGGTAACGGAGTATGGTGTGGTCACCCTGCCAGAGCCAAAGAGGTCGGAGGACCTGAAGAAGAAGGACAGTCCAAGATTTTGCCCCTACCACCAGATGCTGGGGCATCCAATCGAAGACTGCTATGTTTTCAAGGACATCATCGAAGGGATGGTGAAAAAAAATGAAATAGAATTGTGAGAGTACAAAGTGGACCCTCCTCAGCCACAAGAAGCCCCTCTTAGAAGAGCAGGAGTCAACATGATCTCCCTATATCAGGCATTGCCCAAGGAGATCTCTGAAGCAACTACGCGGAGCACTTATGAAACTCATTTCTTGGGGCCCGCAAAGGGACAACAGGGATGGCAGCAAGCCCCTGCGAAGCACAAAAGGAAGAAAGCACCCCGCCCGAAAGTGGGGGCACATATCTATGGTGTTACACCACGACCCGCTCCGCCGGTGACAGCACCTGCATGGACCACTCCACCTGCAGCCATCAGGAATCTTACACACAATCGGAGGAGACAAACTCCGTTGCCAGTGGTCAAGGAAACCAATCCTAGGGTCCGCCGACTACAAAACCTTATTGAAGGGCTAGACGAGTACGCGCAGCCCGAATTGAAGCCTTTACTGGTGCGGGACCATGTCCCATGGCAAGAACTGGAGCAGCTCTCACTCGAGCAAAAGGAGGAAGCTGAAGCAACACCCGATAAGGAGGGCAGTCTGTTCTGGGGGCAGGCACGTGCCGAAGCAAGAAAGAGGAAGAAACAAATGAAGAAGAAAGGAAAGGCCGCTAAGGCCGATAAAGTGTAGGCTGTCTCCTGTAATACTCTATCAGCACTCTTCAACCTGCCCGGAGAGGAGGAAGAAGAGGAAATTTTCTTCACACCCCATGCTGGGGAAGGCAAGGCCGAGGCCGCAACCGCTGCATATGCCACCCGGTCGGGTCGGAAATGGGGGCGCCAGCCGCCGCCCAACCACAACATCATATTTAGGGGAGAGCAGCCCTACAAGACACCTCCCCCGGGGGTCAAGGGGGTCCAGATCCCTACTTCGCCAGGATTATATAACAAGAGTGGGGGCAAGACAGTCCCTTCATTCCTTGAATTTATGAAGATGTCTAAGGGGAAGCAGCCATGCCAAGAGGCTAACCCTGCGACCGGGGATGTTCACCTGCAGCCAACACAATCTGCCGAAGCTCCAAATACAGATGGAGCTTGCCCTGCAGCAGCTAATGAAGAGCGCCAAGGATCCGGTACCAGCCAGAAAGGCCTCGAGTCCGAAGCAGATGAAGCAGGTCCGTCAGGGGCCGCAACTCAGGACTCTCTCAAGTCCAAGTGGGCTGAAGAGATGAAGCTTTCCAATGTCCCAGCTGGGAGCCTAATAATGAAGCTACTCAAGAAGCTCCCTGCTTGATTTACAATTTGGGAGATCCTCTCTTTGAGTGAAGAGACTCGACAGGCGATCATCATTGCTCTGCAGACGCCTGCTCATTTTGAGACCTGCTTGGCTGAAGCAATGCCGGAAGCTAGCATGTCACGCCTCGAGCGCGGAAGGAACCCGGGGAGAACGTGACGAGTTTATATCAATCATGTCAATCAGAGCAAGTAGAATTTTGACATCAAAACAGAGTGCGCAATAAGACAAGAATTTTAAAACATAACCAAGTACTGATACCATTGATAACAACTTAACCATTAAACAAAATCACATAACTCCAAGACTTAACGTTACTAATCAGGCCCATAAGCCTTAAATGTTACAAATTTTGAAATATCAAAAGATCTAACGACAAGACTCCAAGGAATGAACTAAGGATGACTCGACACGATAAGGTGTAGTAGCATGACGCTTGCAGATTCTACGCTCGTCACTCTTGCTCCTGCCCATCCGAGTCCGAGTCAGGGTCCGTATTACCTCAAAAGTTGGGGAAAGGAACTTGATGAGCGAACGCTCAATAGGAATTATATCTCAAGAACTAGCAATTGGTTTAAGTAATTACCTCTTCCAAATGAAAATGCAAGTCTAGCATGTCAATCATGTAAAACAGAATGCGATGGAATTGAACATGATAACGAGAGGAAATAACACGTACTATCGATCCAAGATAGGGGATTTCAAGTATTCAAGATTTCAAGTATTTGAATGAGTACCAAGTATATCAATAATTTTTTTTTCATGTCATGAGATAATGGCTATTAACAAGCAAGTATTTTGCCCATTCCGGGCCACGCAGTTCGTGTCAAGTCAATCAAGTCAAGCACGCGAGAGAGAGATAGTGGAGTGTCGTAGATTCAAGCAAGTACTTCGGTGCAATGCCACACCGTGATCAATATAACTCCCATGGGTACAAGTACTTTCGGGTGCTCCCCCCAGGATCAGATCGGGCCCTATATGCGCGGACATTGTTACATGTAATATCTAGACAACCACTTTAGTGATAGCCATGGAATTCCAAGAACAAACTCATGTAGAATATTAAGGTAGATTCGTGGAAAGGTTCCACAGAATTCAAGGAAGAACATTAGATGGACAATGATAAAACCAACGAGAACCATGACATGTCGATAACCTAGGTAGAATCGGTACCTTAACTAGGTAGCCGTGATAACTTGAGTGGATGACTAAACCTGTCACCAATCAAGGGTCATGAATTGAGCTGAAAGATTGACCCCATTTATAAGGGACCCAATCCAAGACATCGCCTAGTGGAATGTAATCATTCCACCGGCTAGGATTATTCTCTCATGGACCAAGATGGCACCATGAGAGGGCCGGTTTACCACAAGACGTGGCAATCAAAGGTACAAGGTGTTTAAGGTACAACCAGCTCAGTCGGCCTTGAGGGAATCCCAAGCTACGAGGAGACTTACGGAGGTCCCAATGACTAACTTGCCGGCCTAAAGGAACGGAATGTCTAATGGAGGGCTTGTATGTCACCGAGAGTTGAAGGGGTAATCGATAAAACGTCGAGAAAAAACGTGGGACTATACTCACGGATTGGAGCATAGTGCCATATATATATATAAGTCCATGGTTACAGGAAAATCAGAAGACAGGAAATTGGCGCCTTAGCCAAAGACTTCATTTTATTAGGTAACGCCCTGGTCAGCGGCGTTATTTCACAAATTGAAGACTCTGTAAAGAGTCGTCAATTTCTATATGTATTTTTTTTATTATTTAAGTATAATTTCCAGAATTTGGTAAATGGCGCCTGGTCTACCGCCACGTTAAAGACATGTAGCACCCTAGTCAGGGTCGCTATTTCATCAATTGAAGACTCTGTAAAGAGTCGTCAATTTTCAATCTAGATATATGCATTAAAATAATCAAAATTTCAGGATTTATTAAATGGCGACTTGGTAGCTGTCACCTTCTATGCATATAGCACCCTTGATAGGGGCGTCACATGTAAGAGAAACGACATGGTGCAAGTCATCATTTTCCTTTTTACCACATTTGCATTATGAACAGTGGCATTTTCCAATATATAAAGAAATTTATGACAACAAGTATATGGATAGGTCAAGAAAAATAGCAGGATTCCAAAACTATGATCATGCATTAAATCAGATTATTGGTTACACAGATATTAAATTTTTAACATGCGTAATTATTAAATCATACAAGAATTGACGACCGTGCATTGGGTCATCAGAAAGAATTAGCGCCCTAGTAAGGGTCGCTACTTACAAAAAATTTAGAATTTCATCAAAACTCAGCGAGAACGATATGCATGATATATAGGGTTCTTGAGAAAAAAAACCTACAATACAACCATGATTTATCTTTGTTTGGGCTACGAAACTTAAGAGAACCTACCTTTGTTGAAGATTAAACGGTGAATAGGACGAAGAACCAATACTCTGTTCAAAACAGAGTATCGCGATGGCTTGCAGGATGCCTGCGGGATGAAGAATAAACTCTTCCTTGTGCAGGCACTCAGCAGGATGAAGATGGAGTGGAAGCAGAGGATGATGTCAGCCGCCCCTTCAAATGCAGCAGGAGGAAGATGGACGCAGCAGGGAAGAAGGAAGCTCTTGTGGCAGTAACTTTCTTCAAGCATAGGAAGAAGCTCCCCCCTTCGAACAGCAACTAGCGTCGGCATGTTATAGGGGGTATGATTATATATATAGGAGTACGGGGTTTCCATTTGGGTTGAAGGTTACTAACGGAAGGGTTTAATGACTACCCATGTTTTGCCAAAACCCAACTATTTTAACAGCCGCCTGCCAAATGTTGTGAGTGAAACCCTAATTGTTTCCCATGCATGGTCGAACTTGCATATTGGGCTGTTGGGTTACATGGGTTTGGGTTTGTTAATATATGGTGTATATATGTGGGTTAGTTGTGCATAAAGTGTGTGTGTGAGCGGGAACCCATTCATTTATGTATTTCCTTAGTTAGGCTTTTATATAATTGGAAAAGATAATATATGTGTTAAAGCCCATTAAATGTGTTGTATAACTTGATTATTTCTATTTGGCCTTCTTATGCAAGTTTTAATTCATTTTTGAATATATTTATTCTTGATTATTTATCCGGGGTCTTACATAGCATGACCTTCACTCCAGAGGATATGATGCTACCTACCATCAGCCACAACAGGCCGTTGTATATGAAGGGGCACCTGAATGGAAGGGAGCTGAACAGAATTCTGGTTGATCCCGGTGCAGCGGTCAACATCCTGCCCTATAGAATATACGAGAGGCACCACTGCAACGTGCATCTCGAGAAAGTCGGGGATATGCGCATCGTTGACTTCAATCAGAAATGTGAAGTGTCGATGGGGGTGGCAGAGTTCACACTCACCTTGGCGGATTTCACTACGACGGTACAGTTCCATGTCATCGACTCCCGCACCTCGTACAAAGCACTGCTCGGCCGCCCATGGCTACATGAGAATATGGTGGTGCCCTCCACGCTCCACCAATGTATCAAATACAGTCTCCATGGGAAGGAGGAGAGAATATTTGCTGACCTCCACCCGTTGAAGGTATTTGAATGTCACTTGGCGGACGCCAACCTATATGCGGGGCCTTCTCAGAAGACCTCTGAAGCTAAGACACCTGCGGGGGCATCAAGTGGCGCATCCGGTGACGATTGGTATCCACCACCGCCGCGCGGATATGTCAAGCCCATGGTTGTCTCCCATATCACGGCATCCGGGGACGTGGGCAGAAAAGCACCTCCAGCATTATACGCCGAAGCTAATGAAGTGCAGGTTGATCGGCAGCATAATTACATTGGAGTCCTGGGCGGCCTCACAAAGCTGATTCCCAGCCTTGATAACCCCACTGTCGAGCCTTTCAAAACTTGGGATGTGACACAGGAAGATGGACCCAACAGCTTGTTCTATACGGCTGATGAGCATCCTACTCGGGAAGACACAGATTGCTGCCTCCCCGAAGATATAGACAATACGTCAGTCCCCGTCAAGGGTCTGGCATTCACAACCAATCGGATGGCCAGGATGTTTCAGAAGCAGCACGTCCCCTCCGATCAGTCTCAAAAGCGCAAGGAAGCTTTCCATAAAATGTGGTATTCCGCAAGTCTGGATAAGGAAATGAGACGCGTCTCTCAGCACCCGGGGTTGGGCTTCACCCTATAAGAATATTACTACGGTGGGCGATATGAGGTGGACACTATCTCCGCCTTCTACCCTGCTAAAGATAGCCCACCATGGGGCAACTTTTGATGAATACCCAGCGGGAGCTGAATATGCTAACCCGGCTCAGCCCGGAAATCAAGAAGTAGAGACCGTGATTCCGTGCCGATGCTGGGAACAGGTCTGTCCAGGAGAGACAGCCCTTCAGGCTGAATTTGATACGGCTAGCAGCAGCGAAGCTGAAGATGTTGAAGAAACCAGGACCTCTCCCTCCAGCAGAGTCCTACTGATATTGACCTCGGCACATCTCATGCCAATCGGGGAAGCCTCAGCCGACTCCGACCAAGAGGTATATGCTGCCAAGGAAGGGAATGCTACTTCTATTGAAGATACAACTACCTCAGAAGGCGAGATCTCCTTACCCTCTGCTACAAGGTTGGGATGCGGTCCCAGCCCAACGACAAGCAGCCATCAGTCAGTCACGGCTACAACCCCAACTATAAGGGCTGAAGCTGCTCTCTCGCCCTTAGAGACTGCAACGGCAGTGGATTTACTGAAAGAGCAATATGCACGGCCGCTATTAAATGAAGCAGAGGACTTCCGAGAAGCTCTGATGATATCAAATGAGGAAGTCGAGGTCCTCAACCCGGAAGATGGTATTCCATATTTCGTCGACCTCCAACCGGCACCTCTGGAGATAGAAGACGGAGGCCAAGCTACAATCGATGAGCTGATAGAAGTCAACTTGGGAAGTGAGGAAGACCTTAGGTCTACCTTTCTCAGTGCCCAATTATCGTCAGAAGAACGGGAGCTGTACATCCAGCTGCTGCAAGAGTACCGGGATTGCTTCGCCTGGATGTACAAAGATATGCCAGGTCTGAGCCCCGCAGTTTCACAATATGAGCTGGCAATTAACCCTGAAGCCGAGCCGGTGAAGCAACCGCCGCGGCGCATGAAGTCGACAAGCTTATTGACGTGGGATTTGTCGAAGAAAATCAGTACACCACATGGCTGGCGAATATCATCCCCGTGAAAAAGAAGAATGGACAGATCCGGATATGCGTTGACTTCCGAGATCTGAATAAAGCCCGCCCCAAGGATGACTTTCCGGTGCCGATAACGGAAGTCATGATTGATGCTACAACCGGCCATGAGGCCTTGTCATTTACGGACGGGTCGTCCAGCTACAATCAGATATGGATCGCGGAGCATGACCGGGCCCACACCGCCTTTCGAACCCCTAAAGGCATCTATCACTATAAGAGGATGCCATTCGGACTAAAGAATGCTGGCGCAACTTATCAGCGCGCAATGACTAGAATATTTGATGAGTTGCTCCACCACAAGGTCGAGTGCTACATAGATGATCTGGTGGTCAAGACTAGAAGAAGAGAAGACCATCTGCAGGACCTCCGAATTATTTTTCAGAGGCTGAGGCAGCATGAATTGAAGATGAACCCTTTGAAATGCGCGTTCGGAGTGTCGAGCGGGAAGTTCTTGGGTTTCATCGTCAGATACCGGGAAATCGAGATAGACCCCGCAAAGATCAGAGCAATTCAAGAACTGCCTACGCCTGTTGACACCTGAAATATAGTCAAGGGTAAACATGAAATCGAAGAGAAGATGAAATTAGACATGAAGATCCCAGGAATTCCTGCAAAGCTAGAACTACAGAAGAGTCGTCACTGAAGCTATCACCCAGACGAAGCCCTTCCCGGCCAAGCCGATGTCCGGTATTGTCATCACTCAGATGGCAGTACTGATGAAGAATTGTAGTCTGTTGACTGATGAAAATCTCCAGAAATATGCTGATAAGACTATGTCAACCCATCAACTAAGGGACCTTCGCGTGTCCTGACAGATTCGAAGGACTGGCAAATGAAAAGGCAGATTAGGCATCTCTAACAGATGAGGTCTACTGATGATAAGAAATTAAAGCATTAAAGCCCTAAACGGGCTCACCAATTTGGCGCCGGGAGCCCAAAGCCCACGTGGGGGAGGGGCGCCGGGAAGCTACATCATTTGGCGCCGAGAAGCCTAGCAGCTTTCGCACCGGGAGCATCCTGTTATCGTGCCGAAGTGATCATGCCGAGAAGAGGGAGGGTTCTGCTATAAAAAGGCCCTTTTCTCTCGAAAGTGTGGGGATCGGAGGGGAGGATAGAACAGAGCAAGAAAAAAAGAGAGAGAGCCTCCTCTACTGAAAAAAAGAGAAAAGAAGAGACCAACACAGAGAGAGAGAGCCTCCTCCGCTGAGAAAAGAAAGAAGAAGAGAAAGAAGGAGAGGAAGCTCCAGGTGGGCAGCCGGGGAGGGAGAGGAGTCAATGCTCCGCCCTCCCCCATGGTTTTGTTTTCTTCTTCATGTAATCCTGCCGAGTTTATCTCGATTTTCTTTTGGATGTAACCGGGATATCCCGATGTATATTCATCTCCCTTTCCCACATTCCCTCCGTGTGATTGGTGTGAGTTCTGGGGTGATCCAATGAAATGAAATGCTCCAGTGGCCCATTTGGGCACTGGGTGATTGAAGTATCTGCCAGCTATCTCTCTGTCTGTTGCTATTTCTTTCCCTTATATGTTTTTATTTTAAGCTCAACTGAAGTGCGCCTGATTCTCTGGTGGGTCTTCAGGCTCAGTTGTCTTCAGTAGAATAAATGTAGCTCTAGATGAACCGATGTCCCTCGCAGTCTTCGTCGTTTGCATAAAGCCTCCCAGGCTTGCCCCAGGGCCAGAGACAAACCATCTCTTGGCTTCTGGGGCAGTCTGCTACCGATATCGGCAATAACTCCGACAGCCTGCTCGAGATCCCCTTTCCACGTGAATAAGTAAGTTGCTTCAATAAATTGATACTGAGGGTTTCTAATATGATTCCAGTACGGACAATTCCATCAGGATCGTCCCTGGGGCCAGAGATGGCCATCTCTTGGCTGCTAGGCGACCAAAGATGCCAGCAGATAATCTCCTGAGGGTCCATAGTACATGATGACTCAAAACCCCCTCCAGTAATTGGTTTCTTCGATTCCCTTCGAACCCAGCCCATCCTTGATGAATTAAACCCATGTCCATGCAAATCCAAGCGACTGGCAGGTCTGGAATCCCCAAAACTCCCTCTTAAATCTCAGGAAACCCCTAAACAGAGTATCATTGTGAGCTCTGAAAACCCCCGACCCTTCAACCTTCCCGGCGTGCAAATTTGCACGCCGAGAACTATGCTGCCGAGAGGCCTTCCTCTCTTTCCTCTTCAGCTAAACGACAAAAAAAACCACACATGGCCCTAGCATTCAAACCCCTTCATACACACCTCCCAGCCCACAAGCTCTCGGTGCCAAGCTCCCGGCGCGGCGAGGAGCGCGCCGGGAAGCTCCACGTGAACCCCCCCAGCCCTTAGCTTCCCGGCGCCACCTTCCCGGCGCGGTAATGGGCGCGTCGGGAAGTCCCACGCTGAGAGCTTCTTCAGGCCAACTCAATCCATGCCGAGAGCCCCCCCTTGGCCAACCTGTAAACCCATGCCGAGAGCCATCTTCTTGCCAATGAAAACCATGCCGAGAGCCCCTCCTTCGTCCACCCCTTTGGCCTCTTCGTCCACTTATCCTGGGCCGTTCTTGAGTCGTCATATGTACCCCAGAAGATAAATTAACTGGGGATTGACCTCCCCTACATTCTGAGGTCCCTAACTGGATTCACATGCAGCCCCGTGAGTCTGACGAACCCTGTCTCTACATGAGTTTCGTCAGTCTCCGAGAAGGGGAATAGTGACCGATGCCAGAGACATGGATAGTCTCTTCGAGCCTTAGTGCTCACTCATTTTCCGGCTTTCATCCCGGCACTCCGTGGACGTCAGCCTATACCACTTTCTGGCAAATGCTCGGTCCAGGGGTGGTGCTGCCAAAATTCTCTCAGGAAGATGAAAGTCAACATCAGGTTGTCCCCCGGGCTCTGCATGATAATGGTGACAGGGTTTCCCTCGACCCTAGACTTCCCAAATTCCTCTTCTATCCTGATGTTCCTGTAAAGCCCAAATCTAATCCAGCTCAGATTTGATGCACTGATCCACTTTGATCCCAAAAGAACCCATTCACCATGGCCTGGATAGTCGAGAAACCCAA
Organism: Amorphophallus konjac; assembly: GCA_022559845.1. Lineage (NCBI taxonomy): Eukaryota > Viridiplantae > Streptophyta > Magnoliopsida > Alismatales > Araceae > Amorphophallus > Amorphophallus konjac. Next base: position 141,103,760 of record CM040125.1, on the reverse strand, counting down.
AAGCAGGGTTCCGTAAACCCTTAGAGACCATCTCGGCATCATCTTGGCTCCCGGTGCCACGAATAGTAAAAGGCATGAGCAGCTCTCGGCGCATGATTTGTTGCGCCGAGAACCCCATCCCTTGGCGCGTCGGGAAGCCCCCTTGCCCATTTTTGCCAAGCCGAGAACCCTATCTCTCGGGTGCGCCGAGAACCCCATCCCTTAGCGCGCCAGGAACCCTCCTTCCTGCGCCGGGAGCCTTGGCCATCTTGCCTTCACACCGGGAACCTATGCACGCTTGAACTGCACTGATAACCTACTCAAATATTGTTACTGAGTCTTCAATCTAAATTTTGTTCCGGGGGCTCCGCCCCCGGAAACCCCCGCAAGGGGCGCTGCCCCCTTGACCCCCGCGACCTGACCGCGCAGGTCGATCCGCGTGCGAGGGCGCAACATTAAGCGTTCGCTTACATTCCGTCGTCCCGCAGGGGGTTCACGAATAACCCCTTTAGCTCGGGAGGGCTCTGCCATTGCACGAGTGCCGCCGGCTTCTATAGGGAATATCAAGCATTGCCCCATGGCAGATACGCGATTCGGGAAGGTCAATACTTCTCTCTCTCTTGGCTTTCATCCCGGCACTCCGTGGGTGATAGCCTATTTCCCCCTGTGCATAATCCAGATAAAAGGGGAGATGCTGCCGAAACGTCGATCGATGTTTTAAACCCCCATTATGGCCATGGCTGAGCCTGTCTGTGACTGAAATTTCCCCTTCCCCCCTAAGCCCGGTCTCTGAACCGCTGACTTAACGATATCGTCTGTTTCTACAGTTGATGTTATTATCTTGCCAGCCTTCCTAGCTCTGGTATGAAATTCAAACTGTGCACATGAATATATATATTTTTTTGCCTCTCGAGGCCTCCTATTTTTGCCGTTTAATCAAGGGTTGTCCTTCTTAGGAAGGGCGTAATTAACGTCATAACCTTTATGGTATGACGGACTTCTGGTCCAGACGCAATCACTCACAATCGACTGACCAAGTCAGATCGAGCGCAAAATAAGATCGTCACTCCGGTGACTGGCACGCCTAATAAATCCAAAATCCAAAAAAGAATAAAATAAAACATAAAAGATGAATAAAAAGAAAATGTGTCGAACAACGCCAAAGAACATCTCTGAGCTGAGATCACTGCTGGGCCGCTTGGCTTATATCCGGCGTTTCATTTCCACTTTGGCTGGGCGATGTCAGCCTTTCCACAAATTGATGATGAAGGATGTTCCCTTCTATTGGGATGAAGATTGCCAGACAGCCTTTCACAAGCTGAAAGACTATCTGAAGACTCCTCCAGTGCTGGGCGCACCGGTGAAAGGACGGCCACTGATATTATATATAGCCACCACACACAACTCTCTGGGGGTAATGCTAGCCCAGGATAATGAAGAAGGGAGAGAACAAGCCCTCTACTACCTCAGTCGGAGACTGGTTAGGATGGAGGAGAAGTATACTTATATCGAGAAAACCTGTCTGCCACTAGTTTTCGCAGTCAAGAAGCTTCGACACTACATGTTATCGCATGAAATTCGTCTGGTATCCAAGGAGGACTCGTTGAAATATATTATGTCCCAGCCAGCACTCAAGGGTCGCTTAGGCAAATGGGCGGTCATCCTTATGGAGTTCGATATCTCATATGTGCCGCGAAAGGCTGTTAAAGGTCAAGCTATCACAGACTTCTTCGCCGAGCACCTGGTACCAGAAGACTGTCCACTAGAACCAGAACTTCCTGAAGATGAAACCTTGGAAGCCGCTCAAGTGTAGCCCTCTTTGTGGCAGTTATATTTTGATGGCACCTCCAGAATTGATTCCTCGGCCACTGGGTCAGCCAGGGTCAGAGCAGGGGTCGACATAGTCCTGAAATCTCCAGAAGGAGAAGTTGTGCACACATCTTGCTCGATAAACAAGCCGTGCATGAACAATGAAGCAGAATATGAAGCCCTAATAATCAGGTTGCAGATCGCACTGTCCATGGGGATTCAGATGCTCGAAGCATTTGGAGACTCCATGCTAGTTATAAAGAAGCTGGAAGGAGAATTCGATGTGCGAAAGCAAGAGCTCCTCCCCTACCATCAGCTGGCAATCCGTCTGATGTCAAAATTTTACTTCATCAGCCTCAAACATGTCAACCGAGGACAGAACGCTCAGGCGGACGCCCTCGCTAAATTGGCCAGTTCTTTGGCAGTCCCGCCAGACACAAGCATGAACATAACAGTGATCAACCGCTGACAGGTCCCCAGTGCGACGGAGGTCTTGGCCGACGAACCAGAGAATGAGGTGGCAGCTGTTGAAGAGGTTCAACAACCTGATTGGCGAGAACATCTCTTACGGTGGTTTCAGCACCAGTAGCTCCCAAAAGAGAAAGAACCAAGAATGAAACTCCTTAGGGTCAAGGACTCTTACGAGATGAGAAACTGAACCTTGTTCCGAATAATGGCATACGCCCGAAGAAGAGTTCTACTTTGTTGCTTGTCTTCAATAGAGGCTGGGCAGGTGATGCAAGAAGTCCATGCGGGTCCAGCTGGGGTGCATCAGGCAGGCCCGAAAATGAAAATTGAGATAAAGAAGTTGGGTTACTATTGGCCCACCATATTTGATGACTGCTGCAAGTTCGCTAAGGCTTGTCAGAAATGTCAAGAGCACGCCAATGTGTCAAGAAGACCTCAGTGCCACTACATCCTACCTTACCAAGCTGGACATTTACTCAGTGGGGCACGGACGTGGTAGGGCCACTGCCAGCATCTTCATTAGGGTGCAGATACATCTTAGCAGCTACAGACTACTTCTCCAGATGGGCGGAAGCAGTTGCGCTAAGAGATGTGACGGGAGAACTGGTAACAAGATTCTTCCGACAGAACATAATATTCCGGTTCGGAATTCCCAGCCGAATTATCTCTGACAACGGCAGCCATTTCAGAAACCAGAAGATTTACCGGCTAGTTGACAAATATAAGATTAACTGGAGGACGTCGTCCCGCTACAACCCTCAAGCCAATGGACTTGCAGAAGCCTTCAACAAGACACTATGTACATTGCTGGCAAAGACTGTCAGGTCCAATAAAAAGGACTGGGAAGAAAAGATGTATGAGGCGCTCAAGGCCCATCGTACCGTCTATAAAACCCCAACCGGCTGTTCGCCATTCTCCCTCGTGTATAGGTCCGAGGCTGTGGTGCCAATTGAATTAGAAGTCCCCTCACTGCGAGTTGCCATCCAACATGGACAACTCAGCGGTGAACAAACTAATACAGAAAGAAGATTGGAAGAGCTCGCCGAGCTCGAAGGAAAGCGTCTCCATGCACAACAAAACATTCAACTCTACCAAGCTCGCATGGCCCGTGCTTTCGATAAGCTAGTCAAAGGTCGAGAATTCAAGAAAGGAGACCTGGTAATGGTCAAAAGAAGAGAAGTAATGGCATCCAACCCCAAAGGGAAGTTGGTCGAAAACTGGGTCGGACCATATATTGTCCACCGAGTATATGAAGGGGGTGCCTACATCCTGGTAGACCACAAAGGAGTCGTCCAGTTCTCTCCCCTCAATGGAAAGCATATAAAGCTGTATCACACGGTGCAACCGACATTCCCTCAGTGATCGGAATACTCACCTTGGTCTAGTGGCACTCCACCCTGACCGAGCTACCTCACCTTGGTCTAGTGGCGCTCCGCCCTGACCGAGCTACCTTCACCTTGGTCTAGTGGCACTCCGCCCTTTCCGAGCTACCTTCACCTTGGTCTAGTGGCACTCCGCCCTGGCCGAGCTACCTTTACCTTGGTCTAGTGGCACTCCGCCCTGACCGAGCTACCTTACCTTGGTCTAGTGACACTCCGCCCTGACCAAGCTACCTCACCTTGGTCTAGTGGCGCTCCGCCCTGATCGAGCTACCTTCACCTTCATCTAGTGGCACTCCACCCTGACCGAGCTACCTTCACCTTGGTCTAGTGGCACTCCGCCCTGACCGAGCTACCTTCACCTTGGTCTAGTGGCACTCCGCCCTGACCGAGCTACCTTACCTTGGTCTAGTGGCACTCCGCCCTGACCGAGCTACCTTTACCTTGGTCTAGTGGCACTCCACCCTGACCGAGCTACCTCACCCCAGTCTAGTGGCACTCCGCCCAGACCGAGCTACCTTTCACCTTGGTCTAGTGGCACTCCGCCTTGAGCGAGCTACCTCACCCCGGTCTAGTGGCACTCCGTCCTGATCGAACTATCCTTACCCCGGTCTAGTGGCACTCTGCCATAACCGAGCTCGCATACTATCAACAACATTGCCATTATGGGCCGTACGCCCGAATCGGCTCAAATCTATCCTTTGTGTCAGCATTGTTTCCTTGCTGACGAATCAGCCCTTTTTCTCAGCGTAAGACTTCGTGTCCTAGCCAACCCTTATACAACATTGCCATTACGGGCCTTACGCCCGAATCGGCTTAAATCTATCCTTTGCGTCAGCATTGTTTCCTTACTGACAAATAAGCCCTTTTTCTCGGTGTAAGAGTTCGTGTCCTAGCCGACCCTTATACAACATTGCCAATGCGGGCCTTACGCTCAAACCGGCTCAGATATATCCTTTGCGTTAGCATTACCTTCTTGTTGACGAATAATCCCTTTTCTAGCGCAAGACCTCGTATCCTTGCCAACTCTCTCAGCATCCTCCTGTTATATGAGCAAAAAAAAGAAGCAAAAAAAATGGGGTTAAAAATAGAGATACCTCACCGGACTTGTTCCTGTATTCGGAACAAGGGCAAAAATGGCTATAGCCCGGCTGTGGCGAAAACTCGAAAGGGCGTCGCAGGCAAAATCGGGTACGCCGCCACGTGAAAGCCCGGAAGGGCCCGTGGGCAAAAGCAAGAGGGGGCTGGCCTCGGCGAAAACCTGAAAGGGCGCTTAGGTCAGTAAAGTGATAATCTAAAAAGTTCTTCTTTTTTCTCCTCCTAACGAGACTCCCAAAGGGCAACCATCAAGAGTCCCACCAGAGATCCCCTTTACCAAGCCCATGTTCGACCCTCGTCATCATTGACGAGATCGATCGAACTCAACCCTTGACTCGAACCTTCCGTCCTTGTCAATGAAGATACCCTTGCTTCGATACGTAACCCATGTCGATGAACAAACCTATGTTCGACCCTCGTCATCATCGACGAGATCGGTCGAACTCTACCCTTGACTCGGACCTTCCGTCCTTGTCAATGAAGATACCCTTGCCTTGCGTGTAACCCATGTCGATGAACAAACCCACGTTCGACCCTCGTCATCATCGGCGAGATCAGTTGAACTCTACCCTTAACTCGGACCTTTCATCCTTGTTAATGAAAATACCCTTGCTTCGGCTTGTAACCCATGCCGATGAACAAACCTGTGCTCGACCCTTGTCATCATCAACAAGGCCGGTCGAACTTTACCTTTAACTCAGACCTTTCATCCCTGTTAAGAAGTATATAGTCTTTGCTTCGGCATTCAACCGATGTCGACGAACCGAACCAGGGCCGACCCTTGTCATCATCGACAAGGCCGGTCGGCATTCTAGCAAGACAAGTTCTCCCATGTTCCGGATTCTTCGTGGAATAAAAAAAAGCAAAAATGGGTTTAAAAATAGAGATACCCCGCCGGACTTGTTCCTGTATTCGAACAAGGGCAAAAATGGCTATCGCCCGGCTATGGCAAAAACCCGAAAGGGCGTCGCAGGTAAAATCGGGTACCCCGCCACGTGAAAACCCGGAAGGGCGCGTGGGCAAAAGCAAGAGGGGGTTGACTTTAGCGAAAACCCGAAAGGGCGCTTGAGTCGGTAATGTGATAAAAAACATGAAATAAAAAAAATGATGATGATGATGATGTAGTAACGAGGTTACCCTCGTTCATCATTCCACTTCTATCTACCTTCTCGGCCCTTGTCACCATCGGCAAGACCGGCCATCTTTTCAGCCCTTGTCACCATCGGTAAGATCGGCCACCTTTTCGACCCTTGTCATCGTCGGCAAGATCGGTCGCTACCCCTTCCGATCCTTGTCACCATCGGCAAGACCGTCTACCTTCTCGGCCCTTGTCACCATCGGTAAGACCGGCCATCTTTTCGACCCTTGTCACCATCGGCAAGATCGGTCGCTACCCCTTCCGGTCCTTGTCACCATTGGCAAGACCGACTACCTTCTCGGCCCTTGTCACCATCGGCAAGACCGGCCATCTTTTCGACCCTTGTCATCGTCGGCAAGATCGGTCGCTACACCTTCTGGTACTTGTCACCATCGGCAAGACCGGCTACCTTCTCGGCCCTTGTCACCATCGGCAAGACCGGCCATCTTTTCGACCCTTGTCACCATCGGCAAGATCGATCGCTACCCCTTCCGGTCCTTGTCACATCGGCAAAACCGGCTACCTTCTCGGCCCTTGTCACCATCGGTAAGACCGGCCATCTTTTCGACCCTTGTCACCATCGGCAAGATCGGTCGCTACCCCTTCCGGTCCTTGTCACCATCGACAAGACCGGCTACCTTCTCGGCCCTTGTCACCATCGGAAAGACCAGCCATCTTTTTGACCCTTATCATCATCGGCAAGATCGGTTGCTACCCCTTCCAGTCCTTGTCACCATCGGCAAGACCGTCTACCCTTCTCGGCCCTTGTCACCATCGGTAAGGCCGGCCATCTTTTCGACCCTTGTCACCATCAGCAAGATCGGTCGCTACCCCTTCCGATCCTTGTCACCATCAGCAAGACCGGTCATCTTTTCGACCCTTGTCACCATCGGCAAGATCGGTCGCTACCCCTTCCGGTCCTTGTCACCATCGGCAAGACCGACTACCTTCTCGGCCCTTGTCACCATCGGCAAGACCGGCCATCTTTTCGACCCTTGTCATCGTCGGCAAGATCGGTCGCTACCCCTTCCGGTCCTTGTCACCATCGGCAAGACCGGCTACCTTCTCGGCCCTTGTCACCATCGGCAAGACCGGCCATCTTTTCGACCCTTGTCACCATCGGCAAGATCGATCGCTACCCCTTCCGATCCTTGTCACCATCGGCAAAACCGGCTACCTTCTCGGCCCTTGTCACCATCGGCAAGACCGGCCATCTTTTCGACCCTTGTCACCATCGGCAAGATCGGTCGCTACCCCTTCCGGTCCTTGTCACCATCGGCAAGACCGTCTACCCTTCTCGGCCCTTGTCACCATCGGCAAGGCCGGCCATCTTTTTGACCCTTGTCACCATCGGCAAGATCTGTCGCTACCCCTTCCGATCCTTGTCACCATCGGCAAGACCGGTCATCTTTTCGACCCTTGTCACCATCGGCAAGATCGGTCACTACCCCTTCCGGTCCTTGTCACCATCGACAAGACCGGCTACCTTTTTGACCCTTGTCACCATCGGCAAGACCGGCTACCTTTTCGGCCCTTGTCACCATCAGTAAGACCGGCTACCTTTTCGGCCCTTGTCATCATCGACAGGACCGGTCAACATCCCCCTAACCTGGACCCTTCATCCCTGTTAAGCAATTAACTTCTTTTGCTTCGACATATAACCTCTGTCGATGAATAAACCCTACCCTCAATTTCTGTCAGCGTCAATGAGTCCGGCTGACAAGCCGTCTGACCTTATTTCCTAGCCCTAAGGGGCCTCTACACTTTTTGGTCCTTCGAACTTTTGGCCTATGTTAGCAATTACTTGGTCCTGAGAATGGTCACGGCGCGGTGGAGCAAACACATCACCCCTTTGCTGAAGGCGTGAGCGCTCTCCTGCCCTAGTGACTCACATACTCGGACTAGAATTGACTGGCGAGTGGAAAGGGGAAGGAAAAGAATAATGAAAGAATGGAGTCGTCATTTAATAGCAAATGAGGAGTTTTCATTCCTATGAAATAAAAAGATACATGTTACGCGGGGCATACCCCGGAATACATAAAGTCCATCAAACAGGGAGGGGAATAGAGGAGACTATGGCAGCGGGCGTCGGAAGATGTCCTCCAGCTCCGGAATACCCAAAGAAGGATGGCGGGTCAGTTCTTGCAGCCGAGACTCGGTGACCTCCAGCTGGGACAGTTTCTCCTTGAGGGAAGCAACTTGTCCCTCGGCCATTTCTGCTTCCTCTATCTTCTGGACTTCCAGATGCCCTATTTCTTGAAGCTCAGCCTCTGCCCTTAAAAGTTCAGCCTGCAGCTCTGCTATCCGGGCCGTAAGGAAACTTCGGTGCTGCAAAGAGGCACTGGCATCATCCCTCATCTGCGCCGCAGTCCCTTTCAGAGAGATGAGAGTCGCTCGGCATTCAGCTCGCTCCAATGTTATGGCCGTCAGCTGGTCAGCTACCTCTCGGCCTAAGAACTAGCTTCTGTTCACATATTTCAGCAGCAGAATTACCCGTGGAGTCCAGTCGTCCATGGGGCAGCCGAAAGCCAACAACGAGAGGGACAAGTGCTCTATCAAGCTTCTCATCTGAACATAAGTCAAATCTTTGATGGTCGCTATGGTCTGCTGAAGGGTCCCTAAGAATTGCCACACGAGGTCACTCGATGACTGGAGACCGAGCGGTGACGTCTCGGGTAGTTCGAACTCCACTCTGCTGTCCACGGTGGCCCAGATATCGTTGCTCGTCCCAGAAGACGACGACGGCATGATCTGCAGCGCACTTGCATTTTGAACAACTGCAGTAACTGATATGGTAGCTGGAGTCTCGATGACGATGACTTCTCTGCTAGCCCCTTGGGATGAAGCTGCAACAGGGACATCAAGGGCCATGGACATATGCTCCTCACCTCCAACTTGACTGACCCCCATATGGCCAGTTTCAGCAACAAGAGCCAGGGCCCTAGTAGTCCCAGCTTCCTCTTCAACGATCTCTCCCGCCTCTACCTCGGGGGGGCCACCCTTCTCTGAAGCCGACTGTCGTGCGACTTCCAATGGCCAGGAGTCCTCGACTGCCAATGACTCGTCAGCCTCACAAATACTCCAGGTCCTGCTGGACCCGCTTCCGCTGCGTAGTCCTTGAGCCTCGAAGTATGCTAACTTCTGAGCTTTTATTATTAGCTCCCTAAAGTGTCGAGTCTCCTCCAAAGTGGGTCGGACAGCACATGCACGAAGGTGAGAATAATACATGACAATGAAGAAAAGAAGTTGATCGACGGGCCTGAATAAAGAGATAGAACATACTTGCTGGCCCCGTGTAGAAGGGGAAGAGAGGCCAATAATATAGCGAGGGCACTTTGTCTCTCTAAGCTTCCTCGCGAATAAGCCAACATAAATCTCCTATCTTTTCACTCAGCTCGGCCAGCAGCGCCAGGTCCTCGTGGCCACGAGAAGACAGGTGATAATATAAGCTCAGGTGGTCCAGCCCCCATCTGTCAGCATACTTGAATGAGATATGAGGGGGCCAGTCCAGAATGGCTTCGCTAGGACCACCCACTGAAAGACCATGCAATCGAAGGAGCGCAAATAGCCAAGGGGTGTTGTCATATAGAGCATCCCGCCTGTCTTCCCTACGGATGAAAGTCCGATAGGGGTGCAGCCTATCAACCTCGGGGCGCCAGTCAGCCACAATCGAAATGGGTTCCTCCATCGGCAGAGGGAGTTGCTGAAGAACCACCCTATCGCTGCTTACCTGGCATAGACCCCGAAGCATTTTCACATAGTCATCCTTGCTGATTGTGGGCAACTTCGGGTCGACTTTGGTCCTGCGGCTTTTCACGACTTTTTGGGCCTCCAGATAGGCCCTCACTTCCATGTTGGTCCAAGATTTCAGCTTCTTCAAATAGGAGGGCTCAATATCAAGGGTTGGCTCCGGCTGGGAGTCCAGAAATCTATGCTCTGCTACGGCCCAACACTCTCGGCGGGAGCTCCTGTAGAACCTCGTCCGCGCGTTCCACCACATGATATACTCAGGAGTAACGCGGGGGAAGCGGGCAGGGGTTGGCACCCTGAAAGAAACATCTTCTCGGCGGTGGAACAAGTCCCACCATATCCGGGCATCATCATTTGAAACTTGCCCGGCTCTGTGCCTATTGGGCAACGCAAATTGTGAAGAAGAATGCGGAATGTGCTGGTCATAGCCAAAGTTCTGGCTAAAGCGAAACGGATAATACGGCTCCAGCCACAAAATACAGCTCTTTCAGAATACAAGGACGCTTGGCCTGATAGCCAGCGCCCAGTCAACCAGCTCTTGCTTAAGGATGGGCCTTGTACACTTGGCCCCAGAGATTGGATAGATATACTCCTCTATCTCGAAGAGCTTGCACTGCCTCGTCCTGTTCACCAGCGGGCTGGAGTGGGCAGCTAAGCTCCAGAAGTGAAGGACCCCAGGTGAATCTGTGGGAATCTGGGTCAACTTGCCCTGAATGGCGAAGAGTTGCTCCGCTAGTAAGGACGGCTCGACACTCGTGAACTCTATCATTCGTGGGATAAGATGAGCTGACTGTAACGCCCGAGGGGCAGCCTCCGGAAAAAGGGTACAAACCCAAGCATTGAAGAAGTGTAACGGACCAACCGTCCGCAGATTCCTGGGAAGACGCGTCTTGTGCAGGTCTCCCAACATTTTGTAAGTAAGGCACAAAGCCACTGGGCAAAGGGACAGCTTAGTACCCCAAGCCATGAGACATGCGGGATAGATAGCCTCTGCTCTAATCACGCTCTCATCGCCTTGCGGGAGAGTGAAGGAACAGATCCAATAAACCAGGTACGCAACGCAGTGTGTGACTGCGTCAACACCAGTGGGGTTCGGGTCCTCCCTCTGCCCTCCTCTTGAAGATAATGACGATGCGACCTGTCGTCGAACTCTCTTCTTCCTTTTCGGAGCCATCGGCGCTATTGGGGGGAAGTCCTTGTACTTCTTCTTCCCGCCAAAGAAATATTGGAGCCAAGTGCCTATCCGCACCCTCCGCTTCTCGCCTGGCTTCTGAGCTTCCCTCGTGTCATGTGACGAGTGGTAAAGTGTACGGTACGCCTTCATCAGATAGCGATAAGCGTGGCCCGCCAGATACCGACCCTCACCATCGGTCTGATCCTTCAGCCAGTCAGGCCAGCAGACTTCCTCGTACGGCTCTCCGTCGATGGGTAGACCGCTAAGCTGTGAGAGGCTCCATAAATCCAAAGAAGTTTCTCCTTTCGAGGTATAAAAGTGTTATACTCGGGGCAGAATACTTCAATCATGCCACAGCATAAGCCTCGGGAGATGGGGTAGCGATATCTTGAGGCGTACACGCTGTGATAGACGCCAGCCCTGGCCAGGAGGGGAGCGTAGTGCTGCAGCACATAATCCGTGAACTCCACTACTTCAGGTCTGAATGCATGGGCGTCGGTGGCTCTCAGCTCGGCAAACCACCCCATGGATATTTGATGCTTAAAACAGACAGCCAGGCAGTCTAGCAGAAAAGATTCTTCTATATACCCCCATTTCAACGGGGCAAGAAACAAGCCAAAGATCGGCTTCTCCCGGTCCACCCTGCCTGCGGAATCATTCCACCGAGCGGGTACAAATTCAGGGGCCCTGGTCAGCAGCCCATCTTCTGGAGCCAGATCTTGCAGTCCAAGCACGACACTCCATTTCCTGACTTCGCCGGGAAGATAAATAGGCCTTCCCCGCACTACACAGTCTGTTAGACTATCCTTCTCCACTAGCAAGGCTTGCTCGGCTTTGCGGACCAAGAACAGGTCTCTTTTTCCCTGAAGGTTGAAGCGACGGAGGAAGGACATCAGATGTTTGTCCGTGGGGTGATCCTGCCTGACAGCGCCTTCCCGGTCATAATGAAAAGAATCACCTCCAAGGATGAGGAGACGGCTAGTGTCCACTGTATCGGTCTCCGAATCCGAGGACTCTGCAACTACAGCAAGCTGATCGTGCCCCCGATCAAGGGAATGGACGTTCTCCCACGTCACCACGGCACGGGAAGCAGAAGAAGAAGAACCAGATGCCATGTTAGCTGCAAAGAAGTACATCAAACAATAAACAAAGTCAGAAAATAGTTGATCAAGACAAATTTTTGACAAAATTTTGGTAGAATCTCCCCAGCACGAGAGATTGCCAAAGAAAAGCGGGAACACGTCCGCTAAGGGAACGGCCCCTAAAAGCAGCCATCGACATTACACCGAGGCCAAATGGGACACCCGGGGGAATAGCTCTGAGGGCAAGCCCTACTAAGAGCCTCCTGGGGCCCAAAGAACGGGTTTAAAACCCAAATAAACAAACACTCCACTCACCACTAAGAAAGCTCCCCCACGCCCTCAGCTCACTCGGCGCCGTGAGAGGAGAAGAAAGGGAAGAGAGAGGAAGAAAAGCTGCAAATGAATAGTGGTGGAGAGAGAACAAAGGGCGAAGGCCTTATATAGGGGGGGTTTCGGATGTTAATCTGGCACGCTATTTAGCGCGCCGAATTAACACCCCTTTAAACCAAAAGGGGCGCTGATTTTAGGCACGCCGGATTAACTTCATTCCAACCTTCAGGCCGCGCCGGATTAACGCATAAAGCCCGGGACCGCGTCGGATTAACTTCATTCCAACCTTCAGGCCGCGCCGGATTAACCCTGCGCCGTATTAATATTCAAATGGCGCCGGATTAGCGTCCGTGCCCGATTAAGGGCCGTTCCGAGCCTCCGTCAATTGAAGAGGAGATCATTCCGGGCGAAGCTCTTCCGTCGGTCTTGCTACACTCGTGCCTCGCTCGCAACACCCACGGCTGGGGGGCATTTATTGGCACTCAAAATATCACTCGCGGTGATCAAGCCTCAAAGACGAATGACACGGCCCACTGAAGCACAGAAGCTGAGAAATATCAACATATTTAAGACTTCTCAAGCTGCCAGAGCCTCGAGTCACCCTGTATGAACATGGGGACTTCACCTCAGGAGAATCGAGATGAACTCACAACCAACTGACAGTGCAACCAAGCCTGCCCAATGAATCGGCATCAACTCCGTCGTGCCGCATACACTACACCCGTTGTCCGACCAAGGACGACGGTCTACTCGGTGGCCACCCACCTCATGAAAGACTCTCCTGAGATGAAAGAATGCCCTTGGCTCTTCAAAATGGAGGGCCGAAGGATCTGTCGGCAGAAGATCCTGGCTACTTGGCACGGGTACGGCTTCTCGCCAAGTGAGGCCCGTTAGTGGCCGAATGATCGCTCGACATGTGCAGAACTATCCCAGGTTCCATCCCACCCTCCAAGAAGCTTCGAGCACAAAACAGGTCGAGCCAACAGCACAAATCATAGTCCCGAGGGCCGTGTCAGTGAAAAACCCGCGTGTTCAAACAAAAGACGTTCGAGGTTTCGAGGAGGGCCATACGTCATCCTGAGAACTTCGACGAGGCATCCCGTTGAGGTTTCGAAGAACTGTGGCAAGATGAATGTTCACGGTGATTCCCGGAACCATCCCCAGACTCACCGGCTAGCCCGTGACGAGCGGGAGATGCTAATATGGCGTGCCCTATACTGGCGCGCCCCCCTTGTCCGGCGCCCTTCTATTCCGGCACGCAAAAGGCTTCAAAATGCCCTTTCCCCGGCGCGCCAATTCTCACGCTGGATTAAACCTCGAACGTCCCCTGTATAAATGGCCATTTTCGAAACAAAAAAAAGGAAGGGTTGGAGAGGGCGAACCAAAAAAAGAATTGAAGGAAAGGAAGAGGGAGTCTGAGAGCCAATTACCTTGGAGAGAGAGGGGGTTTTCTTACGAGTGAAGTAGGGTCTCGCTGAGGGTCCTTCACCGCCGCCTGCCCTCCTCTGCCTGAAGCCCTCCGGAGCCGGAGAAGAAAGGAGAGCCTGATACTCTATTCTTAGGACAGGTGGGTCGTCTGCGTTTTCCCGTCCGTCCTACGATTTGTTCCCTCTCAATCGAATGTAAGCGAGAGGGGGGGGGAAGACGATGATATGAGCCAACCTTCCCCCCCCCCTTTTCGCCATCTTTTTGAGTTATTCTTCTGTGAGCCTCTCTGTAATTAGAATACGGTGGTTGTGCCATGATGCCTGCGCCGAATCTGTAACATATGTGTTGGCCTCCCCCGTTGATGGGATGATGGTATGAATATATGAATGTGATGGCGGATTGAATGTCCAATGCGTTCTCTCTCTCACCTATTTCTATCCTAGTCGGTGTATATGTCAGTTTCCTCCCACGTGTGATTTCCGATTCCGGCTTCTCCGACCCTGAAATAGGCCCTGGGATGTCATGGGCTATAGAGACAACCTCTCCCTGGGTCCTTCACGTCGAGGTCGTGGCCGTGCCTCACCCGATGGTTTCTGTATACTTTGTGGATAGAGCCGTGCCTGTGCACATGTCTCTTCCCGCCTTGATACGAGGTCCGGTTGCCATTCCCTCTCCTCTTTGCATTGCTCTATTGCCCAGAGGAGTTGGAAGCCACCTCCAGAATGGTAAGACCCGTCTTGTGATTATGCATTCCAGCCACTCGAGCATATGCGTATGTAGATAAATCATCGGTCTGCATATCAGCTACCTTTCTCCGTGACTGCTGCTTGCCTTCTCCTCCGTGAATGGTAACCCAGTCTTGTGAGCATCAGCACCTTGACTCCATGAATGGTGATCTTTCAATGCCGAATACACTCATTCTCCTCATTTATGGTTCGCAGCCACTGAACCATTCGAGTTTCGTTGGTTTTATGCCAGTCATCCGGGGAGGGGGGTATTCCCCATCGTTTCATAGAACTGCCAATCGGTCGAGGGGACTCCATCTCTCAGTGGTGGATGCTTCCTAGGGGCCAAAAATCTGATAACAATAGGGGCTTCATCCCAACAATGTTAAACCCACAGTCTCCCAGGATTCTGTGGTGGCTAAGGGATGAACGCTCCTAGTAGGCTCGTCCTCGGGGCCTCTCTCCCTAATGCTCTCTTGCTAGTGGATGCAGTGCATGCTATGGGTCGCCCACCCCTCGTAGGCCAGTCCTCGGGGTGTTGATTCCGTCAATAGCTGCCTCGTCCCTCTGTTTCCACCCACGGAACTATGGTGCCCCTCGCAGGCTTGTCCTCGGGGTATCCTATCCGATTGGGGTTTTGATGGCTGCCACCATGCAGACAGACTGTTTAGGGGCTTACTCCACAAGTGGGTATGACCCCGTTTCTCCACTGCAATCCTTCAGGGACGGGGGAGATGCTGCCCAATTTTTGACAAAATTCTTCTAACATATGAGTTTACTCATATCCAAATGGCTTCAATAAAACATTTGTTCTAAGGATAAGGACCCTAGTGCTCGAGTATGAACCTCGCACTAGCTCATAACTTCGCCTCTGGGGGCTCTGGACTCCGATTAAACGAACAATCACCCTAAATAACTTCAAAATTCTCAACAGAGTCCTAATAAACTTAAATCATTTCAAAATTCATCAAAAAATCAACTAAAACGGCGCGGTCCTAATCCGGCGCACCCTGATACGGCGCGGTACCCCCCCGCGCCAGATTAACAATAGACTCTCAGCTTCATGATTTTAATTGGTTTGCTCCCGACGCGCCCTAAATCGGCGCGCCCCAATGGCACTATGCCGGTTTAACGTTTGCCATGGCCGCGCCGGATTAAGACCCTTTTGCCTACGCTTGGCCGCGCCGGGGAAACCTATCCCTACGTGCGGTCGCGTCGGTTTTGAATCGTTGTGTCGTTCTAATCACTTACTCATCTCCGGAGCGATCTTCGCCTCGTATGGTCGAGATTAATAAACCCTAATCAGTAATAAACTAAGTAAGGGAAGGGCTGTTCAAGTCTGAACCACCTTATTATCATGCTTCTACTATCATGTCTGTTATCATAATGCTTCCGTTATCATGCCCATGTTACCACTTTCGTCTCCCTCGGCGAAGATTGATAAACTTGATTTATCATTGTTCATCTTCACAACTTTGTGACCATGCTTAACGTTGTCATGAGCATCATGCATGCATGCCTGCATTGACCCCCTCCGGTATATCAAATGGCATTGACGGAAGTCCGGCTCACTCCCAATTGGAAGTCTTTGCCATGCGCGATGGTGGTCTTCGGACCTATGTCCTCTGCCACGTGTCGAGAGTATCAAACTTAATGAACCATGCCTCTCTCGCATGATAGATAGAAGCATCTCATGTGACCCTGTCACGTTCATATCTTCGCGTCTTTATTCTGGCCTCGACAGCCCGCTATGTCGGCAATTAATCAAAGGTTTTCCCCTCCTCGTGGGGGATGTAATTAACGTCATAGCCTTTATGGTGTGGCGGACTGCTGGTCCCGATCGAACCTCACTCTCGCCCGACACGGGTCAGAATGAGCACATAATAAACTCGTCACGTACGTGACTGGCACGCCTGCGCAGTCAATCAGTCAGTTAATTACCGGTTAGTTAATTGGTTGATCGACGCGTAAATAAACAAAATAAGCCTATCAATAAAACACCTATAGAACAAGCGATCCCAACACAGGTACAACATTGCATTGCATCAATCATCTCCTTATTATCCATAGGGAAATGGCCAAGCAGAGGCAACTAATAAAACTCTAATTAAAATTATCAAGAAAACGTATGAGGCTAATAAATTTACGGATTGGCCAGAAAAATTGATTGAAGCTCTTTGGGCTTATCGCACGTCCATTCACACTCCTACTGGGCAAACCCCTTTCGCCCTTACTTATGGAATGGAGGCGGTAGTCCCTTATGAGATTCTTATCCCTTCTCTATGAGTACAATTGGACAAGGAGCTCCCTATTGATGAGCGTCGTGAATCCCTCCTTGCTCAATTGGAACTCTTAGACGAGAAGCGTTTGGTCGCCGCTGAGCATGCACGTGTATATCAAAATAGGCTTTCACGTTTTTACCAAAAGAAAGTAATTGAGAGAAAATTCAAAATCGGTGAGATAGTAATTAAAAGAATCTTTGTAAAACGGGGTGCACCTCGTTCAAAACTTCAACCTAATTGGGAAGGGCCCTTTGTTATAAAAGATGTTTATCCTGGTAACGCCTACAAATTGATTAATGCTGAAGGGGAAGAGTTGGCGCACCCCTGGAATGGTCTTTACCTGAAGAAGTATTACCCCTAAGTCTTCGAAAAGAAAAATTTGAAGAAAAAATGGAAAAAAAGAAAGAAAAAAAAGAAAAAAAAGAAAAAGAAAAAAAGAAGAAAGAAAAGAAAGAAAAAAATGATGAAAAATTACAGGTTAGCATAATGCATAGGCCGCAAGCCCGAAAAATCAAAATCCTTAATTCATTTTTCAGTCTTGGTGGTTTAAACTTGGGGTCAACTCCCGCACACACTACATGCTTTACTCTTAAACTCAAGCGGTCCAGAATTCGAGGAAAGTCGGACCAAAACTAAGAGTGTCAAAACTTTACCTATTCTCTTCTCTTCGGCTCACGAGAGGGAGTACGAGTCAAGGAATGCTAATCAAATTTTCCCGCCGCCCTAGTAGGTGGAAGTCAGGGCCCAAAAGAGAACAAAATGTTTAAAGCCCAAGTAAAATTAGGTCTTTATTTGTTTACAAATAAAAAGAAAGAAAGTTACCAATAAAAGAAAGGCATGTCAAGATGGCAAAGTCCCCGCAAGGAAAACCCTGGTCGTAAGCATGTTTAAATGAGGGCGAAAAGAGCAACATAAATTTCTCTAAGCCGAAGACCGAACCCCAACAGGCATTAGGGCAGCGGAGGAAAGTTTCCCTGATCTCGGAAACCTCCCAAGAGCTTCCTCAACTTATTCTTCCCTTCTCCCTCCATGGTAGGTTATAAGCTCAAAAGATGGCCAATACCGACTAAGAAGGATGGGCCGCAAGAGAATATGAGTAAAAGCATAAGTCAATAAGCACGTTGACCCGATGTTAAATCATCCAAAATAAATTACTGAATTTAAGATAGTGATTGTGTAAGGTTTAAGACCCTTGCGCTATACTCAGCCTCAAACAAAAGCAAAAAAAAAATGTTTTTATAAATAACGCCCAACTTCAGGGCGTCATTTCAATAAATAGCGACATTGTCTACGTCGTCATTTTCAAATAAAGAAGAAAAAAATGGTTTTTCAATTCACGCCCGCTTAGGGGGCGTCACTTAATAAATTCACGGCTTTGTCAATGTCATCATTTTAATAAAAACATAATTTATTTTAATCAACGCCTGTTTGTGAGGGCGTCATTTTTTAAACAAAAAATGAAAAAAAAAGAAAAAAAAGGAAGAAGAAGAAAATGTAAAATAACAAAAATTTAGCCTGCTGCTTTCCATCTCATATGCTTGATTGCATTTTGTGTGGGCATCTTTTATTTTAAGTTGGCATCTGCTTGCTTGCGTGTTCCATTTCCTTATATTTAGGTTTTCCACCTTTATTAATTAGAGGCTTGGCCCCTTGTCCCGTCAACAAGGTCAAAGAAGTGACAACCCCTTATTTATTGAGCAAGGGGCCAAGCCGAACAGATGGATTAATCTGTTTGATTAAGTGTGAACTACAGGGCAAGAACGAACGATAACGAAGAAGGGCAAAACAAAAGAAAGCGAAAGCGAAGGCAAGTACACGAGTACACAAGTGCTCAAGGCTCAAGTAACTCAACAAAAATCTCATATATATATATATATATATATATATATATATATATATATATATATATATATCAATGAATATCTGAATACAAGTATGAAGGTGGAGGAGTACAAGTAAATCTCTCTCTCAACTCTCGCCTCCACCCTCCTCTCTCCTACTCTCTACCTCGCCATCGTCGTCCCGACGAGGCGCACGTGGAGGGGGCATAGACCCCCGAGAAGTAGCTGGAGCACGAGCCTGCTCCTTTGCCTCGCTCCTCTACCGAAGAGAGGAACCCGCCAAAAAAGTAGAGCTGGCAAATGCGTACCCCGCAGCACGAGCCCGGTCCTGACCTCGCTGGAGGCGCTCCTCTGTCACCCGTAGCCGCTCCTGAGTGACGGCTAGCTGAGTCCTCAAGGCTGCGAGCTCCTGCTCGCGTACTGCCTGCTGCTCCTGGTCACGAGTCCGCTCCGCCCGGTGCTGCTCCTGGTCACGGGTCCGCTCCGCCAGGCGCTCCTCTCACTCTCGGGCACGCTCCCTATGCTCTATGTTGAGGGTGACCCTCAGCTCTGCCACATCTTGAGGTAGCTCCTCTTGCCGCCTTAAGGCCCTCTCGAGCTCCGCGACTCGCTGCTCGCAGATGGCCAGCTCCGTCCCGACTAGTGCAGCATGGGTAAGCGCCGCCTATAACTCTGTGCTCTACAATCAATTAAACAAATCATCAGTTCCACATTTAATTCAATTTCATAAAATGACTGAAACATATTGTTATTAACTTACCTGGGTAGCCATCGCGCGCTGTCCTGCCTCGATGCAGGTGAGCGAGGCTCGGAGCTCCTCAGTCTGTAAAACATAAAATTTTATGAACACACATAATGAGATATAATCAAATGCATTTTTAAGTTTGAGTTTGAACTTACCCGTGTGGCGAGATCACGCTCTGTCGTCTCGGCCCGAGCAACCGCTCCGGCTAGCTGCTCTGCTAGTGTAGTCGTCTCTGCACTAGGCCCTCTCGAGGTGGAAGCCCCTCCTGCGCCTCCTGCCGCTGCTCCCTGTTGGGCACGCTGCATTCATAGTAATTGTCAGTAACTAATCATCAATAATTCAGGAAATCAATTGCATATAGATAATTTAAACACTCACCAGGGTCTGTAGGTCTGCCTGAGTGGTGGCCAGCTGGGCCTCTAAGCTGTGGAGGTGAACCTGCATGTCCATCGCCACTATGTCCCGTGCATCCTGCATTCATCACACATGTCAGTCGCATAATAGACATATAACATTTGCAATTAATTAAAAGAAAGTGCATTCATACATACCCCTAGGACCCTCATCTAGGGTCGACCGGCGTAAACCTCCCAGTAGCATCGGAGGTACTCGGAGCTGTCCACCGCCTGTGAAGTGACTCGAGTCCCACCGTGCTGCCAGTCAGCGTACTGGTCAGGGTACCGGACTCTCCAGTCAGTCGCCTTCGTGCGACCGCGAGTCTTCTTTCCTATCCCTCGGG
Organism: Amorphophallus konjac; assembly: GCA_022559845.1. Taxonomy (NCBI): domain Eukaryota; kingdom Viridiplantae; phylum Streptophyta; class Magnoliopsida; order Alismatales; family Araceae; genus Amorphophallus; species Amorphophallus konjac. The sequence goes on along the minus strand of CM040125.1, from coordinate 141,083,793 downwards.
GCTCTCCTACCTGTTTGACACATTTATTTTATTTAGTTTATTTTATTTATTTATTTATTTTATTATTTGTTTATTGGCGTGCCAGTCACCGTGGTGACGATTCTTATTGTGCGCTCGATCTGACTTGGTCAGTCGATTGTGAGTGATCGTGTCTGGACTAGAAGTCCGTCATACCCTATACGCTATGACGTTAATTACGTCCTCCCTAAGGAAGACAACCCTTGATTAAACGCTAAAGGTAGGAGGAAGACAGCGGTAAAGCCGCATGCTCAAAGGAGACAAAATTCATCTGTTTACAAGACGTTAAATGTATTTGGACAAAGCAGGGGTTCGTTAATTACGGGAGAAATCCGACGGCATATTCCCACCATCTTGGATGATGCCAAGTGGGGAATAGGAAACCACCCATGCAGTGGCAGGGTGGGATCTGTAGAGGATCATGCATAATTGACCCGGAGTCCGAATAGGGACCGGCATGCCATGGCACGCCCCATATGGGTGCGGTAGCACGTTTGTATCCCCCCTTCGAGGGGACCATCGGAGGGCATACAAAGGCATGACTCTGTGGGCCGACGGGGTTGAGAGGTAGTATCACAGTGACCTGGCCAGGTATGTGTGAATTTCGGCAGCATGTCCCCTTGACTTGGATTGTGCCAAGAGAAGATAGGTCATCACCCACGGAATGCCGGGATGACAACCGAATGAGGATGGGTACCGGGCCCCGGGACATTGCTTGCCTCTGTTTCATCGGTCAATATCCCCTTAAAACCATTCGGAACTCATGTAACGACATGGCCCTTCGGGTTCATAAGGGTGGAATCCGGATCGGGAATGAGGACTATAGGGGAGGGAGGTCCTCCCCATTACTGTATCTTCTCAGGTAATTCACGACGGTCTCTGGACATCCCCGGGACATATGTGTACAGAGGTCAGAAGGCTGAGACATGGCAGTGGGGAGAAAGTCCCCTGACTGGACTTCATTGGGCCAAGAAGAGGGGTCTCGGCGTGGCTTACTGGTTGGCCGAGGGGGGTTCTCGGCGTGGTCTTTTTGGTTGGCCAAAGAGGGACTCTCGGCATGGCCTTTTGGTTGGCCAAGGGGGGGTTCTCGGCATGGCCCTTTTGGTTGGCCAAGGGGGCTCTCGGCATGGCCTTTTGGTGGATGGAAGAGGATCTCGGCGTGGGGCCTTTGGCTGGAAGAAGCTCTCGGCATGGGGCCTTTGGCTGGAAGGAGGTCTCGGCATGGCCTTTGGCTAGAAGGAGCTCTCGGCACGGGGCTTCCCGGCGTGCTCATGGCCGCGCCGGGAGCCTAGCGCCGGGAGGCTATGGGCTATAGGGTTTTTGCACAAAATAAGGGCTTGTCGTTTAGCTGAATGGAGGGGAAGGCCTCTCGGCCTTACGGTTCTCGGCGGGGAAACTCGCACGTCGAGAAGGTGGAATGCAGAAGGATTTTAGGGTTTCAGGGCTCAATAACGATGCTCTGTTTCTGGGATTTCTGGGTTTTATGGCTCAGATTGAGACCGGATCAGGGGTGTATGAGGGGGTTTCATGAATGCCTCTGCTAGAAGGACGCCAAGGGAGCTGAGAGGCCGGATCATCAGGAGGAGGAGAGACCATCGTCGGGGCCTGAGTAGCTTTTATCTGTATACTGCCAGACGTCTGGGGGGGTCAAGAGATGGCTGTCTCTGATTCCCCATACTAGCATAGTATCATTTGGGAAGCAAATCAGCGATGAAAGAACCCCTTGATGCTGGGACCTCAGACCCTAGTCATTCAATGATTGGAATGAGGATCCAGGGTCGCATTCGTCTACGGGTTCAAATGCATCCTTTATAGCCGACAATCCGGGGAACCAAGAGATTGATGTCTCTGGTTCCCGGACAGCACAAGAGGCTTGAGGAACAGACTCAAATACATACGGAGGGCATGCTATTGAAGCGGGAAGAGAGAAGAGAATAGAACCCAGCAACCCACTGAACAAGGGTGGGGGTTCTACCTTCATCCCTGTTCGAAGAACATACTCGACTCCGAAGCCTGAGTCATTTCGCCCATGGGGCATTCATACAAACAGTATGCATACATATGGAGACAAAGGAAGATCGTATTGCCTAAAATCCATCACGGCAACTGCATTTATTTCATCTCACCATCACTTACATCGACTACAGAACTAAAGCCAAGAAACATACAGGGGAGGAAAAGGGAGAGAATCGTATGAATAATCTAAACATCAAGACTTCGACTATCCCATACGGAGAATCAGTAATAAGAAAAAAGAAAGAAACATCGAACATGGGGGGGGGGAGGGTGGAGCATTGACTCCTCTCCCTCCCCCTATCAGCCCACCTGGAGCCTCTCTTCCTTCTTTTCTTCTGCTTCTTCTTTCGACGGAGAGTCTCTCCCTCTCTTTTCCTATCTCTTTCTCTTTCTGGCTATCTGTTCGCTCTCTTTTTCTTCGTCTCTTTCTTCTTTTCTTTTCTGTCTATCCTCTTTCTTGCTATCTCGCTGCTTCTCCCTTCGAAGGGAGGGGGTTTTATAACCCTTTTCCCTTTTTCTTCTCGGCAGGCACCCTCACGGCGCGCTTGAGATAAGCTTCCCGGCGCGCTCGAATCCGGCCTCTCGGCGCCAACTTTGGGCTTCGACACAGGCTTTCGGCGCCACCTTCATACAGGCCCACTTGGGTTTTTTTAAGTGTGTCATCACCCGAAAGGGCCTTTCATTTATGACATGTCTCGTATCGAAATCGTGATTACGATTTTCATCAGTCCGCAGACAGGGTTTTATCAGTCCGTAGACAGGGATTTCATCAGTCCGTAGACAGGGGTTTTATCAGTCCGTAGACAGGGGTTTCATCAGGATTGTCATCTGAACGGTGACAAAACCGGGTATCATCTTATCAATATCGTCACTCGAATGGTGACGAGCTCGGACATCAGCTTTAGTATGGGAAGACCTCAGCCGGGTGCATAATCTGTGGAGACGATTCTTCTTCTGCTCTATCTTTTCAGGAGCCTTTACCATCTTCATCTGTCGGTGCCGGCTTCATCTTTATCTCATATTACTTCTGTCAGTAAGCCGACATCTGACTTACCCTGACATATCATCCGTGACTTCTTGGACGAAGCAGTAGTACAACTCTTCTTAAAGGGCTGGAAGGTCTCATTAGTCGAGTGACTGCTGCTTTGTCAGTGCTGCCGTCTGAGTGACATTGGCACCGGGCATCAGCTTTGGCTGACAAGGGCTTTAGCCGGGTGAAAGGTTGATAAGCTTCATCATTGGTCTTTCACTGTTGGTCAGACCCTCTTCTCAATTATGCTTCCACCCTTGTTCATTTTCCAGGTGTCAACAAATGCCCCCCACCTGCGGGCGGCGTAAGCGCAGAATAAGCGGCACGGGGGTTGTAGGTGTTTTTCACCATTCGAGGGTATCTTCCTTGATTTGTCTTCAATTCGGTTCTCAGACCTGATCATCTCGCTGTAACAGTATTCTGCGCACCGATGTTTCTTCTCTTCATATTTTCTGTCATTATTTTCGGCATTCGAGGCTTCTCGGCCTGCAAGACCTCCCGGCGCGAAGCTTCTCGGCGCGGGGGGTCTCTCGGCGCGGCCTGGTTGGCTGGGCTCTCGGCCTGGGGGTCTTCTCAGCGCGCCCTGGCCGCAGGGGTTCTCGGCCTGGGGGTCTTCTCAGCGCGCCCCGGTCGCAGGGGCCTCGACCTGGGGTTCTCGGCGCGCCTTTTGGCCGTCGGGAGCCCTCGGCCTGGAGGTTCTCGGCGCGCATTCGGCCGCGCCGAGAACCCATCGCTCCGGGCCCTACTTAAGGCGCCGATGGCTTGTTTTCCCTCATTCTTCATCCTTTTTTTCTCTTTCTTCAGCTTTTCTCTCCATTTCTTCTCTTCGGCGCGAGCCGTCTTCATCCTCTCGGCGGTGGCCACGAGTTCTTCTGTCCCGGGTATGACGTCTTTTGGGGATTTAATCCCTTTGCTTCCGAGATCACCCCCTCTTGGTTGGTGACTCCCTATTCTTTTTGGGCAGACCTCGAATAAGGGGAGATGCTGCCGAAATTTTTATAGAATCTCATGTTGCAATCCCTGTAAGACTGACTTTTAATCCATATTTCTTCTTTTGTTTGCAGATATAGCAATGGCTTCTGGCTCTGCTGCTGCATCTTCTGGAGCTGTTGGAGCTAGTTCATCGGCCCAGCCAGACATATCTCGGGCCACAGTAAATTGGTTGAACGTGCACAGCTTGGATTTCGGATATGATAGAATAGCTTCAGTTGACGAATCGTCTGATTCTGAAACTGACACAGTGTCGACGGCCCAGGTATACTCCACGGTGACCGAGACATGCTTCAGGCGGGATAACAACTACCGGCCAGACTTCCCGAAGGATCGCCACTTGATGCCGTTCATCCGGACTTTCACAGTGGGTGGCTTGCGAGATTATCGGATAGCTCGCGTAGTTAAAGCTGCCATCCTTGCCGAGCGAGATAGCCTGAAGGAATCAGTGTATCGCAGCAAGGCCATATATCTTCCCGGGGAGAAGCGGGACTGGGATGCAGTCCTTGGAATATCGGAGCTAGAACCGGAGAAGAAGATGCTGACCCGGGCACCGGAATTTACACCTGCTCGGTGGGACAATGCTGGCGGCCGAGTTCATAGGGAGAAGCCCGGCTATGGTATGTTCTTGGCACCTATAAAGTGGGGATATCGCGAAGAGCCCTTCGTGCTGAATTGTTCGGCCATTCAGTTCAAGTACCATTTGTCCGCTGGTTGGTTCGGGGACTACAAAATCACTGACTCCCATCTGTTCCGAGTAGGGGCAGTAGAATTTACTGAGTTTGTTCTGACGGAATATGCCCCTCTGCTGATCAGAGCGGGAGTATACCACAGTGTTTTTGCTTCCAGATTCTGATATCCCATCTCCAGGGGGTTATGCTGTGGGATGTTTGAAGTGTTCTGTCCTTTGTTCAACACTTTTTATACAGCAGAGGGTGAGACATCCCTGGACCTCTGGAGTTTATCACGGCTCTCCGGTCTGCCTATTGACGGTGAACCGTATGAAGAAGTCTGCTTGGCAGACTCCGAGAAAGACAGCTCTGATGGAGAAGGCAAGTATTCCCTTGGCTTCTCTTACCGATATTTGATGAAGGTCTACCGCTCCATCTGTCTGGCATATAGTAGAGGATCCTCCAAAGGCTATCATCCCCGAGAGAAAGGTAGCAAACTGAGGGTCCGGATCGGGCAGTGGCTCCAGTACTTCTTCGACGGTCCCCTGAAATATGCAGATTTCCCCTCCATGGGTCCTGTTGCGAGCAAGCAGATAAGAGCTCCCCGCTATAAATCGGCACTGCCATCTTCATTGCGCCATGCGGGCAAAGGTGGTCCCAACCCGGCAGGGGTAGATCCCATCACACACTGTGCAGCTTATTTCACATTCTGGCTGTGTACTTTTGCTCTTCCACAAGGGGACGAGACAGTCATTCGGCCAGAGGCCATATATCCAGCTTGTCAGATGGCATGGGGGATGAAGCTGTCGCTCTGCCCAGTGGCCCTGTGTTTGATATATAAATCTTTGGGGGACCTGTACAAGCATCGGACTCCCCGTTCTTTGAGGACCGTGGGTCCTTTTCATTTCTTCAATGCCTGGGTCTGCAGTATATTCCCCGAATTAGCTCCGAGAACCTTGCAGGCGGATACAGTGTCACCCAGGATGGTTGAATTTGCCAGTGCTGAGCCTGGTCCCTTTTATGATCAGCTATTTAAAATAAGGGGCCGACTGATAAAAGTACCAGTGGACGCCCCTGGTAGCATACATTTCTGGAGCTTGGCAGCAGGTTCAGCTCCTTTGATTGATCCTCAGAGAGAATGCAAGCTGGAGGAGATAGAAACATATATCCACCCCGTCTCCGGGGTCAACACTGCTCGGCCGATCCTGGAACCGGAGCTGGTGAGATGGGCCATGGCAATTCGGCCCAGTGTTTTGGTTTATAGGAAGGGTGGCCTGCTTCTGTTGGAGCCATACTATCCGTTCCGCTTTGGGCGAAACTTCGGTTATGACCAGCACATCCCTACATCAGTTGCTCAATTTCCCCTGGATAGCAGGGCCAAGCACGGGTCCACCATTGTCGGCGACGGCCGGTTGTGGTGGGATTTCTATCATCGTCAGGACGACGCAATCTTCAGGGTGCCCACCGTCTCCAACCGTGTTCCCCGGGTAACATCAGAATATATCAAATGGTGGAACATTCGGACCGGCTTTTTCAGGGATGGCAGGGGTGCTTTCTGGGATGTAGCAGAGCGCTCTTTCCTGAAACAGCAGCCTGGGCCGGTGTTTGAAATCCCCGAGGCCCATCTGAGAAAGCTTTATTCGCAGAACCCGAGGGAGGCAGAGAACTATCTGGCCCAGCGTCGAGCTCTGAAGGAAAAGAATTCTGAGCCGCCCGCTCCTGTCTTTGCCGCTATTAACGAAGACAATTTCATAAAGACCCTGAAACACTTATGCCATGTAGGAGATGCTCGCTTGGAGGCACAACAGTATCCATTTCCTGTTGAAGAGCCGCTCCCGGCAGTAGCTCATTGGAGGGGTCCAATTGATAAATTTCATCCGTATAGGACGTTTGTACGCCGGGAAGATAGAACTCAGACGTACTATAAGCAAACGTCCTGGCTGTTCATTCTGCTGAGTTTGCATGGATTATCTGCAGAAAGCCCGATAGCTGGCATTTTGAACAAGCCACTGTTTATATCATTTCATTATGTCGATGGCTGGGGCATGGACCATCTTGACTTGTTTCGCTGCCTTGATTTTCATGGCCATAATGACCTGGCAGCTTTGGTGGAGAAATGCCAGACATTCGGCGATGTTTGCTGGCTTATCAAGGAGGCTGCTTCCCGCTCCAAAGAAGTGGCTTATCTGTACTGGCCGCTCTCTGTATTTTATGATGGCCCAGCAGGTATAATCTTTTCCTTTCTGACTGCAGTGTTTTCTGCTTAGCATCTGAACTTTGCATCCGCTGATCCCATCATTCTTCTGCCATTCTTAACAGACCGGCCTGATATAAAGCGGCAGGGGCTCTATAGAAAGATTATTGCGCAGGCCGAGAAGCCCACTTATTTTGAAGTCCCTGCTGCAGCACCGACCACTACTCCCATGCCTCCTGGCAAGAAGAGGAAGGCTTCCGCAGTCAAGACTGCGGTTGGGAAGGCCAGGAAGGCCAAAAAGGCCCACATTCAACAGTCGACTTCGGTGGCGATGGATACTGAGACCCCTCTCCCTGACATTCCATCATTCGATGAGTTTGAGCTGCAAAGGGAGGCTGCTTCGACACCGGTTCAGGGTAACATCAACAACTTGTATTTGCATTCTTCATTGTCTTTTGCAGGATCTGAAAGAAATCTTTGAATCTGACCCATTCTTTTTGCACAGCTGAAGAGACAGTCATGGCACCTTCTGTGGTGGAGACCAGATTGCCTTCTCCTACGCCGACTAGTGAGGCGGGGGGTAAGTGTATCTTCTCATCTGTTTCATATCTGTATTTGTTTTCTTTGCTACATTTCTCAGAGGTCTCTTTTTTGCATCAGCGGCAGGCGAGGAGCAGACTGAGGCTGTGGTGACAGAAGAGTTGCTTCAACCACAGGAAGGTCACAAGGCTCAGTCGAAGCAGCGTGCCGTTCCGGCCAGGCGCATAATTACCCGGTCTACATCTCGGCATGTTTTGGAGGTGGCCCCACAGCGTATAGCTAGTGTGGAAATATCTTCTGGCAGCTCTAAGGCCGCCTCTGATGAGGAGGAAGCAACCTTCAGCGACAGTGAGGGAGATGCTCCTGAATCAGAGGCCCCACTTGTGCTTGCGAAGGGTGTTCCGTCTTTTCAGCCTGCCAAGCTGGTGGTGCTATCTCCCGAGGAGGAGTTACCAGAGGAGTTTACTGGGCTCGATACCGAGATTGACATAACTCCACCATTTGTCATTCCGACTACGGAGCTTCCTTCTCTTTCACCCCACTTCGAGGATGTGGACCCTGCTTCAAGGGTGGGTCCCTTTTCATGTTTGTTGCTTCATCTGCCCCTTCTTTTCTTTTATATCTAGCGCTGAAGTTGCTTTGTTTTGGTCTCAGGGCATTGCCATTGCTAGCTCAGACATAACTGCGGCTATTACGGACATTTCTTCCATAAACTGGGCTATTGTCCCTTTTCAGCCTTTAACTTGCACGGGAATTCCCGAGATCATTCGCCCTGTGCCGGCGCGGATACAGTCCTCGACAGATTTAGCATCGTTGGACTTAGGATCACCAGGGGAGATTTCCATCCTTGTCAGGGCCTCAGAGTTTAGAGCTGAAGCAGACCCAGCCAGAAGCTCTGCTTTCATACCGGCTGCCATAATGTCAATTGCGCCTGAGTCAGCAGCCCCCGCCACAGTGGCTATAGAAACTGGATTTCTGCCTTTACAGACTAGAGACCCTTCGCCCCCATTATCAGGAAGAGGAGCTGAAGATGAAGCCCTTATTCAGAAGATTCATGAAGAGATAGCTCCATCATTCATCGGTCCTCCCTCCGCTGATGTTCAAGTCATAGCGCCCGAGACGGAGGGGGAATCTTCAGTTCAGCCAGAGGGCACGGAGAGGGATCGGCCAGTTCTTCCAGCAGATTTACCGTCTTCATCCTCTCAGCCGGATGTCGCACTGTGGGCAGACATCGATAGCGAAGTGACCTTCGAAGTGATCCCCTCTGCTTCTTTTGGCTTTGCATCGTCTGAGAGCTTTGTCTGGCAGAACCTGGATATGCTGCGCCAGCTGGTAGAATCTCAGCCTGGCTTGACATATTTGCAGCTGAAGGAAATTGCTGATCGCTTCACTGCCGGTCTGCAGGCTATGGGTTGCCCTCTGGACACATGGGCTCAGCGGGTCTTGCTTTTGCTTAAGTTCGTGCATCGGAGGGATTTCTTAGCGCGGACCATGGTTGATAAGCTAACGGCGCTGAAATTGCAGAGGTCAGAATGCAAATCCGAGTTGGGGAAGCTGACACTTATGCTTGATGGACGCCGAGCTGAGCTAGAAGGTGCTATTCAGCGGGAAGAAGCTGTGCGGGGCCGGATAGCCCTATTGGAGATGGAACTCTCTGGACTTCGAGCCGAACTGCAGCAACTTTCCTATATCCGGCCGCAGTCTGAAGAGGAGGTAGCTCGCTGGAGGGACGGGTGATGTCTCTTCAGGACATGTCGTTGGGCTTCAGGAGGAGGAGGCGCGCCTTCATGAGCTAGGAGCCGCCCCTTATGTGGGTCTTCTGGCCTTCGAAGATATCTTTCGACGGCCGTGAATTATCTTTTCTTTATTTTCTTTTCTTTTCTGATACAATGTCCCCTCGGGGCCCTCTATGTACTCCCCCCCCTTTTTTTAATGAGAAGGAGTATCCGGCTTCATATGTGTCCATCTTCTTTTCCATGTGGTTTCATTGCTTCGGGAAGCGGGATAGTGGTTTTAGCGATCCCTCATGCGAACAGCTCGTACTTGGCAGGAGAGCGTCCACCCCTTCAGAGAAAGGATGGGGGACTCGCTCCACCGCATGACGGCATCCGAAGAGGTGCTTAAACCGGGTTTTGTGAGTGGCAGCAAAAATCCTTCTGGCCATGTGCGCCGTAAAGGAGACAATTTGCAGGAATGTGAGAGGAGAGGTTCCATCAGAATAGACGCGAGGTCCAGACTGGATAGGGGTTATAGTAGGTGGGACGATTACAGGATATGTGGTTTTCATCAAGACAGACGTAGGGTCTGAACTGAATAGGGTTTCATCATTGATCGGGCGAAATGCCAGTCGATCAACAGTTGGTTTCATCATCGATATTGGGTTTATATCGATGCAAGAAGAGTTCATAAGTTTCATCAGAATAGACGAAAGGTCTAAACTGGCAGGGTTTCATCATTGATCGGGCAGGGTGCCAATCGATCAACAGTTGGTTTCATCATCGATATTGGATTTATATCGATGCAAAAAGGATTTATAAGTTTCCTCAGAATAGACGAAAGGTCTAAACTGAGTAGGGTTTCATCATTGATCGGGCGAGGTGCCAATCGATCAACAGTTGATTTCATCATCGATATTGGATTTATATCGATGCAAAAAAGGATTTATAAGTTTCCTCAGAATAGACGAAACGTCTAAACTGAGTAGGGTTTCATCATTGATCGGGCGAGGTGCCAATCGATCAACAGTTGATTTCATCATCGATATTGGATTTATATCGATGCAAAAAGGATTTATAAGTTTCCTCAGAATAGACGAAAGGTCTAAACTGAGTAGGGTTTCATCATTGATCGGGCGAGGTGCCAATCGATCAACAGTTGATTTCATCATCGATATTGGATTTATATCGATGCAAAGAGGATTTATAAGTTTCCTCAGAATAGACGAAAGGTCTAAACTGAGTAGGGTTTCATCATTGATCGGACGAGGTGCCAATCGATCAACAGTTGATTTCATCATCGATATTGGATTTATATCGATGCAAAAAGGATTCATAAGTTTCCTCAGAATAGACGAAAGGTCTAAACTGAGTAGGGTTTCATCATTGATCGGGCGAGGTGCCAATCGATCAACAGTTGATTTCATCATCGATATTGAATTTATATCGATGCAAAAAGGATTTATAAGTTTCCTCAGAATAGACGAAAGGTCTAAACTGAGTAGGGTTTCATCATTGATCGGGCGAGGTGCCAATCGATCAACGGTGGGAAGTATGTGAAGGTGTAGGTTTCATCAGGACAGACGTAAAGTCTATTCCAATAGATTTTATCGCAGGCGGGACTTTGCCAAGAAATGCGTAGATTTTATCAGGACAGACGTGAGGTCTGAACTGGGTAGGCTTTAGCAAAATGGTGATGGGTTTCATCGTCGGCGGGACGTTTGAAAGAGGTTTTTTTTTTAGATTTTATCAGGGTAAGCGTAAGGTCTACCCCGGAAGGGTTCTATCGTCGGCGGGGCGTGGACCAGTTGACCGACGGAATGCTTCATCAATAGAAGGGAGGTAAAGGTAGCGTGCCGGTTGGCATGGAACTTTTAAATTACCACATTACTGACCCAAGTGCCCTTTCGGGTTTTCACCGGAGTCAGCCCCCTCTTGCTTTTGCCCACGCGCCTTTTCAGGTTTTCACGTGGCGGGGTACCCGATTTTGCCTGCGGTGCCCTTTTGGGTTTTCACCATAGCTGGGTTTTAGCCATTTTTGCCCCTGTCCGGGATATCCGAACAAGTCTGGCGGGGTATCTCTATTTTTAACCCCATTTTTATTTATTTATTTATATATACATATATATTTCCCGAATTGGGACTTCAGCACGGATCACGCGATGTGCTGCTTCATTAGTGGCTGCTCTTATCATCGGTATTGGGTATATACCGACGCAAGGATTTTATAGGTTTCATCAGGGTAAACGTAAGGTCTACACCGGATAGGTTTTATCATCGATCGGACAGGGCGCCGATTGATCGATGGTAGGTTTCATCACGGTGGGACAGGAAGAGATGAGAGTTCAATAGGACAGGCTTCTTTTGTCGATCAGGCAGGGTGCCTATCGATCACAGGTGGGTTTCATCATCGGTATTGGGTTTATACCAATGCACAGGTTTCATGGGTTTCATCGGGATAGACGTAAGGTCTAAACCGGATAGGTTTTATCATTGATCGGGCTGGGTGCCAATCGATCAACAGTTGGTTTCACCATGGTGGGACTTTGGGCAAGGAATGCGGGTTTTATCAGGACAGACGTAAGGTCTGTACTGGGTGGATCTGATCGTTGATCGGGCAGGGTGCCGGTCGATCGACGAGAATTTTATGGCGGGAGGTGAGGCTTCTTTAGGATCACCACATTACTGACCCGAGTGCCCTTTAGGGTTTTCACCGGAGCCAGCCCCCTCTTGCTTTTGCCCACGCGCCCTTTCGGGTTTTCACGTGGCGGGGTACCTGATTTTGCCTGCAGTGCCCTTTCGGGTTTTCACCACAGCTGGGTTTTAGCCATTTTTGCTCTTGCTCAGAAAACCTGAACAAGACTGGCGGGGTATCTCTATTTTTAACCCCATTTTTATTATTATTTATTTTCGTTCTTTTATTCTCTCTTCCCCTCTTTTGGGAGGGTAACAAGTCAGACTGCCATTAGATCATGATGAGCGATAGCTTGGTTAGGGCGGAGTGCCACTAGACCGAGGAAATGGTAGCTTGGTTAGGGCGGGGTGCCTCTAAACCAAGTAAATGGTATCTCGGTTAGGACGGAATGTCGCTAGACCAAGGGAATGGTAGCTTGGTTAGGACGGGATGTCGCTAGACCAAGGGAGAGGGTATATCTTGGTTAGGGCGGAATGCCACTAACCCAATGAAAGGTAGCCCCTTTTTTGCCCGATTACTCGGGGAATATTGGTTGGGCAGCATGATACAACTTTAGGTGTTTACCGTTGAGTGGTGAGAATTGGATCTCCCCTCGATGATTAACAACTATGTAGGCCCCTCCTTCGTAGACCCTTTGTATCACATATGGACCTTCCCAATTGGGATTTAGCTTTCCCTTCGGGTTGGACGCCATGACTTCTCTTTTCTTGACCATGACAAGGTCGCCTTTCTTAAATTCTCGCCCTTTCACGAGTTTGTTGAATGCAGTGGCCATGCGAGCCTGATACATCTGGATATTCTTCTGAGCTTGGAGACGCTTCCCTTCCAGTTCAGCCAATTCTTGTAATCTTCTTTCTGCATTGGTTTGTTCGCCATGGGCCAGGTCATATTGGACTGCCACTCTGAGTGACGGGACTTCCAGCTCTAGTGGGACTACTGCCTCTGAGCCGTATACCAAGGAGTATGGTGAGCACCCTGTAGGTGTTTTGAAGACGGTGCGGTACGCCCACAGAGCTTCATACATCTTTTCTTCCCAGTCCTTCTTATTGGCACTGACGACTTTGGCCAGCAGGGTGCACAAAGTCTTATTGAAAGCTTCTGCCAATCCATTTGCCTGTGGATTGTAAGGGGTGGAAGTCCTCCATTCGATCTTATATTTCTCGGCAAGCCGATAGATTTTCTGATTTCTGAAATGACTCCCATTGTCAGATATTATTCGGCTGGGGATCCCAAACCGGAAGATGATGTTTTGCTTGATGAATCTGGCGACCAGCTCACCAGTGACTTCTCTTAGTGCTACAGCCTCTGCCCATCGGGAGAAGTAATCTGTTATGGCCAGTATATACTTATGCCCGGCCGAGGAAGTCGGTAGTGGGCCGACTACATCAGTTCCCCATTGTGCAAACGGCCAGCTAGGGACTGTAGGGTGCAGAATCGTAGGTGGCCTTCTAGGCACAACAGCATGCTCCTGACACTTCTGGCATGACTTTGCAAATGTGCAGCAGTCTTCAAACATAGTGGGCCAATAGTAGCCCAGCTTCTTGATTTCTATCTTCATCTTGGGGCCAGCTTGGTGGGCACCTGCTGTCCCAGCATGTATTTCCTTCATTGCTTGCCAAGCTTCCTCAGTAGACAGGCAGCGGAGCAAAATCTTCTGGCGTGCATCTGCCATTATTCGGAACAGAGTTCCATTTCTGAATTCATAAGAATCTTTGATCCTTAGAAGTTTCATCTTTTCTTCTCTTTTCTGTGGCAGCTGTTGGTGTAAAAACCATTGTAGCAGGTGTTGTCTCCAATCAGATGCATGTTCTGTACTGATCGTGGCGACTTCATTTTCTTCGGGGCAGCCTTCTAGCATGCTGGGGACTTGCCGCCGATTTATAACAACAATGTTCAGTGTCTCATCCGGTGGGACTGCTATTGAGCTGGCTAGCTTTGCCAATGCATCAGCCTGGGCATTATGTGCACGGCCCACATGCTTGAGCTCAATATGATAGAATCTCGCCATGAGGCGCACAGCTTTTTGGTGGTAGGGGTTCAACTCCGGCTTTCGCACTTCGAACTCCCCTTGGATTTGTTTTATTATCAACATTGAATCCCCGAATACCTGAAGCATCTGGATACCCATGTTGAGGCTTATATGCAGTCCGATTATCAGAGCTTCATACTCGGCTTCATTATTAGTGCAGGGCCTGTTTATAGAACAGGAAGTATGCACAACCTCCCCTTCCGGCGATTTCAGCACAATACCGGCTCCGGCCCGTATTCTGGTCTTTCCATCGGAGTCCGTCTCTGTTCTAGATGCTCCATCAAAGAATAGCTGCCACATAGTTGGCTGAGCCTGGCAGGCTTCCAGTGTTTCATCATCGGGTAACTCAGTCCCCAACATATCATTCTCTGGCACAGGATGCTCTGCGAAGAAATCGGCCACGGCCTGTCCTTTTATTGCCCTCTGGGGTATATATGTGATATCGAATTCCATCAGAATTACTGCCCATTTGCCCAACCGGCCTTTCAGTACTGGCTGAGTCAGTATGTATTTGAGTGGATCTGCCGCAGATATCAATCTGATTTCATGTGACAGCATATAGTGCCGGAGCTTTTTAACGGCAAAGACTAGTGCCAAGCATGTCTTTTCTATGTAGCTGTAGCTTTCTTCAGTTCTAATCAGCCTCCGACTCAGGTAGTATAGAGCCTGCTCTTTGCCTTCTTCATTTATCTGTGCTAGCATTGCCCCCAGGGAACAGTGCGTGGCTGCAATGTATAGTATCAGGGGCTTGCCCTTAATAGGTGCCCCCAGCACTGGAGGGGTCTTGAGATATTCTTTCAGCTTCTCAAAGGCTTCCTGACAGCCACCGTCCCAGAGGAACGGTACATCTTTCATCATGAGCTTGTGAAAAGGGTGGCATCTTCCCGACAGATTTGATATGAATCGTCGGATGTAGGCCAAACGCCCTTGTAGAGATCTCAGCTCGTGGAGATTCCTTGGTGGAGGGAGCTCCTGGATAGCTTTAATCTTGGATGGGTCGATCTCAATGCCCCTATGACGGACGATGAACCCAAGGAATTTTCCACTGGACACGCCGAAGGCACATTTCATAGGGTTCATTTTGAGCTCATATTTGCGCAGCCTCTGGAACACTACTCTCAGATCCTGCAAATGGTCTTCTTTTCTGCTGGTTTTCACCACCAGGTCATCAATGTAGCACTCTACCTTCTTGAAGAGCAAATCATCAAAGATCTTTGTCATAGCTCTTTGGTAAGTAGCGCCGGCATTCTTGAGGCCGAACGGCATCCTTTTGTAGTGAAATATCCCCTTCGGGGTGCGGAATGCAGTGTGCACTCTGTCTTCTTCAGCAATCCAGATCTGGTTATATCCGGATGACCCATCCATGAATGACAGGGCTTCATGGCCAGTGGTTGCATCGATCATTACTTCAGTGATTGGCACTGGGAAATCATCTTTCGGGCAAGCCTTATTCAGGTCCCTGAAATCCACACATATTCTGATCTGCCCATTTTTCTTCTTCACGGGCACTATATTGGCCAGCCATGTAGTATATTGGTTCTCTTCAACAAAGCCCACATCAATCAGCTTGTCGACTTCTTTGTTGATCTGATTTATCAGTTCAGGACGCATTCTCCTGGAAGGCTGCTTTACAGGGCTTGCCTCTGGGTCTATCGCCAAGCGGTGCTGTGCCACATCAGAACTCAGTCCTGGCATTTCATCATATGTCCATGCGAAGCAGTCTCGGAATTCTTTCAAAAACTGAATATACTGTTCTTTGACAGCTGGCTCCAACAGTGCGCTGAGGAATGTAGGCCTTGGCTCATCTGCTGACCCCAGATCTACTTCTATCAGCTCATCGACGGTGGCTTGGCCTCCGTCTTCAACTTCGGGTGGGGCTTCTTGCAAATCAATAAAGCCTCCCGGGATATAATCTTCTTCATTTTCATGATTTTCTGTTTCATCAGATTGGTCATCAGCAGATGCTGGTGCATCGTATAAGGCCAATACGGCCGGATTCTGTTCAGTCTGCCCCGAGGACGTGACTGGCTCAGCGGAAAACTTCGAAGTGGAGTCTTCCGTGTTTAGAGGCTCTTCTGATGTGGGCTCCCCTGAGAGGTCATCATTATGTAGAGCTCGGAATTCTTCTAGAATGCGCCCAAACTCCAGGCACTCTTGCAGCTCTCTGGCTACTTGATCTTCATCCGGGTTTCCCGTATCAAATTTCGCTTCATCCTGGAACAGATCCTCCTTGCAAGATAGATCTTCCCAGTACCAATCTCTCCTTGTATCGTCAGGTACCCCTATCCCTGACTGATTGTCTGGGATTTCATTGTCCACTACGGACTGATAAATGATTTCTTCATCTTCCGAAGGGTATTGGTCATAGTCCATCCCAGGGGAATCTTCATGCTGGTAGAAGGCAGAGATGACATCTACCTCGGCTTCATAGTATTCTTGAAGGGTATAACCCAATCCCGGATGCTGTGTGATCTTCCTCAGTTCCTTATTATCTCGAGGCGGATCCCATAGCTCCTTGAATGCTTTCTTCTGGGCTGCAGATTGTAGTGATGGCATTTGCATCTTGGAGAACATCTGCGAAACCCGCTGGGCAGTATACTCCAGGCCTGTAATCGGCACCATCCGGTTTGCGGCCTCTTCAGGGACCATGCAGTCTTGATCATCTTCTTCGACTGCCTCTCCGGTGTAGAATATGGTGGGCGGCTCGCAGAAGCGAGGGATTTCCATAGTCTTCAGTGGCAGCACTGTTTGGTACTCTAGGCTGGCGATGGGTTTGATTAAACCTTGTGGGACCTTCACCTGTATGTACCTTTCTTTCATTTCTTGGTCAGTGCCATCTGGATGGATGCTAGGAGGGGTGATCCGGGCAAAATCATCAGCATAAGAGATGTGAGCTACTTCATGCTTTTCAACATAGCCCCTGGGTGGCGGTGGAGACCAAGCTTTTGCCTTCGTCGCCGGCTTCTTCTGGCTGATCACAGCCTCTTTCTTTTCTTCCTTTTGCGACACCTCGGTGTAGTAGGATGCATCGAGCATATGGCACTCGAACACTTCAAAGGGATGTAGGTCTGCAAACACCCTTTCTTCCTTTCCTTCATGGCAGTATTTTATGCATTGGTGTAGCGTGGATGGCACTATCTGATATTCATGCAGCCACGGTCTCCCCAGCAGGGCCTTATACGTGGTGTTGGAGTCGATCACATAGAATCGTACCACTGTAGTGAGGTCGCCCAGTGTGAGGTTGAAATCAGCCACCCCGAGAGGTGTTTCACATTTCTGGTTGAACCCAGCAATCTTCATGTCTCTGACCTTGGTAAGCTGCAGATCAAAGTAGTATTTCTGATAGATGCGATACGGGAGAATATTTACAGCAGCCCCGGGATCTATCAGTATTCTGCTTATCGGCTGACAGTTCAGGGAGCCCCTCATGTACAACGGTCTGTTGTGACTGGCATTTGGGATCAGCATATCATCTTCTGTGAATGTGACTGATGGCCCAGCATTCACTTCTGCCAAGAGTGCTTCACATTGTGCCGGCGACTGCAGGGCATCCACAATTGCTTGGCGGGCCTCTTCACTCAGAGAGAGTATCTCCCAGATGGAGAATCTGGTGGGGAGCTTCTTCAACATTCTCATGATTCGACTGCCAACCCGAACATTAGACAGCCTCATCTCCTCTGCCCACCGGGGTCTTGGAGGTTCATGTGGTGCCTGTGGCCTTTGCTGCCCAGTCCCAGTTTCATTTTCTTCATCGGTCTCCCGGAGGGCTTCTTCTGTAATGACTGCCCCTGGCTTTGCTAGAGGGCTATTTTCTTCATTTTCTTCATGCTGCTTCTGCTTTCTATCTACCGTCTGCTGGCACTTACTGCTTTTAGCTGGAGCAGTGTGAGCCGGTTGCTCGCTTTCTAAGCTGGACAGGAACTCCAGGAATGAAGGGGCTCCTTCTGCTTTATCTTTTCCTTGTTACAAGCTGGCAGGGGGAGGAACCTGGACACCGCGCACCTCTGGTTTTGGGATCTGATAGGGTTGCTCCCCTCTGAACATAATATTATGGTTAGCTGGTGGCGGGCGCCCCCATTTTCTCCCAGAACGTGTTGCATGGGCTGAGGTAGAGGCCTCAGCATGATTGGCTTCCAGCGGGGCATCTGATGCTTCTTGTTCCTCATCCTCCCCGGGCAGAGAAAAGAGTACCGACAGAGTATTGCATTGTACTGTCGTGACCTTCTTTCCCTTTTTGGCCTTAGGCCGTTTCTTCTTTTTCTGGGAATTTGGCTTTGCTAGTTCCTGCCCCCAGAAGGACTCAGTCTCATCTTTTCTTTGTTCTGCCTCCGGCTGCTCTTCAATTTTCAACTCTTCGAGCTGCTCCCAGAGTATACAGTCTTTCACCAACAGGTGTTTCGGCTTTTTCTGCTCATACTCATCAAGCTCATTAATATATTGCTGCAGACGCCTGGTTGCAGGGCTTTCTTCTTTATGTGCAGGGAGGGGAGTTTGTCTCCTCCGGTTGCGAGTATGGATCCGGATGACTGGTCCGGTCTCAACTGTAGGCCATATTGGCTTTATTGGAGGTGACTCAGGCCTTGGGGTGACACCCCGGATAACTGCTCCGTTGGTTTTGGCTGCGGGAGTCTTCTTTCTATTTTTTGCGGGTACCATCTGCCATCCCTCCTGATCTTTCAATGGGGTGAGGAAGCAGGCTTCATAGGTGTGCCTGGTGCATTCTTCAATGGCTTCCTTAGGCAGCTGTTGATAGATTGAGATCATATTAGCGGCCACCCTCCAGGGCGGAAGCTCATGTGGCCGAGGCGGCTTCACCTGGTAATCTCCCAGTTGCAGTTCACCCTTCTTGACCATTCCTTCCATGATATCTTTGAAGACATAACAGTCCTCAATTGCGTGCCCCAACACCCGGTGAAATGGACAGAACATCGGATCATCTTTCTTTTCTGCATCTTCGGGCTTCTTCGGTTCAGGCAATGTTACCTTATTGAACTTATATGCCCAATTAAATAGTGCTGCCGTCTTATCCTTGGGAAAAGAGTAAGCCCTTCTCATCCTGTCCCTCAGAGAGACTTTGTCTCTTCTTTCTGCTGTATCTGCCATCGGGGGAGCTTCATCTGCCCCTTTCTTCCCTTTTTGTTGCTCAAAGGTTCTGAAATCGACGGTGTTGGCCTCAGAGTGTGACGGCCGCCGATCATTGGATTTTCCTTTTGGCATGGCGGGAGCATTGACGGTCGGACGTTTGGACAAGAACGTCTCGACCTCCGCCACTATATTGTTCAGTCGGTCAAATGTTTTGACATCTGCACCGATCATTTTTTCTAGTACCTCCCTCCTGAGGTTCTGCTTGCATATCTGCACTGCATCCTCCTGATGAGGAGGTCTTCTGCATCTCATGGCTAGATTTCTCCATCTTTTGATGTACTCCAGTGCAGTTTCATCCTGTTTCTGCCTGGTAGCATACAGCTCTGCTATTGTGATTTCCCTCTCCGTGACATGAAACCTGTCGCGGAATTTTCTCTGCATATCAGGCCAATCAACCACTGATCCTGCTGACAAGCTTGAATACCATTCAAAGGCCAACCCAGTGAGGGATGAGCCAAAGAACTTGAGCAGATAGGCTTCATCGACTGCTAGGTCGCCCATGATTGTAGTGTAGTAGGCTATATGCTCCCTGGGGGAGCCCTGGCCATTGAATTTCTCAAACTTTGGCGGCTTGCTGATGCCTGGAGGCAGTCTTTTGGCAGCATACTGGGGAGGATACGGTACCTTGTACACATCATAGGCACTAGTATCATCTCCAGTCTTTTCTGACAGCTTCATTTCCACAATTCTTTCAATCATCTGCTTGTGGGCTACAGCTGGATCTATATCTTCTGGAAAGAAGTGGGCTTGTTGCTGGCTGTGAGGAGTTGTCATCACAGTGGCGCGCAAGATGGGCGCGGTAGGCTGCGTCTGAGACACAGAGGGCTGAGCTACTGTTTGCTGTGGAACAGGTTGGCTTGGTGCTTTGCCCTTATCGGCTAAGAGAGGATTAGCCAGGATAGTTGTTTCTGTGGAGCTGGATGTCTGCCCCGCAGGTTCAGCTTGCTTCGAGACTGATGTAGCTTCCTGTCTCTCATTGAGCTGTCTTCGGAGAGCATTGATCTCCTGCTGGTATCTTCTGAACATCATCTGGATCATGGGATCCATGGTTGATGGGATTTGTATATCTTCAGAAGTCCCTTCAGCATCATCAACGAAGGGGTTATCTCCATCTTCCGCTGTTACCACATTAACTGTCATAGTGGTAACCCTGCGGGCTTCATCATCAATTTTCATTTTATCTTTTGCTGCCTGGCCTCTTCTTGTGACAGGACCAGGTCTAGTTGCCAGCCTGAGCAATTCATCTGGCTGAGTTGGTAGTATATCTTGCCCCCTGGCCAGTCCAGCCATATTGCAGGCGAAGATTTGCATCTTTCCTTTCCGCCTGTAGACCTCTCTTTTTATTTGGCTAGGATATCTGAGCCGGTCAAAGACCGATATTCTTTCTTTGGCTTCTTCCTCGTACAGGTCTTCTTCATTATATCCGGCCCTGGGGCCTTCTTCATAGTCATTCGAATCGGAGGAAGAGGCTTCGATCATTATTTCTTGGAAGGTTTCTTCTTCTTCATCATCCCTGGTGCCCAAGGCACGGGATAGCCTTTGCTGGCCTAGGGCAGAGCTCCCTAGGTAGTGGAAGTAGTCTTGGACTACTTGCTTAGTCTCCTCTGGGTCGCGCCTTTTCGGCTCAGGTCGGAGCATCAGTCTGTCCTGGCCTTTTTGCTGCCAGGCCAGTCTTGTCACCCGAGCATTCAGATGTTCGGCCCTGGGATATTTGAAGACATCAGCCTGTCTGGCACAGGCTCCTGATCTTCTTGCAGTAACCATAGTGACTGGTTCACTTCTTCTCATATTGCCAACTTGGCAGCGGTTGGCAGCAGCATTGTAGATCTTCTCTTCCCATCTTTTGCCCCTCATCATGGGGCGAACAGCAATCATATTTCTTTCTTGACCCTCAATCTCATCTCTCTTCCCCCGGATCCTGGGGTAGGCAGCAGTAGCATTTCTTTCATCTTTCTCCATCTCCCTTCTGCCCCCTGCTCTGAGGCGGGCAACAGTGACATCAGTGAGGTTCTCTCTGTCTTCAGCTGGGGCCCAGCTTTGGATCCTCTTCGGTCGCCAGACCTGTTTGTATTTTGCTGGCTTGGGCGCCAGCGGCTTCTTTTCAGCAGCCTCCCAGTTGGCCCTCCTAGAGGCCAAAACCTGGAACTTGTTGTCAGTTGGGATGGTCGGGACGATTCTGTCCGGTCGGACTCCCCTGGGGCGACCGTCGAGGTTCGCCCTAATAGCACCCATCATTATCGTCTTTCCGGAATTGGAAAGGCGACGATCAACAGCAGTAGACCGGCTCCTCCGGTTGGTTTTCTTTCCCTTCTGGGCAGCAGTGGGGACCATGTCCCTCTTCTGGACATGATGGACGTAACAGGCGACGGCCGTGGGGGCCGTTTTCTTCGGTAAGCCATCCTTGAGATCAGCGGTCTCCACCGGGGCGCTTGCAGCAGCGCCTTGCTCCTCGTTATCGACCTGTAGAAGGTCGGTGTAGACAACGCCCAAGCAGTTGGGCAGCCCGACAGCTGGGGGAAACGAACCGAACGCCAGTGGTACCGCCAGGTACCCCTCCTGGACGTGCATGTCCACCGGTTGCTTGTCGAAGCATACAGACGCGATTTGTGTTGTCATCGTAGTTTCCTGGAAACAAGGGAACACACGGAATCAGAAATTTGAGGGGGGCCCGCTGGGCCTCCTACCTTAGCGTAAAGATGAAGGGAGACTCAGTCCCACCGGGCGTGCCAGACTTGTGGAGCACGGAATTTTTATCTTATCTTTATTTACTTATTTTTTTATTATTATTTATTTATTGATTTATTTATGTTTATGGATTTATTGGCGTGCCAGTCACCGTGGTGACGATTCTTATTGTGCGCTCGATCTGACTTGGTCAGTCGATTGTGAGTGATCGTGTCTGGACTAGAAGTCCGTCATACCCTATACGCTATGACGTTAATTACGTCCTCCCTAAGGAAGACAACCCTTGATTAAACGCTAAAGGTAGGAGGAAGACAGCGGTAAAGCCGCATGCTCAAAGGAGACAAAATTCATCTGTTTGCAAGACGTTAAATGTATTTGGACAAAGCAGGGGTTCGTTAATTACGGGAGAAATCCGACGGCATATTCCCACCATCTTGGATGATGCCAAGTGGGGAATAGGAAACCACCCATGCAGTGGCAGGGTGGGATCCGTAGAGGATCAGGCATAATTGACCCGGAGTCCGAATAGGGACCGGCATGCCATGGCACGCCCCATATGGGTGCGGTAGCACGTTTATATCCCCCCTTCGAGGGGACCATCGGAGGGCATACAAAGGCATGACTCCGTGGGCCGACGGGGTTGAGAGGTAGTATCACAGTGACCTGGCCAGGTATATGTGAATTTCGGCAGCATGTCCCCTTGACTTGGATTGTGCCAAGAGAAGATAGGTCATCACCCACGGAATGCCGGGATGACAACCGAATGAGGATGGGCACCGGGCCCCGGGACATCGCTTGCCTCTGTTTCATCGGTCAATATCCCCTTAAAACCCTTCGGAACTCATGTAACGACATGGCCCTTCGGGTTCATAAGGGTGGAATCCGGATCGGGAATGAGGACTGTAGGGGAGGGAGGTCCTCCCCATTACTGTATCTTCTCAGGTCATTCACGACGGTCTCTGGACATCCCCGGGACATATGTGTACAGAGATCAGAAGGCTGAGACATGGCAGTGGGGAGAAAGTCCCCTGACTGGACTTCATTGGGCCAAGAAGAGGGGTCTCGGCGTGGCTTACTGGTTGGCCGAGGGGGGTTCTCGGCGTGGTCTTTTTGGTTGGCCAAAGAGGGACTCTCGGCGTGGCCTTTTGGTTGGCCAAGGGGGGGGGCTCTCGGCATGGCCCTTTTGGTTGGCCAAGGGGGCTCTCGGCATGGCCTTTTGGTGGATGGAAGAGGATCTCGGCGTGGGGCCTTTGGCTGGAAGAAGCTCTCGGCATGGGGCCTTTGGCTGAAGGAGATCTCGGCATGGCCTTTGGCTAGAAGGAACTCTCGGCACGGAGCTTCCCGGTGCGCTCATGGCCGCGCCGGGAGCCTAGCGCCGGGAGGCTGTGGGCTATAGGGTTTTGCACAAAATAAGGGCTTGTCGTTTAGCTGAAAGGAGGGGAAGGCCTCTCGGCCTTACAGTTCTCGGCGGGGAAACTCGCACGCCGAGAAGGTGGAATGCAGAAGGATTTCAGGGTTTCAGGGCTCAATAACGATGCTCTGTTTCTGGGATTTCTGGGTTTTATGGCTCAGATTGAGACCGAATCAGGGGTGTATGAGGGGGCTTCATGAATGCCTCTGCTAGAAGGACGCCAAGAGAGCTGAGAGGCCGGATCATCAGGAGGAGGAGAGACCATCGTCGGGGCCTGAGTAGCTTTTATCTGTATACTGCCAGACGTCTGGGGGGGTCAAGAGATGGCTGTCTCTGATTCCCCAGACTAGCATAGTATCATCTGGGAAGCAAATCGGCGATGAAAGAACCCCTTGATGCTGGGACCTCAGACCCTAGTCATTCAACGATTGGAATGAGGATCCAGGGTCGCATTCGTCTACGGGTTCAAATGCATCCTTTATAGCCGGCAATCCGGGGAACCAAGAGATTGATGTCTCTGGTTCCCGGACAGCACAAGAGGCTTGAGGAACAGACTCAAATACATACGGAGGGCATGCTATTGAAGCGGGAAGAGAGAAGAGAATAGAACCCAGCAACCCATTGAACAAGGGTGGGGGTTCTACCTTCATCCCTGTTCGAAGAACAGACTCGACTCCGAAGCCTGAGTCATTTCGCCCATGGGGCATTCATACAAACAGTATGCATACATATGGAGACAAAGGAAGATCGTATTGCCTAAAATCCATCACGGCAACTGCATTTATTTCATCTCACCATCACTTACATCGACTACAGAACTGAAGCCAAGAAACATACAGGGGAGGAAAAGGGAGAGAATCGTATGAATAATCTAAACATCAAGACTTCGACTATCCCATACGGAGAATCAGTAATAAGAAAAAAGAAAGAAACATCGAACATGGGGGGGGGGGGAGGGTGGAGCATTGACTCCTCTCCCTCCCCCTATCAGCCCACCTGGAGCCTCTCTTCCTTCTTTTCTTCTGCTTCTTCTTTCGACGGAGAGTCTCTCCCTCTCTTTTCCTATCTCTTTTCTTTCTGGCTATCTGTTCGCTCTTTTTTTCTTCGTCTCTTTCTTTTTTCTTTTCTGTCTATCCTCTTTCTTGCTATCTCGCTGCTTCTCTCTTCGAAGGGAGGGGGTTTTATACCCTTTTCCCTTTTTCTTCTCGGCAGGCACCCTCACGGCGCGCTTGAGATAAGCTTCCCGGCGCGCTCGAATCCGGCCTCTCGGCGCCAACTTTGGGCTTCGACACAGGCTTTCGGCGCCACCTTCATACAGGCCCACTTGGGGTTTTTTAAGTGTATCATCACCCGAAAGGGCCTTTCATTTATGACATGTCTCGTATCGAAATCGTGATTACGATTTTCATCAGTCCGCAGACAGGGTTTTATCAGTCCGTAGATAGGGATTTCATCAGTCCGTAGACAGGGGTTTTATCAGTCCGTAGATAGGGGTTTCATCAGGATTGTCATCTGAACGGTGACAAAACCGGGTATCATCTTATCAATATCGTCACTCGAATGGTGACGAGCTCGGACATCAGCTTTAGTCTGGGAAGACCTCAGCCGGGTGCATAATCTGTGGAGACGATTCTTCTTCTGCTCTATCTTTTCAGGAGCCTTTACCATCTTAATCTGCCGGTGCCGGCTTCATCTTTATCTCATATTACTTCTGTCAGTAAGCCGGCATCTGACTTACCCTGACATATCATCCGTGACTTCTTGGACGAAGCAGTAGTACAGCTCTTCTTAAAGGGCTGGAAGGTCTCATTAGTCGAGTGACTACTGCTTTGTCAGTGCTGCCGTCTGAGTGACATTGGCACCGGGCATCAGCTTTGGCTGACAAGGGCTTTAGCCGGGTGAAAGGTTGATAAGCTTCATCATTGGTCTTTCACTGTTGGTCAGACCCTCTTCTCAATTATGCTTCCACCCTTGTTCATTTTCCAGGTGTCAACACTACCTCAACCCACTCCTGGTGTAGGCCGAGGGTCCTCATCACCAGCCTAAGCCGTGGCGGCTCAATCTCATTCAGGCAATGAACCCAAAGCTCATGCCCGAAGCGAGGTCGGCCCGCTATGACCCAGGGCTGGCTCTCGTCGGTCATGCCCTCGTAGGGTCTCCACACCACCTGCATTCACAAACATGCACATCATCATATCTCATATCATTTCATACATATTTCATAAAAGAATTGCATCATATTTAGCATGCATACCAGTGAGGCGGGGTAGTCACGGAACTCTCGTCATAAAACTCGCAGCTCGTAGGCGAGTGGCGCTCCGGTCATTAGTGGCAGCCAGCGTCGCGCAAGTGGGAAAGATTCCTCATCTCCGGGTCGGGGGTCTACACGCCCCATCAGCATGTATAGGTGACTCCACACATGTATCTATCCAATGCATTAGTAAAGCATTCACATGCATTAAAAGAGAAGAAGAAAAATGAAAAAAATGCATACCGGAAGGAAAGGTGAGAAGCCACTGACAGTCATCTCTTGACCTGTCCCCGTGGACAGGTCGGCCATCAAGTGCGCCAGAAGAGTGGCTCCCCAAGCGTATTTGTCGACGCTCTCCAAGTCCTCGAGGATCCCCAGGAATCGGCAGTTGATGATGTCGCCCTTCGTGCCGAGTAATAATCTCTCGAGCATTAGGAATAAGAATCTCCTCAAATCTTGATCTGCTCTCTCTCTCTTAGCCGGGTCCTGGCAGTAGACGGCCCTAGCTCCCCCAATCAACCTCTGCGAGAACTGCTCCAGAGACTCCCTCGACCTCTATCTAGAATCGCCCAACCCCATAGCAATGGTATGTTCGGTGCGGTAGATGGTCCTACACTCGCTAGGTGTCCCTGCTATCGTCTCTAACCCTAGCAGCCTCTGTGTCAACTCCCTATAGTCAGGTAGGGTGATCCCGCTCATAGCCTCGCCATCGACCCTCAGCCCGGTGATCCTAGCAACATCCTGTAGACTAGGAACCATGTGACCCCATGGCATCAAGAATGCACGGCTAGTCCTATCCCATCTCTCCCTAAGAACCTGGATCAAGGATAGGTCGGGTCTCATGGGCTCTATGCTAAGGAAGAGTCCGAACCCCATGGCATCTACTCTGTCCCTCTGGAAATCCGGAAGCCCATAGTAGGCGGCTCGAACCTGGACCCAGGAAATCTGAGTCCTCATCAATCCCTGCCAACAAAAAGGAATATTGTAATATAAGTTTTAAGTTTCATGGGTGTTCATCGACTGATTTAGTTTGTCCTCTATTTGAATTGACGACCTACTCTCGGTCGTGACTTATTTAATTGATGCCCCTATGGGGGCGTTATTTCAAAATGTGTTTTTGGTATTTTTGGAATTGACGACCAACCCTGAGTCGTTATTTTTTTAAGTAATGCCCCTGTGGGGGACGCCGTTTTGAAGGTAATTTTCTATCCTAAAGAACATAATCGTGAAAAAATTTTAATTGACGACCACCCTGAGTCCGTCGTTTAATGAATTAACGCCCCGGTGGGGGGCGTGGTTTGCTGGGGTTTTAAAAAATTATAATAATAAGACACGAAATAAAAATAAAAACGGAGGCATATATCAAAAATAAAAGAAATGGCATGGAAATTAGCAGCATGATAAATAAACATGATATTTTAATGACGACATGCGGCAGGGCGTGGTTTCATGAATTACCATTTTCAGAAATTAAAAACAATTTGAATCGACGACCCGAAGGGGGTCGTTGTTTGAATTGACGGCACCCACTGGGGCGTCATTTGACTGTGTCACTGCACCGATGGCTATAGAAAATTGATAAAAAATAAAAATAAAATCAAAATGAAATGAAATGGAAGGTAGGGGACCTACCTTGCTTCGCTCTGGCGTCATTAACCCTCCACAGAGGGGTTGCCGTGGTTGCCGTGGCTGACGGGGTGGTCGTGGTTGGCGGATATGGCGAGGCCAAGGGACCGCCGCCGCCGCCGGTGGTTCACCTTCTTCTTCTTCTTCTTCTTCTTCTTCTTCTTCTTCTTCTTCTTCCTCCTCGTCATCGTCTTCCTCGTCATCTTCTTCATCCTCACCATCGTCTTCATCTTCTTCTTCTTCTCCATCGCTCCCGTCGTTATCTTCCCCTTCCTCTTCGTTGGCCGCTTCTTCTCCTCCACCGTGCTCCACCACCGGAGCATCTTCGGCCGCCGCGGGAGGAGCCTCCTCCTCCACGGCGTGTTCGTCGTCGCCGAGATTCATGACCTCGGGCGCAGAAACCCTCTGGCGTTTGTGAGCCCCGCCTGCCATAGATACAGAGAGAGTAGAGATGAGAGATGGGGAACGGGAGATGGGAAATGGGGGCTCGATTAGGGTTTGGTTGCGTAAGAGTGAAAGTAGACGAAGGAAGGAGAAGAGAAGAGGGAAATAGGGTTTAACGGTCGAAAAGAATTGACACCCTGAGGAATGTCGTTACTCTATTAATTGACGGTCTTGGTAAAGGCGTTATTTCAGGATCTGACGACCCGAGTATAGGCGTCATTTGGCTTTGCATGGGAACTCGTAACCATCGTCAGACGCATTAATGGGAGATTGATTGATGTGATTGTAGTCATGATTGCGGTTAAGAATTGACGACGGTATTTGGGGCGTCAGTTTAATAAGGCACGACATGAGTTAAGGCGTTTCTTTCAGAAAAATCAAGGAAATGTTTCGAAAGGGATTTAAAGAATTTAAGTCAATTAACGCCTTGCATTTGGGTGCAGATTAATTAACGCCTATTTGGATAAGCGTCAATCATGGTTTTATCTATTTTTAAGGAAATTGATTAAAAGAGATTGACGACGTTGATAAGGGCGCTGTTTAAGGAATTGACACCGTTACGGCTGTCGCTTCTCAATACAGAGATCCCGAGTCCAATTTTATCAGATAGAATCACATTGAATTGGAAGACAAGATCATATAACATGTTGTTTTGGCTCAAATAAGGAAAGACATCGTTACATTCAATGAGCCATCTTCTTCTTCTTCTACATATGATTTGCATTTGTCTTCTTCTTCTTCTACATGTTGCTTGGACCTATATAGTAGTCCCACCTTCCATTGAGCCATGATTGTTTTGACTTCTTATTGATCCCCACTTGAGCTTAGTTCCCTCCTCTTGAGTGGTGGAAGATGAGAAGGTTCTTCAAAAGTGTGCCGAGGTAGACCAAGTTGTGGAAGGCACCGGTGAGCATTGTAGAGGATGAAGTCGGTCCCATCGATTAGTCGTAGCTCGATGCCGAAAGAGAGTCTTGAGTGAAGCTCTTGGGTCTTGACGAACCCCGGTGTGCAAGTGAAGCCGCTCTTGGGCATGGTCTTGAAGTAGTTCCTCCAATCACTTCTTTTCTTGAGCTTTGGCACTCGATTTGTCACCCTCTCACATAGGCCTAGAGAATCTGTCATATACCGGAGAGGGCTCTTAGAAAATATTTTTGAGGTCAATTGGGCTTTTTGGCATGGATCAAACTTTAGGTGGAGGTCCACCCAACAAGAGAGAAGTAGCATTGACCCATAGAGAGGCCATCCCAAGGAGGCCGAGGTAAGTCCATTGTATAGGTTGGCTAGCACCGCCGGTCCTATCCTTTTTCCTTCCCAAATACTAGCTATGGCACTCAGGTGGCATTCCTCTAGGTGATCTTCCATTGAAGGGAAGAGTAGAGCCCCTACTATGCATATTGTAAAGCCTTTCATTACTCTCTCCAACAAATCCTCATCTTCTTGGGCTTTATCCATATTCTTGTATACCCATGAGGCTAGCTTTAAAAGGTTGATTCCCTTATGGGCTTTGATTTGGTTCGCTAGATTTGGGCTTGGTATGAGGCTAGTAAGCATGTCATGGGCATTTATTGGTTTAATCATACAAGCCATCTTTGACTCTTCTCCTTGCTTCATCTTTCTTAACCCAAAGAGCATCTCTACTTCTTCTAGGAGAATAGTGGCTTCAAAGGTAGGAAAGAGGAAAGTATGAGTGTTGGGATGCCATAATTCTATAAGTGCTCCTATAGAGGCCCAATCTAGGTGGATATCATCATAGTGGATAGCATGGGTTACAAGGCCAAGTAGGTGCCATCTACTAAGAAAAGACCTCATATCTAAAGAGAGTTTAGAGAGGAGTAAGGGGAGCCACTTGATTCTTAAGAACCTCCTTGGACTCGGAATGTTTGGAAAGTCCTAAAAAGCATAAAAAGAAAAAGGGAAAGAGAGAAGAAAATGCAATCAGAATTTTTGAAAGAGAGAAGAGGAAGAATGAAATAAAAGCTTTTAAATAAAATAAAAACTTACCTGGCCCTTAGCTATCCTCCCGCTAATGTGGCTTGCAACTTCAGATATCCTTGGAAAGCTCATTCTAGGCTTCTTTGAAGGGTTCTGTAACATCCTATTCATCGTTTCTTTTGAAAACAAGTGGTTGTTGTTCTTCTTTGTTGATCTTCAGTACTCTCGGTTGCAGCTCTCAGGCATTTGATATGCAGCAGAAGTTGAGTTTCTTTAATAATGATTTGAAGCTTTGGCCGACCGTTTAGAGCATCACGGTTTGAGTTTGATTCGAACGAGTCGCTGGCAATTTGTTTCCGAGCAGGGAACGGAGCACCGTTGTTTATGGTTAATTGACGACAGATGTCTTGGCGTCATTTCATTAATTAGCGACATTATTCGTGTCATCATTTATCCAGCGCCTTGCGTACGGGCGTCATTTTCGATCCGATTCCAGGATGAATAGTGATCATGATTAACGACATCATGAGTGTCGTCATTTATCATTATAACGCCTCTATGTAGAGTCGCCATTTCCTGGGCTTACACTTTTGAATTAATTTTCAGCATTATGATTATTCATGAACTTAAGTGCTATTATATATTGATAAAATTACTTGTGTCATGCACTTATGATCATATTCTGAGCTAACGATCTTTTATTAGCTAATGATTTTTGAGCACAGAGAAGCATAAGTTATGCAGGTCTCGAGGCACTCGAATCTGGTAACATCATTCAATTCCTTGTATTCTTTTCTGTATGCATTTTTACCATATGGTACTCTACGCTGTTATAGCATATCAAGGACCTTGTGGTTCTGATAAACCTGAAATTTGAGTTCCCCTTCATCAAAAATAGTGATGATTCCAGGGGAGTCTTGATCACACGGATAGGCCGTTGGCTTATCTAAGGTTTGGGACGACGGTTCCACTTTCTGAGTTGATGCGTGGATAAACGGGCTTCGGCTTAGTGTCAGCTCAGAGATCTAAATTCCTGACCAAGTCTGTATGGTTTAACAATATTATCCTTGATTATTTTCTATTTTAGTTTGTTTTAATTTTTCTTTTAGCCCAGCATGCATCATATAGGACTTTGAGCTTTAATGATGAAAATCTTCATATTACGCCAATAATGAGGGCTGCTCGCTCTTAATTGATTTGACATGAGATATTCCATTCCAAATCGAGTACTGTATTCTCCTTGAAGCCGCTCAGGCTGGTTCCTTGAAAGCATTGATTGCTGGATCTTTATCTCAATCCATTTTATTTTTCCTACAAATCCACCTTGGTTGTAGCACGTCCACATTGACTGGTAACCGCTCTCCAATGGTGTCTTTCCTTCCATGCCCTTGCGCACATTTCATTTATTAGATTAGTTCTTTCGTCCAGCTGATCATTGCTTTCTCGTAATCGTCCGAAGTTGTTTCATTCAGAATCTTGGAAAGGTTTCCAACGCTTAGTGTCGGAGGTGTGTCACATCACACCTTGGCATCTACTTATTAGTTCGCTCCCTTCATTTCGCTTGTTGGACTTTCGCTTCATTCCGTCTCACTCCCTTGCAAAGCAGACGCCAAGGCAGGATAGCTGTAGACACGCTAAAATTGATGTTATGTTAAGAAAATCTCATGTCACCACGTGACGCCCCAAAGTGGATTTCAATATTGGCTTAATATGATGTTTTTCTAATTATTTGGTAGTTTTTCCATGATAATTCTAATTCTCAATAACAATGGTAATTAACGCCTGGAGGAAAGGCGTCATTTAACTGACGACCTGATGAGGGTCGTGATTTCACAAATAAACGACTTTTCAAACAGGCGTTGTTTCTTGGATTTTACGAATCCTAAATAAAATAAAATTTAAAGAATTGACACCCGCCTGGGGGGCGTTGATTATTTAACGCCCATTTAAACAAGCGTCATTTGTCAATTTTAAATTAGGAAAGTCCTTTATTGCCATAAATAAATCCAAGAATTAACGACTGTGTGAATGTCGTCATTTTAATTAACGCCCCTCGTCAGGTCGTCATTTTCACTTCCGTCTCCGTTTCTCCTGTTACCTTCTAGTAGTGATCATTTCCCCATTTTATACCTTGCGTTCGATTGAGAAGAGGGTTCCTCATTAGAGGATCGATTGCCTTGTTTTAATCCAATTGAAACAAGGATTTTCGGGCCTATAAATACCCCCATATGTTCTTCTCGCGCGAGAGGTTAAGAAGGAGCAGCTCAAGAAGAGCAACTGCACACCGTGAGAGTTTTTATAGAGAGAGAGAGAGTTTTTCTTTTGTTTGCAAGAACTGCTTCCAAGGGCCTTCCTCCACGGGCGATCCTTCTCCAGGCGGTGTTCTTCTTCGGTGGAGATTTCTTCCTCCACCGGCGGCAGTTCTTCATCCTACTACAGCTGCTGAAACTCTTCCTCTCCCTTTACTGCTGCACACGTAGCAGAGAGGGCATCTTCTCTTTGTTGTTTTTTTAGTTGTTATCATATCATCATCACATGCACCCTTTCTTTCTAGCTCTCTGCTAGAAACATTATCAGTACGTACATCACGTATCTTGCTTTGAATATCATTGCATTTATTATACCCAACCTTGTTACTCCTTAAAGGGGTTTTAAACCAAAACACACAAGGTGTGTTCATGCTTAATTTGATTGATTTCTATATTTCTAAAGCATTCATACTACACGTCCTTGGCTACTCCACATCTTTGTTTATTTTGTGTGTTTTCTTGCAAGGGTAATCAAACTATAAACCCCCTTTTATCGGCCGGCCGGTAGAAGGAGGAAGGAAGAACTTGTAATCTCACCCGCTTCATACAAGGTACATGCAATCATCTTTGTATTTTTGAGGTAACCCCTCTGGCGATCACCCTCCGTAGAGCATCTCATGCTTATCCTCTTTTCCTTCATGTCCCTCATATTTTAACACATTTTTTCTCCCTATTTCCATTTTAAAATCTTTTTCTTTTCTCTTTAAAAATGTCTATGTGACACGTTCACAATGTTCTGGATGAATAATTTTGCTATGCATTTGAAAGGATGCGATAGAGGACTTGCAGTTCTCCAATAGTTTCTGAAGCAGCAAATGTTGAACAAAAAGGTCACATGACTGAAGATGGTAAAAATATCGCTTGGCAGGCCAACAACCTTGTGGTTGGCCTTGTTTATACTCCTTATTAATAGATCTTGGGCTGTTTATCATTTCCAGTTTGGGAAGCTCCCTGTACTCCCTTGCCACTGGGCTAGCTGTATGTCCTAGCAGCGACAGAAAAGATCAAGGAAGCAGCTCACAGGGAAGTCCATGTTCAAATTTAAAATA
Organism: Amorphophallus konjac; assembly: GCA_022559845.1. Classification (NCBI taxonomy): domain Eukaryota; kingdom Viridiplantae; phylum Streptophyta; class Magnoliopsida; order Alismatales; family Araceae; genus Amorphophallus; species Amorphophallus konjac. The sequence continues at coordinate 141,051,043 of CM040125.1, read as the reverse complement.
TTTGCGGCTGGGATGGATATGCCTGCAAGGATGGCTACCAGTGCCTCTCTTAGTAAAAGAAATCAGTTAGGGCATTCACTTTTAAGTTCAGACGAATTGCATCAGATGGCCGGCGATGTTTGGAACTTTTACCCTTCTGATCCTAGTTCGAGTGATGGGAAACAATTTGATGCAGCTTTAGATATGAATGAGATGCAGCGCTCTAAAAGAGATTGTGTTGAGCAGGTCAACAGACATGACTGCGGAACACAACATTTTATGCTCAGCCACTGTGATCCAAGAGTGCTTGATAAAAAAAATGCAGGCAGGATATCAAAATGGTGGTAACTGCACATTATATCAGCAACAGCATCTGCAGCTAGCAACATCAACCCCCAGGCCAAAGAAGTCTGCCTATTATATCAACCTAATGGAGCAATGCATGTGCATGGAACCAATTGCATCAAAAGCTTGCATACAGAGGGATTTGTGCATTGTGTGAAGGCCCTCTGCTAACCTCCCAAGCAAAGAATGAGAAATCAGCATGCGCTCACTGCAAGTTGGAGCACAGTAGGCTCCCGCCTTAGTCATGTGCCATACGTGCATCAAAGCATCATATAAGCATGGAACTTGCACCTGACCCACATGTCGACCCTTTCATTGACACCCCTATCTCTGGGAGTTTCGGTTGACTGAACACCCTTGTCCAGTCAACCGAACCCCCCATCCCCAATAAAAAAAGGGAAGAAGAGATAAAATAGATGGAAAAAGGAAAAACAAAATATAAAACAAATAATAGAGATAAATAATGGTAAGAAGAAGGGGGGCATGATAATGCAATTAGAAGCATGATAAAAAAAAACATGTGAATGGAATAAAATCCACACTCAAACGGAATTAAAGCCAACAAGATAAAAAATGCAAAACACGCATGTCTTGGTGTGCATTTCGGAGATCTCTTCTCCCCCGGGCCCCATACATGGGGACACATGCGGTGCCTCGGTGAATCGGGTTTATGTCTTGGGAGTTTTCCAAATATGGCCACGACCCGATATCGCCTCGAGCCAATAGCTTAGTAAAACTGCTCCTTTTCCGTTGGGATTTAATCTCACACTCTTATTAAAATTTTCGTGTACTCGGCAGACATTTGCACTGGTTTATTTCCGTCTTCGCCGCACTTTCAATATGGACTTCCGTCCGAACACAAAATGGTCGGTAAGCGACCGATATGATTTAAGCATTTCCCCCCACCATCGAGGGGCATTTTCACGCAACTCGCGAATTTTGATACTCCATTTCATTAATGTTAATTTCATGGCCGTAGGGCCCCTTTTCCTGGCGACTAATCAATGGTTTTCCCCTCTCCGAGGGGATGTAATTAATGTCATGACCTTTATGGCACGGCGGGTTTTTGTCCCGACATGACACACACAATCATCTGATTAGTCATATCGAGCGCACCCAAGGCTTCCTTGAAGTCCGAATAAATCGTCACCTAGGTGACTGGCACGCCCTCGCACTCAATAAACCGAATAAACAAATGAACAGACGAATAAACAAATAAAAGAAAGAAGTATCCCAAAAGTGCGTCCACAAGTCTGGCATGTCCGGTGGGACTAGACTTCCCTTCATCTCCTCGCCGGGATAAGGGGCCCTACGGCCTTCTCTTGAAATTCTAACTGTTCTACTTGCAATTGTAGGATCATATTCCAACGATTACAATGGCCATCAGCTTTGGATCGTTAGTCGTCGCAAGCCATGACAACCATGGCTACCTCGCGGTGCCCGTCAAGTTCGGCAATTTTCTTCCGATGGTGGGCTTCCCCAACTTCTTGGGGGTGGCTTTCGTCAACTTGCTGGAGACCGAGGGGCCCAAGATAGTCGAAGCACATATCCCCGCCACGGGGACTTCTACCACCAAACCTGTTACTACTGGGTCACCGATAACTACTCGTAACTGCGTGGCGGTCAAGACCGTGGGCTGCTTTGTCCACCACGTCTGTTTTGACACGGGCTCTACTAGCAAGAAGATGGCATCCCGCCAAAGAAGGAGCCAAAGAAATGCTGCTGCTGCTACCCCCAGGGGCCAGATCTCCAACACCAGCAAGTCGGTCCTGATCGGAGGCATCCGGGTCCACCTTAATGGCCGAAGAGCCAGCATGATCCTCGAGCAAATCATGCCAAATGTCCCCGTGCGCAACTCTTTCCATGCGGTCGGGAGAATGGAAAGGAAGAATACTGGAGCGACCCATCGGTCGACGAATGAACTGGCCCCAAGGCCATACAAGACCAAGCAAGTCTGGGTGCCCAAGACGACTCGGGTCCCAAGTACAACTCAGCTGGAATCTGTCAAGATTGGCAGACCCAGGACGAGAGAGATGAAAAGAATGAAGAAGAGGCCAGCAATGGTACCATCACCCACGACTTACCCTGACTGGGAACATGAAGACATCACCTGGGCCGTGCATGGATATCTCCGTGGGGTCAGGAACACCTCCCTAGGGAGGCAACGGCCACTACCAGCCATCACCACTGTTGACGAGGGTCAAGAATATCCAACCGACCCGGATGAAATAGAAGATGCAGAATCAGGGTGCTATGAGCCTCCCCAACATGAAGAAGATGCCGAGGATCTCGGTGCTTGAAGGGTTATCCTTCCCCAGTCAACCGATCAGGCAGCCGAAGAGGAGAAATAGAAACATGCAAGTATATACCAGCCACATGGCCGAAGTGGCTAGCCGTTATGGGGCTTTGCCGGAGGAGCCCGAGGAAGTTGTCAGAATTGTCAAAAGGCCAGGCCCTCTGACAAGAAGAGGGAGAGCTGCTACCGAGGTGTTGCATACCCTCACCGAGACAATAAATCCAGGAGAGACAACGGTGGTCCTGAACGCCAATGTAATCACAACTGGAGGTGATAGTGGGATGCCATCTACGTCATCTGAAGAAGCACCAGCCGAGGATAGGGGAAGCCTCCCTAGCCCCTCTATCAATGACCCAGCTTTGCTGATGTTGATGCATAGATACCAGCAAGAGATCAAGGCATTGAAGAAGCGACTGAGTGAAAGGGATACACATGCTCCTGCCATCGGGGCAGCTGAAGGTCAACCTGAAACATCAGGGGGCAGAAGCCAGGTGTTTGAAGCCTCGCCGCAGGCAATCGCATCTAAACCAGCACCCAGCTACACTGGGGGCATTCCTTCCCCGCAACAGCAACTTGCGGCTATGCCATAACCCTCAATCTTCCAGTTTCAAGGGGGCCCTGCCACGCCCCACGCGGCCGTGTTAACAACGCTGCATATGCAACAAGCTTACTTTTACCTGAGCCTGGTTGATCCGGCGGTGATGAATAAGCTCATGGTCGAGAAGATGATAGAAATGAAGCTGGCAGAGAGGAGCGATGGCCACTACACCTCATTTGATGTATACAGGGTGCCATACCCATCCCATCATGCTGCCAAGAGGTTGCCCCTGGCATTACTGAGCCTCTGAAGTTCAAAAAGTTCAATGGGCAAGGGTCTCCTCGGGAGCACATTACCTACTATACTAATGTGATGGGCGACTTACCTACTGTCGAGTCGTACCTGCTAAAGTTCTTCGGGTCCACACGAACGGGGCTCGCCTTCGAGTGGTACTTAAGCTTGCAGCCCGGGTCTATTATTGATTGGCCCAACATGTAAGGGAAGTTCAAAGAAAGGTTCCACATCGCCGAGAGCGAGGTGACGGTAGCCGAATTATATGAAACCAGGCAAAGGAACGACGAGTCCGCCCTAGAATATATCAAACGCTTGAGGAACCTCAGCATGAGGTGCAGGCAATTGCCGCATCAGGAGGATGTCGTCCAAATATGCAAGCAGAACTTGCGAAGAGAACTGCTGGAAAGAATTATAGGCACTGAAATTAAGTCATTTGACCGACTGAATAATGTTGTGGCGGAAGTCGAGGCATTCCTCTCAAAGTACTCCGTCGCTCCCGTCACTTCAAGCCAGAAGGCCAGATCAACTGACAAACAACTAGCACCTCAAGAAGTGCACACGGTTGACTTCAAGGCCTTTGAACAATAGAAGGACAAAGACAAAGGGGTAGATGAATCTTCCCCATCCAAGCCCGCCGATCGGTGAGAGGGCCCCTCTCTTCGGGATAAAATGAAGAAGCTATATTCGTTCCCTCGAGATAAGACTCGACTCTTGTTCGAATGGGCTACAAAATCCAACAAGATCACTCTCCCAGAGCCAAAGCGGCCGGGTGATCTCAGAAGAAAAGATGTTACTCGTTTCTGCCCGTATCATCAAATGATCGGACACCCTATCGAGTACTGCTATATCTTTAAAGACACTATTGAGTCTTTGATCAATAAGGGAGAATTACAAATGGGGGAGCACAAAGTCAATTCTCCGCGCCCGCATGAAATGCCGACTCTAGGGGTAACCATCAATATGATATCTCTATATCAGCAACTACCTGAAGAAGTGGCGGAAGCCTGCACTCAACATACCTATGAGGCCTATATCCTAGCGCTAGAAGAAGATGAAGGAAATTGGCACACCGTGCCATCTAAAACAAGAAGAAGGGCAGTGCTTTGTCATGGCTCAAGAATTCATATACGAGGCACCACACCTCGGCCGGAACCCCCAGCCGTGACCACCGTCTAGCATGAGATAGCTCCTCAGCTGGTCATCAGAAGATTCACCAACAATAAGAAGAAACATATCCCCATGCGGGTGTACAAAGAAGCCAATCCGACAGTGAAACTACTTCAAGAAATCATTAATGGGTTAGATGAATATGAACAGCCCAAAATTCAGCTCGTCCAGCTGAAGAAATATGTCCCTTGGGAACATTTTGAGTCCCTGGAATTAATAGAAGAGGCTGAAGGTGAACCTGAAGCTGAAGCTGAAGAACCTGGCATATGGGATGAACTCCCAAAGGAGCAGCTGTCGATTGTGAAGAAAAAGAAGAAGAAGTCCAAGAACAAAAGAAAAGGCCTTGCCATATCTTGTAATACTCTTGCGGCCCTGTTCGACACAGTTCGAATCTCCGAAGAAGATGGTGAAGAGATATGCCTTGTGCCAGCAGAGGCAAATCAAGCTGAAGCTTCCACCTCCCAGCATGTAACTAGGTCCGGATGAAAACAGGGGCATCTCCCCCAGGCTAACCACAACATTATCTTGCGTGGTGAGCAACCATACCAGGCTCCCCAGCCTGAAGTCAAAGGCGCAAAAATTCCTCCTCCACCGGGGCTCTACCCGGAGCATCCAGGCAACTAAGGGGTCCCCTCCTTTGCTGAATTTCTATCCTCTCGGGAGGGCAAGCGGTCATGCCCGCAGCCGCAATGGAGGGTCAAGGGTGCTCCCACCTTACCCTCAATAGTCTCTCCTCTAGCAAATGAAGACCGCACAGGCATCCCGAGCTTCACCAAATTTATACAAGGAAAGGAGCCGGTCGGAGCAGTGCAACAAGTGCAGGCGGCACCTCAAGAGAAAGATGAGCCGCCTCCCGAACCAGCTTCTCAAGAATACCCTAAGGGCAAGTATAAAAGGTCCAAAGAACTGAGGTTGACCAACGTCAGAACCACCAGTAGAATAGTGAGGCAATTGAAGAGAATATACTCTCCCTCGACGAAGAAACAAGACAAGCCGTTATCACAGCCCTACAAACCCCGGCATACTTTGAGAGCTATTTCGCCGAGGCACAATCGAGGGTGGCTATGACATTCACGGAGGAGGACATGCTTCTGCCCTCCGTCGACCACAATAGACCCCTCTACATGAGGGGGCAACTGAATGGCCATCCAATAGGTAGAATTCTAATTGACCCGGGGGCGGCGGTAAGCATACTCCCCTATCAAGTATATCGGAAGTACTATTTTGATGTGCACCTGATCGAGGTCAAGGATATGAGAACTGCTGGCTTCAACAAGAAATTTGAAGTTCCCATGGGAGTGGCAGAGTTTGACTCTCGCTCCGCGACTTCACTACCAAAGTGCAATTTCATGTGATAAACTCCGATACGTCGTACAAGGCGTTGCTGGGCCGGCCGTGGCTGTATCAAAACCAGGTGGTGGCCTCCACCCTCCACCAATGCATAAAATACCCACGAAATGGGAAAGAAGAAAGCGCGTTTGTCGACTTACACCCTTTCGAGGTGTTCGAATGCCACTTGTCAGATGCACCTCTGTATCTAGAGAAGCCGAAGAAACCTACCCCTCCAGCCAAGGACAAGGGGAAGAAGAAACTAGAATCCGACGACTGGTTCCCTCCGTCGCCGCCTGACTACGTGGCTCCCCCAAAGGTCTCATTCATATTTTAGGAAGAGGGAGAGCTCAGAGCAATTCAACTCAGCATTTACCCTAAACCGGGGGCATTAAAACTCAAAGAGTTACTTGGGGATGTCAAGGTCCCGCCAGGGATCATCAAGCCCCTAGCTGATGCAGACTGCCAAATAGTCGAAGTATTGAAGATCCTGGAGGTCCCTAATCCTGATGGCCAACCCACCATATTTTATGTGGCCAAGGAGCAGCCTACAAACGGGGATGATGATTGCTGATTCCCCAAAGAAATGCATGATCCACCCGTCCCAATCATGGGACTCCCATATATAACTGGTCGCGCGATCAAGTTGGCCAGAAAATAGCATGTCTCCTTCTGTTAACCCTCCAGTCAAAACAAGATGTTCAAAGAATTATGGGACCCCCCGAACATGGACAGAAGATTGCTACAAATCACTCAGCACCCGGGACTGGGTTTCGCCATTGAAGGCTATCAAGAAATTGATATTATTTCTACCTACACTGTAACGAGTGAAGACCCCCTAGGGGTAATTTATGATGAATAGATAGGGGACTATGAAATAGCCGAGTCATCGGATGAATTGAAGGGCTCGGGCCCATCTCGGCCACGGATGCATAATGATCGTGGAGCTTCTGCTCCCTGCAGATGCTGGGAGTCCATCTCTACGGAGGCAACTACAATCCCCAACAACGACTCACAAGAGTCAAAAGCTAAAAGAAGTCATCTCGCCCTCGAGGTGAGCCAGCATCCAAGCTACACGGAATCCACACAGTCAACCGCAGGGCTGTTTCCTCAGCCCAGTGAACAACCAACCGCCTCGGAAGACGGCCAAGCCGAAGCCCCGCCGTTAGGCAAAATTAGACAAGAACATGTCTATGAGGCTTTCGAAGTTGAAGAAGATGACGATGATTTCATTGACCTACAGCTGGCTCCTCCGGAAATAGAAGATGGCGGCCAACCTACTGTCAACGAATTGGTCGAAATAAACCTCGGCACAAAGGATGATCCCAGGCCGACCTTCCTCAGTGCCCTCTTATCACCAGAAGAAAGGGGGGAATATGTGAAGCTACTCCAGGAATTCCCAGACTACTTTGCTTGGAGTTATAAAGAAATGCCAGGCCTCAGCCCTGCGGTTGCCCAGCATATCTTGGCCATTAACCCTCAAGCCAAGCCGGTGAAACAATCACCTCGGCGAATGAGGCCCGAACTGATAAATCAAGTCTGCAAGGAGGTCGACAAATTGATAGATGATGACTTTGTGGCTGAAAATCAATACACTACTTGGCTAACCAACATCGTGCCTGTCAAGAAGAAAAATGGCCAGATCCGGATTTGTGTAGATTTCTGGGACATGAACAAAGCTTGTCCGAAGGATGATTTCCCGGTGCCAATCACCGAAGTAATGATCGACGCCACTACCGGCCATGAAGCCTTGTCGTTTATGGACGGATCATCCGGCTACAATCAAATCTGGATAGCGGAGCATGACCAAATCCACACAACTTTCCGGTTGCCTAAAGGGATATTGCATTACAAATGGATGCCCTTCGACCTCAAGAATGCTGGCGCCACCTACCAAAGGGCAATGACAAAAATATTCGATGAATTTCTCTATAGCAAAGTCGAATGTTAAATTGACGACTTAGTCGTCAAAACAAAGAAGAGGGAAGATCATCTGGCAGACCTTATAATTATATTTGAAAGGCTACGACAACATGAGCTGAAGATGAACACGATGAAGTGCGCTTTTGGCGTCTCCAGTGAAAAATTCATGGGCTTCATCGTCAGATACCGAGGGATTGAGATAGACCCCGCAAAGATCAAAGCTATTCAGGAGCTGCCTCCTCCTAGAAGCCTGACAGAGTTACGGTCATTGCAAGGTCGGCTAGCCTACATCCGTAGGTTCATCTCCAACTTGTACGGGCGGTGTCAGCCGTTCCATAAATTAATGATGAAGGATACCCCGTTTCATTGGAGCGAAGAATGTCAGAAGGCTTTCAATCAATTGAAAGAATACCTGAACACCCCGCCAGTCCTGGGGGGCACCTGTTAAAGGGCGACCACTGATCCTGTACATAGCTGCCACTGAAAATTCTCTGGGGGCAATGTTGGCCCAAGGCAATGAAGAACGAAAGGAACAAGCCCTCTACTACCTCAGCTGAAGACTAGTCGGGTTGAAGCAAAGTATACACGTATTGAAAAAGTCTGCCTCGCACTAGTCTTTACAGCCAAGACGATGAGGCATTGCATGCTATCACATGAAATCAAGCTGATATCCCAGGCCGATCCGGTCTAATATATACTCTCTCAGCCAGTCCTTAAAGGGCGACTGGGCAAATGGGCTGTCATCCTCATGGAGTTTGACATCACCTATGTGCCGCAAAAGGCCATTAAAGGCCAGGCCATTGCAGACTTCTTTGCAGCACACCCCATGCCTGAAGATTCTCCTTTAATCACGGAGCTCCCCGAAGATGAGACCCTAGAAGTGGGCCAAGTTCAACAAGCCACTTGGCAGCTACACTTTGACGGCACCTCAAGAACAGAAACCTCCCTGTCGGGACAAACAAGAATAACAGCGGGGGCAGGAGTTGTTCTCAAATCCCCTGAAGGAGAGGTACTACATTCCTCTTGCTCAATCAACAAAGCCTGCACAAATAATGAAGCAAAATATGAAGCTCTAATTATCGGCCTCCAGGTTGCCCTCTACATGGAGATTTGCATGCTTCAAGTGTTCGAGAATTCGATGATAATCGTCAAACAAATCCAGGGGCAGTTTGATGTCCGAAAGCCCGAATTACTCCCCTACCATGCTAAGGCGAAGCAACTCATGGAGAAATTCTACTTTATTGAAATAAACCATGCCGGTCGAGGTCAGAATGCACATGCCGATGCATTAGCAAAGCTAGCAAGCTCACTGGGAATCCCATCGAATGAATCACTCAATGTACGAGTGATCAACCGACGACAGGTCCCCAACAAGATAAAGGAACCAAGAGGAGAGGAGCCTAAAGTAGCAACCGCAGAAGTGGTCGGCTCACCAGACTTGCATGAGCCCCTCATAGAATGGTTTAAACACCAGCAGTTGCCCAAGCAAAGATAAGAAAAGATCAGGCTGATCCGAATAAAGGATTCCGATGAAATCAGAAACGGAATTTGTCACGCCCCGAACCGAAAGCAGCGGAACGTGTAGTTCGGAACGCGGCAGTGATACAGTCATGAATGATCAAAGCAAACATAAGACATAAAATTACACACTGGACAATGTGAGCCAATTTAATCAAATATTCAAATTACATATCTTGACTCAACTTACATAAGTGTAGGAAGGACTCCCTATTACATTCTAATAAAGAGAAAGGACTCAAATAACAGGACGAGACTCAAAGAAAGAATAAAAGACACCAACATGATTCTCGATTACACTCTTCACTCTTGCCCTTCCTCATCTGATGGACTATCTTCAATGTCGTTTCCTGAAAAAACGTAAAAGATAGGCAGGTGAGCGAAACGCTCAGTAGGAATTACATCTCTCATCAAGCAGAATATAAGTGATTAGCCAATTAACGTATTCGTGACGATGCGATGCATGGAACTAGAAAATCATGACGATCAATCTAATAGAAAAGATGAATATCAAAGTCGAAGGCGGATACGAGCTCAAGAGAAATAGGGATGAATTTCAATGCAGAGTCAAGGACAAGCTATCAGAATATAACAAGGACAGATATTTAGATAAACATAACTTCAGAATTGGCCAGAATATAACAGCGTTCCAATAAATATAAGCAGAATTAACAATCTAACAGAATATCTAATTTATCAAAATAACCAAGCAACAAATTATCAAAATAACAGATTTAACAGAATTAACAGAGTTTACAGAATAACAGAATAACATAATATAACAGATGTACAGAGTTTGGTGCAATGCCACACCTAGAATTCCCACGGTTTACAGAATTGGACTTCCGTCCTACCTGGCACTGAAAAGTCGCGGACCTAGAGCTCTTTAATATTTTCAGAATCAGATATGGCCAAATACAGAGTCAAAGGGTTATGTTCTCAATTAAGAATAGATTCCAAGGATCCCAGTGTCATAGAACGCTAGAGAAAATGAGCATGATTATTCATGATATCCAACTCGAGAAAATTCCGAGATGAACCGGTTAATAATACTTCATGTGGTCACTTGATCTTAAGGCAAGGTAGGCACGTAACCTTTCCAGAAATATCAATGGCATGGTTTTCCATTCTATTTGTTCAAAATAATCTCATGGCGTCCAAAAGTATGTCATGAGGATCGGTATACCATGTTTCATTAGAGTGACATGGCCATCAAGTAGTAACATGGGTTTAAAGGGTACAACCTGCTCGGCTGCCTTGAGGGAATCCAAGGGTAGCGGAGTCTTATGGAGGTCTCTATGATAAAGTCACCAGTCCGAAGGAACGGAATGTCCGACGGAGGGTTCATCTATCACCGAGAAATATGGGTAATCGTTAAAATAATGTAAAACGTGAAATTATGTGTCAAAACATAACTTACTAACAGTAGGTTATAGAAATCCACGAAAAACAAGAAATAGGGAATTGATGCCTTAGGAAAAGTCTTCATTTTGGAAATTGGCGCTCTCATTAAGGTCGTCAATTCAATAATTATCGACTATTCGCACAGTCGTTTCATCCAGATTACTGTTAATTTACATCCTGTAAATACTTTCCAATTATAAAAAGGGCAACTTAGACCAAGTCCTCAATTTAGTAAATAACGCCCTTGTCAGGGCGTCATGTATCAAAGAGACGACAGGATGTATATCGTTATTTCCAATATCCATGTGTTTATGAACATTTTCATAATTATCTTAAAATTTCATAATTTGACGGCTGCGTGCGAGGGCGTCCATTCAATTGACGACATGGATTGGGTCATCGTTTATTCTCATGTGGCCATATGATCACAGACACATGGATTTTCCAATCAGAAAACTAAAGACATGGACAGATTGAGAAAAATAACAGGAACTCACTAATATAATCATGCATTGGCTATCATATTACGGTTTGTAGTTATTAATTTTTGAACATACGTAATTATTAGTTAACTGGTCAATTGATGCCTGTTTGCACGGGCGTTAAATAAAAATGACGCCTTAATCTGGGGCGTCTTTTACTGTAATCCTTTAAACTTGTAAAACTTTCACAGAAAGTGAACTATAGACCTATATGCATGCTTGACAGGAATACAGAGGATTATTTAGCACTTGTTTAGCTATTAGAGAGATCACCTACAAGAAACTAGATACTATGAACTCGAACATGAGCATGCTGTTTATGATCATAAGAGCATGTACCATCTTTGTTAATTGAGTTTAGCCATAAGAGAGAACACCTACCTTGGGTGTCGATTTTGGTTGTCAGACAATGAAAATTAGTGATGAGATATGTAATATTCCGATACTCTGTTTCCAACAGAGATCTTGACAGCAGTAGTATGAAGACGAAGCTTGGATGAATCAACAAGAGCAACAGCTCTTAGCAAAGGCAATAGCAGCACCCCCCCTTCGGAAGAATTAGAGAAACAGAGGCTTCTCACGTCGTAGGATGAAGACAACAAGAGCGTCCTTCGTGCGGAAGATGAAGAACTGTGACGTTCTTCTCGTAGCAGTAGATTTGACGAAGAAAAGAGCCAACAGGTTAGCTCGATAGAAGGGAGTATTTATAGGAAAGGAATCCTAATGAGTTCTATTAGAACTAAAATTTCCTTGGTAGAGTCCTTACTAATCTTGATTATACACGTAGCAATCTCTTTCCCTAATCAATACTTACCCCGGATAACACCCCTGTTCGATCCAAACACCAATGGGTTCTGTTGGAAATGACGCCTATGATTGGGGCGTTATTTCAATAAGTGATGCATGTATACATAGTCGTCAATTCTTTAATTGGCGACTTGCTCAGAGGCGTCCTTCATCTTTCAGCATTTGTTAATTTATGGTGTAACGATCTTCCTGGATTTTTATCTTTTTTTCTTGATGTGATCTTATTGGGAAATTTTAGGGGTATGAGTTTTCCATTTTTCTCTATTTGTCCATGTAATTATTTTTCCAAAATTCTTTAATTGAAAAATTAGCACTATTCATTTACAACAAAATAACGACTTTGTTTAAGTCGTTTCTTATGGAATCAACGCTCATACGTATGGGCGTCAATTGGCAATTGGCATTTCTCCATGCCCTTCAGAAGACTATTATTGTATATATATATCCATGTTACTCTGAACAAGTCCATACATTCTCCATAGAGTCTATACATCGCATTCTTCATCAAAGTCTGTACATCCATCTAATCCAAGTCTATACATTCCACAAGCCTAAGCATCTAAGTCTGCACATTCCTAAGTCTGTACATTCCAGAGCATCTCACTCCCCAAGTTCATACACTCTTCAAGTCTATACATTCATTCTCCAAGTCTATACATTCATACATTCCCAAGTCTATACACTCATCTCCAACTCTATACATTCATACATTCCCAAGTCTACACACTCATCTCCAAGTCTATACATTCATTCCCTAAGTCTATACATTCATATAAGTCCATACATTTATTACACAAGTCTATACATTGTCAAAGTCTTTGCATTCCTGAAGTCTATACATTCCTGAAGTCTGTACATTCTACCCTTCATTCTCCAAAGTCTACGCATTCCTTCATCCAAAGTCTATACATTCATTCCTAAAGTCTATACATCCATCCTTTCATTCTTCAAAGTCTACACATTCCTTCATCCAAAGTCTGTACATCAGTCCAAAGTCTATACGTAAATCTTTTATATATCCTCCCTTTATAATGTAATAAATGTGGAATATTAAATTTACTAAATTAGTAAAAAATATAAATTGACCATTTTCTTCAAGATTTAATGATTCTCAATTCAATTAAAATTATGTTGTGCATTAAATGGCTACTTAAAAATAACATGTTATTCTTAAATTTATTATAATATAATAGTAGTGTCCATGAGTTCTTTTGTCAGACTTATAAGGACGTAAGAGGGTTATGTACAAGGTCTGGGCCTCGTTTATTAATTTTAATTTGGTTTGGATCTCTTTATATATCTATAAAAATTTATTATCGGAGACTTATCCTATGTAATTTTATCTGGGGTGCTACATCCTCCCCCACTTAAAAGAATTTGGTCCCCAAATTCATATGAAATACATTTCCAATCTACATCAGTGGGGTAACTAGTTCTAGTTTCCATTCATAAGTCAGAATCAGCTAGGCATGCTAATAAAATAACCCAATGAACTAGGCCAAGGTAAAAGGGGTACCTCTAGTTACTTCATCATCAGCAGGTTCGATTTGTCTTATTACTTGTAATTGTCCTCGATGCCGTGCTTCCTTGTGATCATTTGCCTGCTGAGGTTGATCCTTGGGAAGGGGGCAGTCGGCTACCTTATGTTCTTGGCTTCCACAACGAAAACAAGCTCCACTCTTCCAGTGACACTTCTTGGATTGATGACCCTCATTCCCACAATGCTTGCACTTCTCTCCTTTAGGCTTCTTGCCACTCGGAACTCCATTCTCATTATTGGGCCTTTTGTTGCCATTATCTACCTTTTTCTTTTCCATTCTAGCCTTGACCTTGTCAGATAATTCCATGGCATCTTCCAATAGATGAGCGCTCTTAAACATCTCGGCATATGATTGAATATCCATTGGTGCTAATTGGGGTATATATTGTAGTCTTAACCCATTCAAGAATCTTCTAGCTTTCATTTTCTCTGTTGAAATCAAGTGAGGTGCATACCGTGATAACCTCGAGAACTGAGCCTCATATTCTACCACAGACATGCTTCTTTGTTTGAGCTAGGAAAATTCCCCTGCCTTTCTCTCCCGAACTCTCTCCGAGAAATACTTCTCGTTAAAGTGTTCTAAAAATTCTACCCAAGTTACTTGAATGTTTGGCAGAGTGGCTTTTACAGACTCCCACCAAGCCCTTGCATCCTTCTCTAGTTGAAATGTTGCTAAAAGAACCTTATCTTGGTCCGAACATTGCATTACTCGGAAAATTCTTTCGATCTCCTTCGTCCAATCTTCTGCCGTGTCAAGATCAGGGGTTCCACTAAACCTAGGGGGATTGAGGCTTCGGAACTCACGATGCAAGTCTCCAGCTCCACGATTGGCTCCACCCTCGGCTACCCGTTGAAGAGCTTGAGTCAATCCTTGAACTGTCCTTTGCATCTCACAGCATTGGGCACGCTCGACGGCCATTGTTATCTATCTAGATCTACAAGACATAAACAATCTCATGTAAGGTTATCAAGTAATTCTCGTGAAATTTTTACTAAGATATTTTCATAAGCTGATATTATTCGTATTAAAATTTCTTTTTTTTAATCCAAGGTTCTACCCAATCTCACTGGGCAATAATGGGGTTGAACCTAGAACTTATGGCAACCTATAGTCAAGACCTAGGATTTAATATACCTAGGCTCTGATACCACAAACTGTCACGCCCCGAACCGAAAGCAGCGGAACGTGTAGTTCGGAACGCGGCAGTGATACAGTCATGAATGATCAGAGCAAACATAAGGCACAAAATTACACACTGGACAATGTGGGCCAATTTAATCAAATATTCAAATTACATATCTTGACTCAACTTACATAAGTGTAGGAAGGACTCCCTATTACATTCTAATAAAGAGAAAGGACTCAAATAACAGGACGAGACTCAAAGAAAGAATAAAAGACACCGACACGATTCTCCATTACACTCTTCACTCTTGCCCTTCCCCATCTGATGGACTATCTTCAATGTCGTTTCCTGAAAAAACGTAAAAGATAGGCAGGTGAGCAAAACGCTCAGTAGGAATTACATCTCTCATCAAGCAGAATATAAGTGATTAGCCAATTAACGTATTCGTGACGATGCAATGCATGGAACTAGAAAATCATGAAGATCAATCTAATAGAAAAGATGAATATCAAAGTCGAAGGCGGATACGAGCTCAAGAGAAATAGGGATGAATTCCCTTGCAGAGTCAAGGACAAGCTATCAGAATATAACAAGGACAGATATTTAGATGAACATAACTTCAGAATTGGCCAGAATATAACAGAGTTCCAATAAATATAAGCAAAATTAACAATCTAGCTGAATATCTAATTTATCAAAATAACCAAGCAACAAATTATCAGAATAACAGATTTAACAGAATTAACAGAGTTTATAGAATAACAGAATAATAGAATATAACAGATGTACAGAGTTTGGTGCAATGCCACACCTAGAATTCCCACGGTTTACAAAATTGGACTTCCGTCCTACCTGGCACTGAAAAGTCGCGGACCCAGAGCCCTTTAATATTTTCAGAATCAGATATGGCCAAATACAGAGTCAAAGGGTTATGTTCTCAATTAAGAATAGATTCCAAGGATCCCAGTGTCATAGAACGCTAGAGAAAATGAGCATGATTATGCATCATATCTAACTCGAGAAAATTCCGAGATGAACCGGTTAACAATACTTCATGTGGTCACTTGATCTTAAGGCAAGGTAGGCACGTAATCTTTCCAGAAATATCAATGGCATGGTTTTCCATTCTATTTGTTCAAAATAATCTCATGGCATCCAAAAGTATATCATGAGGATCGGTTTATCATGTTTCATTAGAGTGACATGGCCATCAATTAGTAACATGGGTTTAAAGTGTACAACCTGCTCGGCTGCCTTGAGGGAATCCAAGGCTAGCGGAGTCTTATGGAGGTCTCTATGATAAAGTCACCAGTCCGAAGGAATGGAATGTCCGACGGAGGGTTCATCTATCACCGAGAAATATGGGTAATCGTTAAAATAATGTAAAACGTGAAACTATGTGTCAAAACATAACTTACTAACAGTAGGTTATAGAAATCCACGAAAAACAAGAAACAGGGAATTGACGCCTTAGGTAAAGTCTTCATTTTGGAAATTGGCGCCCTCATTAAGGTCGTCAATTCAATAATTATCGACTATTCGCACAGTCGTTTCATCCAGATTACTATTAATTTACATCCTGTAAATACTTTCCAATTATAAAAAGGGCGACTTAGACCAAGTCCTCAATTTAGTAAATAACGCCCTTGTCAGGGGCGTCATGTATCAAAGAGACGGCAGGATGTATATCGTTATTTCCAATATCCTTGTGTTTATGAACATTTTCATAATTATCTTAAAATTTCACAATTTGACGGCTGCGTGCGAGGGCATCCATTCAATTGACGACATGGATAGGGTCGTCGTTTATTCTCATGTGGCCAGATGATCACAGACACATGGATTTTCCAATCAGAAAACTAAAGACATGGACAGATTGAGAAAAATAACAGGAACTCACTAATATAATCATGCATTGGTTATCATATCAGGGTTTGTAGTTATTAATTTTTGAACATACGTAATTATTAGTTAACTGGTCAATTGACGCCTGTTTGCACGGGCGTTAAATCAAAATGACGCCTTAATCTGGGGCGTCTTTTACTGTAATCCTTTAAACTTGTAAAACTTTCACAGAAAGCAAACTATAGACCTATATGCATGCTTGACAGGAATACAGAGGATTATTTAGCACTTGTTTAGCTATTAGAGAGATCACCTACAAGAAACTAGATACTATGAACTCGAACATGAGCATGCTGTTTATGATCATAAGAGCATGTACCATCTTTGTTAATTGAGTTTAGCCATAAGAGAGAACACCTACCTTGGGTGTCGATTTTGGTTGTCAGACAATGAAAATTAGTGATGAGATATGTAATATTCCGATACTCTGTTTCCAACAGAGATCTTGACAGCAGTAGTATGAAGACGAAGCTTGGATGAATCAACAAGAGCAACAGCTCTTAGCAAAGGCAATAGCAGCACCCCCCCTTCGGAAGAATTAGAGAAACAGAGGCTTCTCATGTCGTAGGATGAAGACAACAAGAGCGTCCTTCGTGCGGAAGATGAAGAACTGCGACGTTCTTCTCGTAGCAGTAGATTTGACGAAGAAAAGAGCCAACAGGTTAGCTCGATAGAATGGAGTATTTATAGGAAAGGAATCCTAATGAGTTCTATTAGAACTAAAATTTCCTTGGTAGAGTCCTTACTAATCTTATTATACACGTAGCAATCTCTTTCCCTAATCAATACTTACCCTGGATAACACCCCTGTTCGATCCAAACACCAATGGGTTCTGTTGGAAATGACGCCTAGGATTGGGGCGTTATTTCAATAAGTGATGCCTGTATACATAGTCGTCAATTCTTTAATTGGCGACTTGCTCAGAGGCGTCCTTCATCTTTCAGCATTTGTTAATTTATGGTGTAACGATCTTCCTGGATTTTTATCTTTTTTTCTTGATGTGATCTTATTGGGAAATTTTAGGGGTATGAGTTTTCCATTTTTCTCTATTTTTCCATGTAATTAGTTTTCAAAATTCTTTAATTGAAAAATTAGCACTATTCATTTACAACAAAATAACGACTTTGTTTAAGTCGTTTCTTATGGAATCAACGCTCATACGTATGGGCGTCAATTGGCAATTGGCATTTCTCCATGCCCTTCAGAAGACTATTATTGTATATATATATCCTTGTTACTCTGAACAAGTCCATACATTCTCCATAGAGTCTATACATCGCATTCTTCATCAAAGTCTGTACATCCATCTAATCCAAGTCTATACATTCCACAAGCCTAAGCATCTAAGTCTGCACATTCCTAAGTCTGTACATTCCAGAGCATCTCACTCCCCAAGTCCATACACTCTTCAAGTCTATACATTCATTCTCCAAGTCTATACATCCATTCTTCAAGTCTATACATTCATACATTCTCAAGTCTATACACTCATCTCCAAGTCTATACATTCATACATTCCCAAGTCTACACACTCATCTCCAAGTCTATACATTCATTCCCTAAGTCTATACATTCATACAAGTCCATACATTCCATTACACAAGTCTATACATTGTCAAAGTCTTTGCATTCCTGAAGTCTATACATTCCTGAAGTCTATACATTCTACCCTTCATTCTCTAAAGTCTACACATTCCTTCATCCAAAGTCTATACATAAATCTTTTATATATCCTCCCTTTATAATGTAATAAATGTGGAATATTAAATTTTGCTAAATTAGTAAAAAATATATAAATTGACCCTTTTCTTCAAGATTTAATGATTCTCAATTCAATTAAAATTATGTTGTGCATTAAATGGCTACTTAAAAATAACATGTTATTCTTAAATTTATTATAATATAATAGTAGTGTCTATGAGTTCTTTTGTCAGACTTATAAGGACGTAAGAGGGTTATGTACAAGGTCTAGGCCTCGTTTATTAATTTTAATTTGGTTTGGATCTCTTTATATATCTATAAAAATTTATTATCGGAGACTTATCCTATGTAATTTTATCTGGGGTGCTACAAAATTCTATTCCGAGTTATGGTGGACGCCAAGAAGAAAATAATGCTTCGATGCCTCTCTATGGAGGAAGCTTGGAGGGTCATGAAGGAAATTCATGCTAGGTCAGCTGGGGCACACCAGGTAGGGCTGAAGATGAAGATTGAAATTAAAAAGTTGGGCTATTATTGGCCGACAATGTTTGACGACTGTTGCAGGTATGCTAAGTGGTGTTAAAAGTGCCAAGAGCATGCAACGGTGCCCGGGCGACCTACAACACAGCTACATCCAACACCACCCAGTTGGCCATTTGCTCAATGGGGAACATATGTTGGGGGCCCACTGCCCCCATCCTCTTCAGGATGCAAATATATCTTGGCAATAACAGACTATTTCTCCCACTGGGCGGAGGCTATAGCCCTAAGAGAAGTAATAAGAGAAATCGTGGCCCGATTTATCCGACGAAATGTAATATTCTGATTCGGCATTCCCAACCGGATCGTCTCAAACAACAGAAGTCATTTCCAAAATCAAAAGGTCTACAGATTGGCTGAAAAGTACAAGATTGACTGGAGAACATCCACTCCATACAACCGGCAGGCAAACGGGTTGGCAGATGCATTTAATAAAACCCTCTGCACCCTCCTGGCGAAGACTGTCAGTTCTAACAAAAAGGACTGGGAAGACAAGATGTATGAGGCGCTGTGGGCGTACCGTACTGTCTATAAAACCCCAACGGGCTGTTCGCCCTTCTCTTTGGTGTACAGCTCGGAGGCACTCGTCCCCATTGAATTGGAGGTACCCTCACTTCGGGTCGCAATCCAACATGAATTGGTCAAAGACCACCGAACAAATGCAAAACGAAGATTGAAAGAGCTCTTCGACCTAGAAGGGAAGCGACTCCAGGCTCAGCAAAACATACAGGTCTATCTGGCCCGCATAACACCCGCCTTCGACAAGCTCGTCAAAGGGCGTGAATTCAAGAAAGGCGACCTCGTGATTGTTAAAAGAAGAAAAGTCATGGCTGCCAACCATTAAGGCAAGCTAAATGAAAATTGGCTTGGGCCCTATGTTGTCCAAAAAGTTTACGAAGGAGGTGCATATGTAGTTTTCAACCATAGGGGGAGACTCAATTCCCACCCCTTAAAGGAAATTAAGCACTTGAAACTATATCACGCATCACTTCCCCAATTCGATGAACAATTAAAGCCCGCGCCTCACGCGGAATAAGAATGTTTCTTAGACCTCCCGTGAGACTGTGCAAAAAAAAGAAGAGAAAAAAAAAGAAGAGAAAAAAAAGAAAAAAAGAAGAGAGAGAGAAAAAAAACTTATCAAACTCATTGGGGGACGTCGATTCGTCAAGTCCCACTGCAATTCAAAATTCCCTCCTCCGGCTTAGACCATTACGTCTTGGCTGAATAACCAAACAGTTGCATCCCATGCAGTAGCAAAAACCCTCATATCTAGCTCAACATATCTCATCCTGTCCCATCGACGCATAAAACTTCTGACTTGGACCTTCTATCCGAGCCAATAAAAAAAATACCCTTGCTTTGACTCGGAACTTCCGTCCTGGTCAATGAATAAAAAGCTCTCATTCCTTCGACCCAGATCCTCCATCTGGATTCAATGAACAAAAAGACCCTTGCTTTGGCACTAACCCCATGTCAATGAATAAACCACGTCGGTCTCCGACTCCCTGTCGGCATCGATGAATAAATGGGTGACCCAGACCTTCCGTCTGAAGCCATGAACGAAAAGACCCTTGCTTTGGCACTAACCCCATGTCAATAAATAAATCACGTCGGTCCCCGACTCCCTGTCGACATCGATGAATAAACCGGTGGCCTAGACCTTCCGTCTAAATCCATGAACAAAAAGACCTTTGCTTTGACACTAACCCCATGTCAATGAATAAACCACGTCGGTCCCTGACTCCCTGTTGGCGTCGATGAATAAACCGGTGGCCCAGACCTTCCGTCTGAAGCCATGAACAAAAAGACCCTTGCTTGGGCACTAACCCCGTGTCAATGAATAAACCACGTCGGTCCCCGACTCCCTGTCGGCATCGATGAATAAATAGGTGGCCCAGACCTTCCGTCCGAAGCCATGAACAAAAAGACCCTTGCTTTGGCACTAACTCCGTGTCAATGAATAAACCACGTCAATCCACGGCGCTTTGCCGGCACTAACGAATAAACCCTTGATTCAAACTTCTCATTCAAACCAATGAACACACAAACTCCTCCCATTCCATCGCGCCCCTTACAAAGCCTTCGGCTCAGACCCCCCGTCCGAGTCGATGAATGAACAACCTTCCTTAACCCAGCATGAGCCACCGACCCCTCTCGAGATCGGCCTAACCCAGTCGGCTTAGGCCTTCCATCTAGATCGACGCATAAACCATGTCTCCTTGCTTCGGCATTAACCCCATGCCGATGACTAAACCCCTCACTTGGATTAGAGTCCTTGTTCCACGTGCCCATTGTGCTGAAGCGAACCCCTCATCCCCTCACTGAAAGAGTGAATGCTTTCTCGCAAATTTACACTGGACCAATGATCTGTCAGCTCGAGAATAGAGAAATATGCTGAAGAAGTCTACACCCGAAGGCCCCGCGGACTCGTCCCTCGCTTGCTCCACCCACGGGCGGTGGGCATTTGTGGACACTAAAAAGAAAAAAAGAAAAGGAAGGGAGGAGAAAAGAGGAATGGGAGGTCCACATACAAATGGGCCAAACCACACAAATGGGCCCGATTGTATGGAGGAGGCCCAAGTACCATAAAAAAAAGGAAAAGAAAGAAGAAAGGATTTTCAACTAAAGAAAAAGAGAGAGAAGATAATATGATTAAAAAAACCCACGAAGTTGACTCCTTTTTTTTCTTCACGGAAGAAAGCCACCTGCGACCTCCCACTTACCTCGTTGTCTAGCGAAAAATGGTGGAGGCTCGCGCACTTGACTGCCAGATTAGGGCTGGGACCAATGGGGAATCGCGGTGCCTGACGGATCCTCACGACTGCTCTCCCTCGCTCGTCTGCTGGCAAAGCCTCCGCCCGAGGTAGCGACGGCGCGCAGCACCATTCCAGCAAGGCCTTGATCTCCCGACGGTAAAGGCAGGCGCACGGCCATTCCACAAGGGGAAACTCCTCTTCCATCGTGCCCTGCGGAGAAGCAACGACTGTAGTAGCTGCGGGAAGAGCACCAGCGATAGCAGGTGACAGCAGCGGCCGCAAATCAGGAAGAAGATGTGGGGGAGACCACCCTCCGAACAAGGGGCCTCCAATCCCCTATACAAAGCTCCATGCGGTGAAGAGAAAGCTCTCTGGTCTCTCTGGCTGGTTAGCTACTGAAAGTTAGAGAAAGAAGCCCCCCCCCTTCGTTCTTGAGTGTCTAGGCTGCTGAAGGGGCGGAGAAAGAAGGGTTGTTTTTCTTGTTCTCATTCTAGCCTTCGGCCTCTCTGGCTATGAGTGTTGGGAAGTTGGGGAAGAGAAGGGAGGTGTGTAAGGCACTTAAAAGAGGGTGGGCTGTCCATTCCTTTCCCCTTCTTCCTCCTCCATCATGCTATGGCGCAGGCCGTCTCGTAGCTCCCCTCATGTAATTTTCTTTCAAAAAAAATATAAGATGCAGGGCCTCAATTCCTGATTTCTTTTATAAGTTGGATGTCCAATTTCCCTGCTGTGAGTGCATTAAAATATGATATATATACATATGCATATATGTATGTATGTATCTGCTATGTCTGTTATAGTTCTTCATTTTTGTCTTACCTGCCCCTGAGTTCTTTCAAGGATAGGATCTTCGCTCATGTAGCAGAGATACACATATGTATGGTGTTTATACGTATTTGCTCCCATTTTGCCCATCTCCCTCATACATACTTATATGAGCATGATATACACGATTATGTGAGTATGATACAATATACATTTCTACTTCATTTAACTCTATTCTTCCAATAGATATATGAACCGCCTTACGATTTTCTTTGATACTTACATCCTCTAAATCCCACCTCGGTGTATGGCTGGCTCCCACCACCATTACCGAAGGGATGAGGCACATGGGATTCGTCTCGAGTTGAGTTTTCCTCATAAATCTCTCCCTGCTGCCCCTCGATTTTTTGATCATTCTTGGATCCCTGGGTGCTCATCCCTCTTATGATGTGGACCCCGAGGACTCCCTTTAATGAGTGAACATGGATGATTTATGCTTCGGAAAAAGATCTTCAAGACCACGCTCCAGAAACGGAATTGTGGCACCCCCGGCCAATAGGATCCCTAGTAGGCTCGTCCTCGGGACTCCTTTATAGTCGTCTTGGGTTTACGGGGTCATTACTTTCGGGCGCACCCTCTATGTTTTGGGGTCACCTCAGAGTCCTCTCCGTGGATGGTGTCCCCCATTTGTCCCCCAAATGCCTTGGGTTAAGGGGAGATGCTGCCGAATTTTTACCGGGTGAGTCGAAGTAATAACAACATAAAAAAAAATAATAATAATAAGTGCCGAATGCATGAACAAACAACCGTCGGACTGCCACGACTGCTGCATCACATTTCCTAACATGGTGTTTGGTTGCACTTTTTTCTTTCTTTTTTCTCTCAAAATTAAAATTAAGGAAGAAGAGGACACTTTAACCCGTTTGGTAAGACCTATCCTATTTTTTAGGGAGGAATCTTACCATGTGTAAATCTTCGTAAAAAAAAAAACAAGTCTCTAGCATTTTTTTTTTCAAAATCGCCCACCACGTCTCGACACTCCCCCCCCCTCCCATGCACTACCCCTCTCCCCCTCCCCTCCCATGCGGCCCCCCTCCCCTCTGGCCCCCCCGCGGCCGACGACCCCACTCCCCTCCCCCGCGTCCCCCCCACCCCCCCCACCGTCGGTGACCCCCCTCCCCTCCCCCGCAGACCCCTCTCCCTCCCCTCTCCTGCGCCCCCCCCCCCCACGGCCGATGACCCTCCCCTCCCCTGCAGCCTCCCTTTCTAGCCTGCAGTCGACGACCCCCCTCCCCCGCGTCCCCTCCCCTACTACCCCATGTCCCTCCCCCACGGCCCCCTCTCCCTCTCATCCCTCGCCTGCCGCCGGCGACCCCCCTCCCCCGCGACCGCCCTCCCTCGTGTCCCCTCCCCTACTGCCCCCTCCCCCCCCCCCATGGCCCCCTCACCCTCCCCTCCCCTGGTTGCAGCCGGCGACCCCCCTCCCCTGCAGCCCCCTCTCCCTCCCCTCCACCGCGTCCCCTCCCTTGCGACCCCCCTCCCCCCGCGGCTGACGACCCTCCCCTCCCCTGCGGCACCCCTCCCCCGCAGCTCTGTTAATCTTGCCAAACAGATTTAAAAAATGTGTTAATCTTGCCAAACATACAGTAAGGAGTTTGCATCAGTTTTAAAAATTAAGACAAAAAATGACATGAAACAAATTTTAAGAGAGAAATAGTATCTAAGAAAAAAATGCTCCCAAACACCCTATAAGCGGAGAAGAACTAAAATCCTACACACATCCGAGAAGCACTTGAGAGCTGACACAGAGGTGGCTTTCCTGGACATAGTGGAAGAAACATTGCAAAATGATGACCATGACAAAAGGAGAATTTCTGTCATAAAGGCCCTTCGTGAGATGGCCAGAGATGTCTCACATTACTACAAAGGTGATTGCTTAGATGAGTTGCCAGGGCACATTAATTTCACTATGCCATTGTGCCGAAGCCCCAAACAGATAATCTCTTGGACTCCACAGACTTGAAAGATGGGGTGAAGACCAAATTCCTTCTCAATATCTTGTCAATCCGCTGGACAGAAGGTGCTTTTGCTCAGCCAGCTCATTCTTCTACTCAGATTCTTGGAAAGGCCAATTATCTGGATTAAGGGTTGGCACTCTGGAAAGGAAATTTTCATGATTTCTGGTGGCACCAACACTAAGCAAAGGGAGTTAGCAATGAAGCAATTTAATAACCCATCTGAGACAAAGGTCCTATTTGGTTCAATTAAGGCATGTGAAAAACAGCATAGAATACTGTTCTAGGAACAAAAATATATTTTCTGATGTAGCATATCAGTTATCACCAAAACATGACCATTGAAGATCGCAGCATTTGTGGTGCATATTCAGAAGAATTCGAGAAGATATGAGGCTAAGAAGACATGTCAGTGGCCATGGGTATTAGCCTTACTCTTGCAAATAGGTTTGAGGGGAATGGCTGCACGTAGTGAATTCAGATTTAGAAGGTAGATTAGAGCTGCAACCCCAGTATAGGCTAATTGGCATGGTCTGCATCACCATAGCTTTTTCGGTATCCCATGATGATGGAGAACAACACATTTTGTGCATCATTGTCCCATGAACCATCATCACAAGCATTTTCAGGTTCAGTTATTCAGTCAAATGGATCAGAAGATAACAATCCGAGGCATACAATAGCTAGCTATGCTTTGCTTTCGACTTTGCAGGAGAAAGCCATTGGCAACCTTCATGCAAGCTGCCATGATAGAATAGAAAAGTCAGAGATGCCACTCTCAAGGAATATGCATCTCGTTTGTGGTACTTCTGGTAACACTGGTATGGAAGAGCACATTATAGAAAATCCATTATCTGCTTCTGAAGAGGGGCGATCTCACGCTGCTCCTGAGCGGGGAAGAAGATGACCACGTACCCTTGAAGTATAAACTGCAAGAAGGGAAATCAGTCAGAGGTGCCCAGGGAAATATCCCCGGGGAAGACCCTCCGATGCTTAAGTCAGCACAGGTAGTAGAGCACTGGTGCGAAGAGAAGAGTTGGCGGGAAAATGGAAACGCGAGATCCCTCTCCACCGAAAGGTGAAGTGGTTCCTGCTCAGGGTTGCTGGCTCTTGCCTTGCTAAGGCTTACCTTCTCGTAGTAGGGCATGTCCTGTTTAAATAATGGCCTATTGTGCTACTTGATCCCTGTGAGCAGAGGAGTTCCACGGGGGTTACGTCCTTCATGTGGGCTCCTTACGGCGTGCGGACTCTTGGTCTCCCTTGTCCCCTTGGGCTTCCTGCCATTAAGGAATTCGCAACGGCCGAATCAATAAGCTTCGATCAACGAGTCCGAGTGAGTGGCACTTGTTCATGTGTGGTCTCCCGAGCGATAAGTGCTGGGTCGGGATAAGGAATAGGGGGCTCCAAGGGAGCTTTCCTGATCGATTGATGCTCGAACTTCTCAACCCGAAGGCCACCTAGGAAGCGCTTGTACCGAGTGAATTTTTGGGCTTCATAAGAAGTGGGCCCGGGGGCTACCACTTTGAGGAGTTGAGCCTTGTTCGGTCCAGTTTAGACCTCGTTTGGCCTCTCCGTACGGGCGGTGAGATTTCCCCTCTCCACTTGTCCCCCTCCTAGTCCCGAGCCAAGTTTAGGCTCGGACGAGTAGCAATTGGGCTGGACTGTTGGTGGCACTGATTGGGTAAAGATATCTCTCTGATAGGGGCCACGTGATGCAGCTCACCTTGAAAATACACCTATTATGATGAATAAGAGAAGGCACCTCCTCGGGAGATCGGACGTCGCACCGCCTCCCGTCAGTGTTTTTAGGCATTGCGCATTTTGCGTCCCTTTATCTCCGGGGTTTTAGGGTTTTGCCTCTCTTTGTGGTTATATTTGAGGGAGGCTCCCGCGTTGTAAGAGCAGTTTCGGAAGAGCGGAGAATCATTGTAGCCGTCGGAGCTAGAAGGGCTTCCTGAGGTGGTGATTCGTAAGCTCCCTTTCTTCTCCGAAGTTCTCTATCTCACGGCGGACCATCATCCTGAGGCCGAGGGGCGGCAGAGAGAACGGGCTCCAAGGGTTTTCTTGACGTCACCAGAGCCGCTCTGCAGCAAGCTGGGGGAGGCTGAGGTGAATCGGCTGGAGAGTCGTTACGGGCTGCCTTGGCGGTTCCAGTTCCTGGCGCCTGAGCCTCATGAGTCTAGCTTGTCCACTCGTTCTGGCCTCTTTTGCTCCTTTCTTCTGGCCTGGAAATGTGGCTTTCGTCTGCCCCTTCATCTCTTTGTTGTCGAGTTGCTTCGGTTCTACCGGCTGGCTCCTGTCCAGCTGGTCTCCAACTCTTATACCTTCATTTTCTCCTTTATTTTCCTTTGCGGCCAGTGGGGGGTGCGCGCCTTGCTGGATCTTTTCCATTACTTCTTTGAGTTGAAGAAGCATCCTCATGCGGGGAGAGGCTTCTTCTATATTCAGGTGAAGCGGGGGGGAAGCTGTGTGTCCGTCTCTACGAAGGACTCTTCTCACAAACGGTTGAAGACCCAATATTTCTGGGTGGGCCCATCGACAGTCGTTGTAGTCTGGAATTTCTCGACGGTGCCCAATTTCCATCCGAACATTCCTCCAAGGCAGACCGTGTTTTCTCCGGAGGTGGAAGGTGAGGCCGCCGTTCTACAGCAGAATCACCAAGAGACTGCTGATTTGGTGAGTTCTTCCAACATTGAGGGCTACCTCGCTCGAGTGTTGTTGTCGACAGGTAAGAAGTTTGGGAGCTTGGTCTTCCTTCTTGCAGAGTGAGAACCTTCCTTCTCTTAATCTGCTTTTCTGTGGTTCAGACACGAGGCGAGCGGTTGAGGAGGAGGCACCGTTAGCCGAATTGGAGATCATCGATTTGGATGAGGCGCCGGCTCCTGATGATCTTCAAGCTTCAGAGGGTTCATCACGCGCCCGGGACAAGGGCAAGCGGGTGGCCCGGGATGACGTTTCCGAGTGTCGGGGGGTCAAGCGCAAGGATCCCATGGCCAAGTTGTTGCGGTATTCAATGCAGGCTCAGTCTGCTGATAAGAAACGGGCGAGGAAGGAGGGGGTCGTCCGTCCGTCCGTCCGGAGGAGATTCCCTGCCGGCTTTCCCCTCTACTGAACAAGAGGGGGCCGATGAAAGAGGGATCACCGCCGATGCTGAGGCACCGAGCGTAGCGGAGGGGCCGCCAGACGAGGGGGTTTGGTTTGGGCCGGTCGAGGCTGGAGGGTCGCAAGAGGAGGCGGCTCGATCTCAGCCGATCGAAGCTGGGGAGGTACGCGGTGGGGCCGCTCATGCCGAGCCAACCGGTGGGGCCCCCGGGACGGGATTGCCCGAGGGAGATGCCCCGACCCAGGCCACTCCGGTGAGAGCTTCCCCTCCCTCTACCAACACCTTCAGTGTCCGAGCTCCTCTATACCGGGCGTGCCATTCCTTAGCTTCTCGAGACTTGCTAGAAAATGTCCGGAAGGGTCCCCCCTCTTCGCTATTTGAGCAGATTATGGAGGGAGGGCTGATTTTGGCCCAGTTGGGGGCTGAAGCTGTGGACGCATACGCTCGGGTGGAGTCCGAGCGGGAGGCTCTCTCGTGGACCCGCGGTGCGCTTGATCGGAAGGTCAAGCGTCTAACTCTCGATCGTGGGGACCTTCACCGGGAGATGGCCCCGCTCCGAGCGCTGGCACAGTCGAGCCAAGCGGAGGCTCGATCGTTGGCGGAGCAGCTGGCCCAAGCTCACCGCATGGTCGACCCGAAGAGTGAGTTATTGGAGTCGGAGCGCAGAAACTAGGTTGAGCGCAACGACCAATGGAGGGCCGAGCGAGAGGGGCTCGAGGATCGAGTTCGGGCGACCGAGGATTCGCGGACCGAGGTTGAGCGAAGGCTCTCCGAGGCCGAGAGAAGGCTGTCCGAGTCCGAGCAGCGGATAGCCGAGCTCGAGAGGAAGGCGGAGCTGGCTGGGAAGGAAGCGCTCGAGCAACATAAGTGCTCAGAGGCTTACCAGGCAGCTTTAGAGCAGGCGGTCTTTCCTTATTACGAGTCAGGCTACCGACAGGGACTCCAGAAGAAATTCTCCCAAGGCTATGATAGGGCCGTCCTAGAGGCAGAGGCCCAGTCATCTACGCTCATTTTTCCTTCCGGTCAACGCTATGACTCGGATTGGGGCTCCACTGACTCTTCCCACTATACGTCGAGTGAAGAGGTGAGTTCGGCCCCATCCGAGCGATTGCCAACTCCAACATCCTCAGGAGGGCATGCGGCTAAGATAGTTCCCACACAGGTGGGGTCAGTGTCTGGGCCGGCCGTCGTCGAGAACACTAGGGGCAGATCGCCTGGTGCCGAAGAAGCCTTATCTGTCGAGCTTGGAGATGGGCCCGAGGCTTGATGTAATAGCTCTTTTTCTTTTTTCTTTCTCTTTCATATGTAGCCGAGTAAGGCTTTTTTGGAAACTATAATAGCGACAGTATTGAATGCTGAATTGACTGTTTCTTACCGCTTTTGGTGTGATTTGACTACCGTATCTGCAGTCGTTTGAAGGAGGCGCCGATTTTTTACAGATCTTGCGCACGCTGATCTGTCAAATAACTGACATGGCGCTGGCACCTTTCCATTTTTCCATACCGCCCTTAATGACTTGCCGCTTTGCGCGTCCCACTGGGGGAATATCGAGAAATGAGGTAACCAACCCAGGGAAAGCATTGGTAGCGTGTTTTGTAAGGGGAGAGTCATTTAAGGCGATCAGCTCCCTCTTCGGCCTATAAAAGGTCCGAGAGGCGTCTCCTTTTCCTTTCATCACTTAAGGCCATTCCTAGCGATTTTTCCCTTCCGCGAAGCGTTATGCTGTTAGTCTTGGCGAGGCATGGAAGGCGCTTCAGAAGATGATGATGCAGATGGCGGTGGGAGGGAAGCTCCTATTGCTTCAGTCTGGAAGAGGGTTCATCAGTCAGAGGCCACTCAGGAAGAGGGCTCGTCATGCCGGAGCATGTTGCACTCCTATCCCTGACCCGCCGACGCCATCCCGCGAGGAGAAGGGGAGCTAATTAAGCTCCCTCCTTTCTGGCCTCTTCGTCCACCTCTGCCGTTTTCTTTTTCTCCCTCCCTTTCCACTCTTCAGAGGGTGCCTGCACTCTCTACCTTCCAAAGAGTTGGCAGAGAGGATGACGCGGGACGGGGACCGACACGGACTAAGACTCACAAAAGACTCTAACTGAGGCCGGCAGTAGCACGCTCAAGGGTCGCCAAGTGGCTGACCACCGTGATATCCCACAGAATGAGGGACGTCTCTCAACAGAAACTCCGACCTCGGCCGTCCCAAGGAGGGAAGCGCACGTGTCTAGGCGTATAGTCGACCTCCAAAGACAAGGGGAGTCGAGTCCTAGCTCGGTGCTCGACTAGTGCTAGGGATGGATGCTCTCACTCACGATCCGCGGTGATGGCAATAAGTGGCTAGGCACCTACCCTCTCTCACGCGGCATAATCAATCACATACTAAAAGAGCAAGCAAAAGGAGGGGAGTCGGAGCGTGTACCTCCACGCCTAGGCGTGGGGAAGGAACCCCGGCCGTGAACCAACAACCCCGATACACCAGAGGTCAATAAAATACAACCCAATAACGGCCCACTCCTCGCAGGGAGGTAAAAGGCTACAACCAATACGTTCGGGGCTGCCGGACACGGGTTGACGGGCTGCACTCGGTGACGGGTCGGCCACGAGGAGGTTCGGGTGCAACGCTGCAGAAACCGGTGTCGCGTGCGCCTGGGCGGAGGGGGGGTCTCACGGGCTGATACGACGCCCGTTTGAGGCACCGTCAGAGAGGACGCGTCGCTGACTGTTGGAGGAACGCTCCGGCCAAAGGGGGCACGCTGGATCCGCCGGTGGTGACCGTGGGCGCTGCTGAAAGTCAGATCAGGTTCTGTGGGCGCAGAACTGCGCTCGCTGACGGTAAAATATGGAAATCGGCCTTCTGGTGCCCGAACAAGTCCGCGCCGGTTGGGGGGTGAAAGCTGACTGGCAGAGATCGCCCTCGGCCAAATGGCGCTGGCAGACGACGCCGGTGCGAGCCGCAGGAGTCGCTGAAAGTCGGGGCTGGTTCGCTGGGCGGACTGGGCAGACGCGCTGGCGCAACCCCACGAGATCGACCGCCACAGACGGTGACGATGTCGAAACGCGACGCCGTCGGCGGCGTTGGAAAGTTGACTCGGAGATCTATGAACCCTGAAGAAACCAGGGCAAAAGACGCAGCGTGGAGGCCTGGGGAAAATTCGCAATCAGGGCCTCCCCGCTGGGCGAGCAGAGAAAGTGGTGCTGGCGCAGGTCGGCGGAGAAAATCGGTACGGGCAGTGCCGATCTCCGATTGACGCAAAATGGGCGCCGACGCGAAGCTGATCCGCAGACGTATCTCCAGAAAATAGGTCGTGGCAAAACTCGTCCAGGAAGGGGGCGCGAGCTCTGCTACAAGTTGGGGCAGAAATCTGGAATCACGAACACGAACCGTTGAGGAAGAAGATGAGGATAAGAGGGAACCCCGGAGTCCACCGAGGGCTGAGGCGTCACACCCCGCCGTTCTCCCGTCGCAGGAGCAGAAAGAGAGAGAGAGAGAAGGGCGCAAAAAGCTTTGCACAATACTCACTTGTATTCAAATTCATGTGTAAACTGTAATCGGTACAAGGTGAGAACTACTTATAGGGGATGGGAAAACCCTAATCTAACTAGATGGGGAGGGGGCCGCCCCCTAAACCCTAATGGGCCTCTTTTAAGTGGGCTTCAAGCCCCAATAAGCCCCTGACCCAATAACAAGATCCATTACCCCACAAAGCAACCCAATTGGCCACTATATGGCCCAATAAGTGCCCAAACAATAAGATGTCCACGCAGGGACCAAAAGACAAGGCCCACAAGGCCTGAGCAAGTCCAGACTGAGGCCCAACATGGCCTAAACATGATGAAAAGATAACTAGAAGGTGCCGCCGTCGTCGAGCCACAAGGAGGTAGCGGTGTGCCGGGTGCTCCGTCGAGGATAGCGCCGTGTGTCCTCACCAATTCTCCCCGGGTGGGAAGAACTCGACCCCGTCGAGTAAGGGTCACGGTCGCTGAGGTACCGCTCCAGCAGGTCCGGATCGATCCGCTCCAGCTCTCCACGTGTAATCCAGGTGTTGTCCGACTCGGGGCGCCCTCTCCAACGCACTAAGAAGCGTTGGTAGGCTCCGCTCCTGGTAGTAGTCACCTGCTCATCCAGTATGCAATCTATATGCTCGCGTTTTTGTAATGGTGCTGGAGGAGGTGGACTCTCAGTAGGTGTATCACTCACAACAGGAGGGTCAGGCCCAAATAACTCACTGGGTATCACCGCGGGATCCCGATAAGCTACCAGATCAGAGACATTGAACGTCGAACTGATCCCGTAGTCGTCTGGTAGCTCGATCTCATACGCGTTCGACCCAATACGCCTCAACACTCTGAATGGTCCTGCACCGCGGTCTTGGAGCTTCTTTACGGCTCCCGAAGGAAACCGCTCCGGTCTAACCCGGACCATGACGTACTCTCCCTCACGGAACTCACGTGTGCGTCTGTGCGCGTCAGCTAACTCCTTGTAACGTGCGTTGCTGGCCTCTATATGACGACGGACATGGTCATGCAACTGTCTAATATGCTCCGCAAAAGACTCAGCTGACTCAGAGACTCGGGACTGAATGGGGGAGGGAATCAAATCAATCGGCTTCCTAGGTCTTCGACCAGTGACAATCTCAAATGGACTCAACCCTGTAGACCTATTGACCGAATCATTATATGCAAACTCTGCTAATGGTAAGACAAGGTCCCAATCTCCAACTCTATCACGCACTAAACACCTCAGAAGATCCCCTAGACTTCTATTGACTACCTCTGTCTGACCGTCAGTCTGGGGGTGGTATGCGGTGGAGAACTTCAACTGGGTGCCCATCATCCGCCAAAGGGTTTTCCAAAAATAGCTCGTAAAACGCACATCCCTATCAGAAACAATGGTACGCGGCAACCCAAACCTGGACACACAGTGGGTGAAGAACAACCTGGCAACTCTAGAGGCATCCGATGTCTTGGAACAAGGAATAAACAAGGCCATCTTGGAGAAGCGGTCAACCACAACAAAAATAGAATCATGCCGCCGTGCAGTACGGGGCAAACCAAGCACAAAGTCCATGCTGATATCCTGCCAAGGACTATCAGGGACAGGCAGAGGGGTATAAAGGCCAGTGTTCTGTTTCCTCTACTTCGCTAGGGCACAAATACGACACTGGGCAACTATGCGGGCCACATCCCTCTTCAAACTGGGCCAGCAGAAACGGTGCTCAACAGCCTCTATGGTCTTGTTTCGGCCGAAGTGGCCGGCAAGACCTCCTGCATGAAGCTCCCACGTAAGAAAATCACGAACTGAAGTCCGTGGGATGCACAACCTATCACCTCGAAATAAGTGACCATCCTGAAGGACATACTCGCTAAACTCCAACTCAAATTGCTCTAACTCTAGGGCAACCTGGTAAGCCAGCTCTAAAGTGTCTACCTGGCGACGGTAGAGCTCATACTGATACTCGGGCCTCAAACCACGGCGAAAACGCGAAACAGGCATGCCCTTCTCCTCATCAACTCCACATCGCAAATAATACTCGTCAAACTCGGCGATGTACTCGGTCACGGACCGATCGCCCTGACTAAGGGTCTGCCATCGGTCGATGAGCCTCTGGCGGTAAGAAGGAGGGACATACTTCTCGCGGAGCTTACGCCGCATGTCAATCCAGGTTTCTATGGGTGGATCCTGCCTCTGCAACATCAGGCTCTCGACATTCCTCCAGTAGGTCTGGGCTCTCCCCACGAGCTTCATCTTGGCAAATCGGACTTGCCGAAGCTCAGACATCTCAACCCATTCGAAATACCTATCCATGCTATTCTCCCAGTCTATGTAGACTTTTGGGTCAAGGGACCCCTCGAAAGTGGGTGGATCGGCACGGACGGTCCTAAGGATCCTATCAGAGGAGGCCTTCACTTGTATTCCTTCCTCTCTTCTTCTTGTTGTTTCCCCTCTTTTCTTTTTTCCTCCGAGCTATCTCAAACCAATGAAGCCAGTGATACCTTATCCGAGCTAGTTTCTACATGAGGCAGAGTCAGTGGCTAGGCGTGGGAGCGCCTACTGGGTCGGCCGAGCGTTCCGCTTACGTTATAGTACCAGGTGTAGAAACCTGATAATTAAAAATGAGAAATAAATTTTTCAATTTCATTATGTAATTAAAATTTTCATGAAATAATTAAATTACATTTTTTAAAGCTAGTTTATTGAATTTACTTGAATTAACTAGAAGTAAATAGATATTAAATGTTTAAGACCTTAGATAAATCATAGTAAGCCCAATAAAAGTCCATAAAATGGACTAGGATCACAATTGGCCCATTGGATAATCCATAATGGGCTGAATTAATGGTCAAAGGATTTAATAAAAGATAAATTAACCTTAAATTCGTAACATGTGTTTAATATGATATTTAAGGGATTATAATAACCCAATTTATAGAAGATTGACTCAAGAATCAACCCTTACCTAACAGCCCACCTTGGACCAGCCATTTTTACATTGTTTTCACACCTAAGATGGGCTAGATTAAGAGGAGAAATGGCATTTTTCTTCTAATTCGGACTTAATGGGTTTGGTGGATTTAGGTGAGGAATCTTGACACATTTGGCCAAGTTTTGGCTATAAATAGAACCTCATTTGACCCTTAAACCATCCCTGGAAGTTAAGTCTATGCTGTTGCAAAGATTCGTGGAGATTTGAAGGATTTGGAAGATCAAAGGGTTTTCTATATATTTGGGGATATTCTTTAGATTTGACAAAAGGTAGGTGTCTCTCAGGCTAAACTCCAATCAATGCATGCTATCTTGTTCGTTTTTCTACCCTCTTTCCATTGATAGCTCATTTGTTAAATTCCATTGAGAAATGTGTAAGTTATGATCATTTTACCAAGGGGTATTTCAGTTCCGTTTTCGGAATCTTAAGGCGCTGCTCTTCAGGAGCGCGTTCTTAACGCGCCCGCCCGACATAGCGCTTTCATATAGACCCCATCTCTTTCAAAAAATGTTCAAATTTAAACATTTAATAATATAAAACACTTTCATGATCGCGCTATATGTCCCTAGCGCGTTCATCATAAACGCGCTAGCCTCGTATAGCACGTTCATACCTTTGACCCCGGATGATCAGGGATCAAAAAAATAATACTTCTAGTATGTTTATAAATATATATAAGACATCTATATATATATAAGATGATATAAATATAGTATGATTCCTTGGAACCTCATCTTTTTATCTAGTTTTTAAAATAATATGAAGTATTTATCTGTTCATGAACGAGCTATACCTACCTAGCACGTTCTTCATGAACGCGCTAGCCTGGTATAGCACGTTCTTCATGAACACGCTAGTCAGGTATAGCGCGTTCATACTTTTAAACTTGGATGACCAAGGGTCAAAAGTATAATATTTCTAATATATATATATAATACCTAAAGTGTTTATATATATATCAGGAGTATATATCCATTATGGTTTACATAGAACCTATCTCTTTCATTTAGTTTTTAAAATTTTTAGAAATATACCTCTATTCATGAACGCACCATACCTGACTAGCGCGTTCTTGAAGATCGCGCTATCCATGTATAGCGCGTTCTTAAAAATTCTCCCAATATTTTTAGTAATCAAATATGTTATTTTGATTATATATACTGTATTTTTATACACTGTAATGAACGTAACCCTGAGCTATAGCGCGTTCACAGACAGAAACATCTTTTCAGTCTATAACTATTCTATTCGATACCATAATAATGTTTGAAAATTATTTCAGAATGTAGAAAGCTATTTTCTATCATATTGATGTGTAAAAACTACTTTCCGCATGAAAATTCTATTATCTTATCATATGGGTTATTAAGGTATTATTAAAGGATAATGTCTAAACTCATAATTTTTATTCATAAGTATATATATTCCTTACTAAAAATTGTTCTTTATTAAAAATTGATGTTTTATGATTCTGATATTTAAGCTTAGACATTTAAAATGACTCTAACAAAATTACCATCTTAAATCTTCTTCCTACTTACCGTTCATTTTTGAACTCCACGACTTAATGTCGTTAAACATGATGCCTTAAATTGTTAATTACTTTTCTTGCAACTTCTGAAATTTTGTCAAATCTGTGCTTATTACAAACAGCATTTTCTTGAAATTCATTGGCCATATATATTAAAGTGGATGTCTAAACGTACTTGGGATCTTCGGATCCATATGACTGAATGACTGCCATTAATGGGGCTCGATCTGGTCCTGGGGGGAGCGCCCGAAAGTACTTGTGCCCATGGGAGTTGATTGACCAACGGTGTGACATTGCACCGATGTGCATGATATATTTACTTGATACGACATTCCACTATTCGTACTTGTTTACTTGTTACTTGTTTACTTGAAAATTACATGAATTACTTGACTTGCGTGAAAATGGCCAATTATATGAACTTCTTTACTTGTTCAAAGTAATTACTTGGAAATTCATCTTGATATCATATCATCTCAATTACTTGGAAATTCCATTCATGTTTATACACTTCCCGATACAAGTTAGAAAATTGTTTAAATTGTTAACACTTAAAGATTGCCTGGTTCATAGAGATATAAAATCCTACTGAACTTTTAGCTCACCCTACGTTTTGGCTCATGGTTGTAGGAAATGACATTGAACATGGGAATGGACAAGAGTGAAAGAGTGTTTTCCTTTTTACCTAGGTTTATGTAGATCAACTAGTGATTTTACAAGAATGTTATAATTTGGATTTGGAAGTTGTAATTGCCTTTATGGCTTATGAATTAGTGTTGTAATACTTAAATTTGATCGAATAAAAGTATTATTTTCCCGTTCATTTCTGACTTTAGAAATAAAATTGTACATGCTATGATCGACATGCTTGTTTACGACTCGTCGCGCCCTCGATATTCCGCGTCGGGGCGTGACACCAGGGGATGTAATTTTTTGTACATGTATACTATACCGGCTATGGCCTTCTTGATGTACATCAAAGTTTAATAAGAAGAGAAGAATGGTGATTATTCTATTTCGATTACATGTGTGTGCTTGTCAAATGTTCAAAAGTAGAACTTGCAAAGATTTGTCGCGTTCCATGCCCGAGGGACGGGTGTTTCTTCCATGGTGGACAATCGGTATGCTCCTTCCCGAGCTTCTCGACCACTCGGTAGGGGCCTTCCCAGGTAGGGGCCAGCTTCCCCGCCGCCTCTAGTGGTCGAGATGCTTCGGCCTTCCTTAGGATGAAGTCTCCTGGCTGGAAGTGTCTATCTCGGACTCTGCTATTGTAGTATCAAGCGATGCACCGTTGGTATTCCGTTGCTCGGATCCTTGCACTCTCTCGAATCTCGTCTGCTAAGTCGAGGTTCTCTCGCAATTTCTGCTCGTTTACCTTGGGCTCGAAGTGGACGATGCGGAGAGAGGGATTGCTGACCTCCAACGGAATCACAGCTTCTGTGCCATACACCAGCTGAAAATGTGTTTCACCAGTAGCCGTTCTCGGAGTAGTTTGGTGCGACCATAGTACGCTCGGCAATTCCTCGAGCCAACTTTCCTTGGCTTTGCGGAGCCTGGTTTTGATACCTTTTAAGATAGTCTTATTGGCATTTTCGACCAGTCCGTTAGCCTGAGAGTGGGCTACCGAAGTGAAGTGATTGTGAATGTTTAGGTTGGCACATCTGTCTCTGAAATAATGAGAATTAAACCGCCAACCGTTATCGCTCACGATCACTCGGGGGACACCATAGCGATAGATGATCGATTTCCAAACAAAACTCCATACGACCGATTTGGTGATCCTGGTGGTGGCTTTGGCCTTGATCCATTTGGTGAAATAGTCGATGGCGATGATCATGAACTTCTTCTGAGCTTGAGCCGTAGGGAGCGGCCCTTAAATGTCAATCCCCCACCGAGCGAAAGGGTATGGCTCGGCAAGGGTGATGAGCTCCGCAGCGGGCTGATGAATTAGGTGGTCGAAGCGTTGACATCGATCACACTTCTGTACGTAGGTCGAGCAGTCCCACTGGAGAGTGGGCCACCAGTAACCCTGCCGTAGCAAGATCCTGGCGAGTGATCTTCCTCCTTAGTGCGCTCCGCAGATGCCTTCGTGTACTTCATGAATCGCTCGGCTGGCTTCGTCGGCACTGATGCACTTGAGGAGAGGGCCGGAGAACGACCTGCTGTACATGGTATCGTCCAGCATGACGAAACGCCGAGCTTGGTACTTGAGCTTCCGAGCCTCCCGAGGGTCGGTGGGCTCTTGAGAATCCCGGAGCCAGGATATGTAGGGGGTCCACCAGTTGCTTGAGGGTGCCAGGTCAATAGTCATAAGCTCGGATTTGATGCTCGGTTGCCCGAGCACTTTGAGGAAGACTGATCGTGTACTAGCGGGATCGGACGAGGAGGCTAGTCAAGAGAAGGCGTCCGCTCGGGAGTTTTCTTCCCGGGCTATTCGGACTACCTCAAAGCTCTCGAAGAGTTGGGCCATCCTCTTGACTGCCTGGAGGTACTTGACCATTTGTCCTTTCCGAGCTTCGTATTCACCGTTGACTTGGCTAGCAACCAATTGGGAGTCAGTGTGGATCCTGACTCGTTCGGCCCCCAGTCGTCGAGCCATCTTGGCTCCCGAGATAACGGCTTCATACTCGGAGGCGTTGTTGGACGCCTGGAAGTTGAACTTTAGGGCGTACCCTAGCTCCTCTCCTTCGGGGGACTTGAGGAGAATACTGGCGTCGCTTCCTGTTGAATTGGAGGACCCGTCGATGAACAGGTCCCAGGTAGGCCCGGACGCTGGTGGAAGTGCTTCTTTAATCAGGACCGTGCTTTCAGCGATGAAGTCTGCGAGAGCCTGTCCTTTAATAGCCGAGCGGGGGCGATACGAAATATCGTAGGCCCCGAGCATGATGGCCCATTTGACGAGGCATCCCGAGGCTTCAGGGTGAAAGAGAATCTTCTTCAGGGGTTCGCCGGTCAATACGACGATGGAGTGCCCTTGGAAGTAGGGTTGAAGGCGCTTGGTCGAGGTAACCAACACTGGCACGAGTTTCTCGGTTGTGGGGTACCTTCTTTCGGCCTCATTAAGCACCTTGCTAGCATAGTAAACTGGTCTCTTGACTCCTGCATCGTTCCTGACCAGGATCGAGCTTACAGTAGAAGGGGTCACCGAGAGGTAGAGGTGTAGAGCTTCGCCTCGGACTGGTTTGGACAGCACCCAAGAATTCCTTGAGTTCAGCGAACACCTTCTGACATTTCTCATCCCAGGTGAACATAGCTGATGCCATTTTGGGTCCCCTCAACAGTTTGAAGAAGGGTAAGAATCGGTCGGCCGCCCGAGACAGGAAACGGTTGAGTGCAGCAATGCGCCCCGTTAGGCGTTGGACGTCCTTGATGCAAGTAGGTGGCCTCATGTCTAGGATGGCCTGGACCTTGTCGAGGTTGGCCTCAATTCCACGCTGAGTGACCAGGAATAGGAACTTCCCGGATCTGACTCCGAAGGCGCACTTGGCGGGGTTAAGCGTCATGTTGCATTTCAAGAGGGTGTCGAAGGTCTCGGCTAAGTCGGCGAGGTGGTCTTTGGCCTTTGGTGTTTTGACGAGCATATCATCAATATAGGCCTTGACATTCTGATCGAGCTATCCTTCGAAAATGTGGTTGATCAGTCTCTGATATGTCACTCCAGCATTCTTTAACCCGAACGGCATCCTGGTGTAGCAGTGTACGCCGAAGTCGGTGATGAAGGTTGTCTTCTCGATGTCCTCCGGGTCCATCATGATCTGATGGTAGCTGGAGTAGGCGTCCAGGAAGCTGAGCAGCTCGTTGCCAGAGGTTGAATCAACCAGTTGATCGATGCTCGGAAGTGGGTAGCAATCCTTCGGGGTGGCCTGGTTGAGATCAATGAAGTCCACGCACATCCGCCATTTCCCAAAAGCTTTTGGCACTAGGATGACATTGGCGAGCCATGTAGGGAACAGAACCGGATGAAAGAGGCCAGTCTTCTGCCCCTAGATGACTTGCCCTTTGATGACCGCTTGCTTCTCTGAGGCGTGCTTTCTTCTACACTGTTGTACTGGCTTTGCTGTCGGGTCGAGGTTGAGCTTGTGCATCACCACGTCTCCCGGGATCTCGGGAAGGTGCTCATCAGACCATGCAAAGACTCGGATGTACTGCACAAGGAAATCTTTATATTTTTCTCATTCCTCAAGTGGGAGCTCGGCTCCAATCTTTACTCCTAGGGTCGGGTCACCGTTAAGGAAGACTATTAGCAACTCACCGCCAGGCTCAGATGTTGCAGGTCCTTCCTCAGCTCCCTTTACCCCTTTATT
Source organism: Amorphophallus konjac (assembly GCA_022559845.1). NCBI lineage: Eukaryota > Viridiplantae > Streptophyta > Magnoliopsida > Alismatales > Araceae > Amorphophallus > Amorphophallus konjac. The sequence continues at coordinate 141,011,200 of CM040125.1, read as the reverse complement.
CTTCCCTTCTAGCCTAGTGGCATCAACCGAGACTATATAGCACCGTCTAGCCAATGCCTGGTTACCTCGAACTTCCCCCACGCCATATTTGGTTGGGAACTTCATCTTTTGGTGAAAGGTAGATGGCACCGCTATCATTCGGCTGAGAATGCCTTGACTGAAGATGGCGTTGTATGCCGTCATCCCCTTAATCACGATGAAGTCTACCATAACCGTAACAGTTTTGGGCGGGGTGCCGACAGTAACCGGCAGGCTCAGTGCTTCCTCGGGATAAGTAGCCTGGCTGTTGAACCCACAGAGAGGGGTTCGGATCGGGCGGAGTTTAGATGGATTCTCTCCCATTTTGAGGAAACACTCATAGGACAACACATCAGCGGTACTACCATTATCGACTAAGATTCTGTCCACGTTACAATGGTTTATTGTAGCCGATATAACTAGAGCGTCGTCGTGCGGGGTGGTTAGCCCTTCCAGGTCCTGGTCAGAGAATACCAGGGCCTGCAGTTCGCTAGCCTGCGGGGCCATAGGTGCCTCAGCAGAGGCTCGACTCACCCACTCGGCGTGACCCTTTCTTCCTCGGCTGCTATCTCCGCCTGATGCCATCCCGCCCGCGATGACGTTGATGTGGACTCCGCGGGGGGCATTATCAATCTCTTCAGCGGCGCCTCGATCTTCCTTTTGCCCAGCCACATACCGAGATAGGTGTCCCTGGCGGATGAGGCGCTCGATCTCATCTTGAAGTTGATGGCAATCGCTGGTGTGATGCCCGTGGTCGCTATGGAACAGGCAATGCTTGCGGTGATTGCGATGCTTGGTCCTCATGGCCTCGGGCTGGTTGAGGAGACCCGAGCCTTTGATGTCTTCGTAGATTTCATAGACGGGGGCGGTAAGTGGGGTATACCGCTTGTACTTCCGGTGCGGCTCTTTTCGATCTTCATCATGGTTCCGCCTCTTCCCTTGTCCCGTCCCTTTCTCGGATGGTCTCTTCTTGTCCCCCTCCTGACCCGAGCCGGTTGTGCCTCGGCAGGCGCTGAGTACTTCTTCGCACTCGGCATGGCACAGAGCCAAGGTCACTAGCTCGGCGAGGGAGGTAGGGGGATGAAGCACTAGCTCACGCCGTAGGTTCTCGTCGCGGGTACCCCCGGTCAAGGCGGTGATGGCGGCGGCCACATCCAGGCCGGGGATGCGCAGGGCTTCCAATTTGAATCGGTTGATGTGAGCCCATAGATTCTCCCCCTGTTCCTATTTGAGGGCCAGTAATCCCGTCACTGACCGGGGCGGACTGCTGCCGGTGAAGCTTTCTTTGAATACTCGCCCGAATTGATTGAAGTTGTGGATGCTGCCGGGGCGACGGCTCTGAACCAAGCCTGAGCACCTTGAACCAGAGTGGTCACGAACGCTCGGCACTTGATCACATCGGATGCCCCATACAAGGTCATCAGGGCGTCGAAGCTGTCGTAATGGTCAGCCGGGTCTCCCTGGCCGTCGTACGACTTGAAGGTCGGAAGTGAGATTCTGGGAGATATCTCTGCCTTCAAGATGTTGTCGGAGAACGGGGATCTCACCTCGTCCTCCACCGGAGAGGTCTTATGCAAGGCGTGGAGAGCGTGCTCTTGCTCTACGAAATGCCTCTCGAAGTCTCGCAGCCGGAGAGAGAGTTTCGGTTGTCGCTGTCCCGTGGGGCTCGGGAGACGCACTTGCATGCTACCCTAGCGCTCCTCAGGGGCCTCGACGTCTGGGAACGCGTGCTCCGGTCTTCTCCCTCCTCGGGGTTGAGGAGGCTTCTTGCTCCGAGGAAGGGGCGTGCGACGGTCCTCCTAACGGGTTGCGAATGAGATGCTGCCCCTGGAGGATGAAACGGCCTCCAACAGTTTGCTGGGAGGCATCCCCACGTGGGGGGCTTTTCCTAGGGAGCTGTGACTTCTCTTCCCTGGCCGCCTGGGCCCTCATGAGATCCACGAGGACATCCAGTTTTGCGTTGAGGGTTTGGTGGGCGTCGGTGCTCCCACCGAGAAGTTGTTCCCCCGCCACTGATGAAGGTAGCTCGCTGGCTTGGTTGCCGGACGGGGAATGCTCCGTGGGGAGGGAAGGTGCGCCTTCCTCCTTTACCAGAGCTTTTCCCGTATCACCGGCAATCCTCCTGCTAGAACTTCTTCGCACGATGATGGCTCTTTGTGTGTTTCCCACAGACGGCGCCAGATGAAGAGGGCCGATCTCGCGCTGCTCCTGAGCGGGGAGGAAGATGACCACGTACCCTTGAAGTATAAACTATAAGAATTAAAATCAGTCAAAGGTGCCCAGGGATAGATCCCCGGGGAAGACCCTCCGATGCTTAAGTTAGCATAGGTAGTAGAGCACTGGTGCGAAGAGAAGAGTTGGGGGGAAAATGGAAGCGCGAGATCCCTCTCCACCGAAAGGTGAAGTGGTTCCTGCTCAGGGTTGCTGGCTCTTGCCTTGCTTAGGCTTACCTTCTCGTAGTAGGGCATGTCCTATTTAAATAATGGCCTGTTGTGCGAATTGGTCCCTGTGAGCAGAGGAGTTCCAAGGGGGGTTATGTCCTTCATGTGGGCTCCTTACGGCATGTGGACTCTTGGTCTCCCTTGTCCCCTTGGGCTTCCTGCCATTAAGGGATTCACAACGGCCGAATCAATAAGCTTCCATCATCGAGCCCGAGTGAGTGGTACTTGTTCAGGAGTGGTCTCCCGAGCGACAAGTGCTGGGTCGGGATAAGGAATAGGGGGCTCTAAGGGAGCTTTGCTGATCGACTGATGCTCGGACTTCCCAATCCGAAGGCCACCTAAGAAGAGCTTGTATCGAGGGATTTTTTGGGCTTTATAATAAGTGGGCCCGGGGGCTGCCACTTTGAGGAGTTGAGGCTTGTTCGGTCCAGTTTAGACCTCGTTTGGCCTCTCCGTACGGGCGGTGTGATTTCCCCTCTCCAGCTTCATTTGATAATCTTTTGTCTTGAAGCACCAGTCTTCAGGAAAATATTATCAGTGCAACCACTCCATCTATCTCAGTATTGCCATCGGACGAGGCCCCAGGAGACATTTGAAGATGTGTGGCCAAAACTTCAGGGCCAATTATGACGAGATGATGGTGAAACACGGAATTCCTTGTAGAAAGATGGTCATCGTTCGCCCGTCGTATCATGTTGTATCTGGATCTGATGGTGCATGGATTTCAAACAGGTTCATCTTAAATTCGAATGGGACATATGCATTCCCTGGTGCCTAATAATGAACTTGCATCAACTCTTGGTTATAAGCACCCTTTTGTCGTGAGTATAGCTAGAATTCCTGGCCAGATCTCCGAAATAAGTTGCTCTGGCGTAACTCAAGTCACACATGAAGATAGATATACTGATGCCACAGAATTGCAAGCACATTCTCACTTTCTTTGGAATTCAACAGATGATGCAGGCCCCGAAATGGGACTGGGACCAAGAGGACACTTTCCTAGGAATGAGGATCTTTCCTTGCATTGGGGCTCTTATGGATCAATTCACTTCTCTCATATGTTGCAGGGATCCAGGTCCATGCACGTGGCACAGCAGGCACTTGCTGAAGTTGCTACCTATGCATCAGGAATGTTGGGACTCCTTTGTTTTGATAAGCAGTATGTGCACTGCTTTGTGCTAAAATGTTTTGATGATTGACAATAGTGTTTTGATAATTGGCAACAGTATTGGTTGACTTCGTTGACTACATAGTTGACTTTTTTAACTTTATATTGACATAATGATGTGTGTATTTTGATGACCTTTGTATGTCAGATAATCATATAAATGTTGTTTGCATCATTACACTTAGTCTGTGCATTGAGTAGAGTCGGTGCAACACTTGGTTAGTTCTGCATTGAGTCCGTGCATGCGTTCACCAAGTCGGTGCAAGCTTTGTTGTCACACACTACCTAGAGTCTGTGCAAATCTTGTTGATGCACGTGACCAAGTCCGTGCATGCTTTAGTCCAGGTGCATCAAGTCGGTGCAACACCTCTCGTTGTACGCGATCAAGTCTAAGCAAGGTTGGTCACACACACACTAAGTCTGTGCATGCATACACAAAGTCAATGTAAGCCTTGTTTCTGCACGTGACCAAGTCAGTGCAGTATTGCCTCGAGCATATGGACAACGTGCATTGAAAGTCGGTGCATGTTTTTAGTCTCTCATATATATAGAAAGTCCATGCATCTTTTACTTTGGTCTGTACATACAAGGATATTTGGAAGATAACGTAGGTATATGTCTTAGTCGTTTGCACATCCAAGATCGGTGCATTGCATCCATAGTCGGTGCATGTTCTACATCTTGCATATGAAAGTCTGTGCATATCCTGCATTACATAGTGACAAAGTCTGTGCAACTCTCATCTTTTGCATGCATAATGTCTGTGCAAGGTTGGTAATGGCACAAGCTGGTCAGTACAGCGTCTGCATTGTGCACACATCAAGTCTGTGCACTTCTGGTTTTAGAGTAACACCAAGTCTGTGCACATGCCCATGTGTGAAGACTTGACTCCGTACATATGTGTTCATATGTTATATCAAGTCTGTAAAGTCTGTACACATTTAGCTCAAATCTCTAATTAACTATGTGCATCTTTCTACTATCTTTCATATTGTTTCAAGCTGACATTAAGTCTGACTTTAACAGGATATCTGCTCGAGGAGTTTAAGAAAGGCACGTGATCCAAGAATGGAGGAGGTGCCAAGATGATGCCACGTGGCCTGACTACTCCAGATCTGGATCAGGCTCTGGGCGGGAATTATGGTGAGCACACGCCCTACCTTCTGCTGCTTCCTATAAATAAGGAGAGTCTTCTTCAAGAGAAGACTGATTGTGACTTTGAGAGTTGAAGTAGAAAGAGCTCGAGCCAGCACAATCCATAGAGAGCAGAAGAGATAGAGCAAATTTGAAAGAAGAAGAGAGAAAGTTTTGAGAGGAGAGTTCCTCGAGAATTTTTGAGAGAGATTCATCAGCAGCTTCCTGGTTCAAAATCAGAACTGATTTTGCTCCTTGTTGAGCAACATTCCCATTGTGGGTTTTCTGTTTCTTCGTTTGTTTCTTTTCGTTTTGAGAAACTCTTGTTCAAGCTATTTGTCAGCAGAGGTGAAACTGTAATTCCTCAGCGTGCAAAGGTGTGGTATCCTCTGGTCGGGTAAAGTTGTAATTCCACAACAGTTACAGAGGAGGACTCCTCTGGTCGGCGTAAGCTGTAAGGCCCAGCGATCTATAGGATTTTTACCCCGAAGCTGTGGATCAACAGGTTAAGCTATGCATCAGCGGGAAACCACACTCTGGTTGGAGTGTGGGGTGGACGTAGACCTTGGGTTTGAGGTCGAACCACCTTAAAAATTCATTGTCTACTGTGTGATTGCCCTGTGGTTTGTGCCCATCTCTATCTTGTTTCACAGCCTAGTAGATGAATGCTTGAGACCATCTTTGTGCTGATCGTCTAGACTCGCTATAGTTTGATTGCGTTTATGTGTTCTTCTTCATCCTACAGCAGCTTGATTTTATTCCGCAACTGTTCCTGCTGCAGTCAGTTTTATTGGGTGATCGATCCATTCACCCCCCCACCTCTAGATCATCAATAGAGTCTTATCTATTGGTATCAGAGCGTCCATCTATTCTATCAAGGAACTCTAAATGAGCTGGGAGGTTCGTTGGTTTAGATTGGGAAGGAGGCAATGATGTCTTTTTTTTTTAGGTTCTCTAGTGAAGAAGGAACTTCATCAATGAGTTCAGAAGAATTTCTGCATTCTTCTAGAGAAATTCAGTCCCAAAGAGGACTGCTTTCTTTGATGTTCTAGATGAATAATTTTGCTATGCATTTGAAAGGATGTGATCGAGGACTTGTAGTTCTCCAATAGTTTCTAAAGCAGCAAATGTTGAACAGAAAGGTCACCGGACTGAAGATGGTAAAAATACCACTTGGAAGGCCAACAACCTTATGGTTGGCCTTGTTTATACCCCTTATTAATGGATCTTGGGCTGTTTATCATTTCCAGTTTGGGAAGCTCCCTGTACTCCCTTGCCACTGGGCTAGCTGTATGTCCTGGCAACGGCAGAAAAGATCAAGGAAGTAGCTCACAGGGAAGTCAATGTTCAAATCTGAAATATTTGCGGCTGGGATGGATATGCCTGCAAGGATGGCTACCAACGCCTCTCTTAGTAAAAGAAAGGAGTCAGGGCATTCACTTTTAAGTTCAAATGAATTGCATCAGATGGCCTGCGATGTTTGGGAATTTTACCCTTCTGATCCTCGTTCGAGTGATGGGAAATAATTTGATACAGTTTATGATATGAATGAGATGCAGCGCTCTGAAAGAGATTGTGTTGAGCAGGTCAGCAAACATGACTGTGGAAAAGAGCAATTTATGCTCAGCCACTGTGATCCAGGAGTGCCTGATAAAAAAAATGCAGGCAGGATATCAAACTAGTGGTAACTGCACATTATATCAGCAACGGCATCCCCAGCTAGCAACATCAACGCCCAGGCCAAAGAAGTCTGCCTATTATATCAACCCAATGTAGCAATGCATGTGCATGGAACCAATTGCATCAAAAGCTTGCATACAGAGGGCTTTGTGCATTATGTGAAGGCCCTCTGCTAACCTCCCAAGCAAAGAATGAGAAATCATCGTGCGCTCACTGCAAGTTGGAGCACAGCAGGCTCCCGCCTTAGTCTTGTGCCATACGTGCATCAAAGCATCATATAAGCATGGAACTTGCACCCGACTCACATGTCGACCCTTTCATAGACACCCCTGTCTCTGGGAGTTTTGGTCGACTGAACACCCTTGTCCAGTCAACCGAACTCCCCATCCCCAATAAAAAAAGGGAAGAAGAGATAAAACAGAAGGGAAAAGGGAAAACAAAACATAAAACAAATAATAGAGATAAATAATGGTAAGATGAAGGGGGGCATGATAATGCAATTAGAAGCATGATAAAAAAAACATGTGAATGGAATAAAATCCACACTCAAACGGAATTAAAGCCAACAAGATAAAAAATGCAAAACATGCATGCCATGGTGTGCATTTCGGAGATCTCTTCTCCCCCAGGCCCCAGACATGGGGACACATGCGGTGCCTCGGTGAATCGGGTTTGTGTCTTGGGAGTTTTCCCAATATGGCCACGACCCGATATCGCCTCGAGCCAATAGCTTACTAAAACTGCTCCTTTTTCGTTGGGATTTAATCCCACACTCTTATTAAAATTTTCGCGTACTCGGTAGACATTTGCATGGGTTTATTTCCGTCTTTGCCGTGCTTTCAATATGGACTTCCGTCCGAACACGAAATGGTCGGTAAGCGACCGATATGATTTAAGTATTCCCATTATGAATGATTTTCGGTTGGCGTGCTATGTCGGGTGTTGAGGGGTGTTTAAGTTGCGTTAGGTATATACATATGATTGGTCGGTTGGTGGGGTCTTAGGAGAGTTATATTTAAGCATATACAGTGACCTTGTGGCTAAGGAAAATGACGACCTTGTATAGAGTCACTATTTCAGGTGAATAGTCTTTTAGGAAGCCCCATTACGAATGATGACTTCAATGGTGGTATATTTATATAATGGCCCTCATTGGACATTCTAACTTTTTATTTAACCCTCTTATAGTGTTGTCTCCTCATAGAGTTATCTAAAGTTTTTATTTCTTTGGATAAAAAGTCTATATTTTATTATATTGTTTTTTTCTATCATTTTTATACGGGGTGCTACAATAGACCTAAGTCAAGGGTGCCAGATAGATATCTAAAAATCCTTTTCACTGCACTCATGTGAGACTCCTTAGGACTAGCCTAAAATCTAGCACATGAACACACAGAAAATTGAATATCTGGACGTGATGTAGTAAGATAGAGTAAGGATCCGATCATACCTCTATATATTTTGAAATCAACCAATTTACCTTCTGGGTCAGCATCAAGACTAGTTGATGTACCCATTGGTGTAGTGATGGCCTTGAGATTTTCCAGCTTCTATTTCTTCAACAGATCCTTGATATACTTTACCTGAGTGATGAAGCTTCCCTCTGAGGTTTGACAGATCTGTAAACCAAGGAAAAACTTCAGTTCTCCCATTGAACTCATTTCAAATTCATCAGTCATTAAATTTGAGAATTCCTCACACATGGATGGTTTAGTTGACCCAAACATTATGTCATCTACATAAATATGAACAACAATAATATCCTTGTTATCTATTTTAGTAATTAGAGTTTGGTCAACCTCACCTCTTGAGAAGCATTTACATGTGATGAAAGAGCTCAACCTATCGTACCAAGCTCTTGGAGCTTGCTTTAGTCCATACAATGCCTTGTCCAGTTTATACACATGGTCAAGAAAATCAATACACTCAAAGCCAGGGGGTTGTTTGACATAAACATCCTCTTTTATTAGACCATTTAAAAATGCAGATTTGACATCCATCTGTTGAAGTTTTATTCCTAAGCTACATGCAAATGCAAGGAGAATTCTAATGGCTTCTAGCCTGGCTACAGGAGCAAAGGACTCTTCAAAATTTATCCCAAATTCCTGATTATGCCCCTATGCTACCAGCCTATCATTATTTCTAACAATCTTTCCTTATTCATCAGTTTTATTCCTGAAAACTCATTTTGTGCCTATAATGGAACCATGTGTAGGTTTGGGAACTAGGTGCCATACCTTGTTCCTCTCAAACTGACTAAGTTCATCATGCATGGCATTAATCCAATGTTCATCTTTTAAGACATTTTCAATATTTTTGGGTTATACTTGTGAGACAAGAGTAAATGAAGTAAGTTCATTTTCAATCATAAAGTGAGATCTAGTTCTAGGGGGTTCATTCAAATTACCAATTACATTTTCTAATGGGTGATCTCTAAGTACTCTGATATTGGTAAGCTGATTACCTGAGCTCTCTTTTACCTCCCCCTGAACTCCTGACCCTTCAATCGCACCTTCATCTCCTTGTTCTGCATTTTGCTCTTCTTCATTTTCCAAAAACTCTCCTTCATTCTTGTTCCTGCAGAAATCAATTTTAGATCTGTTAGTTGTCTCATCAAATACAACGTGTGGTGATTCTTCAACAGTTTCAGAATTAACATTATAGATCTTATAGGCTCTAGAAGTCTCAGAATACCCCAGAAAACTTCCTTGTTCACTTTTGGCCTCAAACTTATCAAGGTCTCTTTTAGAGTTAACATGTATAAAACATTTAGATCCAAAAACCTTGAAATGAGCTACTGAAGGTTTCTTACCTTTCACTATTACATAAGGAGTCTTTTGAGTAGAAGATTTTACCAAAGCCCTATTGATAATGTAGCAAGATGTGTTCACTGCTTCAGCCCAAAACCTTCTAGGTAAGTTATTTTCCACCAACATAGTTCAAGCCATCTCCACCAAGGTTTTATTCCTTCGTTCAACTACTCCATTTTGTTTAAGAGTTCTTTGTGAAGAGAATATGTGGATTATCCCATTATTCCGGCAAAAGTCATCAAACTGTCAGTTCTTAAACTCACCACCATGATCTGACAGAATACTGGGTATAGAATACCTACCATCCTGATTTATTCTGTAGAAAAATTCCTGAAATTCATTGAAAGCATCATTTTTGTGAGTCAAAAAGAATACCTAAGTATATCTAGAAAAGTCATCTACTAAGACAAATCCATATCTTCTACCATTCAAACTGGCTGACCTGGTGGGTCCAAACAAATCCACGTAAATCAACTCAAAGGGTTTAAAAGATATGCTTTCAGTTCTGGATTTAAAAGACTTGCTAGTCTGTTTGCATTGGGTACATGGCTCACAAATTTATTGTTCTTGTTAAATGACATTTCAGGTAAACCCTTTACCATGCTAAATTTAGTCAACTTATGCAACACATTATAGCTAGCATGACTTAATCTACGATGCCACAGATATGCAAGGTCATCTTTATTTATTGACAAACATAGATTAATGTGTACTACATCATCTAGATCAACCATATAGATGTTATTGACTCTTTTTCAAGTGAATTTTATAGTTTCTAAATTAGGTTCATAAATGGTGCAAGCAAGAGAGTCAAAAACTACTTTATGGCCTTCATCACATAGTTGACTAATACTAAGAAGATTATATGCAAGTCCTTCAACTAGTAAAACATCTTCAATGTAGCATGATACACACTTACCGACCTTACCTGTTCCAGTTATCTTTCCTTTCGTATTGCCTCCAAAAGTGACATGACCAACATCTTTCTCAGTTAGCATACAAAATTTTCTTTTATCCCCGGTCATGTGCCTGGAGCAGCCATTATCTAGATACCACCTATTGTGGTTGGCTGCCAGGCGTACCTACAATTGCAATCAAGTAGAAGATTTCAGAATCCAAAACTGCTTGGGTCCCATAACAACAGCCAAATCAATCAAACATGACAACTGTTGTCTTGGTATCCGCATTTGTTTCTATGCTTTTATTTGAGTTGTGGATTTGTTGTTCTACTTATTTAACTCATTGTGCACATTCTAAGAGTTTTTTGTTGATCTTTGATTTTTCACAATTGAGTGTTCTATAAAAACATAAGAGTTTCTGTGCCAATTTTGGAATCTAAAATCATTGGGATATGTGGGTGCAGTAAAGAACTTAGGTTGGGCAGACTTAGGTTGAACAAAGCCATAGGAGTTATGGTTTATAGATAACCTGAACCTAGGTTGTGCAGAGGAACTCCAAGAGTAGCGTCGATGCACCAGATAAGGATGGGATTTCTGAATGTTCTGTTGCATTGACCTTACATAATGGCTGCCTCGACATGTCCTACCAGAATTATGATAAGAAGAGTATAGCTTTAACCTGAAGCTTGCTTGCTCAGACCCTTGCTTCTAAAGGACTGGAACCCAGATGAGATGTACGTCGGTGCAGTGTAGTAGTTGCATCTACCTTTCTTTTGTGACTGGATTGTCTTGTTCTTGGGGCTTCCTTGGACTTGGGTTCTAACTTGTTGACCCCTAACCTGACCCTTAGGGTTAGGTGCAGTGGTGTGTGTGCTGGGTTCTCTAGAAGCATCCACCTTCCCTTGACCTTTATCCTTGGCACTTACTTTAATTTGCTTATTGTTTTGCACAAATTTTTCAGTGTTGTTTTCCTCACAAGTCATTCTTATCAAGGTATTAAATTTTGATTTTCCTTTCTCAGCAACAAATGAGATTGTCTTTACTTCAAAGCTTTTCTTATTTGTTGGATTAAAACCTAACCCTTCTCTTCTGAAATTAACTTTAGTTCCCAAAATTGCATTTAGATTTTCTATTCCTTGAGTCATGGCCTCAAGGGAATTCTGTTTGTCTTTGGTTTCTTTTTCTAGATTTTCAATATATTATTTCAATTCTTCATTCACACCTTTTACAGCTTCATATTTTTCTTTTGTAGTTTTTGTTTCTTCTTCAAATTTCTGCATTTTGATTTTAAGTTCATCAATAATATTTTTTAGATTTTCATTTTCACATCTCAATCCGTTTAAGATAGTTTTATATTCTTCTGTTTCAGCAAGAGAATTTTTTAAATCAGTGTTTTCGATTTCTAGGCATGCAATCCTATCACTTGAGGTGGTGTCATTGACAAGGAAGTTTATCTTCTTTTTCAATTGTCTATTCTCCCTACGAATATCATCATATTTATCAAAAATTTTAGCATATGCTTCTTCCCAATCACTATAAATATAGTTCTCGAAAGGGGAAGTTACCTCATCATCTTCCTTTTCTTCTTCTTCTCTTCTGGCCATCAGGCATAGCATGTCCTCGTCCTCACTGTCAGATGAACTCCTCTGACTATCTTCTTCTTCATCACTCCAGGTGCTCACCATGGCCTTGCCCTTTTTGTTCTTCCACCTGGGTTGTTTCTCTTTCTGCAGTTCTGGACAGTCTACCTTAAAGTGCTCTAACTTCCTGCAATTGTAACATACAACACCATCAGTCATTTTTGCAGTATCAGATTTATATCTCAACTGTCTCTTCCCTGAGGAGTATTTTCGTCTGAAACTCTTACCTTCTTTCCTCAAAATTTTTTTAAACTTTCTAGTTAGCATAGCAAACTCACCTGAGTCTTCTTCGGAACTGGAAGAGCAATGCTGTAGCAACCCTAGTAAATTAAAGGACTAGAAAGTCTAAGTAAATTAAAATCTAGACCCAGACCCGGTACATAACCCCATGATCCCCTAATAGGTCTTACAAAAGGAACTCATGGGCCCTACCCTTAAATTTAGCATCATTTTAAGTAGCCATTTAAAGTCATACTATATTTTTATTTTGAATTAATAATAAATAAACCTTAAAGAAAATGTCAATTTATATTTTATTGATAATTTAGAAATTTTAATATTTCACATTTATTACAATATATTTTAATTAAAGGAATAAGGGAATATTGATGAGCTTTAATACATTAAAGATAAGTAAGAGATAATAGAATGAGTATATAAATAATATTGGTCTTTTGGGAGTATATTCGGCAAAAGGAAGAAGTGAATAGCGCCCAATGTCTAGGCGTGATATTCACATAAAAAGGCATGGTCAAGGTCGTTATTTCCAAAAAGGGTGAATAGTGTCACTTTTTAAATTAAAAGAATTTTAGAAAATTAATTATATGGAAAAATAGAGAAAAATAGAAAATCATACCCATAAAATTTCATGACAATACCCCATCAAATAAAAAAGATAAAAATCTCCAAAAATTTATAACTATTATAAATCAACGTGAAATCGTGAATAGCGCCTGAGTTGAGGGCGTTATTTCTTTAAAAATGACTTTTACATGGACGTTATTTAGTAAAAACGTGACTGATGCATGGACGTGTCTTTCTTGAACCCAAAATAAAAAAACACCTGGTGCAAACTAGGAAGTAACGATTGTTTGGGGAAGACATAATTTAGGGAAGGGATTAAATATGGAAAATCCTAATACTAATATGACTCTTACTGAGAGTTTTACTCCCACTCAAACTCTAACACTTCCAAATCCCAATCGAACTTCAACACAGTGGGTTCCCAAAACCCTATAAATACCAACCCCTCAAGCTCTTTCTCATCACCATCAACTACTACTGCCACAATGTTATTCTAATTGAAGGTTACAGTAGAAAGGTCAATTCTTTCTCTTGATCCTTCAATCGCACAGAACGTTGCTGTCTCTACCCGAAGAAGAAAGGCTTCCTCTCTTCTTCCCTACAAATCAAACGTGCCGAGTAAATCATCTGCATCTACCTCTCGGTTTCAGTTTTCTCTTCTCACAGAAAATTGAGTAAACAAGCTACATCGTCTCCTTCATTATCTCTGTTGCTGTTGAAGCTACAAATCAACTTCTTCATCTGATTACTGCGGTTATCCAAAAGAAGTTATACTGAAGTTGTTGCGGTTTCGATAATCTGATACCTTAACTAGCATCGCCTATTCTTTCTATTTGATCTATTAGCAACCAAAGGTAGGTGTTCTCGACATCAAGCTAAAGCAGTTAATATTAAACATTAATAAGATCTTTGCATATATATATATATATCTTGATCTTTTAATGCATCCGTAGGTGATCTCTCTCAAGTAAAAATAGTAACAATAAAATCTGGTATGATCATGTTTTACGTAGGTTTTCTCAAAGTTCTACGCCTAATCTAGTAAATACATAGATTCATGCATGCATCGTGATATACTTTTACGCTAGTTTAATGGCTTCTGTTTCAATTTTTGGATTCTTAGTAAAATAGCGACCCGATCTTGGGCGCTATTCCGAAGTAGCGACTGTGTAACAGTCGCTACTTTCTTGATTAATTATTAAACCAGCATGATTCAAAATTTAATAACTTGAAATATGAACATCTAAACATTGACATACGTGCATGGCTAGACTACTAGAATTTTTCTCTATCTATTCCTGTACTTGTCCTTTGAAAATTATTTGATTTGGAAAAAATGACACTATTCATGCATTTTATACTCTGGAATGAATAGAGACCCCTATCCTGTCGCTATATTGAAACCAGCGCCCAAGGTCTGGATGCTATTTCCTGAAACATGGCTGCGCCGTGGGCGCGAATTAAAACAGAACCAAAACGATGTGTTAAAAGGCTATAAAAAAATCTAGGATTTATTTACACTAAAATTGGAACCTGAATTTAAAAGTAACGGCTGGGTCACGGGTGCGATTCAATAAATAGTGGCTGAATCCCATGCGCTATTTAAGAAATAGTGACAATGATCCACGCGCCATTTTCTGTCATGTGAGTTTTCGTTGGTTTCATGTACACCCTTCCAATGGGTTACAGATATGGCACTATATTCCAAGCCGTGAGTATAGTCTCACGTTTCTCGGTGATTTATCGATTACCCTCTATTCTCTCGATGACATACGAGCCCTTCGTTGGACATTCCGTTCCTTCGGACTGGTGAGTTAGTCATAGAGACCTCCGCAAGTCTCCTCGTAGCCTTGGATTCCTTCAAGGTCGAATGAGCTAGTTGTACCACTAAAAACCCATGACACTTTTGATTGCCATGTCACTCTAAAGATACATGGTATACCGGTCCTCATGACATGCTATTTGGATGCCATGAGATTAAATCTTGAGTTAATGGAATGGAAACCATGCCATTAATATTCCTTAAGAATTATGTGCCCTACTCGTGGACACTAATTCTATCTACTTGTCTTGTACAAAGAACAAGCGACCACATGAAGCGTCGTTATTTCCTTACCCAGTTTATCTCAAATTATCTCGAGTTAGATATATCATGCATTTTTATGGTTAACTTCTCTATTATTCTATGACACTCTATACCCTTTGGGAATCTTCTTATCAATAACTCGAGAAAATAACCCTTTGACTCTGTATTGGCCATATCTGATTCTGAAACATTAAGGGTTGTGGGTCCGCGGCTATCAATGTCTGGTAGGACAGAAGTCCAGTTCTATAATCCATGGGAAAACTCTGGGTGTGGCATTGCACCAAAGTCTGTCATTCTATATTTCTGTTATTCTGTTATTCTGTTATTCTGATAATTTAAATATTCTGCTAGACTAGTTATTTCTGCTTATTATTATTGAAATTCTGATATTTTCTGGCCAATTCTCTAAAGTTATGTTCATCTATAACTTCAACCCTTGATTATTTCTGACAATGATCCTTGGCTCAGCATGGAAATTTATTTCCTTTCTCTTGAGCTTATATCTGCCTTTGACTTTCATATTCCTCATTTCTGTTAAAGTGATCATCATGATTTTTGAAGTTATATCGTTTCATACATTGCATCATCATGAACATGATAAATTGGTTAATCACTTATATTCTGCTTGACGAAAGATGTTATTCCTACTGAGCGTTTTGCTTACCAGCCTATTTTAACATTTTTCAGGTAATGACGTCGATGATAACCATTCAGATGGGGAAGGGCAAGAGTGATGAGCACAATGAAATCGAGTCTGTGTCTTTTATTTTTCATTGAGTCTTGTCCTATCATTAGAGTCTTTTCTTTTATTAAAGTGTAATAGTGAGTCCTTTCTTTACTTATGTAAGTTGGGTCAAGTTATGTAAATCAAATATTTGAGTATCAATAAAGATTATGTTTGTCCATATTGTTTGGCCTTGGAATTTTATGTCTTATGTTTGCTCTGATTATTCACGACTGTATTACTGCCGCGTTCCGAACTACACGTTCCGCTTCTATCGGTTCGGGGCGTGACAGTTTGTGGTATCAGAGCCTAGGTTTATTAAACCTTAGGTCTTGACTATAGGTTACCATAAGTTCTAAGTTTAACCCCATTATTACCCGATGAGATTGGGTACAACCTTGGGCTAAGAGCTAAAGAAAAAAAAGAAATTAAAATACTAATAAGATTAGCTTATGAAGATAGCATAACTTTCACGGGAATTACTTGATAATCTTACATGGGACTGTTTATGTCTTGTAGAACTAGATAGATAACAATGGCCGCCGAGCGTGCCCAATGGCGTGAGATGCAAAGTACGGTTCAAGGATTGACTCAGGCTCTTCAACGGGTAGTCGAGGGTGGAGCCAATCGTGGAGCTGGAGAGTTACATTGTGAGTTTCGGACCCTCGATCCCCCAAGATTTAGTGGAACTCCTGATCCTGATGTGGCGGAAGATTGGACTAAGGAGATGGAGAGAATTTTTCGAGTAATGCAATGTTCGGACCAAGATAAGATCCTTTTGGCAACTTTCCAATTGGAAAAGCATGCGAGGGCTTGGTGGGAGTCCGTAGAAGCCACCTTGCCAAATGACCAGTAAGCATGGGTAGAATTCTTAGAGCACTTTAATGAGAAGTATTTCTTGGAGAGAGTCCGGGAAAGAAAGGCAGGAGAATTTGCTTCTCTCAAACAAAGGAGTATCACCGTGGCAGAATATGAGGCATAGTTCTCAAGGCTATCTCAATATGCGCCTCATTTAATAATGACGGAGAAGATGAAGGCTAAGAGGTTCTTGAATGGTCTAAGACTACAATACATACCCCAATTAGCACCGATGGATATCCAATCATATTTCGAGATGGTAAAGAGAGCTCAATTATTGGAGGATGCTATGGAGTTATCTAACAAGGTTAAAGCGAGAATGGAAAAGAAGAAAGTAGGTAACGGCAATAAGAGGCCTAACGAGGGAAACGACATTCCAAACAGGAAGAAGCCTAAAGAAGAGAAGTGCAAGCATTATGGTAATGAAGGTCATCAATCCGAGAAGTGTCGCTGGAAAAACAGAGCTTGTTTCCGCTGTGGAAGCCAAGAACATAAGGTATCCGAGTGTCCCCTCCCGAAAGATAAACCTCAACAGGCAAAGGATCGTAATAAGGAATGACGTCCAGGACGAATGCAAGCAATAAGACGAATCGAGCATGTTGACCATGAAGTAGATAGAGGTACCCCTTAACCTAAGCCTAACTACCTTAGTTTAATTTTGCTAGCATGACTAGATGATCTTGTTTTGCGACTGAGGAATAGAAAACTAGATGCCCCACTGATGTATACATATTGGTGTTAGGGTGCTAGGCCCAGATACAGAGGGGGGTGAATGTATCCTTCTATGAATAAAGGCCAATTAAAAACTCAGATGCTAGACGCAATCACAGAATGAAACGAATTCAATTAAACTTATGAGCAAACACATAGAGCACGCCTATCCAAGCATCTAGCGGAAGCAAGCACACAAAGCAAACCATTGCTCAATAGACTTTTTAGGTGGTTCGGTCCTCCAGACCTACATCCACCCCTCACTCCCAACCGGAGTGAGGCTTCACTAGCCAATGCTAGATAAGCAGACTCAGTCTACAAACAGTTGCTGCCACACAGCTTGACCAGGGGAACAGCCTCCCCTCTTCCTCCCAATCGGAGGGACCCCTGGACATGCAACCTGCAAGCCCAGAACCGGAGACAAGTCTCCCTTCCTCTGACCAGAGGGAACCCACAAGTAGCTCCCAGCTACTTGCAACCGGAGATCAGATCTCCCTTCTCCTGATCCACAGGAGGAACCCGACCTCACTACTGAGAATCGAAAGAACAAGGAAAACCAAATAAGAAGGGGAAAAACAGAAACACGAAATGAAAATAACTTCAGCAAACAGAACGCTAAAAAATGAAATGCATAATGTGGCTCTCAACGGAGCTGACTGGCCTGGATCTGATCCACGGTCCAGTAGACAGATCTTCAGGTAAGCTTCTCTTCCTCTTCTCTTCTCTCTCACTTTCTTTTTCTCTTAACCCTCACGAGCTCTCTAACTCTCTCTTTCTCTTCTTTTCCTTCTGCTCTTCTTCTCTTTCTTTTCTTCTGGATCGAACTCTCTGCACTTCTCCTTTTTTGCTTTTTCCTATCGATCAACCTTCATCTGTGGACGAAGGCTTCAATATATAGCAGCAGCAGCAGGTGGATGAGGTGCAGAATGCGTGTGCCTCCCACACTTCATCTAGAACCTTCTTGCCACGTGCCTTTATAGCATTGGTTCCTTTAGCATTGGATCACGTGCACCCTAGACATCGGTGAATGTTCTTCCTTGGACCTGCAAGGAGATGAAAACCATTAACACTGAGGGCCACAAGGACTAAAACTGCATGAGGTATGTGATAGCAATACGAGATGCACTTTACTGAGAATGACACGAGATACACAAGATTATTACAGTACGAGACAAGGAGAGAATGGCACGAGGTCAGATGAAAACAGCATGAGGTAAAAAGAGAACACGACACGAGATACATACTAATAAGGCTAACACTACAAAGAGAACGACACGAAGTATCACTGTAACAAAACAAACACTACGAAGAGAACGACACGAGATACACAATAATAAAGCTTAACACTACAAAGAAAACGACACGGAGTCAGAAGAGAACAGCACGAGGTGAGAAGGAAGTCTCACGGAGTGAAAGGTAGACAAACATGCGATCAGAAGGAACCTGGACGAAGATAGAAAGAAACAACACGAGGACATAAACACAAGAATCACACGAAGACACGAATACAAAAGCAACACGAAGACATGAATACAAAAACAACACGACATAACACACAGCAAAGAGAACGGCACGAGGTGAAACGACACTTCCCTAAAAAAACTTGAATACACATGAAAACAACTTGGACTGAAACCAACTCGAAGACGAAAACGACACGAAAACAACATGGACTGAAACAAGGTATAGACTTGCCAAAGAACTGGACGATGTATAGACTTGGACAAGGTAAAGTCTGTACAGACTTGAGGTTTCACAACGTATATACTTTGGCAAGACAATGGTTATACATACTTGAAGTGAAGACCAATGTATAGACTTCAAAGTTCAGCTGCCAATGAATAGACTTGGAAAGCTTGAAGGCCAATGTACAGACTTGGAAGCTTAAACCAATGTATGGACTTAGCTTCGAACATGCTACAGTGCATTGTATGGACTTTGAAGACTGATGCATGACGCTAAGCCAATGTGTAGACTTTGGCTTGAAACGAAGGTAGAGATGAGGCTGTATAGACTTGGCCAGAACAAGAGACTCGAAGACAAAGGGGTGACACAGATGGAACGACACGAAGTGGCACAGAAAGCTGCACGAGGTACTGCAGTGTACATCACGCGCTGGAACAAAACACGACACGAAGACAACCAACAAACATAGTTGGAATAGCACGATGTTGAAAAAGATAACACGAAGTGAAGTGAACACAACCAACACGAAGTATGAAAGGAACAGTACGGACATGCAGGGTATTAACTCATAGCAGTTTTTCTTGTTAATCATGGAAAGTTCGAATGCATAACATTACTCATGATATCTGATTAAAAATAACAATATTTAATATAGTGATGCTCATCATCAAAACACTAGGGAAGTCACAAAAGTCCAACAATCTCCCCCTTTTTGATGATGGCAACACTATATTAAATAACAGAGATAAAGTGCATGAAGATAAGTTGTGAAAATAAGCAATGCAGACACACAACACACTCACCTCCTCTGACGACTCCCAAGAGCTCCCCCTGAACACAACATCCACTTACCTCTGAGTAGATAACTCAGGACACTTATCTTTCGCTCCCCCTCAGCAACGCACAAAAGAGTACAAGCAAGACACTCTCCCCCTTTGACATCATCAAAAACTAGGGGCAGGTCTGAAGATATCACGAAAAGACAATTGCTGACAGTGGAGAGAAAACAATAGAGAGTATGGCTGATAAAGGAGAGTTATTGAGATGTTTAAGCAATTAAGAAAGCCATTAATTTCATGTGAGGATTTTGAGGATCAGTTAGTCAGACTGCGTGCAAAGTGGTGAATGAAGATTTGCTCCATACACAGATCCAGATTCTAAGCAAGTAAGGTACAAGATACCAGTATGGTCAGAGTAAGTCTTTACTCAGAGAGTATAAAGCAAGGAAGTCAGGAAAAACAAAGACCTGTGGTATTGAAAACAAACAAACCAAGACCTAAATGCCAAGTGAACAGAATCTGGATACCAAGAGGAAGAAAATTTTTCAAAGATGGTCAAGATCAAAGATAAATCTGTCAAGTACACCTTTGACATTAGGGAGACACCTTGTTTAGAGGCAGGAATCCCCAGTTACTTGGTGCAAGACCACATTACCCCTTCTGACAAGAGGACAGAGATAGTATTCTAACTGGTGTTGACATTAAGGTGACACCTTTACCAGAGGCCAGACACCCCAGTTACTAACTAGATATGTACCATTGCTCTGTATGATCAAGACAGCTAATTAAGCTTGATTTATACTGCCATCTCATGACATGGGATACTTTCACTTCATTGATGAAAGTCCCAGTTTCTCAATGAACAGTTAACAAGGTTGTTAAAACTTCTTTGTTGAATTTTTCAGTAAACTGCACTTGAAACCTTGTAAATTAGTCTAGATTCAGTTTGAGAACAATACACCAGCTCCAAAGTTCTTCAGACAAAAGCACTATATACCTCATTTTGGACTTAACTAGACTAAGAGGTATGCTGTACTGGCTAGATCAGAAGTCAGTTACAGTGTAGGAAGATAGTCTTGAATTCAGATTTTGATCTCAGTGGGACTAATAGCTGAAATTCCAACAAGAAATTAGATGAACAGTCTTAACGGATAAAACATTCAAAAATTTCTTTTATCCACCTACTCAAACTGATTCTCTTGTAAGGTCAGCAAGAGTCCGTTCAAAGTATGTTCAGATTTGGCCAAAAGAGCATGACACCAATTATTAATCTAGCTCCCCCTGAGACCTTGACACCAACTCAGACTTAACCAAGACAACCCTCAAAACACCTCAAAGAAAACAAAGTGGTATCAATCAGTACGAGTGAATCAGCAAACACCCATAATGAGGTTATTTTCAGTAACAGATAATGAGCAAAGATAAGCATAAGAGCACATGACAGATTATTTAGAAATCAATTATTCAATCATGAAATTCTGTAATTACCTAATTCTCTGCGTAATGTGCTAAATTTTTCAGTATCCAGTGGCTTAGTGAAAATATCTGCAATTTGTGAGTTAGTGCCAACATGGATCAATTCAAAGGTCTTCCTAGCTACTTCATCACGAATAAAATGATGCCTGATTTCAATGTGTTTAGTTCGAGAATGAAGTACATGATTTTTTGCAATGTTTATTGCACTAGTATTGTCACAAAAGATGGAAGTGCAACCTAGCTCAACTGAGTAATCCAGAAGCTGGTGTTTTATCCGTATAACCTGTGTGCCACAGCTCCCTGCTGCCACATACTCAGCTTCAGCAGTAGAAAGAGCCACAGAGTGTTGCTTCTTGGATCCCCAAGAGACTAGGCATCCTCCTAAAAATTTGCAGTGACCACTAGTACTTTTCCTGTCTAAATTACATCCTGCATAATCTGCATCTGTATATGCAATGAGATCTAAACTACATGATGCAGGATACCAAAGACCTAGATCATGGGTAGCAGATAAGTATCTAAAGATTTTTTTTACAGCTGCCAAATGCAATTCAGTAGGCCTAGACTGGTATCTGGCACACATCCCTACACTAAATTGAATGTCAGGCCTGGATGTTGTTAAGTAGAGGAGTGAACCGATCATACCTCTATATAATTTAGCATCCACTTCTTTACCTTTTTCGTCTGAATCCAGTGAGGAGTTGGTGCCCATGGGTGTTGAGATAGTCTTGAGGTTGGTCATTCCAAACCTTTTCAGCATCTCCAGAGTATACTTGGTTTGATTTATGAAACAACCATCCTCCATCTGTTTGACCTGCAGCCCAAGAAAATACTTTAGTTCGCCAACTAAACTCATTTTAAATTCATGAGA
This sequence comes from Amorphophallus konjac, assembly GCA_022559845.1. Lineage (NCBI taxonomy): Eukaryota > Viridiplantae > Streptophyta > Magnoliopsida > Alismatales > Araceae > Amorphophallus > Amorphophallus konjac. The sequence continues at coordinate 140,989,415 of CM040125.1, read as the reverse complement.
CATAGATTCAGAAAATTCTTTACACAATGTTGAATTGTTAGATCCGAAGATGATATCATCAACATATAACTGGACCACTATTAAATCATTTTCGAGATTTTTGGTGAAGAGGGTTTGGTCAACCTTACCTCGAGTGTAGCCCTTGCTCAAGAGGAATTCAGAAAGTCTCTCATACCAGGCTCGGGGAGCCTGCTTCAATCCATAGAGGGCTTTATTCCACCTAAAAACCATGTTAGGCTGAACAGAGAAATTAAAACCTGGAGGTTGTTCAACATATACCTCTTCCTTCAATATCCCATTTAAGAATGCGCTTTTGACATCCATCTACTGCAGCCGAATGTTCCTAGAGCATGCAAATGCAAGCAGAATTCGTATAGCTTCCATCCTAGCCACTGGGGCATAGGATTCATCAAAATCCACACCAAATTCCTGACTGTAGCCTTGAGCTACAAGTCTTGCTTTGTTTCTACAGATAGCTCCGTTCTCATCAACTTTATTCTTGAAAATCCATTTAGTGCCAATGACATGAGTGTTATCAGGTCTGGGAACTAGTTCCCATACAATATTTTTCTCAAATTGATTTAATTCCTCACACATGGCGGATACCCAAGAATCATGTTTTAAGGCTTCTTCCACAGATTTGGGTTCCACCTGAGATACCAATGCAGCTAAGTCCTGTTCTTGGACAATTCTAAAATGAGACCTAGTCCTAGGAGGATCATGCAAATTTCCTATGACATTTTCACTAGGGTGGTCTTTGTGAAATATTGTCTCACCTGAGGGTTCACCTACCTCAGCTGCTCCTTCTTGCTGTGAGTTTTCTGGTTGAGCAGCTGGCTGCATTTCTTCTTCTTCAATTCTCTCCAAGAAATCTCCCTCATTAGATGGCTCCCTGTCATCATCCATCACTTTGTTAGATAAATCATTTTCATCAAACACTACATGCGGTGTTTCTTCAACAGTTTGGTCAGCTTTATTGAAAACTCTGTAAGCCCTTGAAGTATCTGAATATCCGAGAAAAATTCCAGGAGAGCTCCTAGCTTCAAATTTGTCCAAACCATTCTTATCATTATTGTGGATAAAATATTTGGAACCAAAAACCTTAAAGTAAGAAATGTTTGGCTGCTTACCCTTGAGAAGTTCATACGGAGTTTTCCTATGAGTAGGTCTTACCAAGGCTCGGTTTAGAATGTAGCATGCAGTATTCGCAGCTTCAGCCCAAAATCTCCTTGGAAGTCCACTCTCAATCAGCATAGTCCTGGCCATTTCAATTATTGACATGTTTCTTCTCTCAACAATTCCGTTCTGCTCCGGTGTCCTGGGAGAAGAGAATATGTGAGTCACTCCCTCTTTTGAGCAAAATTTAGAAAATGAAGAGTTCTCAAACTCTCCTCCGTGGTCAGACTGAATAGTAATGATATTATGTTCACCTTGCAGTTTGATTTTATTGAAAAGTTCTTCAAAGTGAACAAAAGCATCGTTTTTATTTGCTAAACAAAACAACCAAGAAAATCTAGTGTAGTCATCCACTATGACTAATCTATATCTCTTACCTGACAAACTTTGTATGCGAGTAGGACCAAAGAGATCCATGTGCAAGTGCTGCAGCGGTTTAGATGAAAGATTCTCAGTTCTCAACTTAAAAACTGCACGAGTCTGTTTACCTAGTGCACAAGCATCACATAGCTTGGACCCTAACTGAAATCTTATTCGGGGCAAACCTCTAACTAGGTTATGCTTAGACAGTTTATTCATTGTAGACAAACTAGCATGGCCTAGACGCCTATGCCAGTCAAACGCAACCTGTTCAGAATTAGCAGACATACACAAGTGAGTTTCAGGATTATCATCCAGGTCTACGATGTATACATTGTTTACTCTATGACCTTTGAACATGACGTTATCAGAATTCAGCTTAAAAACAGTACAGGAATTGTGGTCAAAGAGTACCTTGTGTCCTTTGTCGCAGAGTTGACTAATACTTATCAAGTTGTGCTGAAGTCCTTCTACAAGATACATATCTTCAATGGAGTTAGTAGAGGACTTACCAATTGTACCAATTCCAATTATTCTTCCTCTGTTATTTCCACCGAATTTGACCAGGCCCCCAAACTTCATTTTCAGTTTGCTAAATTTGGACCGGTCTCCTGTCATGTGCCTGCTACAGCCGCTGTCAAGATACCACTTGTTATGCTCGGCTGCCAGGCTAACCTGCGAAAGTTTAGACAAAGTAATGTGGGACCCAATTCAAATTGGGTCCAAAGACAGTTTTCAATTTATCCAAATCACACTTAGGAACCCACATTTGTTTCACTGTTCTTTTCAGAGGTTTCATGTAAATTGATTCTTCCTTCTTGGCATTTCTCAGTGGGTGTTGAATGAGCCTATTCATATTAAAATTATGCTGTTTCTGAGCAGAGAAATTGTTGTTTGGCCTCTTAGAGGAATCACGTGTGTGCTGAGCATAATTCATGTAGCCATTTTTATTCAAATGAAAATTGTGCTGAAGGTGATGCATGTTCGCATGCTTTCCTTGATAACTATCATGCTGAATTTTCTTAGCGAAACTGTTCACCTTTCTAGTGACATCAATAGGAATGGTCGTGTGAAAACCCTTGTTCCACATCTGTTGCACAGGAACAGTTCTAGTCTCAGGATTTCCTGACTTAGTCTGCTGACCAGTGGATTGAGTAGATTTGCTGGTCGAAACGTTCAATGTAGAGACAGATTTGGAACTGGATGGGGTTTCTAGTGTTTCTTTGCCCTTGGCGGGGTAGAACGTGACAGTTTTGAATTCAAAGGGTTTTTTACTTGTGGGATTATATCCTAATCCCTCCCTGTTGAAGTTTACCCTCGACCCCAGAAGGACATCCAGATTGTTTCTCCCCTCTGTAAATTTTTCTAGTATTTTTCCTTTGTCCTCAATCTCCTTCTGAAGTTCATTACATTGGTCCAGGAGTTCCTGATTGACTTTTCTAACCGCCTCATATTTTTTTGCAATCAGTCTAAACTCCTTTTTACTCTCTTCAGTTTTACTCTTCAGCTCATTCATCCTAGCTAGATTTTCCTCTCTTTCCATTCTAAACTTCTCGATCTCACTTCTAGCCTGATCTAGCTCAATGGCCATCTCCTTGGTTTTCATGTTGTCCGTAACAGCAATAGAGTGTTCCTCAGAAACAGAGTGAAACTTTCGTTTAAGCATTCTGTGCTCCTTGGTTAGAAAATTATATTTAGCTAACAGGTCGCCATAAGCGTCCTCCCAATCATCCAAAGTAAAATTCTCAAATAAGTTCGTTACCTCTTCCTCATGGTTGGCCATGAGGCAAGTCTTCTCTTCATCTTCACTGGACGAGGTGGCTTCTGGATCCTGCTCCTCGTCACTCCATGTGCACAGCATGACTTTCTTCTTCTTGTGCACCATCTTCTTCTGGTATCCGGGAGCCTTAGCTAGCAGCTCTGGACATTCACTTTTCATGTGACCAGGTTTCTGACAATGGTAGCATGTAACCTTCTTAACAAACCGGTTCTTCTCAAGTTCTCGTTCAGGAGACTTCCTTGCAGCATTGAATCTCTTTCTCCTGTAGAATTTCCCTTTAGTCCTCAGGAACTTTCTGAATTGCTTGGTGAGCATGGCCTGCTCGCTCTTGTCCAGGTCTGAGAATCCGTCAGAGTCTTCGCTGCTACCACCACTGTTGCTGCTGCTGCTGCTCTTCTTAGTATGTCGTGAGACTTTCAGAGCAACATTCTTTCCCTTTCTGTCATGTCCATCATTCCCTTGTCTGAAGTTCATTTCGTGGGTCATGAGAGACCCAATCAGCTGGGTTACTGACATGGTGGATAAATCTCTTGATTCCTCTATGACGGTCACCTTAGTATCCCAGATGAGAGTTAGGGACCTAAGGATCTTCCTGAAAATGTCTTCTTGCTGAATCTCCTTTCCAAATCCTCTCAGACTATTGATGATCACAGACAATCTAGCATACATTTCTATGATCGACTCCTCTGGCTTCATCTTAAACAACTCATACTGAGTTGTAAGCATATTGATTTTGGTAGCTTTCACTTGAGATGTGCCCTCATAAATTAACTGCAATTCATCCCACATTTTCTTTGCAGTCTTGCACGCTGAAATCCTCAAGTACTCTTCAGGGTGGACGGCGCACTGTATGATGCTAAGAGCTGTCCAATTTAGTGCAGAGAGTTTTACATGTTCCTCTGTCCATATGTCTTCGTTCGGTGGAAGTTGGTACAGACCATCTGTAATTACTCTCCAGAGCTTGTGGCTTTGGGCCCTGATAAAGACTTCCATCCTGTTCTTCCAAAAAAAATAGTTATTACCATCGAAGAAAGGGGGACGGGTGATTGACTGCCCTTCAGCAATGTAGCTGTGAGGACCAGCGGATCCGTTTCCCTGGCCGTTGGACCACATATTGAGAAATACCCTCTCTGATACCAAGTGTTAGGGTGCTAGGCCCGGATACAGAGGGGGGTGAATGTATCCTTCTATGAATAAAGGCCAATTAAAAACTTAGATGCTAGACGCAATCACAGAATGAAACGAATTCAATTAAACTTATGAGAAAACACATAGAGCACGCCTATCCAAGCATCTAGCGGAAGCAAGCATACAAAGCAAACCATTGCTCAATAGACTTTTTAGGTGGTTTGGTCCTCCAGACCTACATCCACCCCTCACTCCCAACCGGAGTGAGGCTTCACTAGCCAATGCTAGACAAGCAGACTCAGTCTGCAAACAGTTGCTGCCACATAGCTTGACCAGGAGAACAACCTCCCCTCTTCCTCCCAACCGGAGGGACCCCTGGACTTGCAACCTTCAAGCCCAGAACCGGAGACAAGTCTCCCTTCCTCTGACCAGAGGGAACCCACAAGTAGCTCCCAGCTACTTGCAACCGGAGATCAGATCTCCCTTCTCCTGATCCACAGGAGGAACCCGACCTCACTACTGAGAATCGAAAGAACAAGGAAAACCAAATAAGAAGGGGAAAAATAGAAACACGAAATGAAAATAACTTCAGCAAACAGAACGCTGAAAAATGAAATGCACAATGTGGCTCTCAACGGAGCTGACTGGCCTGGATCTGATCCACGGTCCAGTAGACAGATCTTCAGGTAAGCTTCTCTTCCTCTTCTCTTCTCTCTCACTTTTTTTTTCTCTTAACCCTCACGAGCTCTTTAACTCTCTCTTTCTCTTCTTTTCCTTCTGCTCTTCTTCTCTTTCTTTTCTTCTGGATCGAACTCTCTGCACTTCTCCTTTTTTGCTTTTTCCTATCGATCAACCTTCATCTGTGGACGAAGGCTTCAATATATAGCAGCAGCAGTAGGTGGATGAGGTGCAGAATGCGTGTGCCTCCCACACTTCATCCAGAACCTTCTTGCCACGTGCCTTTATAGCATTGGTTCCTTTAGCATTGGATCACGTGCACCCCAGACACCGGTGAATGTTCTTCCTCAGACCTGCAAGGAGATAAAAACCATTAACACTAAGGGCCACAAGGACTAAAACTGCATGAGGTGTGTGATAGCAATACGAGATGCACTTTACTGAGAACGACACGAGATACACAAGATTATTACAGTACGAGACAAGGAGAGAATGACACGAGGTCAGATGAAAATAGCACGAGGTAAAAAGAGAACGACATGAGATACATACTAATAAGGCTAACACTACAAAGAGAACGACACGAAGTATCACTGTAACAAAACAAACACTACGAAGAGAATGACACGAGATACACAATAATAAAGCTTAACACTACAAAGAAAACGACACGGAGTCAGAAGAGAACAGCACGAGGTGAGAAGGAAGTCTCACGGAGTGAAAAGGTGGACAAACACGCGATCAGAAGGAACCTGGACGAAGATAGAAAGAAACAACACGAGGACATAAACACAAGAATCACACGAAGACACGAATACAAAAGCAACACGAAGACATGAATACAAAAACAACACGACATAACACACAGCAAAGAGAACGGCACGAGGTGAAACGACACTTCCCTAAAAAGACTTGAATACACATGAAAACAACTTGGAATGAAACCAACTCGAAGACGAAAATGACACGAAAACAACATGGACTGAAACAAGGTATAGACTTGCCAAAGAACTGGACGATGTATAGACTTGGACAAGGTAAAGTCTGTACAGACTTGAGGGTTCACAACGTATATACTTTGGTAAGACAATGGCTGTACATACTTGAAGTGAAGACCAATGTATAGACTTCAAAGTTCAGCTGCCAATGAATAGACTTGGAAAGCTTGAAGGCCAATGTACAGACTTGGAAGCTTAAACCAATGTATGGACTTAGCTTCGAACATGCTACAGTGCATTGTATGGACTTTGAAGACTGATGCATGACGCTAAGCCAATGTGTAGACTTTGGCTTGAAACGAAGGTAGAGATGAGGCTGTATAGACTTGGCCAGAACAAGAGACTCGAAGACAAAGGGGTGACACAGATGGAACGACACGAAGTGGCACAGAAAGCAGCACGAGGTACTGCAGTGTACAACACGCGCTGGAACAAAACACGACACGAAGACAACCAACAAACATAGTTGGAACAACACGATGTTGAAAAAGATAACACGAAGTGAAGTGAACACAACCAACACGAAGTATGAAAGGAACAGTACGGACACGCAGGGTATTAACTCATAGTAGTTTTTCTTGTTAATCATGGAAAGTTCGAATGCATAACATTACTCATGATATCTGATTAAAAATAACAATATTTAACATAGTGATGCTCATCATCAAAACACTAGGGAAGTCACAAAAGTCCAACAATTGGGAATGAATATACGATTGAATTTGGGGACCAAATTCTTTAGAGTGGGGGAGGGTGTAGCAACCCTGGTAAATTAAAGGACTAGAAAGTCTAAGTAAATTAAAATCTAGACCCAGACCCGGTACATAACCCCATGATCCCCTAATAGGTCTTACAAAAGGAACTCATGGGCCCTACCCTTAAATTTAGCATCATTTTAAGTAGCCATTTAAAGTCATACTATATTTTTATTTTTAATTAATAATAAATAAACCTTAAAGAAAATGTCAATTTATATTTTATTGATAATTTAGAAATTTTAATATTTCACATTTATTACAATATATTTTAATTAAAGGAATAAGGGAATATTGATGAGCTTTAATACATTAAAGATAAGTAAGAGATAATAGAATGAGTATATAAATAATATTGGTCTTTTGGGAGTATATTCGGCAAAAGGAAAAAGTGAATAGTGCCCAATGTCTAGGCGTGCTATTCACATAAAAAGGCATGGTCAAAGTTTTTATTTCCAAAAAGGGTAAATAGTGCCACTTTTTAAATTAAAAGAATTTTGGAAAACTAATTACATGAAAAAATAGAGAAAAATGAAAAAATCATACCCATAAAATTTCATGACAATACCCCATCAAATAAAAAAGATAAAAATCCCCAAAAAATTACAACTATTACAAATCAAAATGAAATTGTGAATAGCACCCGAGTGGAGGGCGTTATTTCTTTAAAAATGACTTTTACATGGACGTTATTTAGTAAAAATGTGACTGATGCCTGGACGTGTCTTTCTTGAACCCAAAATAAAAAAACACCTGGTGTGAACTAGGAAGTAACGATTGTTTGGGGAAGACATAATTTAGGGAAGGGATTCAATATGGGAAATCCTAATACTAATATGACTCTTACTGAGAGTTTTACTCCCACTTAAACTCTAACACTTCCAAATCCCAATCGAACTTCAACACAGTGGGTTCCCAAAACCCTATAAATACCAACCCCTCAAGCTCTTTCTCATCACCATCAACTACTGCTGCCACAATGTTATTCTAATTGAAGGTTGCAGTAGAAAGGCCAATTCTTTCTCTTGATCCTTCAATCGCACAGAACGTTGTGATAGGTTCGGTGCAAGTATTCAGAGGGGGGGGTGAATGAATATAGCCTATAAAAATTTCGCCCAGTTAAAATCTAAAGCAATCAGAGATGCGGAATTAAAATCTATTGCAGATATATAGAGCGAACCTAAGCAACTCTAAACATTAGACTGAATCAAATCAAAAGGAGCTTGTGCCTTAAAGCATTCAGACAGAAAACCCAATTGAGGTGCTCCTAACATTCATCTAGCGAAATCAGATAAAAAAGATCAAACCACACTCAAACATATAGCGTGTGCAGCAAATAGATGAACACTTATAGAACATCAAACCAAAACGCCCCTAAGCATTCATCTAGTGCCAATCACACAAGAATTCAAACCACTACACAATGGGTTTTTAGGTGGTTCGGTCACCAAGACCTACATCCACCCCTCACTCCCAACAGGAGTGAGGCTTCCACTAGCACAAGCTAGTAACCTGCAGACTCAGTCTGCCAACACACGCTGCCAAACAGCTTGACCAGGGGAACATCCTCCCCTCTTCTTCCCAACCGGAGGGAACACCAGTGACACCCAGTCACCAGCAACCAGAGACCCAAGTTTCTCTTCCTCCAACCCGGAGGGTACACCTGGACCTGCTACCAGCAAGACCAGAATCGGAGGGCTAGCCTCCCTTCTCCTGACCCACCAGGAGGAACCCGACCTCAGTCCAGAGGATCGGAAGAACAAGGATAACCAAATGAAAAAGGAAAAACAAAAACACAAAATGAAAATAACTTCAGCAAACAGAAGGCTGAAAAATGAGATGCACAATGTGGCTCTCAACGGAGCTGATTGGCCTGGATCTGATCCACGGTCCAGTAGGAACAGATCTCCCTCGATCTCACTCGCTTTCTTCGCTCTGCCTTTTTCTTTCTTCTCTCTCTCTTCTCACTTCTCACGAGCACTCTCTCTCTTTTCCTTCTTCTGCTCTCACTCTCAATTTCTTCTCTGCTCTCCTTTTCTCTCTTTCTCTTTTTCTTTTCTTCTCCTGGATCGTGGAAGCTCTCTCTTCTTTTCTTTTTCATTTTCTTCTCTCAGCTTCTGCTCCCTGGCTTCGATCACGATCAGCCTCCATCTGAAGATGAAAGCTCCATTATATACCAGCAGCAGCAGAAGCAACCAGGGCGCGTGTGTCTTCCACAGTTCCCGCCCTAAGAATTCGGACCACGTGGCAGCATCCAGCAGGCTGTCAGTACACGTGTCCTCATCTGGACACTGTTCTTATCCTCGGATCACGTGCCCTACACCAGTATGCTTAGCAACTGGAGTTAGACGGCGTCAACCCACTTGCTCCAAGGAGTTGACGCAGCCTTCAGAGATCTTCAACCTATGAACCTCAAGTCTGATGCGTTGACTCCATCAGCTTGCTGCGTTGACGCATCGACATCGGCAGTCCAGTGATCAATGTATTTGGTGGCGGATAGACATGCTACGTTGACGCTGCTAAGCTAAAGCGTTGACGCAGTGGTGTGTTTCTGCAACTAATAGTTCGGCTTGTTTGCATGCTGTGTGGACGCTAAGAACTCAAGCGTTAACCTTCTAAACTGTCTCCGAACTAGATGCCTATCAGGCTCAATGGCTGCGTCGACACTGTCTAGCAATGGCGTTGACGCATGGATACGTTCCAGTGAACAAACAGCCTAGCGTCGACGCTTCCAACCCGTGGTGTTGACGCATTGATGCGTGCCAGTGAGCAGGTCTTCAGCAGATAGACGTGCTACGTCGACGCTATCAGCATGTTGCGTTGACGCTTGGAGCTACAGCATCTGAACTTAGATGGCTTCAGCCCTCTCACGTTTCGTGTGGAGTGCGTTGTCGCATTGTGCAACTGCGTCCACTCTTTGGTCACCTTGTCGATCCATCAACCTGCTACGTCGATGCCACTTGATGAATGTGTTGACGCACCAGAGTAGTCCAGTAAGCTTCTTTCTTGATTGTTTGAACTACTGCGTCCACGCCACTTGATCAAGGCGTTGACGCATTGGTGTGTTCCAGCAGCTGAAATTAGATGTCTACAGCCCTCTTGCGTTAAGGGGTTCATTAGCCTCTTCTGTCCAGACTTGCCCAATGTGTTGACTTCAACAAAGGAGGCAACGGCTGTATAGACTTGTGAATCCTAAAGGCAGTGTATAGACATTGAAGAACAACAACATGAACATATCAGCAGAGAAGCAATGCACAGAACAGAAATCAAGCACATACCAATTTATCACAGCAAACCAATTTATCACAGCAAAACAATTTATCACAGCATGACTCAAGCATACACATACATTCTTCACAATTCAGACATGGCACACTCATGCTATCTCCCACAGAATAGATCAGACATATTCAAGACAAAGTGGTGACTCATTCATGTTGCTATCACAATTTATCATAGCAAAACAATTTATCACAGCATGACTCAAGCATACACATGCATTCTTCACAATTCAGACATGGCACACTCATGCAATCTCCCACAGAATAGATCAGACATATTCAAGACAAAGTGGTGACTCATTCATGTTGCTATCATTAAAACACCACATCATCAACAAAGCACAAGGGGCATAACAATCTCCCCCTTTTTGATGATGGCAACATAATGAGTCACACTGACTCATCAAACTATTCTCCCCCTTTGACATAATTAAAAAGAAGGGAAATGGTTTGATAGTCAAATGCATCACACAAAGACAGCACATAAATGCAGAGAATGAGTCATGGTTCTTTAAAATGAAGATCTCCCTTATGACAATGAAACAGCTCTCCCCCTATCAATAAGCATGATTGACTACTCTCCCTTTAGATGTAAATAAACCATAACTCCCCCTGAAGCACAGGAATGGACTCTGGTTATCTAATAAATCAATCTGAAATCAGCCATTACAAAGAATCTGAATTCTGGTGAAAATACCACAGAATCAGAACTTATTGCAGAACAAGATGGAAGATTCCAACAGTGTGTAGAGAAATACATCTCAGGAATCAATCTGAAATCCACCACCATAAGGATTCTGAAGTTCAGAAGGCTACAAGTGAACAAGGTAATAATGGGAGTGGCACCTCACATTTGTATGGTCAGAAAAATGCAGATGGAATCAGTCAACTGATAAGAGAGGAGTTGACTATACAGTTTTTGTTGATCATGCATGAATCTGATCATGAGGGATTTGAATGCATACATCACTTCAATAAGTCTTAAAAGATGTAGACTCTTCTATCATAAAGAGTTATGAAGTGGCAACTTAACCAATCTGATTTAATTTTGATGTATACCAAATTTGTCAAATTAAACTCAATACTCATATCTGAATCCAAGTTCTAATAAAGGTGAACCAATTATTCAGATAACACTAAAAAACCAATCATCTTTTATCTTACACACATGATCTCAATGACTCTTTCAAGAGTTACACAGATTAGTATTGATGTTAAGCACTTTTTCAAGAACATGAGTTGACAAATTTTTTAAGATAATTTTATTTGAAGCACATTATATTTTCCCTGAGCAATTTAAGTTGATCAACACCTTTTTACATGAGGCACAACAAGTCTTAGTTGAAGTGACCCAGTTACTCAGTGTGATAACTGTTATTGCCTCTCACTTTGAGAGCAGAGTTAGCAATATAAGTGTCTTTTTACATGAGAAGACACCTTTATCAGAGGCAAGACTTCCCAGCTACTCAACACAAATAAGCTATTGCTCTGTCAGGTTTTGTTTCACTAAATTTTTATCAGAGATAACTATGGCACCTCATGACTTGAGTTACTTTATTTCATTGATAAAGACTCAGTTTCTCAGTGACGAGTCATTACTCTGAATTCACAGTTTATCATTTAGTCAACTTTTTCAAGTTAATGTTTAACCACAACACTCACTCTGTGTATCTCTACCAAAGTAGCTTAGATTTCAAATTTTCAGATATCAGATGAGAGACTTTAAGGATTACATGACACAAGAGGTTAAAGTTTATTAAACCTTATCATTCAGATATTTTCAATTCATTTAATTACAAAGCTGAGAATACATAAATCTTATATCAGTCTGATTCAGTGATAATTCTTAAACCTATATGATAGGAGTTTCTACCAAAATCTCAGACTGAATTGCATGATATGCAGCTTAAGTTCCTCAGATCAGAACAATAAATTTAGTTGTCCAACAACTCAATAATGGAGCCAAAATAGTCACACCAGCTAAGAGGTATATGAAGGAAAAGTACAAGCTGGTGGAAGAGTTAATCAGCAAGAGAGAATAAAGGTTTAAAGCCACTAGCAGAGTCAATCACTCAATAAAGGTTTCAAGTCATTTCAGTCAGACAAAATGAGACACTCCTTCTTCAACAGATTTAGGATTAGCAGCCAAATTTTCAGATTCAAGAAGGTATGAACTCAAAATAGTCAATTGATGATTTGAAAGAGTGTAGAGTGTGAATTTCAAATAGTGACAACTATATAATAATGCTCCCCCTGTCTATATGCAATGAATCAATTCTTTTCAGATTTAATTTTCTTCAAATTGATGATATGCAGTACACTGTTCTATATGGACCATGCCCCTTGGTACTTGGCAGAGAACTTGGTCTCTAGGACCATCTCACACATAGTAAGAACCTCTAAGCAGATTTCCCTGTCTTTTGGTAGCTTACTATTTGATATACCAGGGTTATGCATGACAATGGAACATAAAGCCGTCCTACATGCATTGAACAATTTCATTGACAGTCATGCAAATGATGTATGCAGACATAAGACACATGCATTGACTGTGTGTACTAAATGACCCATTTATTCAATCAGCAGCTTCATCTCAGTGTATCGATCATCATTTAAGCAGAGATCTCCAACCCAAGCAAACTCCCCCTTAGAATATGCAAGAAGTCAAGCTCCCCCTTACAGAGTGCATGATATGCAATTCAACATACAAGAAGTTTGACATATCATTCATCATGTCATTTGTGTGCAATGCATTTGGAAATAAACTCAATCATTTTCATGAGCATTTCAGATTTTTCAATTAGTTTCAGTTAGACAATGCCCAAAAGGATTATCATGATATGTAGTGCATTCAGATCACACAAATCAGAATACAAAATTTAAGCAGAGTTTTCAGAACTAACCTGAAATGTAGTCATGGGGTTTTCATTCTTGAGTGCCTTGGTTGATTAACCCCCTTTATTCATTTCCAAGGCACACCTGCAAAGATTAATCATTTTGATCCTGCAGGAACCCAAGCAGTCTTGGGTCCTGAAATGATAGTGGCACCTTTGAAGGGTGCTTTCCACCATTTTCCAGCATTATAATTATCAGAGTTCATTAACCGACAGTTAGACATGACATGACCAGACTGTCCACAGTAATGACAAGAGTCACCAAATTTCATGTTCTTTTTATATGAGTAATCATGAGCATGAACTGGATATAACTGAACATGATTGGCATTTCTGTTATCATGAAAATTTTTCTTTCTATTTACATCAGAAACATTCCTTTTCTTGACATGCCAACATTCTTTGACTAAATGACCAGCTTTTCCACAATGGGAGCATTCAATATACTTGCTTTTAGAACCAGGGTAGGTTCTATCAGAGGCATAGTTCACATGAAACTTAGTGTAACTAGAAACATTTATTTTCGCATGGAATGTAACAAATTTAGACTTGAACTTCTTCCCTTGACTGTGCCAACAGAGAGCAGCAATGTGGCCGAATTTGCCACAACAATAACATTGAATTTTATTTTTCTGATCAGTAGAAGGTTTCCTAAGATGATTTCTAGGATACATTCTAACCGCATTTCTTTCATCATTCCTCAATGTTACACACTTATGCATAATATGTCCAACCTTCCCACAATAGTGACATGTTACTACCTTTTTATTCACATTCACTTGATTGACAGAACTAACATTCTCATGAGAGTGTGAATGTGTGTGTGAGCAGTGAGCAGCATGCATATGTAAATCAGGGACAGATTTGGACTTATTCAAATCAGCATTTTTCTTTTGTTTTTGAATCTTTTTCTGTTTCTTATCTGAATTTTCAGCCTTCTTAGCAGTGAATTGAAAGATTGAAGAACTAGATGAGTTGTCATGTTCTGAGCTTTTCACAAACACAGTTGATTTCCTCTTATCATTGTCTTTCTTATTAACAGGCACATACCCAAGTCCTTCTTTCTGGAAATTTACCTTAGAGCCAAGCAATTTATTCAAATTGTCTTTACCTTTGACAAATTTTGACAAAGAGTTTTTCAGATCTTCAATTTCAGAATTCAAGGAAGCAATACTCACTTCATACTTAGATAGCTCAAATTCACAAACAATCAGCTGCTGTTGCAAGGCATCATTCAGGTTCTTCAGGGTTTCATTTTCTTGTTGAACCATTATTTCATTGTTGTTCTCATTTTCCTTCACAACATATTTTCATTTTTCAAATGACAACCATCTCTCAGAGAAGACAGTATTAAGAACCATTAACCTTTTATTTTGATCTTTCAAGTAACTATTTTCTTCAAACACTTTTTCTCCACCCTTTTCAACCTCAATTTTCTTGGCCAATAATAATTTATTTTCTTCTTCCAGGGATTTGATTAATTCCTTTTGTGAATTATCATCATGGTCTATATCATTAATCAAATCTTGGAGAATGGCACATGCTTTGCAAGAATTATTTTCACTGATGAGTTTGATATTACGATCCTCATTTTCAGATTTCAAAATTTTCACTTCTTTTCTCAATTTTTTGTTTTCAGATTTTAATTTCTTGGATACTTTGAACAATTCTTCATACATCACTATCAATTCATCAAAAGAGTATCCTTCTGATTCGGATTCAGAATTTACCTTGGATGAGGATTTCTCATCATCCCGGTTGGTCATTAAGCATATTGACTTTCCTCCTTCTTTATCAATGTCCGAGGTGTTCCCTTTGAGTTTCGATAGTTCTGGACAATCATCCTTCGTGTGGCCAGCCTTCCTGCATTTGTAGCAAACATTAGTGTCAGCAATCTTGGCAGGATTAGAGTTATACCTTGTTTGCTTTTTGCCACCATCAAGCTTTCCTTCTCTTTTTCTCAGAAATTTCCTGAAATCACTAATCACCATTCCAATGTGGTCTTCATCAATTCCAGACGGCGACAGGCTGATTTTCTCGCTTGATGATCCACTGTGGCTGGATCTAATTGCTTTGCTGGAGCCAGCCTTCAACACGATTGGTTCCATTACAAATAATCTGAAGACACAGAAAAACTGAAGCACCTAAACCAAATAAGCAAGACAAAGCACTAAGTCGAAGAATCAAAGCAACGAACACAGAAAGCACACTCTAGAATGCACCAAACAGTTAGCAGGATCCTCTGCAGATTGTTAGATCTGTTAAGTCAGAGACTGCTCTGATACCAATTGATAGGTTCGGTGCAAGTATTCAGACGGGGGGGTGAATGAATATAGCCTATAAAAATTTTGCCCAGTTAAAATCTAAAGCAATCAGAGATGCGGAATTAAAATCTATTGCAGATATATAGAGCGAACCTAAGCAACTCTAAACATTAGACTGAATCAAATCAAAAGGAGCTTGTGCCTTACAGCATTCAGACAGAAAACCCAATTGAGGTGCTCCTAACATTCATCTAGCGAAATCATATAAAAGAGATCAAACCACAGTCAAACATATAGCGTGTGCAGCAAATAGATGAACACTTATAGAACATCAAACCAAAACGCCCCTAAGCATTCATCTAGCGCCAATCACACAAGAATTCAAACCACTATACAATGGGTTTTTAGGTGGTTCGGTCACCAAGACCTACATCCACCCCTCACTCCCAACAGGAGTGAGACTTCCACTAGCACAAGCTAGTAACCTGCAGACTCAGTCTGCCAACACACGCTGCCAAACAGCTTGACCAGGGGAACATCCTCCCCTCTTCTTCCCAACCGGAGGGAACACCAGTGACACCCAGTCACCAGCAACCAGAGACCCAAGTCTCTCTTCCTCCAACCCGGAGGGTACACCTGGACCTGCTACCAGCAGGACAAGAACCGGAGGGCTAGCCTCCCTTCTCCTGACCCACCAGGAGGAACCCGACCTCAGTCCAGAGGATCGGAAGAACAAGGATAACCAAATGAAAAAGGAAAAACAAAAACACGAAATGAAAATAACTTCAGCAAACAGAAGGCTGAAAAACGAGATGCACAATGTGGCTCTCAACGGAGCTGACTGGCCTGGATCTGATCCACGGTCCAGTAGGAACAGATCTCCCTCGATCTCACTCTCTTTCTTCACTCTGCCTTTTTCTTTCTTCTCTCTCTCTTCTCACTTCTCACTTCTCACTATCTCTCTCTTTTCCTTCTTCTACTCTCACTCTCACTTTCTTCTCTGCTCTCCTTTTCTCTCTTTCTCTTTTTCTTTTCTTCTCCTGGATTGTGGAAGCTCTCTCTTCTTTTCTTTTTCTTTTTCTTCTCTCAGCTTCTGCTCCCTGGCACACTCATGCAATCTCAAGCATGACTCAAGCATGACTCAAGCATACACATGCATTCTTCACAATTCAGACATGGCACACTCATGCAATCTCCCACAGAATAGATTAGACATATTCAAGACAAAGTGGTGACTCATTCATGTTGCTATCATTAAAACACCACATCATCAACAAAGCACAAGGGGCACAACACGTTGCTGTCTCTACCCGAAGAAGAAAGGCTTCCTCTCTTCTTCACTACTAATCAAACGTGCCGAGTAAATCATCTGCATCTACCTCTCGGTTTCAATTTTCTCTTCTCACAGAAAACCGAGTAAACAAGCTACATTATCTCCTTCATTATCTCTGTTGCTGTTGAAGCTACAAATCAACTTCTTCATCTGATTATTGCGGTTATCCAAAAGAAGTTATACTGAAGTTACTGCGGTTTTGATAATCTGATACCTTAACTAGCATCACCTGTTCTTTCTATTTGATCTATTAGCAACCCAAGGTAGGTGTTCTCGACATCAAGCTAAAGCAGTTAATATTAAACCTTAATAATATATATATATATATATATATATATATATATATATATATATATATCTTGATCTTTTAATGCATCCGTAGGTGATCTCTCTCAAGTAAAAATAGTAACAATAAAATCTAGCATGATCATGTTTTACGTAGGTTTTCTCAAAGTTCTATGCCTAATCTAGTAAATACATAGATTCATGCATGCAACGTGATATACTTTTACGCTATTTTAATGGCTTCTGTTTCAATTTTTGGATTCTCAGTAAAATAGCGACCCAATCATGGGCGCTATTCCGAATTTGCGACTGTGTAACAATCGCTACTTTCTTGATTAATTATTAAACCAGCATGATTAAAAATTTAATAACTTGAAATATGGACATCTAAACATTGACATACGTGCATGGCTAGATTACTGGTATTTTTCTCTATCTATTCATGTACTTGTCCTTTGAAAATTATTTGATTTGGAAAAAATGACATTGTTCATGCATTTTAGACTCGGAATGAACAACGACCCCTATCCTGTCGCTATATTGAAACCAACGCCCAAGGTCTGGACGCTATTTCCTCAAACATGGTTGCGCCATGGGCGCGAATTAAAACAGAACCAAAACGATGTGTTAAAAGGCTATAAAAAATCCAAGATTTATTTACACTAAAATTGGAACATGAATTTAAAAGTAACGGCAGGTGCGATTCAATAAATAGTGGCTGAATCCCAGACGCTATTTACGAAATAGCGACAATGACCCAGGCGCCATTTTCTGTCATGTGAGTTTTCGTTGGTTTCATGTACACCCTTCCAATGGGTTACAGATATGGCACTATATTCCAACCCGTGAGTATAGTCCCATGTTTCTCGGTGATTTATCGATTACCCTCTATTCTCTCGATGACATACGAGCCCTTCATTGGACATTCCATTCCTTCGGACTGGTGAGTTAGTCATAGAGACCTCCGTAAGCCTCCTCGTAGCCTTGGATTCCCTCAAGGCCGAATGAGTTGGTTGTACCACTAAAAACCCATGACACTTTTGATTGCCATGTCACTCTAAAGATACATGGTATACCAGTCCTCATGACATGCTATTTGGATGCCATGAGATTAAATCTTGAGTTAATGGAATGGAAACCATACCATTAATATTCCTTAACAATTATGTGCCCTACTCGTGGACACTAATTCTACCTACCTTGTCTTGTACAAAGAACAAGCGACCACATGAAGCGTCGTTATTTCCTTACCCAGTTTATCTCGAATTATCTCGAGTTAGGTATATCATGCATTTTTATGGTTAACTTCTCTATTATTCTATGACACTCTGTACCCTTTGGGAATCTTCTTATCAATAACTCGAGAACATAACCCTTTGACTCTGTATTGGCCATATCTGATTCTGAAACATTAAGGGTTGTGGGTCCGCGACTATCAATGTCAGGTAGGACGGAAGTCCAGTTCTGTAATCCATGGGAAAACACTGGGTGTGGCATTGCACCAAAGTCTGTCATTCTGTATTTCTGTTATTCTGTTGTTCTGTTATTCTGATAATTTAAATATTCTGCTAGACTAATTATTTCTGCTTATTATTATTGAAATTCTGATATTTTCTGGCCAGTTCTCTAAAGTTATGTTCATATGTAACTTCTACCCTTGATTATTTCTGACAATGATCCTTGGCTCAGCATGGAAATGTATTTCCTTTCTCTTGGGCTTATATCTGCCTTTGACTTTGATATTCCTCATTTCTGTTAAAGTGATCATCATGATTTTTGAAGTTATATCATTTCATACATTGCATCATCACGAACATGATAAATTGGTTAATCACTTATATTCTGCTTGACGAGAGATGTAATTCCTACTGAGCGTTTTGCTCACCAGCCTATTTTAACATTTTTCAGGTAATGACGTCGATGATAACCATTCAGATGGGGAAGGGCTAGAGTGATGAGCACAATGGAATCGAGTCTGTGTCTTTTATTTTTATTGAGTCTTGTCCTATCATTAGAGTCTTTTCTTTTATTAAAGTGTAATAGTGAGTCCTTTCTTTACTTATGTAAGTTGGGTCAAGTTATGTAAATCAATTATTTGAGTATCAATAAAGATTATGTTTGTCCATATTATCTGGCCTTGGAATTTTGTGTCTTATGTTTGCTCTAATTATTCACGACTGCATTACTGTCGCATTCCAAACTACACGTTTTGCTGCTATCGGTTCGGTGCATGACAAATGCTCACTCGAAGACCCTTTGCTGCTAGAACTTACCTTAAGCGCCAGGGGCTTTTTCTTCTTCTCAGAATCATCGACCCTCTTGAGATTCAGTTCTGGAGAGGGGGATTTCTGCAACCCAGTCAAAGAGCAGCCAAACTAGGCCCATCAGGACCAAATAAGGCCACGCTCGCCCGAGTGATAGCCCACAGGGCCCACTCCGGACTAAAAGCCTAGTAACAGATCGCTCGGGGACCCAACCTTCCTAGGCGGCCCTCAGGCTCGGAAGGCCCAAGCGACGGTCAGGTCATCAGAACGATCTACGCCCGATCCATCCTCAACCTTGATATAGGGAGGCGCACACGATCGTTCCGACCCATCTCCGTCCGAGCTAGGCCCATCGCCCGGATATGGCTGGCCCCCCCCTCAGCTCGAAACGGTCGACCGTTGATTGCTTATCCATGCAGCCGTTAAGAGTCCTCTATGAGCAGGAATTTATAAGGGTGAGGGACTCCAGCTCCCCAAGGCGATATTTAAAAAAAACGCTCCCACAATGAGGCAGTAAAAGCCCACGTTGAGAACGTAACTCCCACCTGAAACCCCTCGACTTACAGGACTCCGGAAGACGGCGCACTATTTAACCCAAGGATATCCTCCGGCGAAAGGTAAGGGCAACCACACGCTCAAAACTTCTGAGCAGGAACCACTTCACCCTTCTGGTGGAGAGGGATCTCGCGTAGAAACTACTTCCTCCCTATATTGCTCCCACCATAGCTTTACTGACTTAAGCATCGGAGGGTTTGCCCCAGGGACTCATCCCTGGGCCCCCTGATCCGTTTCCCTTTCTTGCAGTGCACAATTTGGTGATCTTCTGCCCCGTTAGGACCCGCGCGAGGTAACGCCTCTTCATCTGGCGCCGTCTGTGGGAAACGATCAAAGAGCCAGCATGGTGCGAATGAGCTCAGGGAGGAGGTCCGCCGGCGACAGGGGAAAGGCCATGGTAGCGGCTGGGGATGGCCCCTCTCGGGCCTCACAGAACCCCCCTCTAGCGCCAGCGCCCCCGCCAACGAACCACCCCCCCCTACGGCAGTGGGGCTACCGCTCAACGGTGGCGCCGACGCCTTCCAAGCCCTCAACGTAAAATTGGATGTCCTCGTGGAACTCATGAGGACCCAGGCGGCCAGGGATGGAAGGTCACGCGCCCCGTCGGGGAGCCCTCCCCGTGAGAATGCATCCCAACACACTGTCAGAGGCCACTTCACTATCCACGGCCAGCAGATTATCCGTAACAAGACGGGAGGACCCTCGCAAGCTCCGCCGCCGGAGCAAGAGGCTTCCTCCACACCGAGGCGGGGAAAACCTGGGGCACGCCGTCTGAACCCGGAGACCGACGTTCCCGAGGATCGCCAAGACATTCCCCCCAGCCTCGCGCCACAACAGCAGCCGGAGTTATCTCTCCGACTGCGAGAGTTCGAGAGACGCTTCGCAGAACAAGAACCCGCCCTGCGCGCCCTACAGAAGGCCTCTCCCCCAGAGGATGAGGAGAAATCCTCTTTCTCTGAGTATATCTTGAAGGTAGAGGTGTCTCCCAGAACCTCCATCCCAACCTTCAAGCTCTACGACGGCCAGGGCGACCCGGCTGATCACTACGACAGCTTCGACGCTCTGATGACCCTGCACGGAGCGTCCGACGCCATCAAATGCCGAGCCTTCGTGACCACTCTGGTCCAAGGCGCTCAAGCTTGGTTCCAGGCCCTCGCCCCCGGATCCATCCAAGATTTCAAGCAGTTTGGCCGAATCTTCAAAGAGAGTTTCCCCTGAAGTGCCCCCCCCAAGGTCGGTAGCGGGGCTCCTGGCCCTTAAACAGGCGCAAGGGGAGAGACTCCGGGCTTATATTCACCGATTCAAGTCGGAAGCCCTGAGAATCCCCCGCCTAGACGTGGCCTCAGCTATAACTACAGTGACTGGGGGCACCCGATACGAGAATCTCCGCCGTGAGCTTGTCCTCCACCCTCCCTCGACCCTTGCCGAGCTAGTAACTCTGGCTTTGCGCCATGCCGAGTGCAAAGAAGTACTCAGCGCATGCCGAGATGCAACCGGCTCGGGTCGGGAGGGGGACAAGAAGCGGGCTTCCGAGTCAAGCTCAGGTTCTGGAAAAAGGCGGAACCGGGACGGGGAACACAAGGAACCGTCACGGAAGTATGAGCGGTACACCCCACTAGCCGCGCCGGTCTATGAGATCTATGAAGACATCAAAGACTCGGGTCTCCTCCGCCAACCTGAGCCAATGAGGTCGAAGAACTGTAATCGTAGCAAGCACTGCTTGTTCCATAGCGATCACGGACACCATACCGGCGACTGCCACAAGCTCTAGGACGAGATAGAGCGCCTCATCCGTCAGGGGCACCTAGCTCGGTTCATAGCCGAGCGCAAGGAGGACCGAGGCGCCCCAGAGGAGATGGACAACGCCCCCCGAGTGGTCCACATCAACGTCATCTCCGGAGGAACAACATTAGGGGGCGACAGCAGCCGAGGAAGGAAGCGTCATGCCGAGAGGGTGAGCCAAGCCATAGAGCCTCCAAAGGCCCCGCCGAGTGAGCCCCAGGTCATAGTCTTCTCAGACCGAGACCTAGAAGGGCTGAGCACCCTGCATGACGAAGCCCTCGTGATTTCGGCTACAATAAACCATTGTAACGTAGATAGGATCCTAGTCGACAATGGGAGTGCCCCTGACGTACTGTCTTATGATTGTTTCCTTAAGATGGGGGAGGATCCATCTAAGCTCCGCCCGATCCGAACACCTCTCTGCGGGTTCAATGGCCAGGCCACCTATCCCGAGGGAGCCCTAAGCCTGCCGGCTACCCTCGGCACCCCACCCAAAACCGTTACGGTCATGGTGGACTTCATAGTGATTAAAGGTATGATAGCATGCAACGCCATCTTCGGCCGGGGAATCCTTAGTCGAATAAAAGCGGTGCCGTCTACCTATCACCAGAAAATGAAGTTCCCCACCAAAAATGGGTTGGGGGAAGTCCGAGGTAACCAGGCCGCGGCCAGAATGTGCTACAATATCTCGGTAGAGGCCACAAGGCCGGACAAGAAGGACAAGGACCCCCGGGGAGTCGAGGGTAAATCCGCAACCACTGAACCTGGTGGCGAATTGCTGCAGATTTTCCTAAATGATTACCCGGCCCTAGGAGTAAAGATCGGAGCCGACCTACCGTCTGAGGTTCAATGGCAATATAAAAAGTTCCTTTATGAGTACATCCGAGTTTTTGCTTGGTCTGATGATCAACTCCCTGGGATACCAGAGGAGACTGTAATGCACAAGCTCAGCCTCAACCCTGCCGAGAAGCCCGTATAGCAACGCAGAAGGAAGCATGCACCAGAGAAGCAGGCGATCATCAAGGCGCAGGTCACCAAGGGACAAGAGACTGACCTTTTTAGACCGACCCTGTACCCGACATGGCTAGCCAACGTCGTCCTGGTACCGAAAGCTTCGGGCAAGTGGTGGATGTGCGTGGATTTTATCGACCTGAATAAGGCCACCCCTAAGGATTGTTATCCGTTGCCGAGCATCGACCAATTGGTTGACTCAACCTCGGGCAATGAGATACTCAGCTTCCTAGACGCCTATTCGGGTTACCATCAGATCAGAATGGATTCAAAAGATGTCGAAAAGACTACCTTCATCACCAACTACGGCGTGTACTGCTACACCCGGATGCCTTTTGGGTTGAAGAACGCCGGAGCCACGTACCAAAGGCTGGTCAATCACATGTTTGAAGGATAGCTAGGTCAGAACGTCGAGGCCTACATTGACGACATGCTCGTCAAGACTCCCAAGGCCGAAGACCACTGCACCGACCGTGCTGAGACCTTCGACACCCTCCTGAGGTACAACATGAAGCTCAATCCTGCCAAGTGTGCCTTCGGAGTAAGATCCGGAAAGTTCCTGGGTTTCCTAGTCACTCAGCGTGGGATCGAGGCCAACCCAGATAAAGTCCAAGCCATCCTGGACATGCGCCCGCCCACCTGCATCAAGGACGTCCAACGCCTAACTGGGCGATCGCCGCTCTCACTTGGTTCCTGTCCCGTGCGGCAGAACGATGCTTTCCCTTCTTCAAGCTGTTGAGGGGGCACAAATTGGCATCTGCTACGTTCGCATGGGATGAGGAATGCCAGAGAGTGTTCACCGAGCTCAAGGAGTTCTTGGCCTCGCCCCCGGTGCTCTCCAAGCCCGTTCCGGGTGAAGTCTTGCTGCTCTATCTCTCGGCAACGCCATCTACGGTTAGCTCGGTCCTAGTCAGAAATGACTCAGGAGTCGAGAGGCTGGTCTACTACACCAGCAAGGTGCTCAACGAGGCTGAAAGGAGGTACCCCGCAACCGAGAAACTCGTGCTAGCGTTGGTCACCTCCGCCAAGCGCCTCCGGCCCTATTTCCAGGGGCACCGCATCACCGTGCTAACCGGCGAACCATTGAAGAAGATCCTTACCCACCCCGAAGCCTCGGGACGACTCGTCAAGTGGGCCATCATGCTTGGGGCCTACGATATATCCTATCTGCCGCGCTCAGCCATGAAAGGCCAAGCACTCGCCGACTTCATCGCCGAAAGCACCATCCCGACTGAAGAAAGATCCCCGTCCGCGCCCGGGCCGACCTAGGAGTTATTCATCGATGGGTCCTCCAATTCAGTCGGGAGCGGTGCCGGAGTCCTGCTTAAGTCCCCCGAAGGAGCAGAACGGCAATACACCTTGAAGTTCAGCTTTCAGGCATCCAACAATGCTTCCGAGTACGAGGCCCTTATCTCGGGAGCGCGCATGGCCCGACGGTTGGGGGCTGAGCGAGTCAAAATCCACACTGACTCCATGCTGGTCGCTAGCCAAGTCAACGGCGAGTACGAAGCTCGAGAGGCACCAATGATCAAATACCTCCAACTGGTCAGAGCCCTGACCCAACAATTCAAGAAATTCGAGGTAGTCTGAATAGCTCGGGAGGAAAACTCTCGAGCGGACGCCCTCTCTCGGCTAGCCTCTTCTCTCGACCCCGAAGGTACCCGATCGGTCCTCCTTGAAGAGCTAGAGTGCCCGAGCATTGACTCGGAGCTCCTTGCTGTTGACTCGGCCACTCCGAGCGACTGGCGCACCCCCTATCTGTCGTGGCTCCGGGAGTCTCAAGAGCCTTCCGACCCTCGAGAGGCCCGCACATTGAAGTACCAAGCCCGGCACTTCGTCATTCTAGACAACACTCTCTACCGGAGATCTTTCTCCGGTCCTCTCCTGAAGTGTCTCGGTCCCGACGAAGCCAGCCGAGCTATCCAAGAGATTCATGAAGGCCTGTGCGGAGCGCGTTCAGGAGGAAAGTCACTCACCCGGATCCTGCTACGGTAGGGTTACTGGTGGTCCACTCTGCAGCGTGACTGCACGGCCTACGTGCAACAGTGCGACGGATGCCAGCGATTTGACCACTTGGTCCATCAGCCGGCAACAGAGCTCGTCACCCTGGCCGAACCGTATCCCTTCGCTCGGTGGGGGATTGACATTCTTGGGCCGTTCCCCATGGCTCAGGCCCAGAAGAAGTTTATCATCATCACCATCGACTACTTTACCAAGTGGATCGAGGCCGAAGCCACGGCAAGGATCACCGAGACAGTCGTCTGGAGTTTCATCTGGAAGTCGATCATTTGTCGTTACGACATCCCCCGGGTGATAGTGAGCGATAACGGTCGGCAATTTGACTCTCGTTATTTTCGAGACAGATGTGTCGACCTAGGTATTCGCAACCACTTCACCTCGGTCACCCACCCTCAGGCCAATGGGCTGGTCGAGAATACCAATAAGACTATCGTAAAAGGCATAAAGACCAGACTCAGCAAGGCCAAGGGCAGCTGGCTCGAGGAACTGCCTAGCGTACTTTGGTCACACAGAACGACTCCCAGAACGGCAACCGGTGAAAGTCCTTTCCAGTTGGTATACGGCACCGAGGCCGTCATTCTGTTGGAGATCGCCAATCCCTCCCTCCGAGTCATCTGCTTCTCGCCCTAGGTAAACAAGCAAAAATTGCTCGAGAACCTCGACCTAGCAGATGAACTCCGAGTGATTGCTAGCATAAGAGCGACGGAATACCAGCGCCGCCTCGCTCGATACTACAACGCCAAAGTCCGAGACAGGCACTTCCAACCGGGAGACTTAGTCCTTAGAAAAGCCAAAGCCTCTCGACCACTAGAGGCGGTAGGCAAGCTATGTAGTGCCCCAGAATTTAATTAATAATTTTCTGGCATTATTAGCACTTAATGGACTAATTTGAAGTTGTAAATCAATATAAGGCCAAATGGTGTTAATCAATTAACCCAACTCACTTAATTAAAGTCTAAAGGGTTTTTAAACCAGGCCCATTACGTTGGCCCATATTCTAGAAGGTATTTGAGCCTATTCTCAGATTTTTAAGGATAAACATCACTTAATAAGATAAGTTAATGGATAATTATCAAAAGAGTTTTAATTTATTTGAACTCTATCCACGACCAATACAACGGTCTACAGCCCGACCGTCACATACTTGTAACGCATGGGAGATAGACCGTTACACTATGTGTACTCCGTGAGTTGAAGAGTTTGAGGCATGTTGAACTCTGGAAACAAGATATGTAACGGTCTATCGTGAGACCGTCACACATCTCTAACGCACGGGATGACGACCGTTACATCCTATTAGTTCCGTAAAAGAAAGAACAAGTACAAAGATTAAAACTTTGGACTCTTATCCACTAAGGATCAACTTGGGAAGGCTTGTAATATTGCTAAGGACTCTTAGAGATTAGGATTTGATGAAATAAGGACACTAAACTCGATCTAATCCTCAAACCCTAGCCCAAACTCTATAAATAGGGCATAGTTCTGAACTGTGCGACCCTTACTTTTTGGACGTAAAGAATCAAGGTAAGGAGTCATTATCTCAGGTAAGCTCTTTAGAAGTATTTGTGTACAATACTTTAGACTAAATCCCCTCCAAATTTAACATCTTTAGGTCAAGAGGTCGTGGAGTTAGAGCCCAAGGAAGTTGCTGAAAAAGTCACAGAAGAAGGAAATCTAGGGCAGGGTTCTCAATCCAAATCAGAAGCAACAGCCTAAGTTAAGAGGTAGGTTATCTCATGAACGGCAAAAACAACCTGATAGGACTAAAAGCCCTCTGGTTCAAGTGATTTCCATACATTATAGATCGTTGATTTCATGATTTTACTACTTCTATGCATTACATGCATCCCTTAGCCTTAATTGGACATGCGAAAGATGTATCTTGTCTAATTCATTAATACCTAAGCATGTAGTTGGCCTACACTACGTTATCATGTCTAGAGATTCATGGTATTTTTAATTATGGACATGATATGAATCGATCTCTTTTTGTTTTATCTAGTTTTCTGTCAGCAGACACTGTAACGCATCAACGTAGGACCGTCGCACTCATATAACGGCCCTACGACAGACTGTCACACACCCTGCTGTTTTGGATTTTCATTGTTGTCTCTAACGCACTGGGACATACGCGTTACGTTCATGTAACGACTGGATTCCTGACCGTCACGTTCACTGTGACGCCCCACCTCCAGACCGTCAGAGTCTGTGCTCTGCCAACCGTAAGATAGAATATAACTTGCCAATGTTATTTATTGTTAAGCCTAGTTACTTAAGTTTTAACCTGATCATGTGATTCTAAGGTTATTTAATTATTCATATTAGTTATTCCCTGTTTTGGTATCTCACTTTTACTTGAGTTGTGTTAATTTCATGAAGCCAAATTATATAGTTTTGTATTATAAAGCATGACTTTTTAACGTTGTATTGATAGAGTTTTTCATCATGATTTCACATTGATTATACATATCCCTCTCTGCCAATAGAGTCATTTCTATAAGTACATGGCACATATTCCGGTATGTTGTCATTAGTTCACACTTTTCACTATAGGAACACAATCTTGGAGATGAGGATATCTCTATTGGATATTCCTTCCAATGGACTAGGAAATCTTGTTTCAAGGCCTCCGTAATTCTCCGCGAGCCTAGGATTCTCACTAGGACACCGAGTTGGTTGTATCATTAAAGCCCATTAACTAGAATACACTATCGTTGTTTCTGGATCTAGTAATGTAACAGCCTGACATTGAACCGTCAGAAGCACGTAACGGCCATTGCATGACCGTCACATTTCTTTGAGTCTATTTTATTGTTCTGGACTCGGATCACTGTACGGCCCGCTACTGGCGCGTCACAGAATGTAACGGCCCAGTAGATGACCGTCACACAGCTTGCATATATTAACCCAAGGTTTGACCTAAGGGTTGATTTCTAAAGTTCTAGATGGACTAATGATAGTCTAGAACTTAGCATAATGATTGAAGAGACTTAATGAAATGAATGAAAGGTAAAAGAATGTACCGTTATGCTGTCGATTTATTTCCATGAGCATAACATTGTTTAAGTCTATTTCTTGATCTCATATATTTGAATTGAAGCATTCATTCATTGATTTTCATTATTTGGAATTGTTATATTCTTAGCCATACTTTACTGTTACATGCGTGGAAGTAGCTTAATTTATAACTGAAGATGCGATCGAGCACTGATTGTGTTCAAGGGCTCTATGCTAGTCCCCTCGGCTGATTGCTGGAAACATACTATTTTATAAACCATGGGGTATGATGCTACTGGCGTCGCATTGTGCTGGGAGTACTATTTCTATAAATAAGTGAAGATCCACGGCACGACATGACTTTCTTGCTTGATATTCCACAGGAATTCACAAACTATGTACTCAAAAGAGACTAGTGTGATGAATATGTGGCTTGCTAGTGCAATCTCGTTACATTCTTGTTCATGGAAGGCCAATATCATGTTCTTGTTACATTCTTGCTAGTTCATTGTTGATCATTCTATCTTACATGATTATCTTGTTACTTTGGTTTAAACGCGTGATCGATTCGCATTCGCATGATTTTACCTTATTCCTTAAAGCTAAATTGTTAATTACTTTAATAGTGCCTTCATGTTGATGCGAAGATACCTATTGGGCAAGTTTGCTAATTACCTATTTCCAATATTTTTCAGGAGATGGGAATAGTTCGAATTCGGATTCGGGTGATTCAAGTAGCGGGTCCGAGAGCGATTGAATGTTGTTATTTCAAGAGTGAAGACATAGGAAGTTTATAATGTCTAGATTGGGTCAATGTAATTTTTCTATTTATTGAGTCTAGTAGAATGAAAATCAAATTAGTGATTGTATCTTTGAATATTAAGCATTATGATATGAAGTTGAAGTTGATTAAATTATATGCAATTGCATTTACTTGTGTGATTGTCTCGTGTTCTGATTGATTCTTGCATGTAAGAGGCTTACCATGCCGGCTGTTCGCGCTCCCCAAGTGAGTCTTCCGCTGTAATAAAGGCTCGGGACGTGACAAGCTATCCCCCAACTGGGAAGGCCCCTACCGAGTGGTCGAGACGCTCGGGAAAGGAGCATACCAGCTATCTACAATGGAAGGGGAACCCATCCCTCGGACGTGGAACGCAGCCACACTACGCAAGTTCTACTTTTGAAGTCGTGCAAATAATTTGAGTGAAATAAAATTCCTTTTCATTCAAACGATTGTTGGTACATCAGAAAGGCCAAAGCCAATACATTGCATAGAAAAAAAAAATCCATCTGGCGCCACTGCAAGAGGCCATCGCTCGGCTGACTCGGTTTGATCTCCTTGCGTCCAGCCACTGACTCTGCCTCGCGTAGAAATTGGCTCGGATAAAAGGTGGTCGATCCAGTTGGCTCAGGTGGCCCATGACAAAGGTGATAGAGGGACTGGGGAGGGGAAGGCTACCTTCCAAGTTGACAGAGGCTAGGGAGAGGGAACGCCTATGAAGGCCTCCTCTCTTCCAACCTGCCAACTCTTTGGAACGTACAGAGAGCAAGCAGCCTCTGCAGAGTGAAAGAAATGACGGAGGGAGAGCACAAGAGGAGAAAAGAGAAAAAGAAGTCCAGCGTAGCTGGACGAGGAAACAGGGGAAGTCCCGGAAAGGAGGGAGCTTAATCTGCTTCTCCCCCCATCCCTGAAGCGAGCAGAGAGGGACGGGCGGTGGAGATGCCGGATGCCCCCATCCGTCTTCCATCTCGCCCCCCCTCCGGGAAGTGTCGCCGGAACTGATAGAGGAAACGACGTGATTTTTTCGTCAAAATCCTCTCCAGATCCGCGCGACGACCGTCAGACCCGCTTCAAACCCGCGCGACGACCGTCGGACCTGCTCAAAGCCCGAAGCGGAAAAAACTCACCGCCCTCCATCATCGGCAGCATCATCTTCCGAAGGATCTTCCATGCTCTGAATGCAAAGGCTCAGCGCTACGAGAAATGGAGAGAGGAAAAACCATCCTAGAAAACCCTAAAGCGATGTAGATGGAGAGACGCCCCTAAGTCCCTTATAAAGGCGAGGGGAGGCTGCTTACCTTAAAAGACTCTCTCCTTGAAAACACGCCAAAAGGATTTCCCCTTTATGACTGGTCACCTCAAACTCCTCGTTTCCGCCCCCAGCGGGAAACACGAAGCGGCCAAGCATTCAAGACGTGATCAAACGGAAAGGCACCCTGCCAGACGCCTGCCCAACCATCGTGCGAGATCTGCGCAGAAAGTATCGGTCCTTTCCAACTACCACAGATACGCTGATCAAATCACGGCAAGTACAGCAAGCAACAAGCAAAGTTTTTCTCTATTGCCTTACATAGAAAAGAGTCCTTTTTTGCTCGAAAAAAAAAGAGAAAAGGACAAACAAGGGGAGAAGACAAAGCAGTCGATACATCAGGCCTCCGACCCATCTAGCGGCTCGGAAGCAGAAGGCACGGACGGTCTGCCCCCGGTACCCTCGGTGACGACTGACCAAGGCACTGCCCCCACCTGTGCGGGAACTATCTCGGTCGCGAGCCCTCTCGAGGCCTCCGGAGCTGGCGACCCCTCAAGAAAAGAGACCTCCGGGTCTTCTTCGCCCGATGCTGAGGTAGCAGAACTGGAGGATGAGGCATCCGAGTCATAACGTTGACCGGACGGGAAGCGGAGCCTGGAATCATGCTCTTCAGCATATGCCACCGCTCGGCGATAGCCCTGCTTGAAGCCCTTGCGGGCGCCTTGGCGGAGAGCCAACTCATAGTAGAGAAGGGCAGCCTCCTTCAAGTCGACTTGGTAGGCCTCCGAGCATTTATACCGCTCGACCGCCTCTGCCTCGGCCAACCCTGCCCTCCCTACGAGTTTGGCCATCTTTCGCTCTACCTCGGCTTGCCTCCTCCCGACCTCGGCCGCCAGCTCCTCAGCCTCGACTGCCCGCCTATCTGCCTCGACCCGATAAGCCTCGGCCTCCAACCGGTGACGCTCTACTTCCTCCTCTCGGCGCGCTAGGTTGACGCGCTCGATTTCCCAACGGCCATCTAGCTCGACGCGGACAAGGCGCTCCTCCTCAAGGAGCCTATTCTTCCTCTCAAGCGACTCCTGAGCCTTAGCCAGTTCCTCGGTCAATGATCGGCCTTCCAGCTGGCTCAACCGCAGCAACTCTCTGGTCGTGAGGAACTCCCGCCGGAGCCCCTCGTTCTCCTCGGTGAGCCAGACCAGCTTCCTCTCAGCCCCGCCGAGGGTCCAAGCGAGCTGTGACCGCTCTGACTCTAACCGAGCATAAGTCTCCGCCATCGTGGCCCCCATCTGAGCCATGACCAGGCCGCCCTCCATAATGATGTTGAGGACCCCGGCTGGGGAATGATGCGCGCTTCCCCCCTTCTCCCTCGCCGCAACACCGCTGCACATCTCGTACAAGGTGCGCGACACGCTGAGCCTCTCCAGCGCAACCGGCATGGGAACCTTCCCCGCGCCGGGCGCCCCGCCAGTCAGCCCGGATAAAACCTCTATCCCAACTGCTCCTGGAGCCACGGTCAGTTGGGGCGGTGACGCCTCTAAAGGCGAAACCCCAACCTCGACCGTCCCGGCTCGCGTGTCGCCGCCCGAGGCATCGCCCACCTCAACCGACGCCCCGGCCTCGGCCGCGGTTGCTTCAACTTCGGCCCCCTCTGTTCCCACCGAGGGGAGAGCCGACCAATCACCGTCACCCCCTGGGGTGCCCATGGTCTCCTCGGCCCCCTCTCGCTCGGCAGATGGGAGAGCTGGCTCGATAGGGTCGGCCCTATCTTACCCCGGAGAGGGGAGCACCACCGAGCCAGAATCGCCCCCAGTGGTGGGGATGGCCCCAGCCTTCTTGGCTCGCTTCTTAGCCTTAGCGGCGGCCCGCAACATATTTGCTATAGGGTCCTTGCGCTTCACCCCGCGCGGCCGAGAAGTCCCCTCAGAGACCGCCCCCTTGCCCTTGTCCCGGGCTTGGGAGCGACCCTCTGAAGCGGCCGATTCTCCGTCAGCCGAGTCATCGCAAAGATCGACCACCTCAGTGGCCTCGTTCAGAGGCTCCCGCCTATTATCTGCACAAAAGAAGAAGACGGTTAGAAACGCAAAAGCAACCCCGGCACCCAAAGAAGAGTCAAGCTCGTGGCGTGTGAACCTGATGGAAGCAGCCGTGTGAGGAGACATCGCTCCACATTCTCCGGAGTGACCAGCTCCTCTATGGATCGGTGATGCTTCAACAAAATGGCTGCGTACTCCTCCAACTGTGGAGGGAACTCGTCCTGCCAGGGGGGGGATATTCGGGTGGAAGTTCGGGATCACCGGGCACTCCCAGGATTCCCCCATCACGTGCGTATTCACCCAAAAGAACTGGGTTTTCCATCCCTTATGAGAAGAATCCTTCGCTGCCAGCGAAATGCAGCTCATATTCCTCCTCACCTGGATGAAATAGAAACCCTTTCCGGCCGACGGATGCGCTTTCAATTCAAAGAAATAATGGAAGAGGTCCAGGGAAGGGGGGACCCCACACTGACGGTAGAGGATGCGGAAGGCGGAAAGGAGAAGATATGAATTGGCCACCAGCTGGACCGGCGCCAACGAGAAAACCTTGAGGAGCGTGAGGACGAAGGGCTCGAAAGGGAGACGGAACCCACTCTTGCACGCCAAAAGAAAGGAGCAGAAATGGCCCGTACGAGAGTCCAAGCTCATCTCGTGCGGGGCGGCGGCAACGAAGTAGTATCTGTAGGGAAGGCGGAACTGGTGCTCTAACCTCCTCACCTCGGCCTCCATTAGCTCACTGCAGTTGGGGACCGGCACCTTCGCCACGGGCTCATCGCTCCACTCCCCCGAATGCTGGTCAGCCATGGATTCTGAGGAAGAGCTCGACGGAGAGCACTCTCGCGACCCCGAAGACTCTGGGGGAAGAGGGAGCTGTCGGATGGCCTCCGCCGTTACCTCAGCCAACTCTGCGAACGCCGCCGCAAGCCTCTGCTCTTCCGTCGTGCCCTCACGACGCATCAAGAAGCCTAAAACTAGAAGGGAGGCTAGACCCTAAAAATGGAAGAAGTCTGGAATGTCGAAGAGCGCCCAAATGCCTATATCCCCTCGCAGAAGGCGGCGCGCCGTTCCGACCTCCGAGAAAAGGGGGCCCCTTCGTTTCAAATCCGTCAGGATTACCATCATTACGGGCCTTGGTGACCACAACATGTGGCTTACTCACACAACCAGATCTCCACCCACCTGAGCCACGCTGGTCCTAAACCCTAAAACATCTACTCTTCCGAGCCTTCCCTGGCTCGGGAGTAGGAGGGGGACAAGTGGAGAGGGGGATTTCTACAGCCCAGTCAAAGAGTAGCCGAACTAGGCCCATCAGGACCAAACAAGGCCACGCTCGCCTGAGTGATAGCCCACAGGGCCCACTCCGGACTAAAAGCCCAGTAAAAGATCGCTCGGGGACCCAACCTTCCTAGGCGGCCCTCAGGCTCGGAAGGCCCGAGTGACGGTCAGGTCATCAGAATGATCTATGCCCGATCCATCCTCAGCCTGGATATAGGGAGGCGCACATGATCGTTCCGACCCATCTCCGTCCGAGCTAGGCCCATCGCCCGGATATGGCTGGCCCCCCCTCAGCTCGAAACGGTCAACCGTCGATTGCTTATCCATGCAGCCGTTAAGAGTCCTCTGTGAGCAAAAATTTATAAGGGTGAGGGACTCCAGCTCCCCAAGGTGATAACGCTCCCACAATGAGGCAGTAAAAGCCCACGTTGAGGACGTAACTCCCACCTGAAACCCCTCGACTTACAGGACTCCGGAAGACAGCGCACTATTTAACCCAGGGATACCCTCCGGCGAAAGGTAAGGGCAACCACACGCTCAAAACTCTTGAGCAGGAACCACTTCACCCTTCTGGTGGAGAGGGATCTTGCGCAGAAGCTACTTCCTCCCTATATTGCTCCCACCATAGCTTTACTGACTTAAGCATCGGAGGGTTTGCCCTAGGGACTCATCCCTGGGCCCCCTGATCCGTTTCCCTTTCTTGCAGTTCACATTCCGGTGATCTTCTGCCTGCTCAGGACCCGCGCGAGATCATGCCTCTTCAAGTTCATATGTCATAAGAGAACCGATGAGTTCGTCGACAGTGGTAGTCGCTAGGTTCCTAGATTCTTCTACTACAGTGGCCTTTGTATGCCAGATTGGTGTCAAGGACCGGAGGATCTTCCTGACAAGCTCGTACTCACTGTAGACCTTCCCCAAACTCTTTAAACTGTTAGTAAGCAGCATCAACCTAGCATACATCTTGAAAATGGTTTCATCAGATTTCATCTTAAAAGCTCGTACTCACTGTAGACCTTCCCCAAACTCTTCAAACTGTTAGTAAGCAGCATCAGCCTAGCATACATCTCGAAAATGGTTTCATCAGATTTCATCTTAAAAGCTTCATATTCAGAGACTAGCATATTTGCTTTTGTTTCTCTTACCTGAGATGTTGCCTCATAGATTACCTGTAGTTTATCTCACATTTCCTTCACTGTGGTGCAGGATGACACTCTAGAAAAGTTGGTGGGATGTAGAGTGCATTGAATAGCGTTTATCACACTCCAATTCAGAGTTGATCTTCGAATTTGCTCCCGAGTCCAGACATCTTCATCTTCAAGAAGCTCGAAGGGACCTCGGTTGACTACCTTCCAGATCTTGTGATCTTTAGCCCTTAAGAAACCTTGCATTCGATTCTTCCAGTATGCATAGTCAATTCCATTGAAGAACGGAGGTTTACTTACAGAATGAGCTTCAGCTATAAGTCCTCTAACATCCATTTCACTAGATCTCTCCGGGATGTTAATCCCTTAAGGAGAGTTAGGCTCTGATACCACATGATAAGTATGGATGAACTACAGATCTAGAGGGAGGGTGAATAAATCAACCCCAAATTCTTAATTCTCTGGTAGTAAATAAAATGCGGAATGAAAACGTTGCTGAAAAATGAGCTATCAAATCAAGCTGAAGTAAACAACACGTATATCTGTTCGATGGGTGTTTTATTTGTTCGGGTCAATCAACCAGTTAATTAATAAATAACCAACTAATTAGTTGACCACGCAGGCGTGCCAGTCACATGAAAGTTTATTATGCGCTCATTCTGACCCTCGTGGGGCGAGAGTGAGATTCGGGTCGGGACCAACAGTCTGCCATACCATAAAGGTTATGACGTTAATAACATCCCCCGTGAGAGAGAAAACCTTTGATTAATTACCGAGATAGCGGGCCGTTCGAGGCTGAAACAAGATGCAAAGGGATAAACGTGACGGGGTCACATGAAATGCTTTTATCTATCATGCAATAGAGAGGCATGGTCCATCAAGTTGGAGACCCTCGATACCTGGCGGAGGACGTAGGTCCGAAGACCACCATCGCGCATAGCAAAGACTTCCGATCGGGTGTAACCCAGACTTCCATCGGTGCCATTTGATATACCCGAGGGTCTATGCAAGCATGCATGCATGATGCTTATGATTATGCCGAGCATGGTAATAGAGCTATGAAGATTGACAGTGATCAATCAAATTCATTAATCCCCGCCAAGGGAGACGAAAGTGACGACATAAGCATGATAACGGCAGCATGATGCTAACGGACATGATAGTAGAAGCATAATGATAAAACGGTTAGGACTTGAACAGCCCTATTCTGATTTAGTTTATTATTGATTAGGGTTTATTAACCTCGACCGCGAGAGGCGAAGATTGCTCTGAGGACGAGTGAGTGATTAAAACCATGCAAGAATTCAAAACTGGTGCAACCATGCGTAGGGGTAGGTTTCCCTGGCGTGGCCAAACGTAGGCAAAATAGTTCTAATCCGGTGCGATGGCTAGTTGGAGTTAAAACGGCATGGTGGCTAGCTTGGGCTAAAACTACGTGGTGGCCAATTCAGGGCTAAAACGGCACGGTGGCCAAGTGGCGTCTAAAACGGCCCGCCCTGGACGCGCCGGGTGGAGGCCGAGAAGGGCAAATTGAAAGATGAGTGTGGGGTTAAAACGGCGCGGGGGGGGGGGGGTCATGTCGGAAATTGGCACGCCGGATTAGGGCCGCGTCGGATTAAGGTGATTTTGGGCCTTGGAGTTCTAATGAAATGCCAGGCCGGTTTCTTAGGACTTTGGTGTTATTTTTAGAAGATTAGAAAACTTATTTACGTCCAAGATGCACTGCAAACCAAGCAAATACAGACCTATGCGAGGTTCCTACTCGAGCATAGTCTTCAATGAACTTTATCAACGCAGGTCCATTATAATTCAAACCAAGTCATCAGTCAAAATTTGGGCAGCACCTCCCCATGATTGGAGGGTTGTGGGGGCGAAGTGGAGACAGTCCCACAAGATTGGGGTATGCTCCTTAAGGCCGGAAATGCCAAGCGGTGACCGGCGAACTTCGATAGAGGGAAAAGACCCCAAGGGCTAGCCTACTAGGGGGCATCCATCTCTACGAGTCAAAATCATTGAGGGACGACTGAGATGGAAATGTACCTCGAGGGCTAGCCAACGAGAGGTTACCTTCTCACAGCCACCACCACTCTCAAGAGAGGGTGGGTTTAATGTCGGGCTGAAGCCCTGTTGATGTTCACTTGGTAAGTCATAGGGTTCATATCATTAAGAGATATGACCCTATGGTTTGACAGTGATTGAGGATACTAATAGGGAATGTTCCCCTCCCCGGGTAGTAGGTTCTTCAAGAGGACAAACCACCAAATGCAATAATACACAGACTGCACTCGATCGGTGAGGGGACAATAGATGATCATATGCATGCATATGCATCGAGGAAGCAAGCTAACATGGGAGTTGACAAGCCAGATTAAAGACACGAAGCTGAGTCAAACGATTGAGGTTCTAGAGGGGGGAGGCAAACAGTCTAATAGTTCAACTGCGTCTGCAATACGAACAAATACGGCACACCTGCAGAGATGGCCATCCTCCTAGCCCTGAACCACAAGCAAGGAAGTGTTGAGGAGTCACCTCCGAGAGCGAAGGATAGTGCACTGATATGCATCCCTCCGACCGGGAGAGAACACTGAATCATTCAACGCTATCTATACGATAAAAAGAACCTCGGGGAAGGGATTATTAATGTTGCCCCGAGAAGCAATAGGGCGTATTCGGTGGTGAAGGGAAACAGAAGATCATACATGGGATAGAGATGAAATAGACTGTAATTAGATGGGGAAAGGAAGCCTCGAGAAGTGCATCGATTCATTCATTCAACCACAAGGGAAGCATTACAGAGGGCATCACAAATGGCTGCGGCTCGGGGTTGTCGCTCGAGAAGCAGGGATGAAACCCTCGTTACAGTGAAAAGAAGACGGGATGAAAACCAAACCGTGAGAGAAAAATAACAGAGGAAGAGGGGGGGATCTCATATCATCACCCCCCCCCCCCGACCTCATACATTCGCAGGGTTTACAGAACAGCAGCAGGAAGGGGGAACTGGACGGAGGTACACCGTCATCCACCTGTGGAAACATAATGTCGTGGACAGAGTCTTCTTCTCCGACAACAGGCACTTCAGATGGATAGACGAGATGGGTGGCGCTCCGGCTCGCTCTCGAGGGTGGATCCCCCTTTCCCCCTCTCTATTCTTTTCTTTCTATCTTTGTATCTCCTTCTATTATCTCGCTCTCTTCGCTATTTTTTTTTCTTTTCATTCGACCACAGGGCCTTTATATAGGCAATCCTTCGACCAAGCTTCATCCGGCGTGGGGTTTAGTGCGCCGATTTAAGGATCTCCATGTGCCAGATTAGAGCTGAGCAAGGCGCGCCGGGAAGAGGCTGCCAAATAAAAAGAGGGCGCGCCGGATTAAGAGGGGCGCATCAGATTCGAGCCATTTTGTCACGTCGACTTGATACGAGTCCGACAGCGGGCCCCGGACTGACTCCGAGAGTCGCTGTGATTCTTCATCTCTCCGTGGTCTTGCCAAACCATAGAGGGAGATATCGATGAAGCTTCCAAGCCACTAAACGGCTGCTTTTGGAACTCGTGCACCTTCAGCTCGAGCATGCGGGTTTTTCGCTGACGCGGCACTCGGCACAATGGTTCGTGCTGCTGGCTCGGCTCAGCTTGCATTGGTAGCTTTCACGGGGAGTGGTGTGCCACCCGGGATGTTTTTGCCTTGACTGGGCGATCATCTGGCCACTGATGGGCCCAATATGCTGAGAAGCTGTACCCGTGCCAGGTAATCGGGGTCTTCTATTGACAGAGCCTTCGGTTCCTTATTCTGAGGGGCCAAGGGCGTTCTCTCACCTGGGGAGGATCTTTCATTCAGGCGGTGTACCGCCAAGTATACCTATGTCCTTGGTCGGACAACGGATACACGCTCGTCCTTGGTCAGACGACAGGTACATCCTCGTCCTTGGTCGGACGACGAGGGCATGCTCATCCTTAGTCGGACGATAGACAGTGCCCGCTTAATGTGTGTTCTTCTCGATCCTCGTCAGGTGAAGCCCCCGGCATTCATAGTGGGTAACCTGAGGCTCTGGCAGCTTGAGAAGGCTTCAATGGGTTGGTCTTCTTCGGCTTCTCTGCTTCGGTAGGCCGCATCATTTGTCTTTGAGGCTTGATCGCCATTGAGTATATTTTGAGTGCCAACAAATGCCCCCCAGCCACGGGTGCTACGAGCAAGGCACGAGCGAAGCGGGACCCGCGGATGAGCTCCGTTTGGGCAGATTTCTCGTCTGGCTTGACATGGTCTTGGAATGGCCCTTGAATCCAGCGCGGTGGTTATAACGGCGCGGCCATCGGTCTTCAGTTAAAACGGTGCGCCCCCTTGAATCAGAATGCTTAATACGGCGCGCCTTTTACATCTGGAAGGGAGACCTAATACGGGATGCTATTTAGCACGCCGGATTAGCTTGAGTCTGCCTCCTTTAAATCTTGAAAATCTATTTTTGAGGGGGAAATGTTAATCCGGCATGCCTTTTAGTGCGCCGGATTAGGCCCGTCAAAGCCTTCCCTATAACTCCATCTTCCTTCTGTCTTTTCTTCACTTCAACTCATTTGCATCCCAACTTTCTCTCTCTTCCCTTCTCCTCCAAAGCACGGCGGCGAGAGTAGAGTGGTGAGTGAGGATTTCGGGGGCTAACCCCTTGTTTTCCAGGCCCCGGGAGGCTCCTTGTAGGCTTGTCCTCGGAGCTGCACCCCTGGGTGTCCTATTCGGCCCTGGCGTGACACCCACGGCCTTTTTCAGGGATCGTCACTTAGTGGAGGAGTTCCTGCTTCGCCCTGGCAATCTCCCGAGCTGGAGAGACTCTACCGAATTTTTGTCAGAAAAGACTTTGTCTTCGACAGCCGCCTCCTGACTTTGTTTGCTTTCTTTGTATTTGTTTTGGGTGCAGATATCATGGCATCTGGATCTTCTTCCTCCTCCCGTGCTATGGTGACGTGGAGGGATGTTTATTCTTTGGACAAAGGCCATGGCAAGCTGGCCATAGTAGCAGAGTCTTCTGATTCAGAGACCGAGACGGTGGACACAGACCGCCTGCTGATCATCAGAGGTGATTCCTTCAAGTATGAACGCCCTGACGGCTCCAGGGTGGATCATCCCAAGGACAAGCATCTGATGTCTTTTCTGAAGCGATTCAATCTTCAAGGGAAGTGGGATCTGTTCCTCGTCCGGAAGGCTGAGCTAGCACTGCTTGAGGGACGGGATAGCCTCACCGACTGTGTTGTAAGGGGAAGACCCATATATCTGCCAGGTGAACCTAGGAAGTGGGGTGCCGTACTTGGGCTTCAGGAGCTATCTCCACAAGATGGGCTGCTGACTAGAGCACCTGAATATGTCCCTGCCAGATGGAACGAGACTGCAGGTCGTATAGACCGAGAGAAGCCGTCTTTTGGTTTATTCTTGGCTCCGCTGAAGTGGGGATATCGAGACGAGCCGTTCTTGTTAGACTGCCTGGCGGTCCGATTCAAGCACCAGATTTCTGTGGGATGGTTCGTCGATCTGAAGGTCACCGACGCCCACGCTTTCAGGCCGGGGGCAATAGAATTCACAGACTTTGTCTTACAACAGTATGCACCTATCTTGATCAGAGCAGGTGTATATCACAGTGTGTATGCATCAAGGTACCGCTATCCCATCTCGAAGTGTCTTTGCTGCGGTATGATTGAGGTGTTCTGCCCGGAGTACAACACCTTCTATACTTCGGAAGGAGAGACGTCATTAGACCTTTGGAGTCTCTCGCAGCTAAGCGGCCTCCCGATAGACGGTGAGCCGTATGAGGAAGTTTGTTGGCCAGACTGGCTGAAGGACCATACAGATAGTGAAGAGCGATACTTGACTGGTTTCGCCTACCGCTATTTGATGAAGGCGTACCGCAGTCTCTGCCGTTCTTCTCATGAAGCAAAGGGAGCGTGGAAGCCTGGAGAGAAAAGGCGTGTGCGAATGGGTACATGGCTTCAGTATTTCTTCAGAGGAGAGCAAAAATACATGGATTTCCCCTCGGTAGTGCCGGCTCCTGTTCAGTGGAAGAAAAGAGTTCGGTGATAGGCTGCTTTCCCCTCGACCTCGGAGGGAGGACAACCAAAAGGACCCAACCCCAGGGGTGTAGACGCAGTCACTCATTGTGCTGCATTTCTGACTTATTGGATCTGCTACTTCGCTCTCCCGCAAGGCGACGAGAGCGTGATTAGGGCAGAGGCTATTTATCCTGCCTGCCGGATGGCTTGGGGCATGAAGCTCTCGCTTTGCCCTGTTGCACTATGTTTGATATACAAATTGCTGGGAGACCTGCACCGCTCGCGCCTTCCCAGGAGTCTTCGGAGGGTTGGCCCATTGCATTTCTTTAATGCCTGGGTCTACACTCTCTTCCCAGAGGTTGCTCGTCGGTTGCTCCAGTCAGCACAACTGGTCCCCAGCATGATAGAGTTCGCCAGTGTTGAGCCGACCCGAGTGGCGGACCAACTCTTTGCTATACGTGGAAAGCTTACAAAAGTTCCACTGGATTCCCCGGGGGTCCTGCACTTTTGGAGTCTGGCGGCCAACTCTAGCCCCTTGGTGAACAGGATGAGGGAGTGCCGTCTGAGCGAGGTAGAGGAATATGTTCATCCCATCTCTGATGCCAAGTGTACGAGACCGATTTTGGAGCCAGAGTTGATAGATTGGGCACTGTCCATAAGGCCGAGCGTCCTGGTTTTTCGCAAGAGCGGCATCTTGTGGTTGGAGCCTTATTATCCTTTCCGATTCAGTCGGAACTTTGGCTATGACCAGCATATTCCAGCCACTTCTACCCAATTTGCGCTGCCGAACAGGGCTCGGGCCAGCCAAGTGTCAAATGACGAGGCCCGCATTTGGTGGGACTATTTTCACCGTCGAGAGGCGGTTTCATTCAGAGTTCTGGTCCCTGCGCGCTTTCCCCGTGTGACTCCGGAGTACATCAAATGGTGGAATGTGCGCACGGGCTTTTACAAAAGCTCGAGGAGAGAATGCTGGGCTGTCGCAGAGTGTAAATTTCTGGATTCCCAGCCAGTGCCTACTCTGGATATCGATCCAGTTTACCTGAAGAGGTTGAAATCTCAGACGAACACTGCAGTGGCAAACTATCTGGAAGTGCGGAAAGCTGCCAAGCAATGTTCACCCAAGGTGGAACCAAAACTACCAGAGATCAGCAAGGATGGTTTCTTGAAGACACTTCAGGGCCTGTGCCGCGTGAGTAGCGAGCGACTGGTCCTCCATCAAATTTCATTGCTAGTGGAGGAGCCTACACCTTCTACAGCTTCTTGGCATCCTGAGAACGATCGGCTTTACCCCTACAGGATTTTCATCAGGGGAGAAGATCGACGGCCGGAGCTTTATGAGGGCACTCCCTAGTTGTTTGCGTTGTTACGCTCCCACGGAATTTCAGTGGGTGGCCCTAGTGAAAGTACATTGGGCCAACCCGTTCTTATATCTTTAAAGTATGCCGATGGATGGGGGCTAGACCACCTCGGCTTGTATTACCATCTATCTTCACGCGGCCATGAGAACCTTGCGTTGCTGGCCAAACAGTTTGAAGTGATAGGGGACATATGCTGGCTAGTTTGCGAAGTCGCCTCTAGGGCCAAAGAGCCTTCGCTGTTCTATTGGTCACTTTCTTCCTTCTATACGAGACCAACAGGTATATGTTTTTCTTTCTTCAACTTCGGGCTTTCCTTTCTAGTGCTGTATATGGCATCTCTCCTTCTTTTGCCTTCGCTTGTGTGCAGTTCGGCTTTCTTCGAAAGAGACTAAGCATTTCAGGGAGCTGCTGATAAAGGCTCAGAAACCCGCGTATTTTGAAGTCACGGAAGCTGCCCCAACCACGACGCCACTTCCTCCAGGTGATTCCCGGAAATGGTCGAGGTCCCAAGTCAGGGAGGCCATCACTCGAGCGAAGCGGGCTCGTAAGAAGAAGACTGTGGACCCAGCACCTATGGTCATCCTTCCGAGAGTGGTCTCATTTGAAGAGTTCGAGACCTCTCGTCCCTCAGCTAGTGTGACCCGAGGTATGCTTCTATCTTGTGCTCAGTCGTCACCTTGGCAACCAAGATCAATTCTTATTCTTGCAAATGCAGCTGCTTCGTCTGCAATGGCCGCGCAAGCGGCTGCCACCGCTGCGGGAGCCGGAGACAGAGAGGATGTGGTGCAGACAGAGCTGCCCTCTCCTACGCCTAGCCACGAAATAGAGGGTAATTGATGGCCCATCTAGCCGCAGACTTCTATAGTTTATTGTCCCCCTATGCTCACATGGGTGCTTTCTTTTCTTCAGCTTCCGTCGAGATTCGACCGCCTTCTCCCCCTATCGTGGAATCAACTGAGGGCATATCTACAGAGCCAGTGGTAATTCCAGGAAGTTGATCCATCCCCGAAGCTTGATCGCCTGTTATCCCTGTCAGCCGGGTAGGCTCCTATCGAGCAAGAAGCTCCGGCGGGAGGCCTTCCGGGTGAAGAGCCGCCGATTTTGAGGGAGAAAGAACTATTGTTGGTTCAAAGTTCATCCTCATCAGAGCAAGTGGATTATGGCAGCGGCTCGAGCGATGAGGATTTCCTTTTGACGGGAACCGAGCCTGAGGATGTTGCGGTGTCTTCCGCCTATGAGAGTGACTTTACGACCTTCAGTCCTCCACGGCTGACGCTGAGTAGCTTTGGACCACCAGGTCCTTCAGTGGGAGAAGGGTCAGAAGGGATGGAGATAGTGACTCCTGCTACTGCAGATTTGAGCTTAGTGCCGACTGAGGTAAGAACTACACTTCTTAGTCTTGTGCTTATTCTCGTCTGGCCATTATGCTCGTCTTTCGAGATTCTTATGCTCTCTTTCTCTTGCAGGCTTCTGCTAGTCAGGCCGAGGTCACCTTGCCGGCGATAACCATGAAGATACCCCTGCCGCCTCTCAGCGCAGACCCGCCCTTATTCCCGCCGGTCCTGAGGCCCATAGCCCTGAGGTATCCGAAGGATTACATGATAGTAGCGGGCTTAGAGGTACTGGAGATGGTCGCCGGGTCTGAGCCGTCAGCTGTGGCTTCGGAGCAGCAACAGCTTGTCATTCCCGACGAGCCACTTCAGAGTGAAGAGGGCCTCCCTGGGGCAGAGGAAGGTGAAATTGTGGAAGAGGTGATCAGGAGCTCGCTGACCCCAACCCCTGCCATCGAATCATCATTGGTGGTAGCCGGAGAGGCCGAAAGTGGCGACCAATCGCTCCCCTCTATTCAAGGTCAAGATGTGGCGCTCTCGCCTGAGGTTGGGAGAGAAGTGGCGATCGTCGACAGTCCCACCATTGCATTATCTACGGGGGCCAGTCTTGGTGCGTGTGCCCTGCAAGATATGCCATCCTCATGTTCTGCGCCCGGTGACGACATTTGGGCTGCAGTTGACAGCCGGGTAGAATTTCAACTCCCAGATGCGCCGTTACTTGGTATGCAATCATCGAGTGGCCCGGTATGGCAGTATCTGGAGACATTGTGGGAGACTGTGACAGCTCACCCCGAGTTGACTTATGCACAGTAGAGGGGTCTTGCAGAACACCTCTCCCATTCTTTACTAGCTTTTGGCTGCCCCATGGAGGACTGGGTGCAGCGGGTAGTTCTGCTCCTGAAGCATGTGAACAAGAGGGAGTTCATAGGCCGTAGCTGGATAGATCAAATGATAGCCGCCAAACTTGAAAGGACAGAGTGTCAGGCTGCCCTTCAATCATTGAGAATAACTGCTCAGCAGATGCGGGATGCTGCCGATGATTCTGGCCAACGCAGGACTTCTCTGAAGACTCGGATAGCTGAGCTCCGTGCTGAACTTGCCCGGGCTGAAGCAGAATTAGCATTGTCCGATCAACTGTGGGTTCAGCACACGGAGGCGGCTGAGCTGGCAGAAGGGCAAGCCGCATCGCTTGAGGAGAAACTAGTGCGACTACAGGATGAGGAAGACCGTCTACAGGAGTTGGCCCGCTATCCGTCCCTGGGGCTGTTGGAGTTCGAGGACATCTTCCGCCGCTTGCTGCAATAGCTCCATCATTTTCTCTTCTCTCTCTTTTTTTGTGAACTTCCACGTATTCCGGGGGGTGTACGCCCCGGGTAACATGT
Organism: Amorphophallus konjac; assembly: GCA_022559845.1. Taxonomy (NCBI): domain Eukaryota; kingdom Viridiplantae; phylum Streptophyta; class Magnoliopsida; order Alismatales; family Araceae; genus Amorphophallus; species Amorphophallus konjac. Next base: position 140,945,279 of record CM040125.1, on the reverse strand, counting down.
ATTTCCTTTTTGTGTTTGAATGTAAACTTTCGTTCCTTTATTTTGCACATCCACTTGCTGCATAGATTCATTTAGTCCGGAGTATGTCAGTCGCTAGGGTAGGAGAGCGCTCACACCTTCAGGGAAGGGGCGAGGGGTTCGCTCCACCACGACGTAACTTCTCCTCGGGACCACTGATCCGCTTGGGCCGAGCACCGGGGAACAAGGAGAGAGTTAACTGGCCACCGAGGGCCGGAGGATAGAAATAGGGACTTATTCGTGGACTTTGCCGAAGGTGGCAAAGGTTCATGGTAAAGGGTGGTCTGCCCATAAACACGGATGTAAGGTCCGGGCTGGGGGAAACATTGACCGATCTTGTCGATGATGACAAGGGTCAGTAGTAACTCATTCATCGGCATTGGGCGGATGTTGAAGCAAAGGTAGGTAGGGCCCGAGTTAAGGGAATATTGACCGGTCTTACCGATGGTGACAAGGGCCAATAGTAGCTAGCTCATCGGCATTGGACAAATGTCGAAGCAAAGGTAGGTTCACGGGTGCAAAGCTCACACGGGAACCATTGTAGGAATAAAGTAACAAACGAGAGGATGACATCATTATTTCATCACCATCATTCGTTCTCCCTTTTTTTATTCACCAATTTTGTCACATTACTGACTTAAGCGCCCTTGAGGGTTTTCGCCGAAGCCAGCCCCCTCTTGCTTTTGCGCATGCGCCCTCTTGGGTTTTCACATGGCGGGGTACCCGATTTTGCCTGTGGTGCCCTTTCGGGTTTTCACCATAGCTGGGTTGGAGCCATTTTTGCCCTTGTCCTGGTATAGGGGCAAGACTGGCGAGGCACCTCTATGTTAAGCCTCATTTTTTTATTCATTATTTTTTCATTCTCATTTTTTTTGAACTCGATTCTCTGGGCAAAGCCGGGCTTGAGGAGATGCTGGCCGACCTTGCCGATGATGACAAGGGTCACAGGGAAGTTGATCGATCTTGCCGATGATGACAAGGGTCGCAAGGAAGTTGACCGATCTTGCCGATGATGACAAGGGTCGCAAGGAGGTTGACCAATCTTACCGATGATGATAAGGGTCGCAAGGAAGTTGACCGATCTCACCGATGATGACGAGGGTCACGAGGAAGTTGACCAATCTCGCCGATGATGGCGAGGGTCACAAGGAGGACGACCGATCTTACCGATGATGACAAGGGTCGAGAGGAGATTGACCGATCTCGCCGATGGTGACGAAGGTCACAAGAAGGTCGACCGATCTTGCCGATGATGACAAGGGTCAAGAGGAGGTTGACCGATCTCGCCGATGGTGACGAGGGTCACAAGGAGGTCGACCGATCTTGCCGATGGTGACGAGGGTCAAGAGGAGGTCGATCGATCTCGCCGATGGTGACGAGGGTCGAGAGGAGGTCGATCGATCTTGTCGATGATGACAAGGGTCACAAGGAGGTTGACCGATCTCGTCGATGGTGACGAGGGTCACAAGGAGGTTGATCGATCTCGCCGATGGTGATGAGGGTCACAAGGAGGCCGACCGATCTTGCCGATGGTGACGAGGGTCACAAGGAGGTTGACCAATCTTGCCGATGATGACAAGGGTCACAAGGAGGTCGACCGATCTTGCCGATGATGACAAGGGTCGAGAGGAGGTTGACCATCTTGCCGATGGTGACAAGGGTAGCAAGGAAGTCGACCGATCTTACCGATGATGACAAGGGTCGCAAGGAAGTTGACTGATATCGCCGATGATGACAAGGGTCACAAGGAAGTTAGAGAAAGATCTCCGATGGGGATCATGGGGATCGCCCCTTTCGGAGCTTCACTAAGATGAAGGTGAGGCGGAACTTAAATTACCACATTACTAACTTAAGCAACCTTTTGGGGTTTTCACCAAAGCCAGCCACGTCTTGCTTTTGCCCATGCGCCCTTCCGGGTTTTCACGTGGCGGGGTACCCGATTTTGCCTGCGGCGCCCTTTCGAGTTTTCATCGCATCCGAGTTATAGCCATTTTTGCCCTTGCCCAAGTGTAGGAACAAGACTGGTGAGGCATCTCTATTTTAAGCCTCATTTTTGTTTCCTTTTCTTTTTCTTTTTCTTTTTTTTCTTTTTTTTAGAGTGAGAAAATGGCGATGGGTCAATCATGCGGTGTTTGACCCTATGTAGTAGCATATGGCAGTTGGCTAGGGCCTGCAGCCTTGCGTCGAGAAAAGAGGGTTTATTCGTTAGCAAGGGAGTAATGCTAATGCAAAGGATAGATTTCTTGCCGATCCGGGCGTAAGGCCCACAATGGCAATATTGCATAGGAGTCGGCTAGGACACGAAGTCTTGTGTCGAGAAGAAAGGTTTATTCGTTAGCAAGAAGGTAATGCTAACGCAAGGGATAGATTTGTGCCGATTCGGGCGTAAGACCCGTAATGGTAATATTGTAGAGGAGTCGGCTAGGACACGAAGTCTTGCGTCAAGAAAATGGGTTTATTCGTTAGCAAGAGGGTAATGCTAACGCAAGGGATAGATTTTTGTGTCGATTTGGGCGTAAGGCCCTGTGGACATCAAAAAATGATGGTGTCGATCATACGTCATGCACGTCTCGACACTCGAGAGCAAGCCGAAGACGGAAATGCCGAATAAACCTCATGCCTCGCCCGATCAGGACGAGAACTCGCTTGGTGGTCTACTAGCCGCTAAGGAAGCCCCCCCAAGCGGAAAATATAGCTACAATGCTCTGACCGGCCATGTCGAGAGCTGAATCAAAGAAAAGTCGAGAACTCCGGCACAGTCTCGGGATACACCGAAAGTCATGTAAATTCTGGGACCAAGCCCCAAAGGCTGTAAACAGAATATTATGAAGGCCATACATTGCAACTAGAGCATTCCAGAAGCGCTAACACTCGAATAAATGGCTGCGACTTGAAAAGAATCCATTCGAGGCTTAAAACGGCGCGAAAGGGCCTTAAACCGGCGCGCTCTAAACCGACGCGCCCCATTTTTTTTCATTGGCCCTTGCTTTGGCCTTAAACCGGTGCGCCCTTGCTTGGCATTAAACCGGCGTGCCCCTCCTTGGTTGGCTATTAAACCGGCGCGCCCCCTGCATTTTTGGTTAAACCGGCGCGCCCCTTCATCTTGGGTTAAACCGGCGTGCCCTTTTCCCCTTCATCATGGGTTAAACCAGCGTGCACCCTTTCCCTTGCATTTCACCTTAATCCGGCGCGCAAACAAGCATCCCATCTACACTCTGATGCTCTATTTAATGATGTGCAGAGAACATTGAATGCCCGACGCTCTTTATCCGCCTCCATTCGACAGCACAGAAGCGTCAATGGCGAAGCAACCCCCAGCAAACCTGCGAACATCCCATCCTCGGATGAACGACAGCGTACGGCGCGAACCAACATCGTCCAGCGCATCCAGGTCAACTCCCGACTTCGTTGCGGATGAGGTGGAAGTGGCAGGAGTGCTCCCAAGAAAGCCATTCTATAAAAGGGAGCTCGAAGGCAGAGAGAGAGGAGGGGCTATTGAAAGGAGAAAAGAAGCTGGAACCCCCCTGGCTGGCCATTGAAGAGAAGAAGAAAAAGAGAGAAAAGAAGCTTCGTCTCCGTGCTGGAGAAGAGAAGAGAAGAGAGGAGAGTGAGAGTGAGAGGTGAGCTCGGAGGGGGAGGAGCTTGTGCTCTGTTCCCCCTCTCCCATTGATGTATCTCTTCTCCGTTTCTCCCTCTGCAATGTATTCCTCTTCTTTTGAGATGAAATCTCTTGGGCTCGAGCCGTTTTCCGCCCTTTTGGTGGATGAATAAACAGAAGGCCCTTTTGGCAAAGTCTAGCTTTTTTTCTCCTCCCCTTTCTCCCAGTTCTCTTCCATGCATCCAGGGTCTTTGAAGCCTGCCTCTCCGTGGCATGGCCTTCGAAGGAACCCACATGAGGGATGAATATTCATGGCCCTCTTGAGGCACAAATTCGTCCCGCCTACGAAATCATCACATGGAAGCTGCTGGAACTCTTGAAGGCTGGTCCTCGAGTCTCCACAGGCACTTATGGGTTAACGGAGGCCTCACTCCGAGTTTTGAGGCTCACCCCGGAGCTTTGCTCCATTTGGTGTTCCCCTATTTGTCTCTGGCAAGCCTCTGTCCGGGGGAGATGCTGCCCAAATGCTACCAGAGGAAGAACACGTAAGAACAGAGAATACGTAAGAACAGACAACAAACTAAGCCCCTGAACAGACTGAACCTTCTGAGTTCCTGTATAACAAACTCACCCCTGAACAAAACACTTGAATCCTCATGTTCATCCACCCCAATAAACAATTAAAACACTTAATCTTCCTCTCTATCAACTTAATCTACCAATTGGATGAATAAATCAATCAACAGATTAACTTGCAGTTGAACGAAACAAGAAATAGAGCAAAAAGAATGAAAGAAAACCTCCTAGAAGCTAAACCCGGCGCGCCCTAATCCGGCGTGGGCTAATCCGGCGCGGTACCCCCCCGCGCCGGTTTAGCCCCACACTCAAAACTCCCTCTGTTTTCCTGATACCCATCCCGGCACGCATCACTATTCATCACCCTATTCCGGCGCGCCCATGGCCCCTCCTTCTCTTGGACATACTAAACCGGCGCGCCCCCCCATTTCAACCCCTATCCGGTGCGCCCCTCTTCTCCTTTGGCATCTCCTTAATCCAGCATGCTTCATAAGAAATCCATTAACCAAATGAAAGAAATAATAGAAAACTTAAGGCCAATAAAAAGAAAGGGAAGTATATAAACCATTCATAAGAAGTCAATTTTGTTCCGGGGGCGCTGCCCCCGGAAACCCCCGCAAGGGGCGTTGCCCCCTTGACCCCCATGACATGACCGGGCAGGTCGAACCCCGCGACCTGACCGCGCAGGTCGATCCGCGTGTGAGGGCGCACGATGGCGAGTTCGGGCTCCACACTTAACAATTCACTCCCCCGGACTTGGTGCAAAGAGAAAATCAATGATGCCTTGTGGTATCGGACGTGGACCTCGGAACCCCCGACATGGTCATGATCCGAATACAGTCTGGGCCAATAGTTCGTTAACTCGACCCGCTTCTCCCGGGATCTAATCCAGCAACGCCACATTAGACTTGTCATGTCTACGGCAGACATTTGCACGGTTTTATCGTCGTCTTCGATGCTTCAAACGTGGACTCACGTCCGAACAATGAAGGGTCCAACCGTGACCGACATGCACACATACCTTGGAACCTTCGTTTCCCCGGACTGTGTGTGAAGAGAAAAGCAATGACGCCCCCACTAGATCGGACTTGGATCTCGGGAGCCCTCGCCTGGACGTGACCACGATCCTAACTTATCCCGGGCTGATAGTTCGTTAGCTCGACCCGTCTTTTTTGGAATCCGATCTCGCACCCACATGAAACTTGACGTACCTACGGCCGATATTCGTATGGTTTTATCATCATCCTTGACGCTACTAATACGGACCTCCGTTCGAATAAGGAATGGTCCGTTAGTGACCGACGTATATACCGGGATCCAATCCTGCACCCACAGGAAATGTGTCATACCTTCGGTATGTCTTTGTCGTGGTCTTCGATGTTTCGAATATGGACTTACGTTCGAATATTGAATGGTCCGTTAGTGACCGACGTATATCCCGGGATCGAATCCCGTGCTTGCATTAAAACTTGCCGTACTCACGGCAGACATTTGTACGGGTTTATTTCCGTTTACGTCTTCAATACGGATCTTTGTCCGAGCATAAAATGGTCCATGAATGACCAACAAAATCTGAATGGAATGAGACGGCTCTCGTCTTCCCCGACCACGCGTGTAGGAATATCAATAAGACCTTCGTGAGTCACGTCTGGACCTCGGGTTCGCCCCAACCATGGTCATTACCTGACCCACATCTAGGCCTATAGCCAGCTATCTCTGTATACGTCTTTGTTTTGGAATCTAGTCCCGGGACACTTTCCCACCGCCCTTCGGCACAGGAGATATTAATGATGGCCACGCAAGCCTCGTTTGGACCGCGGGAGGCGCCCCCGGAATGGTCCTGACTCGATCTCTCACCGGGCCAATAAACTCGCTGATTTCTGACCACTCTAACCGGGATTCAACCGAATGTCTTCTATCCCTTTGAATAATAAATTTGCCGTACCCTGGCATACATATGCTCCAATTTTCCCCGTGATGATCACGATTCTCTGAAGCCGGACACTCATCCGAACATCAAATGGTCAACACATGACCGACATATTTCGAATGCTTGTTTCCCTAGACATAGGGCTTTCCGACTTATTCGAGACCGCTATCAGCTTGTTTCTCTCGATATAGTTTCCTGGCCATGAGGCCCCTGATTCCTGGCGATTAATCAAGGGTGTTCCCCTCTCCGAGGCGATGTAAATGACGTCGTGACCTTTATGGCGCGGCGGGTCTCAGTCCCGACATGAACCACACAATCGTCTGATTAGTCAGATCGAGCACACAATAGATCGTCACTTTGTGACTGGCACGCCCACGCACTTAATAAACCCAACAAACAAATAACCAACGAACTTAATGAAAAGTGCGTCCACAGGCCCATAATGGCGATGTTATTTTATATATCATTATTTATATATTCTTGAGAGCTCGGCTAGGACGGAGTGCCACTAGACCAAGGTAGGTAGAGCTCGGCCAGGGCGGAGTGCCACTAGACCAAGGTAGGTAGAGCTCAGACAGGGCGGAGTGCCACTAGACTAAGGTAGGTAGAGCTCAGCCAGGGCGGAGTGCCACTAGACTAAGGTAGGTAGAGCCTATCTAGGGCGTAGCCTCACTAGACTAAGGTAGGTATAGGTCATTCTGGGGATGTCGGTTGAACTGTGTGATACAGCTTCATATGTTTTCCATTAAGGGGAGAGAACTGGATGACTCTTTTGTGATTTACAAGGACGTACGCACCCCCTTCATATACTCGGCAGATGACATATGGTCCGACCCAATTTTCAGCCAACTTCCCTTTGGGGTTGGAGGCCATCACTTCTCTTCTTTTAACCATTACCATGTCACCTTTATTGAATGCCCGACCTTTGACCAGCTTATCGAAAGCACGGGCCATGCGGGCTTGGTAGTGTTGGATATTTTGTTACGCACGGAGACGCTTTCCTTTGAGCTCGGCAAGCTCTTCCAGTCTTCTTTCTATATTGGTCTGTTCGTCACTAGCCAAACCATGCTGGATGGCAACCCGCAGTGAGGAAACTTCTAACTCAATCGGCACCACAGCCTCTGACCCATATACAAGGGAGAATGGCGAACAGCCGGTTGGGGTTTTATAGACCGTACGATAGGCCCAAAGCGTTTCGTACATCCTTTCTTCCCAGTCCTTTTTATTAGACTTGACAGTCTTTGCCAGCAGCGTGCATAGTGTCTTATTGAAGGCTTCTGCAAGTCCATTGGCCTGAGGGTTGTAGGGGCACGAGGTCCTCCAGTCAATCTTATATTTATCAGCCAGCCGATAAACCTTCTGATTTCTGAAGTGGCTGCCATTGTCAGAGATAATTCAGCTCGGAACCCCGAACCAAAAAATTATATTCTGTCGGAAAAATCTTGCGACTAGTTCTCCCGTTACATCTCTTAGCGCAACTGCTTCTGCCCATATGGAGAAGTAATCTGTGGCTGCTAAGATATATCTACGCCCTGACGAAGATGCTGGTAGCGGACCCACCACGTCCGTGCCCTATTGGGCGAATGGCCAACTTGGTAGGGTGGGATGTAGCGCCACTGGCGGTCTCCTGGACACGTTGGCATGCTCCTGGCATTTTTGGCAAGCTTTAGCAAACTTGCAGCTATCATCAAACATGGAGGGCCAATAATAGCCCAATTTCTTTATTTCAATTTTCATTTTCGGCCCGGCCTGGTGCGCTCCAGCTGACCCGGCATGGACTTCTTGCATTACCTACCCGACTTCTGCTAGAGACAAGCACCGGAGCAGGACTTTCCTTCGGGCATCGGCCATTATTCGAAACAAGGTCCCGCTTCTCATCTCATAAGAGTCATTGATCCTCAAGAGCTTCATTCTTTATTCTTTTTCTTTCGGAAGCTATTGGTGCTGGAACCAATGCAAAAGATGCTCCCGCCAATCGGGCTGCTGAACTTCTTCTACAGCTGCTGCTTCATTCTCTTGTTCATCGGCCAGAACATCCGTCATACCGGGGACCTGGCAACGGTTGATCACAGCTATATTTAGGCTTGTGTATGGCGGGATTGCCAACGAACTAGCCAGTTTCACGAGGGCATCTGCTTGAGCATTCTGTCCTTGGTTAATATGCCTGATTTTGACAAAGTAGAATCTCACCATTAATCGGAGGGCCGGTTGATAATAAGGGAGGAGCTCTTGCTTCCGCACCTCGAACTCTCCTCCCAACTGTTTTATGACCAGCATGGAATCTCCGAATGCCTCTAACATCTGGATCTCCATAGATAGAGCAATCTGCAACCCAATTATGAGGGCTTCATATTCTGCTTCATTGTTTATGCATGGCTTGTTTATTGAGTAGGATGTATATACGACCTCTCCTTTTGGAGATTTCAGGACTATGCCTGCCCCCGCCCTGACTCTGGCTGATCCAGTAGCTGAGGTGTCGATTCTGGAAGCACCGTCAAAATTCAGCTGCCATAGAGAGGGCTGCACCTGGCCAACCTCTAGGGTTTCATCTTTAGGAAGCTCCGGTTCCAGCGGGCAGTCTTCAGGTACTGGATGCTCAACAAAGAAGTATGCGATGGCTTGGCCCTTGACGGCCTTTTGCAGTATGTAGGAGATGTCAAACTCCATGAGTATCACCGCCCATTTGCCCAAGCGACCCTTGAGTGCCGGTTGGGACATGATATACTTTAGCGGATCCACCTTGGAGATCAGCTTAATCTCATGTGACAGCATGTAGTGTCGGAGTTTCTTGACGGCGAAGACCAGTGCCAAGCAGATCTTCTCAATGTGGGTGTATTTCTCCTCAGTTCTGACTAGTCTTCGACTGAGGTAGTAGAGGGCTTGTTCTTTCCCTTCTTTATTATTCTGGGCTAGCATTGTCGGAGTTATATGGCTACGATGTACAAAACCAGTGGCCGTCCTTTCACCGGTGCGCCCAGCACTGGAGGAGTCTTCAAATAGTCTTTGAGCTTGTCGAAGGCTGTCTGGCAATCTTCGTCCCAATAAAAGGGAACATCTTTCATCATCAGCTTGTGAAAGGGCTGGCATCACCCTGACAAATTGGATTTGAACCACCGGATGTAAGCCAGGCGGCCTTGAAGAGATCTCAGCTCGGAGAGGTTCCTTGGTGAAGGTAATTCCTGAATTGCTTTGATCTGTGCGGGGTCTATTTCAATTCACCGATATCTGGCAATGAAGTCCAAGAACTTTCTGCTCGATACTCCGAAAGCACATTTCATAGGGTTCATTTTCAATTCATACTTCCTTAGCCTCTGAAAGACTACTCGGAGATCTTGCAGATGGTCTTCTCTCTTTCTGGTTTTAACTACCATGTCATCTATGTAGCACTCGACCTTATGATAGAGCAGCTCATCAAATATTCTAGTCATCGCCCGCTGATAGGTTGCGCCGGCGTTCTTCAATCCGAACGGCATCCTCTTGTAGTGATAAATGCCTTTGGGGATTCGGAAGGCAGTGTGGACCCGGTCATGCTCCGCGATCCATATCTGGTTATAGTCGGATGACTCATCCATGAATGATAGGGCCTCATGGCCGGTTGTTGCATCTATCATGACCTCCGTTATTGGCACTGGAAAGTCATCTTTAGGACAGGCTTTATTAAGATCTCGGAAGTCAGCACATATCTGGATCTGCCCATTCTTCTTCTTCACGGGCACAATATTATCTAACCACGTGGTATATTGATTTTCTTCGACGAAGCCCACATCAATGAGCTTGTCCACCTCTTTGCATATTTGAGTAATGAGCTCTGGCCTCATGCGCCGCGGCGGTTGCTTCACCGGTTCGGCTTTAGGGCTTATTCCTAGCTCATGTTGTGAGACTGCGGGGCTCAGTCCTGGCATCTCCTTGTAGGTCCAGGTAAAGCAATCCTGGTATTCTCGCAGTAGCAGGATGTACAGCTTCTGTTCTTTAGCAGATAGCTGGGTGCTGAAGAAGGTTGGCCTATGGTCGTCCTCATCTCCCAGGTTGATTTCTATCAGCTCATCGACGGTGGCTTGGCCTCCATCTTCTATTTCTGGGGGTGCCGGCTGAAGGTCGATGAAGTCTGGAATATCATCTTCAAGTTCAAGGACCTCGATCTCTTCATTTGGTTCTATTTGAACTTCATCAAGGATCTCCGCCTCGGCAAGAAGCGGCTGTGTGGATTGTTTCATCAGCGAATCCATTGCCATTGCAGCTTCGAGGGGTGAATTAGCAGCTTCATCCCCCCTTTGGGTCGCCGTGTCCTCAGTAGGGGTGGCGCTTTTCTTTTCAGCAGCATGCATCTCCTGCTCGGCTTCGACGGACTCTCTTCGACCGGCACGAGAGGTATTGGAATCATCATTGGCGGAGATCTGCCAGAGGGAGATGTCCCTGTTTCTTCAACATCTTCGGCTTCGCTACTGCTGACCGTGTCATATCTGGCTTGAAGGGCCACTTCCTCAGGATAGACTTGCTCCCAGCATCGGCAAGGAGCCATGGCCTCTGTTTCCAGGTCTCTTGATCGAGCCGGTTCAGCATATTCTGCTTCTGCTGGGTATTCATCAAAAGTTGCCCCCAGCGGATTGCCTTCAGCAGGAGAGAAGGCAGAGATGGTATCCACCTCATAGCGCCCACTGTAGTAATATTCTTCAAGGGTGAGGCCCAACTCTGGATGCTGAGAAACACGTCTCATTTCTTTGTCCAGATTTACGGGATACCATATTTTATGGAATACTTCCTTGTCTTCGCGCGACTGGTTGGAGGGGATGTGCTGCTTTTGGAACATCCTGGCCATCTGACTTGTCGTGAATGCCAGACCATGAACGGGAGTTAGCGGGTTCTCTATGTCTTCGGGCAAGTGACAATCAGTGTCTTCCCGGGTAGGGTGCTCCTCAGCAGTATAGAACAAACTGCTGGGACCATCTATCTGCGTCACTTCCCAAGCTTTGAAAGGCTCGACAGTTGCATTATCGAGGCCAGGGATTGGCTTGGTGAGGCCTTCTGGGACCCTTATATGGTCGTGCTGCTGACCGACCTTGGCTTCATTGGCTTTAGGGTATATAGCGGGAGGTGCTAGCCTGCCCACGTCTCCAGTGACGATAATATGAGAGACCGCCTTGGGCTTGACATATCCGCGCGGTGGTGGTGGGAACCATTTGTCGCTGGACGTGCCTTTGGGTGCCCCCGCAAGGGTCTTGGCTTCAGGGGTCCCTTAGGACCATTCTGCATACAGATGAGCGTCTACCAGGTGACACTCAGACAGTTCGAATGGGTAGAGATCAGCAAATATCCTCTCCTCCTTCCCTTCGAGACTGTATTTGATGCACTGGTGGAGCGTGGACGGCACCACCATATTTTCATACAGCCAGGGGCGGCCAAGCAACACCTTGTACAAGGTGCGTGAGTCGATAACATGGAACTGCACCTTTGTGGTAAAGTCTACCAGAGTGAGTGTGAATTCTACTACTCCCAGCGATACTTCACACTTTTGGTTGAAGCCAGCGATACGTATATCTCTGACTTTATCGAGGCGTACATTAAAGTGGTGCCTCTGGTATATTCTGTATGGCAGAATGTTGACAGCTGCGCCTGGGTCGACCAGGATCCTGTTCAGCTCCTGTCCATTTAAGTGCCCCCTCATATAGAGCGGCCTATTGTGGCTGATAGTAGGGAGCAACATGTCTTCGTGAGTGAAGGTCATGCTAACCTCTGGAAGTGCTTCAGCCAAGTAGGTTTCATATTGAGCGGGCGTCTGCAAAGTAGTGATAATCGCCTGTCGGGTCTCTTCACTGAGAGAGAGAATTTCCCAAACAGTGAATCTTGCCGGAAGCTTTTTCAACAATTTGACTACACGGCTTCCTGCTCGGACATTTGACAGCTTCATCTCATCTGCCCACCTGGGCTTGGAGGAGTCTTGGATTGCGGTCTCTGACGGCCCTGCCTCATTGGGTTCAGATTCTACATGTCTCTGTTTGGTGCAATCTTCTTGTTGCCCTTCATCGGCCATCACCGGGCGAGCTTCATCTGCATCAGGAGCTTCGGAAGATTACGGGGGCTGCGGGTAGGTATCTCCGATTGCAAGATCGGCATCCTGACATGGCTGCTTTCCCTTGGACATCTTCAAAAATTCTAGGAAGGAAGGGGTAGTAGTACTGCCCCCATTCTGGTTATAAAGGCCTGATGGAGGAGGGATCTTGACCTCTTTGACCTCCGGGGGAGGTATCTTGTAGGGTTGCTCTCCCCTAAATATGATATTATGGTTAGCGGGTGGCTGGCGCCCCCATTTCCGGCCTGATCGGGTTGCATGTGCTGCAGAGGCTGCCGCGGCTTGGCCTGCCCCGGTGGCGGGTGCAAAGCATATTTCTTCCTCATCCTCTTCAGCAGGCAAGTTGAAGAGAGCCGAGAGAGAATTGTAGGACACAATCTGCTCTTTGTTGACCTTGGCGGCCTTTCTTTTCTTCTTTTGTTTCTTTTTCTTCTTTTCTTCAGGTGGTGCCAGCCCCCAGAACAGGCTGCCATCCTTGTCAGACGTTGCGTCAGCTTGCTGCTCCTGCTTGAGTGAAAGCTGTTCCAGCTCTTGCCACGGGACATGATCCCGTACCAGTAGGGGTTCTAATTCAGGTACATATTCATCTAGCCCGTTAATGTATTCTTGCAGCCGCCGGGCTTCCGGACCGATCTCTTTTACCGTTGGCAGTGGAGTCTGTCTCCTCTGATTGTGTATATGTATCCTGATCACTGTAGGTGGGTTGGTCCACACAGGTGCTGCCACCGGAGGGGTAGGTCGTGGTGTGATACCACGAATGCGTGCCCCCACTGTTGGGCGAGGTGCCGTCTTCTTTTTATTCTTCGCAGGGACTTGTAGCCATCCCTGTTGTTCTTCTACGGGCGCCAGGAAACAGAGTTCATAAGTGCACCGAGTGCTGGCTTCAGAGATCTCCTCAGGTAGTGCCTAGTACACAGAGACCATATTGGCTGCGGCCCTCCTCAGAGGAGCCTCATGAGGTTGTGGGGGATCGACCCTGTATTCTCCCAAGTAGATTTCATCTTTCTTTACCATGCCTTCAATAATGTCTTTGAAGACATAGCGGTTGTGCGGCAAGAGGCGAAGCGAAGGCGGGCCGAGGCCTCCCCGGCTCCGGCGGCCGTCTCTCCGGTGGCTCCCATTTTGTCCTTCGAGGAGTTCGAAGTCACCCGGACTGAGCCGAGTCACCATGCTAGTGAGGTTCACCGACCACCGATGTCCTTCAGGATTTATTTGCTTCCCGGGGTCAGACTTTTATGTGCATATGACATGTGTATTTCTTTCTCTCAGCCAGTACGGAGGAGTCGGTACTCGTACCGATCCCGGGCGAGGGCGAGACTGCAGCTCCTGGGGCACCATCGCCTGTCAAGGAGACCCGTGAGCCGCCCTGTGCTGTAGAGGCCGAAGGGGGTATTTATCTTTGTCCACTTAATTGACTTCTTTCATTCTTAAGAACTCATCGGCTCCGGTATGATCCACCCTTTCTTTTATGTGGCAGGCGTTGATGCAGTAGTTATCAGGCCATCAGGGCCCCGCCTGCATCTCCTAGTGACGCGCACGTACACGAGGAAGAGGTTGAAATCTGGCATACTACCCTCACCCAGCCCGCGTGAGGATCCATCGATCACCGACCTCGAAGCGGAGGCCCCCTTGCCAGCGAGGGAAGAACCCGTGGCGGTTGAGTCTTTGTCGAGTGAAGAGGTAGATTATGACTACTCCTCCGACGAAGTGGCTTCTGGCGAGGGCATATCTGAGGTGTCTGGGCTGCCCAAGCCGATCTTTAAGGCCCCCTTACTTCTTAGCTCTTCAAGCCTAATGGGGAAGGCTGCTGTAAGTGTGAGCTTGTTCGTGCAGGCCTTCCTTTGTGACCATCCACTGACTTTATTCCTGTTACTCCTTGATTTTCAGGGACCAATCGAGCCGGAGGCCGCGGAGGAAGCTGCTTCGAGCGCATCAACCGATTACCCGACAGGGGTCGATGCGGGCCTAGGTAAGTTGGCCCTCTTGTTCGAGGCTTTGCAGTCGGAGTCAGCTGTGGAGACTTCGAGTGCTCCCAGAACAGCGGACGAGCCTTTGGAGGAGGGGGAGATCGCGCCCGAAGGCAGCATCTGATGCGGGACGGACACGGGAGATGACACTATATGGTGCCACCCTCAGACTCTAGATGAAGACACGACCAGCAACACACACCAGGGAGACACTAAGCCCGACACTACGAGCTCCTAGTGGCGAAACGTCGCTAACAGAAGTGGAAGCTCACTCGTCGTCCCAAGCGAGGGAAAGCGCGGACCGTGCGCGGTTAAGGAACCGGCGGAGGTCAAGGGCAGTCCGACTCAACTTCCGGACTCGGATCGAGTCACGGGACGGGTCACACTCACTCTCACAGTGGTGACATGGACACACGGGCTAGTACCTACGCTCTCGACAGCGGCCTAAGACCGTATACTAGCTAAGCAATGTAATGCCAAGGAGTTAAGACCTTTACCTCCACGCACCCGGCGTGGCGAAGACAACCCCGGTCAAATCACGGACTCCCGGTTAAACAATATCACAGCAATACAAAGATTTGACCCACTCCACGCAGGGAGGTAAAAGGTCACATGTGGAGCCCGGGAATCACGTAACTCGGGTTGACGGGCAGCATCTTGATGTCGCCCAGCGGTGCCGAACTCCGCGTTTTCGTGCTTTCCGAACGGCGGGTTCTACGGGCCCGCGGGGCCCACGGATGGCGCTGTCCTCCGGATCTGCGGGGGTGGGACCCACTATGATGGGGACCCCTGGTGGCGAGCCTCCATGGACGGCGGTCGGCCGGGAACACCGATCGGGGGTCGATCGGCCCCGATTCCCAATTGATGAACTAGCTGTCCACGGATTTTGGTTGCTGTTTTCCGGCGCGCGCTCCGGTGAAAACGGCCGCTGCGAGCAATCCCGACGTCGGATCGGGACGCATGAGCTATCGTTGGAAAGCTCTCTTCAAATGCTTCGATCTAGACCCAGAGAGATCTTCTCGATCTGGTCAGATCAGAACTTTATTGAATTTACAAGCCCCTGTTGTACAGTAACCGAAATCTCAGATCTACAGGGCACTTGTCTGAGAACCACCATTGACCGCCTAGTAAACCTCTGATTCAGCTCTTGAGCTCTTCTTAGGAGTTGTCAGGAATCAAACCATGGAACTGGGAATATTTTTAGAATTTTATTTGGAGGTGGAGGCGATTGGTTATGATTTTTGGGGTGACTGGTGGTCGGATCTGGGAATAGGTGGACAGAACTGTAGATGGGTCTGAGAATGAATTTTAGAAAATATGAGATGGACGAACCATAAATTGAGAAAAATTTTGAATGAAGGGGTTGATGGATGGAACCCCCAGTAAAATTGGGCGAACCAACATAAATCAAAAAGTGGCTCTAAGACATGAAACATAGGACGGAGGTGAACTTGGACAGAACTCTGGCAGAATTGAAATGGAAGATTGGAAGAAAATCAAAAATTAGCAAACGTGATCTGAATGCTGGCCTGATTTCTGTGGGTGGAGAGGAACATCCGAGGAACAACTCCTCCAAATTTGGTAGCCAAATGAGCTCGGGGAAGACCTGTGAGGTTCGAGCAAGCTCCTATGGTACTGTGCGGGCAGAACTCCGTTGATGGCGATGGCGGTGCGGTGACGGCTCGTGGCGGCCGCGGCGGCGACCAGAACTGATAGGGTGGAGTCTCACCACCTGAAGGAAGCCTTCACAGCTTCAAGGGGAAGAGGGAGAGGAGAAGGGGGCGGCCTAGGCCATGCTCCAACAAATTTCACAATTCTTATGGCATTAATTCATGAAAATGGGAAAATACAAGCATATATAGGTCACCCATCTAATCCATCCTCCACCGTTGGATCTAGGGGTGTGAGATGGATGGTTGGGATGGCATGTGACCATTCCACAAAAATTAAAATAAAAAATAAGGGGAAGGGGGCACCCTATTGACTTTGGTGGCAAGGGGGGGACAAGTTGGTAGCCACCTTGGACTTTGAAGTCCACTTGTCTCCCATGTGCCTTTTACCATTCAAACTTCTAGATGCCTCCATTTGACATGTTGACTGACCCCACATGGGGCCCATGGGTGAGGTGGCTCAATGGGATGGGGTCTGGGGGGGCCCATGGGGCCCACGGGGTCCAAATTGCACATAAGCCCCTCTTACAATCAAAATAGCAAACCGAATACAACGAAATAAACACAAATTACACACACATAAAGGCTAACTAAATATGATAAATGAGGAGGCTCAAGGCGGAGTCTCCAGGCTGTCTTCGAGCCAGATGGACGCTGAGGTGGCTCGAGTCGTGCTCCGTGTGCGGTACCGGTGGCTCGGCGTGTCGCGCCGCTCAACTGCTCGGGTGTCCGCACCAATTCTCCCCAGGTGGGAGAAACTCGACCCTGTTGAGTAAGGGTCTGCATCGCTCCTGTATCGCTCCAGAAGGTCCGGATCGATCCGCTGCAACTCGCCATGTGTGATCCATGTGTCCTCAGTAGCGGACCGTCCTCTTCATTGCACTAGGTAGCGTGGGTAAGATCCACTCCTGGTAACTGTCACTTGCTCGTCCAGTATACGATCTATATGCTCACGCTGCCGTGAAAAAGGGGCTGGAGGTGGAAGTTGACACTCAGGTGTGGGATCACTTTCAAGGGGAGGAGATGGCTCAAAAGGCTCACTAGGGATCACCGCTAGGTCCCTATATGCAACAAGATCCGATACATTGAAGGTAGAGCTTATACCATATTCCTCAGGCAGGTCCACAACATACGCATTGGATCCAACACGTTTCAACACTGTAAAGGGACCGGCTCCGCGAGCTTGCAACTTCTTAACGGTTCCAGAGGGAAACCGTTCAGGTCTTACCCTGATCATGACATATTCACCCTCTTGGAACTCTCGGTGGTGTCGATGGGCATTGGCTAGCTCTTTGTAATGTGCATTGCTGGCCTCACTCATGCAGACTCCTAACATGCCTAGCACTAGACTCGGCAGACTCACTATGCACTCCTAAAATGCTTAGCAAAATAAAAACACACGGATGCACACACAACCCTAAACAACCCTACAATTAGTCCGACCCAATCATATGCAAGGTGGTCCAGGACATTCGAAGGTGTGCCATGGATACCCTAAGTGTGACTGAATGTCGGTACAACCATAAGACGTTCCTTTGGATTTGGGAGGTTTGGGTGGAACAGGAGGGTCGGGTGTCTCTCTCCCGTGAACGGACTCGGTGGGTGCCGATGGCCCGGTCCATGGGGGAGGGGTATAATGGTGACCTCCCCTAAAGAAGTGGAATGAAGATTGTGGACCAAGGGGCCCACTAAGAAAGGGATCGAAGGGATCAAAGAATGTGTGACCCCTCGATATGGATTCCCTCATCTCAAGATCCCATGTGTGGAAGTCTAGAAGGTGTTGTTGATCTCCTTCATCCATGAAGGGAGATGAGACGGTGGGGGTATGATGGTGGACTCTCTCGAAAAGGTGGAGTAAATGTGGTGGGTCACGGGGTCCACAAGAGAATGGGTCGAAGGGATCAAAGAAGGTATGACCCCTCGGACTAGGCTTCCACAAATCACTGTCCCACATTTGAAAATCTTGGAGGTGTAAATGATCACCTTCATTCATTGTGAGAGATGGGACGACAGTCATAGGTAGAAAGTAAGATTCCTCCCTTGGGCAAAGGGGAATGAAGTCAGACTCGGCCGGCATAGGGAGGAGTAGAAGAACCTCCGTGGTAACATGACCCACGGTGTACACGGAGGTGATGGACCCCAAAGCGGGATGAGTGAAACTACGACCTGTGGGTCGGTCGAAGCCTGGAGCCAACAAGTGCGTAAATGTCCACTGCCGGTCTAACCCTTTAAGAAGGTCATCCAATGTATCCACATAGTGACTAGACCGGAAAGTGATATGAAATGAATTGATTGGCACCAGAGGTAGAATAGGGTCCATAGATGGGAAGGGAAGTGGGACCAAGCCCTTCTTGAGCCAGCTAAGAAGCGGCTCGGCTATGACAAGCATACCCGTTAGAAACACGGGTGGCTCGGGCTGAGGTGGCTTAGAATAAAGATCGGAGAGTGGGGATTCTCCAACCCTTTTGTCCCTTATGGCTAGAGATGTCCGAGTGGGACATTGTCCGACGTAGTGGCCGAACCCCTGGCAGCGATAACACTGCTGTCGTGACCCACTACGCTCCCTGATAAGTGGGTCCCTACCCTTATCCTCCTGACGGACAGGGGGTGTAGGCAATGGGGCTCTCGTGGGTGGGAGAAGAGGACCCACCATGATGGGGAGAGGACATTGGGGTGGAACCCTAGATGGTACTGGGTTGGGACTATGATAACTTCATATTTTCACAGATTATTTCTATATACATGGGAGAATATTATAAGTAAATTGTTGATTATGTGTGAAAATGTTCAAAAAAATAGAATTTTATTAACACTTGAGCTTTCATGAAAAATGATAAATATCTGGCAATTATTTGAGTGCATATAGGTGAATAAGATTTTGCATTTGATTAATATAGTGTGTTAACAACATTATATATCACATATGCACTCTTTTAAATGGCAGGTTGATTGGTGTAACACATGCAACATAATCACATTGGCCACAAATAAGTTGGATGAAACACATGCAAGCATCACGTGGATGGCTATACAAGATACCCAACACATGCATTTTCAAAAGCTTAGTTGCATGTGCATGGATGGTGGTGCGATGGCAGTATAAACATCCAACAAACATCAAGGTGGCTGCAATGTGGACATCACGTGGATACTACGTGAACAGTAAGGTGGCGTGGGCATCACATGCATACGTGAGCTGCATGAAGTATTGGTAGTGCATGGCCAAGGGGACGTTGAGAGTGCATGCAAAAGATGGGGTGGCCGCAGACGTGACTTTCCCGGCGCGAGGGTGACGCCCACATTGGTTCGCAGCGGGTGTTTGCATCTCCACGGTTACTGCAGGAATATCGGCAGTGGCATGCAATGGGCTTCACGTGGACGCCGTCGACAAGATAAGGAAAGCGGACGCCGAGGGAACACCGGAGGGTATTCGTGTGGTTACGGAAGAATATGCAAAAGCAAGGGAGCCGATGCCGTTTGTGAGACTGCGAGAGGACGAACGAGGTAACCGCTCGCGTGAGAGGCGAAATGCTCGCTAGCGGTCATGTGAGGCGCGGTGGATGATGCCGACGAGATAAAGATGATGGCGTCGATCCCGGAGGAGGTAGCAGGACTCTTGGTGAGGATGACACCGGCGGAGCATGGATAATGGCGATGAAGGCGGAGGTGGTTCCGTAGAAATTCTGGGCGAGCTGTGCCCCTATAAAAGGGATGTTCAGGGAACGCAGCAGGGGGTCCCATCTGATGTTTTTGGCTTTGGGTTTCCTTTGAAGTTCTTTTCTTTGGGGGCTCTAGTTTTCATTTTTTTGGAGGCTTTCAGTTCATCTTCTGTACGGGGGTTTTTTCTTCTTCTGTTTTGTTTTTTTGGGGTTTTCTCGGGTTGGCTTTTGCTTTTGGTTTTCTTTGTTGGGCGTTTGGACTTCATTTTTTTTGGGGAGTTTTTAGTCGTCGTTTTCGTCTTTTGTTTTTGCCTTAGTTGCAGGTCGACGTGGTGGGTTCCCGAGCGAGCAACTCACGCTGCTGCGAGCCTCTTTGCTGCAGCTGTCCAGAGCCACCTGTGGTGGGCTTCCCTCTGCCCGATGTGAGTGCCGTGGCAGACTTCCTCAGCGGCTGGAGGTGCAGGTTTCGGCCGTTTCTCGTGTGCCCGTCTCCTTTGCTGTGCATGCGGTGTCCGTTGCATGAGAAAAGAAGGTGCCGTATCCACCTTCACGAGTTCTCTTGCTTTCCGTAGCGTGAGGAAAGGTGGTGCAGCATCCATCCGTCTCTCGTGGAAGTCTCGTGCCGCAGCAGCTCTGTTAGCAGTGGGTTTCTTCTGCGGCTATCACGAGAGCGTCCGAGGCAAGCCTCCTCTGCAACGTGTGTCTTGTGTTGCTGCATGTGGCGTCACGCTCGTGGAGTTACAGCAGCTTGATTCAGCCACCCGTGGAAATGAGACAAAGAGAGACAGAGAGCGGAGGAGCTTCCGTGCTACACATTCTCTTCTATTGTTTACTGTTATTCTCATGTCATTCGTCTTATTTTATTCCTCTGTCTGTTATATCATTTTTCTCATAGTTTAATTTAGTTAGCCCATTTATCTTGGTTATCTTGAGTATGATACGTGCGCTACAATCACACTTTTTCTTTGAATATCAATTC
This sequence comes from Amorphophallus konjac, assembly GCA_022559845.1. Lineage (NCBI taxonomy): Eukaryota > Viridiplantae > Streptophyta > Magnoliopsida > Alismatales > Araceae > Amorphophallus > Amorphophallus konjac. The sequence continues at coordinate 140,924,815 of CM040125.1, read as the reverse complement.
AGTGGAAATATTGTGTTTTTGTTCATTAGCTTCAACTTTTTGCTTCCTCCTCTCTAAACGTAGTATCTTTCTTTTAAAGTCGTCCTTGCATTTGTTTAATTTTTGTCTTAGTTTCTTTGGTCCACTCACTAAGGTTAGCTCATTTTAAATTGTCCACTTGTGTTTTATTATCCATTTGCCATTAATTTCTAATTATAAAAACTCAAGATTTTCTACCTTAAAAATCAAAAATTTCTCTGTGGATTCGACTCGGTCTCACCACTTAACTATTTTCCTTTAATTAATTTGTGGGCCGATAATTAATTTTGGTAGTGAATGTATTAACGGCATGCGTTTTGCAACTATCAATTTTTGGCGCCGTTGCCGGGGAAATTTATGATTTTTAAGTTGTTAATCTTGTATTTTTGTACATAAATTGACACTAATAAATTCTCTTTTTCTTATTTTTGCAGGAAAATCAAAAAAAAAAGTGGTAAGTTTTCTTTGTCATTTATTTCAAAAAAAAAGATGAGGGAACGCTTTTTCAAGTAAGTACTCACATTTCCCTCCTTCATTTGAGTTTATTTTCTTTATTTTTCATATCTTGTGGTTAGATAGGATCATTAATTAAAAAAAAAAAAAATTTCACTTGAACTTTAATAAAAATCATCATCTCAAGATTAGCAACCACATTTCCATGTCTTAGGACATGCATCATATAGGTTAGAATTATTTCTTGTTATTCAATTTTGTTAAATGCATCATTGAAGATTGCGGGGGCAAGGTGAGTTCGTCTATCTCTTTCTTAATCACATGACATTCATATTTGCATAGAACCCCTTGTTTGATATTGTGGTGTTGCATTTCATTTCAAATCTATCTTAAGGGCAAAACCCATAATCACATAAGGTGGGGATTTCATCACCCTTCCTTAGCCCACAAACCACAACTCCACATTTTGCATTTCCCGAGCCTAATAAAATCTAGTAGACATTGGCCCTAGGGTTCACTTTGAGATTTGATTTCACTTGGGCCCATTATCAATTTGGAAACTAGTGTCTAGGAAAGAGGTCCGATGGCAAACGCCTTAAGTGGGATTGTGGTTTATTAATTAGGACCCTACATCTGTAGGGGGAGCCTCCCACAACCCCACCTCTTTCCTGGCTAGTGGACAAATTTGGTAGTGGACTTGGGCTGGATTCAAGTTGATTTGTGAGAAAGCTAACATTTAAGCCCACTTAGTGGTTGAACCTTAAGGGAAATTGTGCTTGTATCACCATCTAAAGGCTGGTGTCTAGGCAAGAGGTTAAAAGGCTACGCCTAAGTGGATCCGTGGTTCATTAATTAGGAGCTTGCGAAAGCAAGGGGAACCTCCCACGATCCTACCTCTTACCTGGCCAACTTGAAGGTCGGTGTATGCAAGATTGCAATTGAACTTTGGGGAATTCTCACTATTTGTGCTTTTAAGTCTAAGGAGCCCTAGGTTTCGTAGGTTAATTTGTTGAACAAGTGTTTGCAATTACATATAAAAATATAAAAACAAAAATCAATAAAACAAAACAAAAAATTTTTTTTGGAGTTCATGCAGGGAAGAAGATCCCAACATCCGCATTTAGTTGAACCTATCCAAGAAATTGAGAGGGAGATCCATCAAGCCCAAAATCCAATTCAACAAATGGCTAATCAAGGTGAATTACCCAAACAGATGAAGGAATATTTCATTCCTTCTAACTATCAACCTTCCACATGTATCCATCTTCCGGAAGTGCCAGCAGCCCAATATGAGATCAAATCTAGCACGATCCAAATGCTCCCTTCTTTCCATGGGCTTACAAATGAAGACCCATATAAGCACTTAGATGAGTTCTTGGAGATATGTTCCACTGTGAAAATTCAGAATTTCACAGACGATGCCCTAAAGTTGACTCTATTCCCTTTCTCCTTGAAAGATAAAGTCAAATATTGGTTAGGGACCTTAGGAAGACCCATTCGGTCATGGGAAGAAATGCAAAAAGAATTCTTGAAGAAATTTTATCCTATAGGTCGGACCAATACAATGAGAAGAGCCATCACGGGCTTTGTTCAAAACCCAGGGGAATTGATCCACGAGTCTTGGGAAAGAATGAAGGAGTTATTGAGAAAATGCCCACATCATGGGCTATCAAAATGGCAGATTGTGCAGGCCTTTTATGAAGGATTGACTGAACCCTATAGGCAAATGGTTGATGCTTCGTGTGGAGGTGCGTTTATGAGTAAAAGTGAAGAAGAAGCTTATGCTCTCTTTGAAATGTTGAGTGAGAACTCCATCAACCATGCCTCTCTTTCTTCATATGAAAAATCAGTGGGGCCATCTAGAAAAGCTGGGATGTATGAGGTAAAAGAGAAGGGAGAATTTGAGCCTAGATTAGATGTGAATGCCTTGGCCCAAAAATTAGAGAAAGTTGACTTGTTAACCCAACAAGTGGGCGAGCTCATTAAATTGAATAAACAAACCTTCAATGCCCAATCACAACCATCTTTCTACTCTCGCCAAGGTCCAGTCCAAGAGGCATGTGTGCTTTGTGAAAGCCCAGCCCATCAAGTGGATGAATGCCCTGCGGCAGCCCAGTTACCACCTGCTATCCAGGAGCAAGTTTATGCAGCTCAAGGATTGTCTAAGCCCAACAATGACCCATTTTCAAACACTTACAACCCGGGCTGGAGAAATCACCCAAACTTCTCTTGGAAGCCCCAGCAAAATCAAAATTTCCAACCCAAACCCCAACCTCAGGCCCATTTTCAAAATCAAACTTTCCATAGGGGCCAATTGTCACAACAGTTACCCAATCACCCTCAAGTCCCTTATGGCCAGCCATCTTATGGCCAACCCTCATTTGCTCAACCCGCATATGGGCAATCTTCACATCCTCCTCCAATTTACCAACCACCTATGCAACCTCCACCAATGGCCCAAAATGATGACAAAATCAATCAATTACAACAACTCATTTTGGCCCAAAACCAATCTTTCCAAACCCAAATGGCTGAAATGAAGGCCCAGATTGGCCAACTCTTGGAAACCAACGTAAGGAGAGATCCGGGTCAACTTCCAAGTCAACCCATTCCCAACCCTAGAAATTATCCTCCTGGTTTTCAGCAGCCCCTTCCACTCGCCCCTCAAGGGCAATTCCAACAAGGCCCAAATCCTCCAAAGGGCCCACAATTTGAGAATGCTAAGGCCATTTCAGCCTTAAGAAGTGGTAAAATCTTATCAGACCCACACCAAATTGATGAATCCAATCAAGCCTCATCTAGTCAAATCCAAGAAGAAGAAGAACCCATTTCCACTTCTATAGTGGATAGTGAGGCAATCAACAAAGAGAAAGGGAAGGCAAAGATAGATGAATCACCTGAAAGCTACAAACCTAAGATTCCCTTCCCTAATGCCTTGGGCGCTAGAAAAGAAAAGAAAAAGAAGAACAATCAAGCTCAGAATGAAGAATTGATGAAATTGTTCAAACAAGTCCACATCAACATTCCCCTCTTAGATGCAATCCAACATGTGCCTGCGTATGCCAAATTTCTTAAGGAAATGTGCACTCAAAAGAGGGAACCAAATGTGAATCGGGAAAGAATTCTATTGTCTGAGGATGTTAGTGCTGTCCTACTAAATCAACTCCCCCAGAAAATGAAAGATCCTGGCACCCCACTCATATCTTGTGTCATTGGGGGGGTCACCTTTGAGAATGCTCTATTGGACCTAGGAGCAAGTGTCAATCTCCTCCCAACATCTGTGTACCAAAAATTTGGTATGGGAGAACTCAAATCAACCCCTGTCATTCTCCAATTGGCTGATAGATCTGTTAGAACACCTAAGGGGTTGGTAGAAGATGTCCTTGTCAAGATAGACACGTGCTATTTTCCTGTTGACTTCTTAATCCTTGACATGGATTCTAAGTCAGACTTAGCCCAAAGCCCAATTATATTGGGCCGTCCCTTCTTAGCCACAGCCAATGCCAACATCAATTGTAAGTCTGGACTTATGGACATCTCTTTTGGAGATCAGAAGATGACTCTAAATGTCTTCAAGGCGTCTAAACAAATAAGGGAGGAAGAAGATTGTTACATCATTGATGTGATTGATGAGATGGTAGAAAATGACTGTCCCTTGACCAGAATAGAAAACTTTGACAAAGCTGAAGACAAAGAGCCCATTTCAGAGGTCAATGCCCTTCATCAGTTTGAACATTTGTCTGATGTGAAACATGAACCTTCACTTCCCTCCATCTATGCCCCACCACACCTAGAATTGAAACCCCTACCCGATTCCCTGAAATATGCCTTCTTAGGGGATGAGAGGACTTTGCCTGTCATAATAGCATCTGATCTGACACCCACTCAGGAGGACCAACTGATTGATGTCCTCAAAAGACATAAGGAAGCCATAGGTTGGTCTGTAGCCGATCTTAAGGGAATATGTCCATCAGTATGCATGCATCACATTTATCTGGAAGACAATGCAAAGCCATCTAGGGAGATGCAAAGAAGGATGAACCCTCACATGAAAGAAGTGGTTAAGAAAGAAGTTGTCAAATGGCTTGATGCAGGAATCATATACCCAATCTCTGACAGCCCATGGGTTAGTCCAACTCAAGTGGTACCTAAGAAAGCTGGGCTCACTGTGGTGAGCAATGACAAAGGAGAATTAGTACCCACTAGATTACCCACAGGATGGAGGGTATGCATAGATTACAGAAAATTGAATGAGTCCACTAAGAAAGACCATTTTCCACTACCCTTCATAGACCAAATCTTGGAGAAATTAGCTGGCCAACAATATTTCTGTTTCTTGGATGGTTATTCAGGATATAACCAAGTGGCCATTTATCCAGGGGATCAAGAAAAGACCACATTCACATGTCCCTATGGAACATTTGCATTTAGGAGAATGCCTTTTGGATTATGTAATGCTCCAGCCACCTTTCAGAGATGCATGATGGCCATTTTTTCAGATATGGTGGGAAATTTCTTAGAAATTTTTATGGATGATTTCTCAGTCTTTGGAGATTCTTTTGAAGTGTGCCTAGATAATTTGACAAAAATTTTGGAGAGGTGCATAGAAAAGAGGTTGATTCTAAGCTGGGAGAAGAGTCATTTCATGGTAAAAGAGGGCATAGTGTTGGGCCATATAGTTTCTGAGCGGGGCATAGAGGTAGATAAGGCCAAAATTGACCTCATTTCTAATCTTCCTCCACCCACCTCAGTTAAGCAAATTCGGTCTTTCCTTGGCCATGCCGGCTTCTATCGCCGGTTCATTCAAAATTTTTCTCAAATTGCCCGACCCTTAACTCTCCTCCTAGCCAAAGATGTTCCTTTCCATCTGGATGAACCATGTTTAAAGGCTTTCAATGTTTTGAAGGAGGCTCTGACCAAAGCTCCTATTCTTCAGCCACCTGATTGGTCTCTTCCTTTCGAGATCATGTGTGATGCATCTGATTTTGCTATAGGTGCAGTTTTAGGGCAGAGGATTGATAAGCGCCCAGTGGTGATTTATTATGCTAGCCGCACATTGGGTGATGCTCAACTGAATTACACCACCACTGAAAAAGAACTCTTGGCTGTGGTGTTCGCCCTTGAAAAATTCAGATCATATCTCTTAGGATCCAAGGTCATCATCTACTCTGATCACTCAGCCTTGAAATACCTAATGTCTAAGAAAGAAGCCAAGCCCCGTTTGATTAGATGGATCCTACTGCTGCAGGAATTTGACATTGAGATTAGAGATAAAAAGGGGTCTGAGAATGTGGTAGCTGATCATCTCTCTAGAATTCTTGTACAAGAAAAGGAACCAATGAGAGACCATTTTCCTGATGAACAACTCTTGTCCATTAGCCACATCAAATCTCCCTGGTATGCTGATATTGTTAATTATATGGCTGTTGGATTGACCCCTAAAGGTTGGTCTAAGAATGAGAAGGATAGATTCTTTGCTCAGATAAAACATTACTTTTGGGAGGACCCAGAATTGTTTCGAATATGTGCTGATAATGTCATTCGAAGGTGTGTCCCAGAAAATGAGCATCATAGTATTCTCACCTTCTGCCACACTCTAGCTTGCGGGGGACATTTTTCTGGGAAGAAAACTGCTGTGAAAATCCTCCATAGTGGTTTTTATTGGCCTACTCTCTTTAAGGATGCCCATGCTTTTAGTCAATCTTGCCCAAAATGTCAAACAATGGGGAATATCTCTCGAAGAGACATGATGCCCTTAAACCCCATTCTTGTGGTCGAAATTTTTGATGTTTGGGGAATTGATTTCATGGGACCATTTCCACCATCTTATGGGCATGAGTATATTCTAGTGGCTGTGGATTACGTTTCCAAATGGATTGAAGCTGTAGCAACTAGAACCAATGACCACAAAGTGGTCATGAAATTTGTGCAAAAGCACATCTTCTCTAGGTTTGGATTCCCAAGGGCCATAATTAGTGATGGAGGTAGTCACTTCACCAACTACCAATTCAAAAGCTTGCTAAAAAAATATGGGATCACCCATAAAGTGGCCACACCATACCATCCCCAAACTAGTGGGCAGGTAGAAGTTTCAAATCGAGAAATCAAGAACATTTTACAAAAGACTGTGAGGACTGATAGAAAAGATTGGGCTGAGAGATTAGATGATGCATTGTGGGCCTACAGAACGGCCTATAAAACCCCTATTGGGATGTCACCCTTCAGATTGATTTATGGAAAAGCCTGCCACCTCCCAGTGGAGCTGGAACACAAGGCTTATTGGGCAATCAAACAATTTAACCTGGATTTGACCCAAGCTGGATCACACAGGGCCTTGCAATTAAGTGAGTTAGAGGAGCTTCGTGAGGAATCCTATGAGAACTCCAAAATCTATAAGGCCAAGATGAAAACTTTTCATGATAAACACATCTCCAGGAAAACATTTGAACCTAATCAAAAGGTTTGGTTATTCAATTCTAGATTAAAACTTTTCCCTGGGAAGCTTAGATCTAGATGGGATGGGCCATACCTTGTAGTCAATTCATTTCCCCATGGTGCTGTTGAGATCTGTGACCCCAAAAGTGGCAACACTTTCAAAGTCAATGGTCAGAGACTCAAACCCTTCATTGAAGGAGTCTCAAATGAAACGATTATGGAAGAAGTTGCGTTATTTGAACCAAGTTGAACTCTCTGATGTCTGGCTGAAGACAGTAAACTTAGCGCTAATTGGGAGGCAACCCAATTCTTCTTCATAAATAAATGAGAATGATTGATTGCTTTTCTTTCTAGAAACATGGAGCATGGCGCAGCATCTCTCTTCAGCAACACTTCATCTTGCTCAGGTTGTACCTTTCCCTCTCAATACATTCATTCCATATTGTCCTAGCTTTCTATTTTAATCATGTCATTGAGGACAATGTCACCTAAGTTGGGGGGTAGCTTAAGCTTAAAATTTCATCAAAATGCTGTAATCTTTCATGATTCCCCTAACAAATGCTTCAGGGTCATTTTTCATGATAAGAAACATTGTCAAAATGATAAGACTTAGAATATCCACTTGTGACAGCATTGAATTAAAGGGTAAATTAGTTGGTTATGTTTTTAGCATCTTCCTCGGAATACACTCAGATACTTTTGAACTCACACACATCCGCACACTAATGAGAATAGTAGATATTAAACACGAGGATGATGAGTTCTTTACTTAAAACTTTGGTGAGGATTGAAAATTCTGCCTAGTCATTAAAGATCTATCGTGGGGAAAAAGCTACCTGCCTGCAAATAAGTGCAAAGCACCAAAAAGAAAGAAAAAGAAATATATATATATATATATATATATATATATATATGATGAAAAACTCATGGAAAATGCTCCTGATCTTAGTAACCGGGCCTGCTTCTCCTAGCAAGAGTTGAGGTTCGCGTCAAACAGTGAAGGAATGTGCAGCACCATGGTGAAAAAAAAAATGATGATGATCAGGCAGAGTGAAGCTACCTGTAATTCGAGAGTCTGATTTGCAAAAGGTAGAATTGGAAATCATCGTTAAGTGATAAATAGAAGGCTCATGCATCCGGTTGTCTGATGTCCACTAATCAAATTGGAGCACATACACAAAGAGATACAAAAAATTGTGAGTGTAACTTGGGGAAGTATCTAAATTACATGGATTGACAAAGTTTATTCCGGACATACTTTGCTTGAACTTGCAGTATTCTATAGTTTAAATCATGATGCTCACATTCTTCTCATGAAACGTGATTTATGAACTCTTGTTAGTCCTAATTGATTGCATTGCTAAGGGACTAGCAATGAGTAAGTTGGGGGGTGTGATAACTTCATATTTTCACAGATTATTTCTATATACATGGGAGAATATTATAAGTAAATTGTTGATTATGTGTGAAAATGTTCAAAAAAATAGAATTTTATTAACACTTGAGCTTTCATGAAAAATGATAAATATCTGGCAATTATTTGAGTGCATATAGGTGAATAAGATTTTGCATTTGATTAATATAGTGTGTTAACAACATTATATATCACATATGCACTCTTTTAAATGGCAGGTTGATTGGTGTAACACATGCAACATAATCACATTGGCCACAAATAAGTTGGATGAAACACATGCAAGCATCACGTGGATGGCTATACAAGATACCCAACACATGCATTTTCAAAAGCTTAGTTGCATGTGCATGGATGGTGGTGCGATGGCAGTATAAACATCCAACAAACATCAAGGTGGCTGCAATGTGGACATCACGTGGATACTACGTGAACAGTAAGGTGGCGTGGGCATCACATGCATACGTGAGCTGCATGAAGTATTGGTAGTGCATGGCCAAGGGGACGTTGAGAGTGCATGCAAAAGATGGGGTGGCCGCAGACGTGACTTTCCCGGCGCGAGGGTGACGCCCACATTGGTTCGCAGCGGGTGTTTGCATCTCCACGGTTACTGCAGGAATATCGGCAGTGGCATGCAATGGGCTTCACGTGGACGCCGTCGACAAGATAAGGAAAGCGGACGCCGAGGGAACACCGGAGGGTATTCGTGTGGTTACGGAAGAATATGCAAAAGCAAGGGAGCCGATGCCGTTTGTGAGACTGCGAGAGGACGAACGAGGTAACCGCTCGCGTGAGAGGCGAAATGCTCGCTAGCGGTCATGTGAGGCGCGGTGGATGATGCCGACGAGATAAAGATGATGGCGTCGATCCCGGAGGAGGTAGCAGGACTCTTGGTGAGGATGACACCGGCGGAGCATGGATAATGGCGATGAAGGCGGAGGTGGTTCCGTAGAAATTCTGGGCGAGCTGTGCCCCTATAAAAGGGATGTTCAGGGAACGCAGCAGGGGGTCCCATCTGATGTTTTTGGCTTTGGGTTTCCTTTGAAGTTCTTTTCTTTGGGGGCTCTAGTTTTCATTTTTTTGGAGGCTTTCAGTTCGTCTTCTGTACGGGGGTTTTTTCTTCTTCTGTTTTGTTTTTTTGGGGTTTTCTCGGGTTGGCTTTTGCTTTTGGTTTTCTTTGTTGGGCGTTTGGACTTCATTTTTTTTGGGGAGTTTTTAGTCGTCGTTTTCGTCTTTTGTTTTTGCCTTAGTTGCAGGTCGACGTGGTGGGTTCCCGAGCGAGCAACTCACGCTGCTGCGAGCCTCTTTGCTGCAGCTGTCCAGAGCCACCTGTGGTGGGCTTCCCTCTGCCCGATGTGAGTGCCGTGGCAGACTTCCTCAGCGGCTGGAGGTGCAGGTTTCGGCCGTTTCTCGTGTGCCCGTCTCCTTTGCTGTGCATGCGGTGTCCGTTGCATGAGAAAAGAAGGTGCCGTGTCCACCTTCACGAGTTCTCTTGCTTTCCGTAGCGTGAGGAAAGGTGGTGCAGCATCCATCCGTCTCTCGTGGAAGTCTCGTGCCGCAGCAGCTCTGTTAGCAGTGGGTTTCTTCTGCGGCTATCACGAGAGCGTCCGAGGCAAGCCTCCTCTGCAACGTGTGTCTTGTGTTGCTGCATGTGGCGTCACGCTCGTGGAGTTACAGCAGCTTGATTCAGCCACCCGTGGAAATGAGACAAAGAGAGACAGAGAGCGGAGGAGCTTCCGTGCTACACATTCTCTTCTATTGTTTACTGTTATTCTCATGTCATTCGTCTTATTTTATTCCTCTGTCTGTTATATCATTTTTCTCATAGTTTAATTTAGTTAGCCCATTTATCTTGGTTATCTTGAGTATGATACGTGCGCTACAATCACACTTTTTCTTTGAATATCAATTCAGTGGAAATATTGTGTTTTTGTTCATTAGCTTCAACTTTTTGCTTCCTCCTCTCTAAACGTAGTATCTTTCTTTTAAAGTCGTCCTTGCATTTGTTTAATTTTTGTCTTAGTTTCTTTGGTCCACTCACTAAGGTTAGCTCATTTTAAATTGTCCACTTGTGTTTTATTATCCATTTGCCATTAATTTCTAATTATAAAAACTCAAGATTTTCTACCTTAAAAATCAAAAATTTCTCTGTGGATTCGACTCGGTCTCACCACTTAACTATTTTCCTTTAATTAATTTGTGGGCCGATAATTAATTTTGGTAGTGAATGTATTAACGGCATGCGTTTTGCAACTATCAGACTACCAATTACTCCCTCCTTAGGCTCGTGCTTGAGTCCATCTCGGCCAGGTGGTTGGCAAGGTGGAATTAGGGACTCGATGTAATCACACCTCTTATCCAATCTATATGCAAAGATTTGGAAGAGTTCGGCAATGGTGGGATTTGCAGTAGGGGTATTGCGGGGGACTCGCCTATAGTCAATCATCCTAGGATTGGGTCTCGGCTCATCTACGTGTGGAGCTCTTTGCCTCCGACTAGGACCCACTTGGTTGGAAGTGATTGGGTGGGGCAGGTTGGAGGTGACCGGTTGGGGCACGTAGACCTTCCTAAGCTCTCTCTTCATGTCCCACCATGATTCGATGGGTCATTGTCCCTTAACCTCTCTCATTCTTTTGATGTAATCCCACTTTTCGGTAGCCTCATGAAGAAGCCGCTCTTTGGCGAAAGAGAATTGCATTGCCTCGGACATAGTATAACAATCAAAGTATGTGTCCATGGCGGCTTCCCATTTGAGGTAGTCGCCTAGGTCATTGGAGCCATAAAAGTCTGAGGCTTCGGGCCTACGGAAGTGGAGGGGATGGTTGCCAAGCCCATGGGTGGACCAACGGCCATATTGTCCGGGTGATGAGGAATCCATGGGAAATTGGAGACTATACGATGGACATGCCGACACAAAGGGACAAGACAAACCGACTAATGCAAACACATACTAGATGATGCACTTAGACCGAACCAATAGCCGATACAAGGCGAAGATAAGCGATCCAATGATCACTCGCGCAAGTACGCTACCCTCCCGATAGCCATAACCTACTGTTCGGGCAACGCCTTTAAATATACCGAGCTATTGGGTGAATTGCAATTTGAAAACACTCTTTTTTATGGTATTTTGAAGGAATGCAATTTAAAACACTTTTTTTTTGTTTTGAAAAGAATGAGACTCGACTACACCCTGGACACGACCAAGACTCGGTACGCGGCGGAGATAATCGACCCGAAGGTCACTCGCACAAGTGTGCGGTCATCCCGATAGGCGTAACCTAATGGTAGGACAACACCTTTTGATATATCGAGTGAAGGTGTGTGTGGGGTAACCTTAGACTATGCAAGACTAATGCAACGACTACCATAGACTCAACCTGGCTCTGATACCAAACTGATGCGGGACGGACACGGGAGACGACACTATATGGTGCCACCCTCGGACTCTAGATGAAGACACGACCAGCAACACACACCAGGGAGACACTAAGCCCGACACTACGAGCTCCTAGTGGCGAAACGTCGCTAACAGAAGTGGAAGCTCACTCGTCGTCCCAAGCGAGGGAAAGCGCGGACCGTGCGCGGTTAAGGAACCGGCGGAGGTCAAGGGTAGTCTGACTCAACTTCCGGACTCGGATCGAGTCACGGGACGGGTCACACTCACTCTCACAGCGGTGACATGGACACACGGGCTAGTACCTACGCTCTCGACAGCGGCCTAAGACCGTATACTAGCTAAGCAACGTAATGCCAAGGAGTTAAGACCTTTACCTCCACGCACCCGGCGTGGCGAAGACAACCCCGGCCGAATCACGGACTCCCGGTTAAACAATATCACAGCAATACAAAGATTTGACCCACTCCACGCAGGGAGGTAAAAGGTCACATGTGGAGCCCGGGAATCACGCAACTCGGGTTGACAGGCAGCATCTTGATGTCGCCCGGCGGTGCCGAACTCCGCGTTTTCGTGCTTTCCGAACGGCGGGTTCTGCGGGCCCGCGGGGCCCACGGATGGCGCTGTCCTCCGGATCTGCGGGGGTGGGACCCACTATGATGGGGACCCCTGGTGGCGCGCCTCCACGGACGGCAGTCGGCCGGGAACACCGATCGGGGGTCGATCGGCCCCGATTCCCAATTGATGAACTAGCTGTCCACGGATTTTGGTTGCTGTCTTCCAGCGCGCCCTCCGGTGAAAACGGCCGCTGCGAGCAATCCCGACGTCGGATCGGGACGCATGAGCTATCGTTGGAAAGCTCTCTTCAAATGCTTCGATCTAGACCCAGAGAGATCTGCTCGATCTGGTCGTATCAGAACTTTATTGAATTTACAAGCCCCTGTTGTACAGTAACCGAAATCTCAGATCTACAGGGCATTTGTCTGAGAACCACTATTGACCGCCTAGTAAACCTCCGATTCAGCTCTTGAGCTCTTCTTAGGAGTTGTCGGGAATCAAACCACGGAACTGGGAATATTTTTAGAATTTTATTTGGAGGTGGAGGCAATTTGTTATGATTTTTGGGGTGACTAGTGGTCGGATCTGGGAACGGGTGGACATAATTGTAGATGGGTCTGAGAACGAATTTTAGAAAATATGAGATAGACGAACCATAAATTGAGAAAAATTGTGGATGAAGGGGTGGATGGATGGAACCCCCAGTAAAATTGGACGAACCAACAGAAATCAAAAAGTGGCTTTAAGACATGAAACATAGGACGGAGGTGAACCTGGACAGAACTCTAGTAGAACTGAAATGGAAGATTGGACGAAAATCAAAAATTAGCAAACGTGATCTGAATGCTGGCCTGATTTTTGTGGGTGGAGAGGAACATCCAAGGAACAACTCCTCCAAATTTGGTAGCCAAATGAGCTCGGGGAATACCTGTGAAGTTCGAGCAAGCTGCTGTGGTACTGCGCGGGCAGAACTCCGTTGATGGCGATGGCGGTGCGGTGGCGGCTCGTGGCGGCCGCGGCGGCGACCAGAACTGATAGGGTGGAGTCTCACCACCTGAAGGAAGCCTTCACAGCTTCAAGGGGAAGAGGGATAGGAGAAGGGGGCGGCCTAGGCCATGCTCCAACAAATTTCACAATTCTTATGGCATTAATTCATGAAAATGGGAAAATACAAGCATATATAGGTCACCCATCTAATCCATCCTCCACCGTTGGATCTAGGGGTGTGAGATGGAGGGCTGGGATGGCATGTGACCATTACACAAAAATTAAAATAAAAAATAAGGGGAAGGGGGCACCCTATTGACTTTGGTGGCAAGGGGGGGACAAGTTGGTAGCCACCTTGGACTTTGAAGTCCACTTGTCTCCCATGTGCCTTTTACCATTCAAACTTCTAGATGCCTCCATTTGACATGTTGACTGACCCCACATGGGACCCATGGGTGAGGTGGCTCAATGGGATGGGGCCTGGGGGGCCCGTGGGGCCCACGGGGTCCAAATTGCACATAAGCCCCTCTTACAATCAAAATAGCAAACCGAATACAACGAAATAAACACAAATTACACACACATAAAGGCTAACTAAATATGATAAATGGGGAGGCTCAAGGCGGAGTCTCCAGGCTGTCTCCGAGCCAGATGGACGCTGAGGTGACTTGAGTCGTGCTCCGTGTGCGGTACCGGTGGCTCGGCGTGTCGCGCCGCTCAACTGCTAGGGTGTCCGCACCAGCATCGTCCCCGTGGCCGTGGTAAGCACGTGGGCCTTATGATTCTTCCCTGCCTTTTGATCCCGCATGATTCGTTTTAAGTAGCGGAAGGCTAACTCTGCTCCACATGGTTAGGTAATGCCGACGCCAGGGAAGACGTCTGCCCGTGTCCACGAGGCCGTCGCTAAACGGAGGTCGATTGCCGGTCTGATAGCGGTGGAGGGGCCGGCTTCGGTCTTGGGCCCGGGGGCGTATATCCTCGCAGCACTTGTGCAAGCGGGAGGCAGACCCCGGCTGATGATTCTCCTTCCGCCTTTCCCGAAGATCCCGGCTCAGGTGGAGAACCCGCTCTTGAAGAAGATATTCGCGGGACTCCTCGCACATCTGGAGGGGTCCCAGACGCAAGAGAGAGGTTGATCGGCGATGGCTTCGGGCCTGGCCTTGCTCGAAGCCCCTCCTTTGGTTGAAGCAGCGGCGCTTGCACTCCCGTCTGGTGAAATGGCGACGGGGCTGGCTCGGGCGGAGAGAGAGAAAGTGGGACAACACCGACTGATGGCGGGGCCAAGCGACCCGGTTGTGATCTTGCCCACTCCCTTAGCAGTGGCTGGTCCGGAGTCGTCCACCGAACTGCAACGGCCGGATGACTTGACTCTTACTCTTCCATCTTCTTCGGTCGTGGTAGACGCCGATTTATGGGCGGAGGTGGACAGCTCCGTAGAGTTCCATCCCCCAGTTATGCCCTTAATTAGCCACACCACGTCAGACGTGGTGGTACGGCAGATGCTACTGACGCTCTGGACAATGATTTTTGCCGACCTCTCCTTGTCGTATCGGGAGTTACACAGCATAGTGGCGCAGCTGACCGGGGTGCTCCAGGTGTTAGGCTGCCCGCTGGGGGAGTGGTCGCGACGGGTTCTGCTGCTGTTGAAGTATGTTAAGTGCCGTGATTTCCTCGAGACGCCGGCTCCCGGGGAACTTGCCGCCATTAGGGCCCAGGAGGACGAATACGTGCAAGTCCTGGAGGTGCGGACGGGCAACGAGGAGCAGCACGCAAAGGCCCTGGACGAAGGCCACCACCGTGTTCATGCCCTCACGAGCCGGATCGAGAAGCTGAAAGACTACCTTGCCGCTGTTGAGTCCGACCTCGTCGAGGCCGAGGCGACCGTGGCGAGAGAGACCCAGGAGCTGGAGGTGGCAAAGGTCGAGATGGCATCTGTGGTGACCGAGCTGGGACGCCTCGAGGGATAGCGGAGCCGGCTACAAGACATGACGACTTTTCCTTGTGTCGGGATCCTCCCTCTTGAGGACATCTTCCGAGGCATCGACTAAGCGCCGATCTCCCTTGCTCCTTTCTCTTCTTTTCTTTTCATTTCCTTCTCTCAATTTTCTCTTGAAATGTAACCCAGGGGTATGCCGCGAAGCACATGCAGTTTAATCTTCCTTTAATAGAATAGAACACTTAATGTTTCACATGTCCTTTCAGTGTGCGTGGCATTCGCCCTAGGGGGATCTCTTTTCTTCCCTCTTATCTTTTTGTATATATTATTTTCTTCTTCCTCTCCCCTCTTTTTTTCTCTTCTTTTTTATAGTGCCAGAACACGTTGGCCGAGTGTAAGTCTTCACGGTGATCCGCTCCGGGAGAACCAGGCAGGAGCCCATGTCAGGGAATGGGAGAGTGCTCGTCCTCCCAGGGGAAGGATGAGGGGACCACTCCACCATGCCAAATGGGTGGATTACCGGTCTTGCCATAACATTGGAACTGCGCACTGGCCTCAGGCGGGGAGCCTTGGTCAGAGATTGGGTCTCTTGTCACTCGAAGGGGCGGCGGAAGAAATTTTTGCTTAACCAATGACCCGGCTGGGAGGTCCAAGTCAGAAGGATATTCATCGTCCGAAGGGACAGGGAGAAACGTTTGTTTGGTCAATGGCCTAGACGGGAGGTCCAAGTCAAAGGGAATATTTACCGCCCCAAAGGGACAGAGAGGAGAGTTTGTTTAGTCAACGACCTGAACGGGAGGTCCAAGTCAAAGGGAATAGTCACCGCCCGGAGGGGACGGAGAGAGGAGTTTGTTTAGTCGATGGCCTGGACGGGAGGTCCAAGTCAAAGGGAATATTTACCGTCCCAAAGGGACGGAGAGGAGAGTTTGTTTAGTCAATGACCTGAACGGGAGGTCCAAGTCAAAGGGAATAGTCACCACTCGGAGAGGACGGAGAGAAGAGTTTGTTTAGTCAATGACCTGAACAGGAGGTCCAAGTCAATAGGAAATATTTATCGGTGTCAACAAGGTGGCGGGATCGACGTGGTCCATTTGCCTCTTAATATTCCTACCAACGCGGGACGATGGTTCATGATGGGGGACCGTCCCCCCTTTCTTTGCTTTTATTCTTCCCTCGTTCTTTTCTCTTCTTCTTTCTTTCCTCTCTCTCTCTCTTTTCTCTTCTTCTCCTTTTTTCTCTTTCTTTTCTCCTCTCTTCTCTTTTTCCCTTTTTTTTCTTCTTCTCTTTTTCTTCTCTTCTCTTTTTCTCTTTTTTTCCTTTCTTTTCTCTTCTTCCCTTTTTTCTTCTCTTCTCTTTTTCTCTTTTTTTCTTTCTTTTCTCTTCCTCTCCTTTTTTTTTCTTCTCTCCCTTTTTTTCCCTCTTCTTCTTTCTTTCTTCTCTTCTTTTTTTTTGAAAACATGGATAGCGATCAAGTCGTTCGGACAGCAATCATGCAAATTCGCCCAAAATAGGGCGAAGGATACTATTATTGATTGAATGGGGGCACTGGAGTCTGGTACAGTCTCAAGTGTCTTCCATTAAGAGGCGGGAATTGAACTTCCCCGCGGTGGTTGACAATTACGTAAGCTCCACCTTCGTAGACTTTTTGGACTACGTAAGGTCCGAGCCAATTTTCATTCAGCTTACCCTTGGGGTTGGCGGCCATGACATCTCTTCTCTTGACCATGACAAGATCGCCCTTCTTGAATTCGCATTCCTTGACGAGCTTGTCAAAGGCACGCGCTATTCGGGCCTGGTAGACCTGAATGTTCTATTGGGCCTGAAGCCGCTTTCCTTCCAGACTGGAGAGCTCTTCGAGTTTTCGCTCGACGTTGGTCTGCACTTCATGGACAAGCCCGTGGTGAATGGCGACCCTGAGGGAAGGCATATCCAATTCGACGGGGACAATTACCTCTGAGCCATATACTAAAGAGAAAGGCGAGCAGCCTGTTGGGGTTTTGTATACGGTCCAGTATGCCCACAGCGCCTCGTACATCTTCTCCTCCCACTCCCTTTTGTTAGAGCTAACGATCTAGGCCAGGAGGGTGCAGAGTGTTTTATTAAAAGCTTCGGCTAGACCATTAGCCTGTGGATTGTAAGGAGTCGATGTCCTCCAATCAATTTTGTATTTCTCTGCCAGCCGGTAGACCTTCTGGTTGTGGAAAAGTGGCTGCCGTTGTCTGAAACAATTCGGTCGGGCGCGTCAAACCAGAATATGATGTTACGGCGGGCAAATCTGACCACGATCTCTCCGGTGACCTCCCTTAAGGTGACAGCCTCTGCCCAACGGGAGAAATAATCAGTTGCTGCCAAAATGTACTTACAGCCGGCGGATGACGCAGGTAAGGGACCCACGACCTCTGTTCCCCATTGGGCAAACGGCCAACTAGGCACCGTTGGATGCAGCTACACGGGCGGCCTTCTGGGTATGGTGGCATGCTCCTGACACTTCTGACACGACTTAGCATATTTGCAGCAGTCGTCGAACATTGCCGGCCAATAGTAGTCGAACTTCTTTTTTCAATCTTCATTTTCGGTCCTGCCTGGTGTGCACCAGCTGTCCTGGCATGGACTTCCTTCATGACCCTCCAGGCTTCTTTAGTGGACAAGCATCGGAGGAGTAATTTCTATTTGGCGTTGGCCACAATTCGAAATAGTATTCCATTTCGGAGCTCATAAGAGTCCTTGATTCTAATTAGCTTGATCTTCTCTTCTCTCTGCTTGGGCAGTTGCCGGTATTTGAACCACTGCATCAGAGGGTCTCTCCAGTCAGGTAGGCCGACAGTTTCTACTGCATCGACCTCCAGCTCCTCTTCTTCTAGTTCTTCTTCTATCATGCTGGGTACCTGGTGCTAATTTATCACTTAGATGTTGAGTAATCCATCTGGCGGCACTGCTAGTGAGCTCGCCAATTTTGCCAGGGCGTCAGCTTGTGCATTCTCTCCTCTGGCGACATGGCCTATCTCGAGGAGGTCGAACAGCTCCATGAGCCCCTTCGCCTTAGTGTGATAAGGAGCAACCCAGGTTTCCAGACTTCAAACTGCCCCTTGACCTGCTTGACGACCAGTAGTGAGTCGCCGAATACTTGGAGCATTTTGATATCCATTTGGAGGGCCACTTGGAGGCCAATGATCAGAGCTTCATACTCTGCTTCATTATTCGTGCAAGGCTTGTTGATACAGCAGGAAGTGTGCAACACTTCCCTATTTGGCGATTTAAGGACGATGCCGACTCCGGCCCGTACCTTGGTGCGTCCGGACGGAGTCGCTTCTGTTCTCAAGGCCCCGTCCAAGTACAGTTGCCAAATGGCTTGTTGGACCTGGTCCACCTCCAGTGTTTCATCTTCGGGTAGCTCCGTGACCAACGGGGAGTCTTCGGGCACAGGGTGTGCTGCGAAGAAGTCCGCAACGGCTTGCCCCTTAACGGCCTTCTACGGCACGTAGGTGATGTCAAACTCCATGAGCAGTACGGCCCATTTCCCAAGGCGCCCCTTCGGGACTGGCTGGGAGAGAATGTGCTTGATGGTATCGGCTCTGAATATTAAACTCACTTCATGGGACAGCATATAGTGCCTCAGCTTCTTGACTGCAAAGACAAATCTTCTCAATCGGGGTGTACTCGGCCTCTGCTCCCACCAATCTTCGACTGAGGTAGTAGAGAGCCTGCTCCTTCCCCTCGTCATTATTCTGGGCAAGCATTGCCCCCAGTGAATATTCGGTAGACGCTATATAGAGAATAAGCGGTCTGCCTTTGACGGGTGCCCCCAGGACTGGCGGGGTCTTTAGGTACTCTTTTAGCTGGTCGAACGCATGCCGGCATTCGTGACCCCAGCTAAAGGGGGCATTCTTCATCATCAGCCTGTGAAAGGGTTGGCAGCGCCCCGACAGGTTGGAGATAAACCTGCAGATGTAAGCTAGTCGACCCTGTAGAGACCTCAGCTCCCTCAGGTTCTTCGAAGGAGGTAGCTCCTAGATGGCTTTTATCTTGAAGGGGTCAATCTCGATCCCTCTGTGCCGGACAACGAAGCCGAGGAACTTCCCGCTGGAAACGCCGAAGGCGCACTTCATGCGGTTCATCTTCAGCCCGTACTGCCGTAGCCTCTGGAAGACGACCCTGCGATCATTCAGATGATCGCCCCTTTCCTTGGTCTTGATGACCAGATCATCAATGTAGCATTCGACTTTGCTATACATCAGCTCGTCGAATATCTTGGTCATCACCCGCTGATACGTGGCACCGGCATTCTTGAGGTTGAAGGGCATCCTCTTGTAGTGGAATATCCCCTTGGGCGACCTGAAGGCTGTGTGAATCCGGTCGTGATCGGATATCCAGATTTGATTGTAGCTGGATGATCCGTCCATAAAAGATAGGGCCTCGTGGCCAGTGGTCGCATCAATCATTACTTCGGTGATGGACACCGGGAAGTCATCTTTCGGGCAGGCTTTATTCAGGTCGCAGAAATCCACACAAATCCTGATCTGCCTGCTCTTCTTCTTCACCGGCACGATGTTAGCTAGCCAGGTAGTGTATTGGTTTTCTGTCACGAAGTCGACGTCTATGAGCTTGTCAACCTCCTTGCAGATCTGGTTGATCAATTCTGACCTCACACGCCGGGGAGACTGCTTCACTGGCTCCATCTTGGGATCAATGGCCAAAATGTGCTGAGTCACTTCAAGGCTGAGTCCGGGCATTTCTTTGTAGTTCCAGGCAAAGCAATCCCGGAATTCTTGCAGTAGCTTCATGTATTGTTCCCTCTCCTGTGGGGGTATAAGAGCACTCAGAAAGGTCGGCCTGGGGTCGCTTTCTGTGCCAAGGTTGATCTTAACCAACTCGTCGACGGTGGCCTGGCCGCCATCTTCAATCTCCGGCAGGGCCGGTGACAAATCAACAAAGTCTTGGTCTTCATTGTCCTCGGGCTCGAGGATGCCATCCCCTTCTTCTTGTTCCTCGTGATTGGGTGTGGAGGCTCCGTTCACCTCGCATTCCTCCTGGGTCATAGCCGGCGGGTCCACGGGGCTCCCTGGCGTAGAAAGGCACAGGGCCACCTCGGGATCTTCTGTGTACTCATCATAGACAACCCCGGCGGGGGCCGGGGCAGCTGCATCTTCAGGCGCCTGGTACTGGATAGATATTATATAGGCTCCTCTTCTGGGGCTGCCCGTCACGTGGGGGCGCGGCGGGGCTACCACATAGTCTCCCATTCTGAGCTCATCTCTGTCAATGAGGTCTTGAGCAATGTCTTTGAAGACATAGCAGTCTTCAATGGCGTGACCCAGTATCTGGTGATAGGGACAGAATAGTGGGTCCCCACTTCTTCGGGCATCCTGCAGCCTCTTGGACCTCGGGAGGGAGACCTTGCCGTAGTGGCAGGCCCAATCAAAGATACCCCTAGTCTTCTCTCTTGGGAAGGAGTAGGGCTTCTGCAGCTTCTCTTGGAGTGTCAGGCCTCGCCTGGCTGGCCGCCCGGTTGAAGGGCTCGCGATATCTCTTGCTTCCTTCCTTGACCAGACGGAGGCGTCAGGACTGGCGTCTCGGGACCGGGACATGTTGCCACCCCACGGGCGGAGAGAGCTTTGGATCAGGTCAGCCACTAGCGAGGTTAACTCAGCCAGCCGTGCCTTTAACATCTCGATCTCCCGTCGTTGCCTATGGTATAAGGCGTACATGACGGGGTCGTATCGAGGGGGATCCAGAGCACGGCCCATACTACCGCTCCTTGCTTCGCCAACAGGCCGGGGTGAGTGTGCCCTGGTAGTGTGATCCTTCGAGGTCGACCCCTCAGAAAAGGAGGAAGTCTTCCCCCTGCAGCGATGGTAAAGGGGGGGTCCAAAGGAACACTTCTTTGTCTTGTGCCCCCTCAGCCAGAGGCATGGAATATACATCTTGACGGGCTTCCCGCAAGTATGCAGCTTCCGCGGGGTCATCGCCGGACAGGGCCGAAACCGATATAACATCAGTTTCGTAATAATCTTCTAGTGAAAAGCCCAGGCTGGGGTGCTTGGTAATTTGCAGCAGCCGCCGATCAAGGTTTGGTGGGTTCCACATCCTTTCAAACATTTCCTTCCGGCTGGAGGGTTGGTAGGGGGAATCTATTGCTTTCTGACCACTTTGATTGCCCGGTCAGTCATGTGAGGAAGTCCCACGATGGGGATGTGCGGGTCATGCAGTTCATCAGGGAATCGGCAATCATCGTCTTCCCTGACTGGCTTTTCCCCGGCAACATAAAAGATAGTGGGTGGCCCCTCAGGGTTAGGCACCTCAAAAATTCTCAGCTGCTCGGCTACTTGGCAGTCGACCTCCGCCACGGGCTTGATGATCCCCGGTGGGACTCGAACATCTTCCAGCAGGTCTTCGAGGCGAGGTGTCCCCGGTGTAGGATAGTGATGAGGGCATCACACCACATACCCTCTGGCTTGGCACTTCTCTCCCTCCCGGAGGCATCTAGGGAGCAACCCTTCTTCGGACGGAACATTGGTGCTTATCATCCTATTACATTTTCCTATTTTCTTGAGTCATTTTGATGTATTTGCCTATGTTTTGAGTCATGTTACTAGGTTATCATGTTATTTACTTGTGTTTGTATGTAGGCTAGTGGGCTAATGGGGCTAGTAGACCTTATTGGGCCATTTCTTTGGTCTGGCCCATGGGTGCCCCTCTCCCCACCCCTTGGTCTTCCGTCATTTGTCCATTTCATGAGGACTTTTTTGTAAATTGGGTTTTCCTATATATAGGACCCCAAACCCCCTCTTTTGAGGTAATGAATATTTGAAAATTTGAGCATAAGTGCACCCTCCCTCTCTCTCTAGCTCTCTCATTCTCTCTCACTCTCTCTCCAGGGGGCGAACCCCTCTCTCTCTCTTCCCCCTTCTCTCTCTCTCTCCCTTGGGCGAACCTGCCCTTTCACCTCCCCCTTCCCCTGCCACCTCAGCTGCCACCTCACCCTCCAACCCTTCACCTCCCCTAGGCCATTTAATACTCCATCAATTCCCTCCACTTCCCAAGCAACCCCTCCTACTCCCCATACACCTTCCCCACCTCCAAGACACCTTCCCTCTCCCCCACACAACTATCCCACTTCCCCACACCCTCCCATTCATAGCCCTTGTGCGACCCAAGCCCTCCCCTACTTGCTGCGCACCCATCCTCATCAAACCCTCCCCCTCACCTTGGCCGACCCCTCCTTCCCCCCTCTCCCAACTGCGTCTCCCCCTCCCCCATCCACCACTCCTAAGCATAACCTCCCCCTCCACCATCACCCACCTTCTTCCTCCACTAACACCCCCTCTCCATCCCACTTAGTTCTTCCACTTTAGATTCCTATCTGCCCAATCTGCAGGTAGCAGAAAGAAGGGACGACTTGCAGAGGCGACCACGGTTCCCCACGGCAACACCTGAAGGCGTATCTTACATTGCTGGAAAGGTCGTCCAGTCCGCTACGCAGGCGAGGAAGAATCGTACCATTCCGAGTTCGGGGTCGTCCGGGAGAACCAATCTCCCCCGACTGCGCAGAGCTCCATCAGCAGAGTCCCTGAACCCTGTTCAAAGCTACACCACGGCCGACGGTGAAAGATTCAAGCCATGAGTTCTTCCACAAATATCTTCCTCCACCAGTCCTCTTTCTGGATCAAGAAGCGGAAGTGCATTCGGCACCCAGAGGTCAGAGTTATGGTCTTTCTACCTCGACTGGTCGGGTCTGTCTCCCACAGGTGGCAGTGACCTGCCTCCACTCATCGGCATCCCTCAGTCCGCCCCTACATCAGACGTCTTCTCCACCAGTTTTCCCGTAAAGAGAGTTCATCCACGGTTCCAACAACTTCAACAGATCGAGATTTGGTATCCGGGAGCGGCCGGGACAACTTCTGTAAGTCACTGTTCGTGCCAGGTAGCTGTTGCGGCCAGTAGCTGCCACCTTGTTCGAAGCTCTACCCGGACCAGCCACTGGAAGATTCAAGCCACAAGTTCTTCTACGAATATCTTCCTCCACCTGACCCCGTCCAGGAGCAAGAAACAGAACCTCATTCGGAGTCCGGGGCCCAGAGTTCCGAATTTTCTCCCTCAGTCGCGCGGGTCTGCCTCCTGCAGTCTGCAGCGACCCGTTCCCACTCATCGGCATCCCCCTGTCCACCACAACCTCAGAAGGTGTTTCCGTCAGTTTTTCTGTGTAGAGGCTTTGTCCACGGCTCCAGCGACTCCGACGGTTCATGATTCAGCATGCAGGAGCAACCGGGGCAACTTCTGCAAGTTGCAGATAGAAACAGGGAGCCACCCGCCCCAGAATATGTTGCTCTACTCAGACCTCCACTGCAGCCATCGACGACGTCAGAATAAATTGACATAAATCAGAAGCGTTTGGGTTCCTGTTATGAAAAGATCCCCCCTAGGCTCGTCATCGAAAAAATTCCTGGCTGAGTTCTACAGCAACTACACCGCCTGTCTATCGCCGACCACAGCA
This sequence comes from Amorphophallus konjac, assembly GCA_022559845.1. Classification (NCBI taxonomy): domain Eukaryota; kingdom Viridiplantae; phylum Streptophyta; class Magnoliopsida; order Alismatales; family Araceae; genus Amorphophallus; species Amorphophallus konjac. The sequence continues at coordinate 140,901,126 of CM040125.1, read as the reverse complement.
AGCAGTCTGGTTCGGTAGCGGCTCCTCCTCGTGGGTTTCTCGATCAATCTACCCTTCTCGCCTGGCCGGCTTACCGCCCCTCCCTGCGGGAGGTAGTGTTTGTTTGTAATCAATTAATTCCCACCCCTGAGATCACCCTCCTGCGCGAGGTGTAGTGCATGTACTCTTGAGCAGGTTTTTTTTTTGAAGCTTCATCGGCGCAGTGTGCGGGGAACCCACACTTCCCCGCTCGCCCTCGTCTCCGACCGGGGTTGATTTCCTCAAACCAACCAGGTGAGCCTCCTGCCCTTGCCTCCTTATACCTGTTTATTTAATATCCGCGAAACATATCGGCCGGTAGGAGAGCGAGTGCCCGATCCCGACGCCACCTTTCAGTGTGGTCACCGTGGCCATAAGTGAGCGAGTGACCCCGTGCCCTTAAGGCATCCGGCCGCCCTTGTTTGTGGGCTTTCAAACCTTCGGGAGGGCTAACTAAAGTGGTGCTGGTCCTCTAACCAGTCAGGGGCTATCTCCATTACCTCGACTCAGGCATCACCGGGTCACCACGGGAATCGTGTGCGCACGGTGCGTTGGTAGCTTTAACATATTCTCGGCGCCTTGTAATTGTGATTGCGAATTAGGTCCAAGGAATCAAAATCTCCGCTGCATTTTGTGTCACATCAGATAGATGGCAAGAGGAGCTGCCTTGAATACCCCTCCTTCTTGCGCAACGAATGGTACATTTGGGGGAGCCGCATAGCCTGGGGGCGGCGGAAGAAACCAACCACCCAACTCCGTCTTCTTCTTTCCCCTGTTTTGGGTGACTTGGAGAGCTTGGTTCGCCTTTTCTAGGTACAGATTGGCATCTGACAAATGACACTCGAACACCTCGAATGGGTGGAGATCGGCGAAGATCCTGACTTCCTTCCCCTCGCAAGGGTACTTGATGCATTGGTGCAGGGTGGAAGGCACCACTCTGTTCTGGTGTAGCCAAGGCCGGCCAAGCAGCGCCTTATAGGGGGTGTTGGAGTTGATGACGTGGAACTGGACCTTGGTGGTGAAATCATCAAAAGTCAGGTTGAATTCTGCGACCCCCATGGGCACCTTGCATTTCTGGTTAAAACCAGCAATCTTGACATTCTTGACCTCGACTAGGTGTACGTCAAAGTAGTGCTTTTGGTATACCCGGTAGGGGAGTATATTCGCTACCGCCCCCGGGTCAATCAGGACCCTGTTGATAGGCTGGCCATTCAGCTGCCCTTTCATGTAGAGGGGTATGTTATGACTGCAAGTGGGCAGGAGCATGTCATCTTCTGTGAAAACCACAGCCACTTCAGGTTATATTTCTGCCAGACAGGCTTCAAGGTATGCTGGCGTCTGGAGTGTGGCAATAATGGCTTGCCGTGTTTCTTCATCCAAAGACAGCATCTCCCATACGGTAAATCGAGTCGGGATCTTCTTGAGGTGTCTGACTATTCGGTCGGCAACCCACACCATAAGTAACTTCATCTCTTCGGCCTTGCTACGCCTGCCCCCACCTTGGGACTGGGGTGCCGGATCAGAGGATACCTCGTTTGCCGATTCTGTTACAGCCTGTTGAGCCTGTGGGGCCTGTTGGGCTCCCTCCTTTTCTTGCATGAATTAAGCAAGGTTTGGGACGCCGTCAAATTCCTCCTCCACGCCCCGAGAGCGGAAGATACCGGGAGACGCGTGACGAGTTTATACCAATCATGTCAATCAGAGTAGTAGTGTATTCGACACAAAGACATAGTGCGCAAATATAAAGATAACCCAATCCATTAATTCATTTAATAAGAATATATCTATTACAAACCCTTGCAAATACTAGACTCAATAAAATAAAATACAACGCTTGACTCAACAAAAATAGAGAAAAGACAGGACTAAATTGATGCTTGAGTAGCTCTAACTCTTTCACTCTTGACTATCCCCTTCAGATTGAGTTCCCTCATCGTCGGACTTACCTGAAATATAGGGAAACACTGAGTGAGCGAACGCTCAGTAGGAAATTATATCTCAAGAACTAGCAATGGGTTTAAGTAATTACATCTTTCATGAATGCACTACAGCTATGCATGATCGCATAAAACGACAAGATAGAGAGAGTGTATAATAATAAGATAGCAAGAAGAACTAGTCATGAACTTTCAAGAACTTATATCAAAAGATCTCAAGATATTCAAGCAAGTAAACTCATCATGTTATGTTAGAATTTGACTATTTTGTTTCAAGTCAAGCAAGTATGCAATTACCCTTTCTCGGGCCACGCAAGTCATGTAATATCAAGTCAAGTATAAGTACAAGATTTGTGGAATGTTCAATCAAGCTAGTCATGCACTTCGGTATAATGCCAATACCGTGATCAATCAACTCCCATGGGCACAAGTACTTTCGGGTGCTCCTCCCAGGACCAGATCGGGCCCTATATGCGCAGGCATTAATCATGTATTTTAACATCCACTTTTGTGTATAGCCAATATGGAATTTCAAGGATAAAACTTGTAGACACGTAGGATAGACTTTGATAGAATAGAGTCCAAAAATATGACACTTGACATAGAATGACGATAATAACGGTATAATCATGATTATTGATAAAACTAGGTGGAATTAGTTCCCTAGCTTGGGTAGCATGACAAACAAGTATGGACACTCTTTATATAGAATTGAGGTCCACATGAACAGCACATCAATGGCAAGACGTTCTCATTCTTAATATAGAATTGAGGTCCACAAGAACATCATGTTGAATATAGAATTGGGGTTTACAAGAACATCATGACAATGTTGATATAGAATTGGGGTTTACAAGAACAGCATCAAAGGGCATGATAACCTCATCCCATTAAGAGAATTCTCATGATACATACTTTGCATAACATGAGGGCCGGTATACCATGTTTCTTTAGAGTGACATGGCAATCCAATAATGTAATGGGTTTTTATGGTACAACCAGCTCAATCGGCCTTTCGGGACTCCAAGGCTCGAGGACTCTTATGGAGGTCTCTATGACTAACTCGCTAATCCAAAGGAACGGAATGTCTAATGGAGAGCTTGTATGTCAATGAGAATTAGTGGGTAAACGATAAATCATCATGAAACGTGGGACTATACTCACGGAACGGAATATAGTGCCGATTACATATATATATATATATATATATATATAAAACCCTTCGGTTGACAGTAATCAGTGTAAAACAGTAATACATAAAATAGTGACTTAAGCTAAGTCATTAATTATCCAATTAACGCCTTACTCAGGGGCATTTATTCATAATTTGACGACGTATACATTAGTCGTCCCTTCAATATTTCTATTTTGCAGAAAATCAATATTCTGGAATTTTTACAAAAACGCGCCCTAGACAGGGGCGTTACTTGTCAACTAGCGCCCTGGTCTGGGGAGTCAGTTCAATAAGAGACGACCTAGACAAGGTCGTGAATTCAAGAATTTACGAATTTTTATAAAATTTCAGGAAAGAGGGTACATGATCATGATAGGAAAAATAGCAGGATTTCACAGGTATACTCATGCAATATATTAGGTTCATGGTTACATAGATATTAAATTTTATACGTGGGTATTTGTTAATTACATGTAATTGACGACTTATGGGCATGGCGTCAAAATAATAATTAGCGCCCTAATGTGGGTCACTTATTTAAATTAGCGTCCTTGTCAAGGGCGTTTCTTTTTAAAATTACATGGAAAAACATCTGAAACCATAATCAAACTATATGCATGTATGACAGAAAGTATTACTAGCAACTGGAGTTGGTTTGGGCTACGTTCTTGAGAAAACCTACCTGGTTTAGAGGAAGATACGTAAAAGATGTGAAGAGATGATACTCTGTTTGCAACAGAAATTTCTCGCCGGAAGAAGAAAACAAGATGAAGAACTTCTCATCCTTCAACTATATGAGAGTTTCTTCACGTTGCAGGCAACCTGCAGAGGAAGAAGGAAAGACGAACGATCATTATCTTCCTTAAACCGTGACTGAAGGAAAAGAAGAACACTACCTGTTCTTCGTGCACGGCAGCAGCAGACGAACGCCAAAATAGCGATCAGGGCTTGATTAGGGAGTATATTTATAGGATTTTGGGGATCCTAATAGGGTTAGAGTTGTATTGGAGGTAATACTTCCATGATAGAGTCCTTACCGTATTCCACCTTCGACGTAGTTATCCAGAACTTGCCCTGGATAAACTCCTGGGTCGAACGAAACTCGAACTGAATTAACGTCTTAAGTGAGGGCGTCGAATTTAATCTGACGCCTTGTCTAGCGTCATTACTTATGTAAACGCGCCCATGTAGAGGGCGTTTCATTTCTTTTCCTTAATTTTTATTTTTCCCGTCGTTTGAATTTTGACGCCCTATTGTCTAGGCATCCCTTTTAAATTAACGCCTTATCCAGAGGCGTTTCCTTTTGAATCAGCGCCTTGATAAAAGGTGTTATTTCTTCTTGATTAATGATTTACCCATTCAGACTCTTTGTCATCTATTTACTTATCTTTTATTTTAATTTAATTTATTTAAAAATCTTTTTTTTATCAGGGTTGCTACACCCTCCCCCACTTAAAGGAATTTGGTCCCCAAATTCAATAGTATATATATATAAGTGGAGAGCGTAGAGTATATACCTTAAAATAATTCTGGAAATCGCTTCCTCATGGATTCCTCGGTCTCCCATGTAGCTTCATGATCGGAACTCTTATTCCATTGTACTTTTAGCATGGGAATAACCTTATTCCTTAGAGTACGGACTTCACGATCTAGTATCCTTATGGGTTCCTGTTCATATGTGAGATCCTTCTGGATAACTAAGTCTCCATGTTCAATAATATGTGATGGATCGTGCACATACTTCTTCAACATAGATATGTGGAATACATTATGTACATCGGACAGTTGAGGAGGCAATGCGATGCGATAAGCAACCTCGCCAACTCGTTCCAGTATCTCGAAGGGTCCGATGAATCTTGGTGTAAGCTTACCCTTAACACCAAATCTCCGTATGCCACGCCCAGGCGATATCTTGAGAAATACATGATCTCCAACTTAGAATTCAGGATCTCTCCTTCTCGTGTCGGCATAAGCCTTTTGCCTAGACTGAGCAACTTGCAGTCTTTCTCTAATAAATTGTATCTTCTCAGTGGTATCCCTTACCATGTCTGGGTCTAATAGTTGTTTTTCTCCAACTTCGTCCCAGCATAAGGGTGATCGGCAACTCCTTCCGTATAAGGCTTCGAAAGGTGCCATTTGTATACTTACCTGGTAGCTATTATTATATGCAAATTCCACCAACGGCAAGTGATCATGCCAACTTCCATCGAAATCAATGATGCAAGCTCTGAGCATATCTTCAACCACCTGGTTAGTTCTCTCAGTCTGACCATCCGTTTGAGGATGAAAAGCTGTACTAAAGTTAAGCCTTGTTCCCAACGAATGTTGTAGTCCTTTCCAAAAATGAGAAGTAAAACGGGGATCTCTGTCAGATACGATTGTAACAGGAATACCATGTAATCTGACTATTTCCTTGATGTATAATGCAGCCAAAACGTCAACTGACCATCGGCTCTTTATTGGCAAGAAATGCGCCGATTTAGTCAATCGGTCAATAATAACCCATATTCCATCATGTCCTCCTTTTGATTTAGATAGACCCATGATGAAATCCATACTAATATTCTCCCACTTCCATTTGGGAATATCTAGAGGATGTAATTTTCCAGCAGGCATTTGGTGTTCCGCCTTGACCTTTTGGCAAGTGAGACAGCGTGATACATAGTCTGCTATTTCCCTTTTCATGTTGGGCCACCAAAAATTCCTCTTCACATCTTGGTACATTTTGGTTGATCCTGGATGAATTGTGTACCTTGATCTATGAGCTTCATCTAAGATCTTCTTCTTTAACTCGGGACAATCCGGTATGCAAGTTCTATTCCTGAACACTAATCTTCCTTCACAAGTTATTTGGAAATCAGATTGTCCTTCCAATCTACCCTTGATTTCTACTAATATTGGGTCATCATCCTGAAGTGCTTGTGTTTCAGTTAATAGGTCTGGACGAATGCTTATATGAGATAATGTGACACATTGAAAGTCTGTGTCTATGCTTATATTGAGTTCGGAGAATTGCTTCAGCAATTTCCATTCTTGAATCATACAATTGGCTAACAGTGCTCTCGGCTTTCGACTAAGGGCATCTGCTACATGGTTACCCTTTCCGGGATGATATTGTATATTGAAGTCGAAGTCCTTGAGATATTCTAGCCAACGCCTTTGCCTCATATTTAGTTCCTTTTGAGAGAAAAGATACTTGAGACTCTTGTGATCGGAGTATACAATAAACTGCACTCCATATAGATAATGTCTCCAGATTTTAGTGCAAATACTACCGCGGCTAATTCTAAGTCATGGACGGGGTAGTTCTCTTCATGCTTCTTTAATTGACGAGAAGAGTAAGCTGTAACCTTTCCTTGTTGCATTAGAACACATCCGAGGCCAATGCCAGAAGCATCAGTGTATACCTCGAATTTCTCTCCTTCCACTGGTAAAGCTAAGACAGGAGCTGTAGTAAGATGATCCTTGAGAGTTTGGAAGTTTCTTTCACATTCCTCACTCCATTCATAACGGATCTCCTTGCGAGTTAACCTCGTAAGTGGTATGGCGATCTTAGAGAAATCTTTGATGAATTGCCTGTAATAGCCAGCAAGACCTAAGAAACTTCGGATCTCGCTAGCGTTGGTCAGTCTTTCCCAATTTCTTACAGCTTCAACTTTTGATGGATCTACTGATAAGCCATCCTTTGATATAACATGTCCGAGAAAAGTCACTTCCTCAAGCCAGAATTCACACTTGCTGAGTTTGGCATATAATTCGTTTGTCCTCAATATTTGTAATGCAATCCTCAATTGCTCCTCATGCTCTTCCTTAGTCTTGGAATAAATTAATATATCATCAATAAAGACCACCACGAATTGATCCAAATAAGGCCTGAATATACTATTCATTAACTGCATAAAGGCAGCAGGGGCATTCGTTAGTCCAAAAGGCATAACAACAAACTCATAATGGCCATACCTGCTTCTGAATGCAGTCTTATGAATGTCATCATCCTTGATCCTTAGTTGGTGATATCCTGACCTGAGATCAAACTTGGAAAAGTACTTGGATCCAGATATTTGATCAAATAACTCATCGATTCTCGGCAGTGGATACTTGTTCTTGATAGTGAGATGATTCAACTGTCGATAGTCGATGCATAGTCTCATGGATCCATCCTTCTTCTTTACAAATAATACAGGCGCTCCCCACGGGGAAGTACTCGGTCTAATGAATCCTTTCTTAAGAAGTTCCATCAACTGCTCCTTTAACTCCTTGAGTTCGGCAGGGGACATTCTATAAGGTGCCTTAGAAACTGGACGAGCACCAGGGACTAAGTCGATGGTGAAGGCCACTTCTCTTTGTGGGGGTAATCCAGGCAGATCTTCTGGAAACACATCCGAAAATTCTTGCACAACTGGGATATCTTCTATCTTAGTTTCCTTATTCTCTTTAATCGTGGCAAATGCAAGGAAAGATACACATCCTTTCTTTATTAGCTTGCTAGCTCGGAGAGCCGAAATAAGAGGTGACTCGCTCCGACTCTTGGGGCTAGAATAGACTAGTTCTGGAAAGTTTCTGAAGGTAACTTTGCTGTTATGGCAATCGACTGTTGCCTGATATTTGGATAACCAATCCGCTCCCAGTATGACATCATACTCCTTTAGATCTAAACATATGAGATCGATAGGAAGATTTCTTCCTTTTACCAAGACTTCATAGTTTTGATAATGGTGAGTAATATCGGTTTCGTTTCCGAGAGGAGTAGATAAAATTATTTTCATCCATTCCGGTTCCATAGGTAGTGGGTTAGCAAACTTCCTGGAAATAAAAGAATGTGATGCACCTGTATCAAATAAGACATGGGCATACTTGGAACAAACTTTCAGTGTACCTTCTACTAGTCCACCTTCTTCTTCTTCGGTCTCCTTAATTGCGTGAAGATGAGCGTTCTTGGTTACAGGGCGCTTTCCGTCACCGGTTTGATCATTAAGTAATGGGCAATCGGGAATCCGATGCTCACGGCTCCCACAACGGAGACATGCTCCAAGTTTCCTCCAGCACTCTTCGGCTTTATGACCAGCCTTGTCACAATGCTTGCATATTATATTCGAAGGTGTAGTAGTGATAGAGAAGGGCTTGGTCTTCTTAAATTTTTGGTCTTGAGAAGAAGTACCTCCCGTACTAGGCCTCTTCTTGAAGTTGGGTTTAAAGGAACCCGAACTTGTAACTTGTTCCTTCTTATCCTTCCCACGGATTCTATCTGATAGCTCCGTGGCATCTTCTAACAATTGAGCTCGGCGTACTATCTCTGAGTAGACCTGAATATCCATTGGTGCCAGCTGGGTGATATATTGGGGCCTGAGCCCATTAAGGAACCTCCTAGCTTTCATCTTCTCGGTGCTAACTAAGTGCTTAGCATACCGAGACAATCTAGAGAATTGTGCCTCGTACTCCGCCACCGATAATAACCGTTGCTTGAGTGCGGCAAATTCGGTAGCTTTCTTTTCTTGGACTAGGTCCGAAAAATATTTATTGTTGAAATGTTCAATAAATTCTTCCCAAGTAATTTGGTCTTGATTTATAGTAGCTTCGACTGACTCCCACCAGCATCGGGCATCCCTTTCTAGTTGGAAAGTAGCTAATAAGACTTTATCTTGATCCGTGCATTGCATAACACGGAATATACGTTCCGTCTCCCTGATCCAGTGCTCTGCGTCATCCGGATCAGTAGAACCCATGAATTTGAGAGGGTTCATGTTCTTGAAGACTTGGTGGAGACTTCTGGCTCGTTGTGCACCTCCCTGTGCTACTTGTTGCAGCACTTGGGTCATGCCTTGGAGTGTACGCTACATGTTGCGCCACTGAGCACGTTCGGCAGCCATTATCCTACAATTACAATAACTATATTAGTATATACTTGCGTTAAGGGCTTTTAAGTTTTTATGTTAACTCAACCCTTGGTTCTACCCAATCTCACCAGTTAAAGGTTAAACCTATCCTTGGACTTGGGTTTTCCTAGGAATTGAATACCCTAGGCTCTGATACCACAAAAACTGTCACGCCCCTGGAGCGGAAGATACCCGGAGACGCGTGACGAGTTTATATCAATCATGTCAATCAGAGTAGTGGTGTATTCGACACAAAGACAGAGTGCGCAAATATAAAGATAACCCAATCCATTAATTCCTTTAATAAGAATATATCTGTTACAAACCCTTGCAAATACTAGACTCAATAAAATAAAATACAACGCTTGACTCAACAAAAATAGAGAAAAGACAGGACTAAATTGATGCTTGAGTAGCTCTAACTCTTTCACTCTTGACTATCCCCTTCAGATTGAGTTCCCTCATCGTCGGACTTACCTGAAATGTAGGGAAACACTGAGTGAGCGAACGCTCAGTAGGAAATTATATCTCAAGAACTAGCAATGGGTTTAAGTAATTACATCTTTCATGAATGCACTACAGCTATAAATGCTCGCATAAAACGACAAGATAGAGAGAGTGTATAATAATAAGATAGCAAGAAGAACTAGTCATGAACTTTCAAGAACTTATATCAAAAGATCTCAAGATATTCAAGCAAGTAAACTCATCATGTTATGTTGGAATTTGGCTATTTTGTTTCAAGTCAAGCAAGTATGCAATTACCTTTTCTCGGGCCACGCAAGTCATGTAATATCAAGTCAAGTATAAGTACAAGATTTGTGGAATGTTCAATCAAGCTAGTCATGCACTTCGATATAATGCCAATACCGTGATCAATCAACTCCCATGGGCACAAGTACTTTCGGGTGCTCCTCCCAGGACCAGATCGGGCCCTATATGCGCAGGCATTAATCATGTATTTTAACATCCACTTTTGTGTGTAGCCAATATGGAATTTCAAGGATAAAGCTTGTAGACACGTAAGATAGACTTTGATAGAATAGAGTCCAAAAACATGACACTTGACATAGAATGACGATAATAACAGTATAATCACGATTATCGATAAAACTAGGTGGAATTGGTTCCCTAGCTTGGGTAGCATGACAAACAAGTATGGACACTCTTTATATAGAATTGAGGTCCACATGAACATCACATCAATGGCAAGACGTCCTCATTCTTAATATAGAATTGAGGTTCACAAGAACATCATGTTGAATATAGAATTGGGGTTTACAAGAACATCATGACAATGTTGATATAGAATTGGGGTTTACAAGAACAGCATCAAAGGGCATGATAACCTCATCCCATTAAGAGAATTCTCATGATACACACTTTGCATAATATGAGGGTCGGTATACCATGTTTCTTTAGAGTGACATTGCAATCCAATAATGTAATGGGTTTTTATGGTACAACCAGCTCAGTCGGCCTTGAGGGAATCCAAGGCTCGAGGAGTCTTATGGAGGTCTCTATGACTAACTCGCTAGTCCAAAGGAATGAAATGTTCAATGGAGAGCTTGTATGTCAATGAGAATTAGTGGGTAAACGATAAATCATCATAAAACGTGGGACTATACTCACGGAACGGAATATAGTGCCGATTACATATATATATATATAAAACCCTTCGGTTGACAGTAATCAGTGTAAAACAGTAATACAGAAAATAGCGACTTAAGCTAAGTCATTAATTATCCAATTAACGCCTTACTCAGGGGCGTTTATTCACAATTTGACGACGTATACATTAGCCGTCCCTTCAATATTTCTATTTTGCAGAAAATCAATATTCTGGAATTTTTACAAAAACGCGCCCTGGACAGAGGCGTTACTTGTCAACTAGCGCCCTGGTAGGGGCGTCAGTTCAATAAGAGACGACCTAGATAAGGTCGTGAATTCAAGAATTTACCAATTTTTATAAAATTTCAGGAAAGAGGGTACATGATCATGACAGGAAAAATAGCAGGATTTCACAGGTATACTCATGCAATATATTAGGTTCATGGTTACATAGATATTAAATTTTATACGTGGGTATTTGTTAATTACATGTAATTGACGACTTATGGGCATGGCGTCAAAATAATAATTAGCGCCCTAGTGTGGGTCGCTTATTTAAATTAGCGTCCTTGTCAAGGGCGTTTCTTTTTAAAATTACATGGAAAAACATCTGAAACCATAATCAAACTATATGCATGTATGACAGAAAGTATTACTAGCAACTAGAGTTGGTTTGGGCTACATTCTTGAGAAAACCTACCTGGTTTAGAGGAAGATACGTAAAAGATGTGAAGAGATGATACTCTGTTTGCAACAGAGTTTCCTCGCCGGAAGAAGAAAACAAGATGAAGAACTTCTCGTCCTTCAACTATATGAGAGTTTCTTCACGTTGCAGGCAACCTGCAGAAGAAGAAGGAAAGACGAACGATCATTATCTTCCTTAAACCGTGACTGAAGGAAAAGAAGAACACTACCTGTTCTTCGTGCACGGCAGCAGCAGACGAACGCCAAAATAGCGATCAGGGCTTGATTAGGGAGTATATGTATAGGATTTTGGGGATCCTAATAGGGTTAGAGTTGTATTGGAGGTAATACTTCCATGATAGAGTCCTTACCGTATTCCACCTTCGACGTAGTTATCCAGAACTTGCCCTGGATAAACTCCTGGGTCGAACGAAACTCGAACTGAATTAATGTCTTAAGTGAGGGCGTCGAATTTAAATTGACGCCTTGTCTAGCGTCGTTACTTATGTAAACGCGCCCATGTAGAGGGCGTTTCATTTCTTTTCCTTAATTTTTATTTTTCCCGTCGTTTGAATTTTGACGCCCTATTGTCTAGGCGTCCCTTTTAAATTAGCGCCTTATCCAGAGGCATTTCCTTTTGAATCAGCGCCTTGATAAAAGGCGTTATTTCTTCTTGATTAATGATTTACCCATTTAGACTCTTTGTCATCTATTTACTTATCTTTTATTTTAATTTAATTTATTTAAAAATCTTGTTTTTATCAGGGTTGCTACAGGAGGAGTCGCCGCTGGTGGAGCTGGGGGATTGCTTGCTTCTTTGGTCGAAGGAGACCCTTGGGAGCGTGCCTGCTTCTCTGCTCGGGCTAACAGGAATTCGACGAATGAAGGGGTGCCCCGGCTCCTGGCTCCTTCGGGATAGAGACCCGACGGGGGAGGGATCTCGGTGCCTCGAACCTTGGGCTCGGGGACCTAGTATGGCTGCTCTCCCCTGAGCATGATGTTGAGGTTATCCAGGGGAGGGCGCCCTCACTTCCTTCCCGACCTGGTGGCATGTTGGGAAGCGGATGCTTCTGCCTGGTTCACCTGTGTCTGCTCATGGGGTAGCTCTTCTTCTTTTTCTTCCAGGGAAAGGGCGGTGTCGAACAACGCCGAGAGGGTGTTGCAGGCGACGACAGCCTCCTTTTTCTTCTTGCTCCTGGGCCTTCTCTTCTTCTTCCTCTTTCCTGCTGTAGCCGGCGGCTACTCTTGGGGATGTTCACCCCACGGGGGAGGTTCTTTCTCTGTTTCAGTTTCTGCTCCCGGAGCCAGTTCGAGTGATTCGAACTCCTCCCAGGGGACATATTCTTTCAGCTCCACGGGCCAGATTTTGGGATGTTCATAATCTTCCAGCCCGTCAATAACAGCTTGGAGTCTTTCAACTACCAGGCTGGTCTTCTTGCGCGTCCGCATCGGGATGTGTTTCTCTTTGTTGTGAGTTGGCCGCCTCATGACTAGCAGAGGGGCCGTGTCATGCCGGACCGGGTTCCCGGGGGCGGCGCTAGCCGGGGTGTCACACCCCTCACATGAACTTCTGGGGTGGGCTGAGGGATCCGTCCTCTTCTATTCCTCCTGGGTATAGTCTGCCAACCCCCTTGGTCTTGAGCCGGGGCCATAAAAAAAGTTTCATAGGTGGCGCGGGTGCTGGCCTCTGCCCACTCTTCAGGCAACTCCTGGTATAATGACACCATGTTGACAGTGGAGGTTATGTTGGGCAGCTCATGCGGCTGTGGGGGGTCTACCTTGTGCTCCCCCATATCCAGCTCCCCGTTCTTGATTAAGGACTCAATGACGACCTTGAAGATGTAACCGTTCTCAATAGTGTGCCCGAGCATCCGGTGGTAAAGGCAGAAGCGCGGGTCGTCTTTCTTCTTCAGGTCACCGGGCCTCTTTGGTTCTGGCAACGTGACTTTGTTGTAATTGGTTGCCCACTCGAACAGGAGCCGGGACTTGTCTCGGGAGAAGGAATACAGCTTGTTTCTCATCTTCTCCCTCAGCGAGGGGCCTTCCCACCGTTCTGTAGTTCTGGGCGGAGGAGGGTTGGCAGCCCTTTTGGCTTTTCCTTTTGTTTCTCAAAGGCCTGGAAATCTAGTGCATGCACCTCAGGGGGAGCTGGCCTCTTCTCGGAATGCCTGACTCTCTGGCTCGATGCGGCCGGGGTGGAAGAATATCGGGCAAGGAATGTTTCAATCTCGGCTACTATATTGTTCAGGCGGTAAAATGTCTTGACCTCAGTGCCGATCATCTTTTCCAGGATTTCTTTCTTCAGATTCTGCTTACAGATCTACACTGCGTCCTTCTTATGCGGTAGACGCCTGCACCTCATACTGAGGTTCCTCCATCTTTTAATGTAGTCGAGAGCCAACTCATCATTCCTCTGCCTTGTGGCATAGAGCTCTGCCACAGTGACCTCCCACTCGGCAACGTAGAACCTTTATTTGAACTTCTTCTGCATGCCGACTCATCATTTATTCTGAGCCTGATCTGCTCCTTGTTCGACGGTTGCTTGGCTTTGGACCTAATCTTTGTGTTAAGAGCCGTTGTATACCGTGTTCGTCGTGCCGTGTCTGGCGACTGATGTGTTGTGAAGGTTCAATAATTGTTTCAGGACACAAGGGTAAGCTGAGATTAGCAGTTTTCTTTGTGATTTGTGTTGAAGCTGGTGCTCTTCTTGGTTTGCACTTAGGCGACTTGTGATCGGTTGTTAGCATGATCAATACTCGTGGCGTGTTATATTGCGATTTTCATGAATTGTGATGGCGCCGAGTATGTGTTGAGACACGGATGCCGAGGTATTTCTGATGCTTGTGTGCGTTGTATGAGTGTGCAACGAAAGCGTGTGGGCCGATAACCCTCTACTCCTCTGTATCTTTTTCTTGGGTGTTGTGTTCTCGGGACGTGATCGTGGTCCTTGAGATGCGTTTTCCCAAGATCGTTGTCATTCTTGTTGTCGTGGGTCTTTTCTTGGTAAGCTGCTCGACGCATGACTAGTCCATTGTAGTCATGTGTTCTGCTGTTATTGTGCCTTGATGTGACCCAACTTGCGATTGTGTTCCGTGGTTCTATGTTCTGTACGGAGCTGGGATCCTGCAAGTGTTGCTGTTGTCGTTTTGTCGTTGTTTCCCTGTGAATCTGTCTTAGTATCATGTGGACCATAATCTTGTCGGTTAGTTGTGTTGTACTCTTCTTTCCTGGTAGAGTTAGCATGCGACTCGATCAAATGTAATATCTAAGTGAGGACTGAAAGGACTATGCTTTCGTTGTTGCCCTTGGCACTAGAGCCGATGATGTCGAGCTATCAGCTGAAAGGACTATGCTTTCTTGTTTAAGTTGATGGTTGCCGTGTCTGACGTTTTGTTTCCCGATAGCTGTTGCCGTGGCATGGGTCGTGTCTCCTTTCCTGTGAGACGTAAGTGACGTTGCCTAGTTTCGGAGGTGTCAGACTTGTGTTCACTTGTGTGCCATGCTCGTCCTTTGGATCGATTTGCCTTTAGATCCAGAGCGTGTGTTTGTGATGATGGTCTGGCGGTGTCCCTCTGAATTATGTTTTTCGAGATTCGTACTGTTTCAAGTTGTGTCTTGGGGTTTGTTCTTCCCTGCTTCTTCTTGTTCGCTCATTAAATTTTGAGGACGAAATTTCCTGAAGGAGGGGAGGCTGTTGTTGAGTAGTGGATAGCGGATCTAGAGGGGAGGGGTGAATAGATCTGCCCCTATTTTCGCAATGCAACCCTCTTTATAGCTAGTTAAAAGGAATTACAGCGGAATACAACTAGCTTAGCGAAGGACACTACGATTCGCTTAGCAAGATGAATAAGTAAAATAAAGATTAAACCTAAGCATGCATCTAGCATAAAGCAATCGCACAAG
This sequence comes from Amorphophallus konjac, assembly GCA_022559845.1. Taxonomy (NCBI): domain Eukaryota; kingdom Viridiplantae; phylum Streptophyta; class Magnoliopsida; order Alismatales; family Araceae; genus Amorphophallus; species Amorphophallus konjac. The sequence continues at coordinate 140,885,926 of CM040125.1, read as the reverse complement.
CAAACCACAACGCAAAGAATTTTAAGGTGGTTCTGTCATGCCCTGAGCGCGGAAGGTACCCGGAGATGCGCGACGAGTTTATATCAATCATGTCAATCAGAGTATTAGTGTATTCGACACCAAAAAAATTAGAGATGCGCGAAAGTAAAGATAACCCAGTCCTTTATTCCTTCATAAGAAGATGTCTATTACAAACCTTGAAGTACTAACTAAAATAAAAGAAAAATACAAGGTTGACTCAAGAAAATATGAAAAAGACTAGATAACACGGAAGAAGCTCTATCTCTTTCACTCTTGATTTTCCCCATCCGTTTGAGTTCCCTCTTCGTCGGACTTACCTGAAAAGTAGGGAAACACTAAGTGAGCGAACGCTCAGTAGAAAATTATATCTCAAGAACTAGCAATGGGTTTAAGTAATTACATCTTTCATGAATGCACTATAGCTATGCATGCTCGCATAAAACGACAAGATAGAGAGAGTGTATAACAATAAGATAGCAAGAAGAACTAGTCATGAACTTTCAAGAACTTATATCGAAAGATATCAAGATATTCAAGCAAGTAAACTCATCATGTTATGTTAGAATTTGGCTATTTTGTTTCAAGTCAAGCAAGTATGAAATTACCCTTTCTCGGGCCACGCAAGTCATGTAATATCAAGTCAAGTACAAGTACAAGATTTGTGGAATGTTCAATCAAGCTAGTCATGCACTTCGGTGTAATGCCAATACCGTGATCAATCAACTCCCATAGGCACAAGTACTTTCGGGTGCTCCTCCTAGGACCAGATCGGGCCCTATATGCGCAGGCATTAATCATGTATTTTAACATCCACTTTTGTGTATAGCCAATATGTAATTTCAAGAATAAAGCTTGTAGACATGTAGGGTAAACTAGATTAGAGTCCAAAAACATGACACTTGACATAGAATGACGATAATAACAGTATAATCACGATTATCGATAAAACTAGGTGGAATTGGTTCCCTAACTTGGGTACCATGACAAGCAAGTATGGACATTCTTTATATAGAATTGAGGTCCACATGAACAGCACATCAATGTCAAGACGTCCTCATTCTTACTATAGAATTGAGGTCCACAAGAACATCATGTTGAATATAGAATTGGGGTTTACAAGAACAGCATAACAATGTTGATATAGAATTGGGGTTTACAAGAACAGCATCAAATGGCATGATAACCTCATCCCATTAAGAGAATTCTCATGATACACACTTTGCATAACATGAGGGCCGGTATACCATATTTCTTTAGAGTGACATGGTAAAATAGTGTAATGGATTTTTATGGTACAACCAGCTCATTCGGCCTTGAGGGAATCCAAGGCTGCGAGGAGACTTACGGAGGTCTCTATGACTAACTCGCTAGTCCAAAGGAACGGAATGTCCAAAGGAGAGCTTGTATGTCAATGAGAATTGAGAGGGTAATGCGATAAATCGTCGTAGAAATGTGGGACTATACTCACGGACTTGAATATAGTGCCGATATATATATATATATAGATATACTGAAACTCTCGGTTAACAGTAATCAGTGAAACAGTAATGCAAAAAAATAGCGACTTTGGTAAAGCCGTTTTTCATGAAATTAACGCCATAATCAGGGGCGTTTATATTACATTTCACGACGTACATAGAAGTCGTCCTTTCAATATTTCTAATTTACAGAATATTAATAATCTGGAATTTTTAACAGAAACGCGCCCTAGACAGGGGCGTGTCTCTTCAATATGCGCCCTGGTCTGGGGCGTCAGTTAAACATGAGACGACCTGGACAAGGTCGTGAATTCAAGAATTTATCAATTTTCAAATGATTAAATTTCAGGAGAGAGAGAGAGAGGAAAAATAACAGGATTCCACGTGTATACTCATGCAATATATTTTATTCATGGTTACATTGATTATTAAACATGGGTGTTTATTAATTATGTGAAATTGACGACTCCTGTGAAGGGCGTCAAACAATAATTAGCGCCCTAGTGTGGGTCGCTTCTTCAAACTAGCGCCCTGGTCAAGGGCGTTTCTTTTTGAAATTATATAGAAAACATCTTGAAACCATAAAAGAACTATATGCATGCACGACCGATGATATTATTAAGATATTAACCTAGTGTGGGCTACGATCTTGAGAAAACCTACCTTTAAGAAGATTTTGACCGACGAACGGATGAAGGTTCAATAATAACGATGCTCTGATCTTCCGGAAGCAGAGGAAGATGATAAGGAAAAACTCCTCCGACACTTCGGTAGTTTGAAGAAGATGTAGACGATGATGAAGACCCTTCGTTCTTCAGCACGTCAACCTACAGAACACATGAAGAATATTAGTATCCTTCATGACTAAGAATTATGGACAGAGGAAGAAAACGGTACGAAGAACCACCTGTTCTTCACGCAGCAGCAACAGCTTTAGGGTTTGATCGGACAGGGTTATTTATAGGATTTTGGGCATCCTAATAGAGTTAGAATTTGATTAAGGGTAGTATTCCCTTGATAGAGTCTTTACTATATCCTACCCTCGACGTAGTTATCCATAACTTGCCCTGGATAGACTCTTGGGTCGAACGAAACTCGAACTGAATTAACGTCTTAAGCGAGGGCGTCGAATTTAAATTGACGCCTTGTCTAGCATCGTTACTTATGTAAAATGCGCCCATGTAGAGGGCGTTTCATTTCCTTTCCTAGATTTTATCTTTCATCGTTTGAAATTTGACGCCCTATTTTCTAGGTGTCCTTTTTAAATTAACGCCTTAGACAGAGGCGTTTCCTTTTGAATCAGCGCCTTTATAAAAGGCGTTATTTTGTTTTCCTTTGATTAATGATTTACTCATTTAGGCTCTTTGTCATCTATTATTTTATCTTTTATTTTTAATTTGATATATTTAAAAATCTTGCTTTTATCAGGGTCGCTACACCCTCCCCCACTTAAGAGAATTTGGTCCCCAAATTTAGTAGTATATATAAGTGGAGAGTGTAGAGTATATACCTTAAAACAATTCTGGAAATCGCTTCCTCATGGATTCCTCGGTCTCCCATGTAGCTTCATGTTCGGAGTTCTTATTCCATTGTACCTTAAGCATGGGAATAGCCTTATTCCTTAGGGTACGTACTTCACGATCTAGTATCTTCATAGGCTTCTGCTCATATGTGAGATCCTTCTGGATCACTAGGTCTCCATGATTAATAATATGTGATGGATCGTGTACATACTTCTTCAACATAGATATGTGGAATACATTATGTACATCGGACAGTTGAGGAGGCAATGCGATGCGATAAGCAACCTCGCCAACTCGTTCCAGTATCTCGAAGGGTCCGATGAATCTTGGTGTAAGCTTGCCTTTAACACCAAATCTCCGTATGCCACGTCCAGGCGATATCTTGAGAAATACATGATCTCCAATTTGGAATTCAAGATCTCTCCTTCTTGTATCGACATAAGCCTATTGCCTAGACTGAGCAACTTACAGTCTTTCTCTAATCATTTGTATTCTTTCAGTGGTAACCCTTACCATGTCTGGGCCTAGCAGTTGTTTCTCTCCAACTTCGTCCCAGCATAAGGGTGATCGGCAACTCCTTTCGTATAAAGCTTCGAAAGGTGCCATTTGTATACTTGCCTGATAGCTATTATTGTATGCAAATTCCACCAACAGCAAGTGATCATGCCAGCTTCCATCGAAATCAATGATGCAAGCTCTGAGCATATCTTCAACCACCTGATTTGTTCTCTCGGTCTGACCATCCGTTTGAGGATGAAAAGTTGTACTAAAGTTAAGCCTTGTTCCCAACGAATGTTGTAATCCCTTCCAAAAATGAGAAGTAAAATGGGGATCTCTGTCAGACACGATTGAAATAGGAATACCATGTAATCTGACTATTTCCTTGATGTATAATGCAGCCAAAACATCAACTGTCCATCGGCTCTTTATTGGCAAGAAATGCGCCGATTTAGTCAATCGGTCAATGATAACCCATATTCCATCATGTCCTCCTTTTGATTTAGATAAACCCATAATGAAATCCATGCTAATATTCTCCCACTTCCATTTGGGAATATCTAGAGGATGTAATTTTCCAGCAGGCTTTTGGTGTTCCGCCTTGACCTGTTGGCATGTGAGACAGCGCGACACGTAGTCCGCTATTTCCCTTTTCATGTTGGGACACCAAAAATTCCTTTTCACATCTTGGTACATTTTGGTAGATCCAGGATGAATCGTGTACCTTGATCTATGAGCTTCATCTAATATCTTCTTCTTTAACTCGGGACAATCCGGTATGCAAGTTCTATTCCTGAACATTAATCTTCCTTAACAAGTTTTTTGGAAATCAGATTGTCCTTCCAGTTTGCCCTTGATTTCCACTAATATTGGGTCATTATCCTGAAGTGCTTGTATTTCAGTTAAGAGGTCTGGCTGAATGCTTATATGAGACAATGTGACACATTGAAAGTCTGTGTCCATGCTTATATTGAATTCAGAGAATTGCTCCAGCAACTTCCATTCTTGAATCATATAATTGGCTAACAGTGCTCTCGGCTTTCGACTAAGGGCATCTGCTACATGATTACCCTTTCCGGGATGATATTGTATATTGAAGTCGAAGTCCTTGAGATATTCTAGCCAACGTCTTTGCCTCATATTTAGTTCCTTTTGTGAAAAGAGATACTTGAGACTCTTGTGATCAGAGTATACAGTAAACTGTACTCCATAAAGATAATGTCTCCATATTTTGAGTGCAAATACTACCGCGGCTAATTCTAAGTCATGGACGGGGTAGTTCTCTTCATGCTTCTTTAATTGACGAGAAGAGTAAGCTATAACCTTTCCTTGTTGCATTAGAACACATCCGAGGACAATGCCAGAAGCATCAGTGTATACCTCGAATTTCTCTCCTTCCATTGGTAATGCTAAGACATGAGCTGTAGTAAGATGATCCTTGAGAGTTTGGAAGCTTCTTTCACATTCCTCACTCCATTCGTAACGGATCTCCTTGCGAGTTAACCTCGTAAGTGGTACTGCGATCTTAGAAAAGTCTTTGATGAATCGCCTGTAATAGCCGGTAAGACCTAAGAAACTTCGGATCTCGCTAGCATTGGTCGGTCTTTCCCAATTTCTTACAGCTTCAACTTTTGATGGATCTACTGATAAGCCATCCTTCGATATAACATGTCCGAGAAAAGTTACTTCCTCAAGCCAGAATTCACACTTGCTGAGTTTTGCATATAATTAGTTTGCCCTTAATATTTGTAATGCAATCCTTAAATGCTCCTCATGCTCTTCCTTGGTCTTGAAATAAATCAATATATCATCGATAAAGACCACCACGAATTGATCCAAATAAGGCCTGAATATACTATTCATTAACTGCATAAAGGCAGCAGGGGCATTCGTTAGTCCGAAAGGCATAACAACAAACTCATAATGGCCATACCTGCTTCTGAATGCAGTCTTATGAATGTCCTCATCCTTGATTCTTAACTGATGATATCCCGACCTAAGATCAATTTTGGAAAAGTACTTGTATCCTGAAATTTGATCGAACAACTCATCGATTCTCAGCAGTGGATACTTGTTCTTGATAGTGAGATGATTCAACTGTCGATAGTCGATGCATAACCTCATGGATCCATCTTTCTTCTTTACAAATAGCACAGGCGCTCCCCACGGGGAAGTACTCGGTCTAATGAATCCTTTCTTAAGAAGTTCCATTAATTGCTCCTTTAACTCCTTGAGTTCGGCAGGGGACATTCTATACGGTGCCTTAGATACGGGACCCGCACCAGGAACTAAATCGATGGTGAAGGCCACTTCTCTTTGCGGGGGTAATCCAGGAAATTCCTCCGGAAACACATCCAGAAATTCTTGCACAACTGGGATATCTTCTATCTTAGTTTCCTGAGCCTCCTTAATCGTGACAAATGCAAGGAAAGATACACATCCTTTCCTTATTAGCTTGCTAGCTCGGAGAGCCGAAATAAGAGGTGACTCGCTCCGACTCCAAGGGCTAGAATAGACTAGTTCTGGAAAGTCTCTGAAGGTAACTTTGCTGTTATGGCAATCGACTGTTGCCTGGTATTTGGATAACCAATCCGCTCTCAGTATGACATCATACTCCTTTAGATCTAAACATATGACATTGATAGGAAGATTTCTTCCCTTCACCAAGACTTCACAGTTTTGATAATGGTGAGTAATATCAGTTTCATTTTCGAGAGGAGTAGATAAAATTATTTTCATCCATTCCGGTTCCATAGGTAGTGGGTTAGCAAACTTCCTGGAAATAAAAGAATGTGATGCACCCGTATCAAATAAGACATGTGCATACTTGGAACAAACTCTCAGTGTACCTTCTACTAGTCCGCCTTCTTCTTCTTGTTCGGTCTCCTTAATTGCGTGAAGACGAGCATTCTTGGTTACTGGGCGCTTTCCGTCACTGGTTTGATCATTAAGTAATGGGCAATCGTGAATCCGATGCTCACGGCTCCCGCAACGGAGACATGCTCCAAGTTTCCTCCAGCACTCTTCGGCTTTATGACCAGCCTTGTCACAATGCTTGCATATTATATTCGAAGGTGTAGTAGTGATAGTGAAGGGCTTGGTCTTCTTAAATTTTTGGTCTTGAGAAGAAGTACCTCCAGTGCTAGGTCTCTTCTTGAAGTTGGGTTTAAAGGAACCCGAACTTATAACTTGTTCCTTCTTATCCTTCCCACGGATTCAATCTGATAGCTCCGTGGCATCTTCTAACAATTGAGCTCGGCGTACTATCTCTGAGTAGACCTGAATATCCATTGGCGCCAGCTGGGTAATATATTGGGGCCTGAGCCCATTAAGGAACCTCCTAGCTTTCATCTTCTCAGTGCTAACTAAGTGCTTAGCATACCGAGACAATCTAGAGAATTGTGCCTCGTACTCTGCCACCGATAATGACCGTTGCTTGAGTGCGGAAAATTTGGTAGCTTTTATTTCTTGGACTCGGTCCGAAAAATATTTAGCGTTGAAATGTTCAACGAATTCTTCCCAAGTAACTTGGTCTTGATTTAAAGTAGCCTCTATCGATTCCCACCAACATCGGGCATCCCTTTCCAACTGAAAGGTAGCTAATAAGACTTTATCTTGATCCGTGCACTGCATAACACGGAATATACGTTCCGTCTCCCTGATCCAGTGCTCTGCGTTATCTGGATCAGTAGAACCCATGAATTTGGGAGGGTTCATGTTCTTGAAGACTTGGTGGAGACTTCCGGCTCGTTGTGCACCTCCCTGTGCTACTTGTTGCAGCACTTGAGTCATGCCTTGAAGTGTACGCTGCATGTTACGCCACTGAGCACGTTCGGCAGCCATCGTCCTACAATTACAATAACTATTTTAGTATATACTCGCGTTAAGGGCTTTTAAGTTAACTCAACCCTTGGTTCTACCCAATCTCACTGGTTAAAGTTTTGAACCTATCCTTGGACTTGGGTTTTGCTAGGAATTGAATACCCTAGGCTCTGATACCATAAAAACTGTCACGCCCCGAGCGCGGAAGGTACCCGGAGATGCGCGACGAGTTTATATCAATCATGTCAATTAGAGTATTAGTGTATTTGACACCAAAAAAATCAGAGATGCGCGAAAGTAAAGATAACCCAGTCCTTTATTCCATCATAAGAAGATGTCTATTACAAACCTTGAAGTACTAACTAAAATAAAAGAAAAATACAAGGTTGACTCAAGAAAATATGAAAAAGACTAGATAACACGGAAGAAGCTCTATCTCTTTCACTCTTGATTTTCCCCATCCGTTTGAGTTCCCTCTTCGTCGGACTTACCTGAAAAGTAGGGAAACACTAAGTGAGCGAACGCTCAGTAGGAAATTATATCTCAAGAACTAGCAATGGGTTTAAGTAATTACATCTTTCATGAATGCACTATAGCTATGCATGATCGCATAAAACGACAAGATAGAGAGAGTGTATAACAATAAGATAGCAAGAAGAACTAGTCATGAACTTTCAAGAACTTATATCGAAAGATATCAAGATATTCAAGCAAGTAAACTCATCATGTTATGTTGGAATTTGCCTATTTTGTTTCAAGTCAAGCAAGTATGAAATTACCCTTTCTCGGGCCACGCAAGTCATGTAATATCAAGTCAAGTACAAGTACAAGATTTGTGGAAAGTTTAATCAAGCTAGTCATGCACTTCGGTATAATGCCAATACCGTGATCAATCAACTCCCATGGGCACAAGTACTTTCGGGTGCTCCTCCCAGGACCAGATCGGGCCCTATATGCGCAGGCATTAATCATGTATTTTAACATCCACTTTTGTGTATAGCCAATATGGAATTTCAAGAATAAAGTTTGTAGACATGTAGGGTAAACTAGAGTAGAGTCCAAAAATATGACACTTGACATAGAATGGCGATAATAACGGTACAATCATGATTATCGATAAAACTAGGTGAAATTGGTTCCCTAACTTGGGTACCATGACAAGCAAGTATGGACATTCTTTATATAGAATTGAGGTCCACATGAACAGCACATCAATGTCAAGACGTCCTCATTCTTACTATAGAATTGAGGTCCACAAGAACATCATGTTGAATATAGAATTGGGGTTTACAAGAACAACATAACAATGTTGATATAGAATTGGGGTTTACAAGAACAGCATCAAATGACATGATAACCTCATCCCATTAAGAGAATTCTCATGATACACACTTTGCATAACATGAGGGCCGGTATACCATGTTTCTTCAGAGTGAAATGGCAAAATAGTGTAATGGGTTTTTATGGTACAACCTGCTCAGTCGGCCTTGAGGGAATCTAAGGCTGCGAGGAGACTTACGGAGGTCTCTATGACTAACTCGCTAGTCCAAAGGAACGGAATGTCCAAAGGAGAGCTTGTATGTCAATGAGAATTGAGAGGGTAATGCGATAAATCGTCGTAGAAATGTGGGACTATACTCACGGACTTGAATATAGTGCCGATATATATATATATATATATATATATATATATATATATATATATATATACTGAAACTCTCGGTTAACAGTAATCAGTGAAATAGTAATGCAAAAAAATAGCGACTTTGGTAAAGCCATTTTTCATGAAATTAACACCTTAATCAGGGGCGTTTATATTACATTTGACGACGTACATAGAAGTCGTCCTTTCAATATTTCTAATTTACAGAATATTAATAATCTGGAATTTTTAACAGAAACGCGCCCTGGACAGGGGCGTGTCTCTTCAATATGCACCCTGGTCTGGGGCGTCAGTTAAACATGAGAAGACCTGGACAAGGTCGTGAATTCAAGAATTTATCAATTTTTAAATGATTAAATTTCAGGAGAGAGAGAGACAGGAAAAATAATAGGATTCCACGTGTATACTCATGCAATATATTTTATTCATGGTTACATTGATTATTAAACATGCGTGTTTATTAATTATGTGAAATTGACGACTCCTGTGAAGGGCGTCAAACAATAATTAGCGCCCTAGTGTGGGTCGCTTCTTCAAACTAGCGCCCTGGTCAAGGGCGTTTCTTTTTGAAATTATATAGAAAACATCTTGAAACCATAAAAGAACTATATGCATGCACGACCGATGATATTATTAAGATATTAAGCTAGTGTGGGCTACGATCTTGAGAAAACCTACCTTTAAGAAGATTTTGACCGACGAACGGATGAAGGTTCAATAATAACGATGCTCTGATCTTCCGGAAGCAGAGGAAGATGATAAGGAAAAACTCCTCCGACACTTCGGTAGTTTGAAGAAGATGTAGATGATGATGAAGACCCTTCGTTCTTCAGCACGTCAACCTACAGAACACATGAAGAATATTAGTATCCTTCATGACTAAGAATTAAGGACAGAGAAAGAAAACGGTACGAAGAACCACCTGTTCTTCATGCAGCAGCAACAGCTTTAGGGTTTGATCGGACAGGGTTATTTATAGGATTTTGGGCATCCTAATAGAGTTAGAATTTGATTAAGGGTAGTATTCCCTTGATAGAGTCCTTACTATATCCTACCCTCAACGTAGTTATCCATAACTTGCCCTGGATAGACTCCTGGGTCGAACGAAACTCGAACTGAATTAACGTCTTAAGCGAGGGCGTCGAATTTAAATTGACGCCTTGTCTAGCGTCGTTACTTATGTAAAACGCGCCCATGTAGAGGGCGTTTCATTTCCTTTCCTAGATTTTATCTTTCGTCGTTTGAAATTTGACGCCCTATTTTCTAGGCGTCCTTTTTAAATTAACGCCTTAGACAGAGGCGTTTCCTTTTGAATCAGCACCTTTATAAAAGGCATTATTTTGTTTTCCTTTGATTAATGATTTACTCATTTAGGCTCTTTGTCATCTATTCACTTATCTTTTATTTTTAATTTGATATATTTAAAAATCTTGCTTTTATCAGGGTCGCTACAGGTTCGGACTGAATTCCTAGTCCTACGTCCACCCCTCACCAAACCCGGTGAGGATTTACTAGTGCAACGCACCAAACCGCAGATCGAAAAAACCACCGACTGCCTTCCTACTAACCACCGGTAGGGACGATATCACCGCAAATTGGAACACCCTACAATTGCCTTCCTACTAACCTTGGTAGGGATGATATCACCGCAAATTGGAACACCCTCCAATTGCCTTCCTACTATCCTTGGTAGGGACGATTCTCAGTTTTAATAGCTTGAACAAAGTGAGAAGGGAACAAATGTGAAAATGCTCAGACAAGACATGGAGAAATGATCAAGGCTAAAGAGCAGAATGATCCTTGTCTGAAGAGCGATGTAGATCGACAGCAGAAGCTTCTTCTTCCTTGCAAAGTCTTCTCTTGGTTCAACAGCAACGATCTCTTCTTCCTTGCACAATGACCTTCCTTGAATCCCTTTCCTTGAATCCCCTTCCTTGAATCCCTTTGAGTTGATGAAGAAGATGATGGTGGCAGCCTAGAGCTTTGATTGCTTCTTCACCTTCTTGGAGATTGATGGCTTCAGAAATCAGCTTGAAAGTACCTTGGATAGATGAAGAACTCCAGCCCAAAGCACTATTCACGGAGGTGCTACAGTACCCATGGATCTCCTCCTCTAGCCTCCCTTGGTATCCCCTTGTTCCCCTTGAAGCATTAGGGTTTCTAACCCCTCATGTGTTTATTTTATACCATTTGAATGGTCCTTGGACACCTCCAGACCAGATCCACAAATCATGGGGGATTGGGTGACTTTAGGACTAAACAAATCCAAGAAATGGGGTGCCCATGTTGAGAAATCAATGTCAAAAATGGTTGCATCGGGGCTGGCGGTCGACCGAAAATTGGTGGCGGTCGACCGTTCTGAGAAAACCCTGTAGACATTTCGATTCTGTTATTTTCGGTCGACCGCCCTAGGTTGGCGGTCGACCGCCACTAAGAATCCTGCAGACAATGAGCTGCTGAAAATTTCGTTCGACCGCCCCTGGTCTGGCGGTCGACCTAAATCTAGGCAAGTTCCAGATTTTGATCTTTTTGTCCCTTAACCCGTTTATCTCAGTCACTTAACTCCTTTAGCAGCCCGTTCTCATCTGTGGCATCATCTTTGACAGTCTTGAAGGTGCCAACTGAGTCTTTAACCTTGGGTTCTCTTGGTTATGCTTCTTTGTGCATCAACCTTGGCTATGTGAAGTGCCGACTCATTTCGTGCTAAGTGTTGACTCTTCTTGAAGCTAGCTTGATCTTCTGTTAGTTGTCCAGCCTATTGCTTCTTGAAGGGATTTTCATTCTTGGAGTTTCATTCATGCTTGGGCGCGATCATTGATCTTTCACTTTTGTCATCTCCACTCAATTCCTTGTCTATTCATTGGCTTATCTGTCATGAATAAAACATCACATATGTCAGTCATATGAGAGTGGAAAACAACAATGACTTATAGTATTTAGCCATTATCAAAATCAAGCCACTATCAAAACCAAGAATGTCAAATGACTCAAATGACCACAGGGGCACAACATTCTTCCCCTTTTTGATGATGGCAACAATGTGAGTCATTTTCTGGCAGAAATGTCCAAGATGGCAAATTTGATAATACATGCAGCTCAAGATACATGATGATGATTATGCTATGCATGGATGAGCAGAGCATGTGAATGGAATGTGAGTGGAATGCTATACACAATGCTATGCAAGTTCCTCCCTGCGCTCCCGTATATGCATATGCACAAAGTTATTCTCCCCCTTTGACAACTCACAAAGTATTCGCCAAGTTCATCCCTGCGCTCCTGTGTATGCATATGTACAAGGGTATTCTCCCCCTTTGACAACTCACAAAGTATTCACCAAGTTTCGTCCCTTTGACAACTCACAAAATTCTCCCCCTTTGACAACAGCAAAAAGGAGGGATAAGAGAGAGAGACTCTGACAAATGTCGGAGAGATCAGAGCTGAATAGAAGTTTGGAGCAAGCCATTATATGTAAACCGGAAACATGCCATGAGCAATATACATGGTTCAAAGCTAATGAAATTTGAGATCATCAACAGAGTTCGAAAAGTAGCTACATCCATGTTTTAATAGAAATGAACCAGAAGTGCATATGATGGCAGTGGTGAACCTTCCTTTGTCGTACACATCCATATTCAAGAACTTCATCGGGAATAGCACAAACTAGTATTAAGGTTAAACAAGCATGACTAAAGCATGGAATTTTATGATTGCAGCACTATTTTCAGAATCTTTTGCATTTGAGGGCACAAGACTCATATTGTACGATCAATCGAGTCTAGTACATGCCGCCTAGCCATAAGAATACACGTTGTTTAGACGCCAGTATTCCTAGGTATTTGGTAAGACTGACTGTTATGCTTCAGAGTGAACAGAGATAGCAAAGTAACGTCATGACATATCCGATCTCATTTCTTTGATGAGAAGATATATTTCTCAGCAATTATGCCAGTGCTCTGCCTAGAGTCCAAATTAATTAAGACAGAGATAACAGGGGCACATCATGACATATAATTCGTCACTTATTTTGAGGATGTGACATATTTCTCCATGCAACAATATCATTGCTCTGTCAAATTGATTTTCACTAATTCCAACTCATCAAGGTGTTTAGCAACAATACTAAGCTTTAGCAACTTCAACCAATGTTGCAATGACGTTTGAATTTTCAGATTTCAGGATAGTCATTCAAGGCACAACATGCAATCTCTAGTTAAAGTCTATTAACATCACGGAACATAGATGATTTCAAATATATATCAGAACTTGAAGGAAATCATTAAATCTGAACTATTTTCATTTGAAGCACAATCATTAGTTCATATAATAGAAAGCTCTTATGCCATTGTTCCGTCTGTGTCATGATCTCTTATTCAAATTGGAGGCCATTGAAGTTCAGATTGCAAAAGGTTAAGAAAAGCAACAAGACTCCTCCTTGTTGTGCCCCTTAGACACAAGCATGTGCTATGTTGAATTGATGATAGCAATGCTGTTTTGTTTTGATGATTGCAACACAGTGAGTGCATTATGATATTATGTTTTATTTTGATGATGGCATGTTGATTTGAATGCTTGAGTGTGTTATATCTGATTTAGTCTGTGGAGATTGCATGAGTGTGCCATGCTTGATATCCTTGATGGGTCGACTCCCTCAGACTGTCCATCTTATTTAGTGTCTCATGCAGCGTCAACGCTGTGAGTGTGTCTCAAGGCTGCAGCATGCTCGCATAAGTCTATACATTGCATCTTAGCATGTTTGCACAGCACACCATCAAGTCTGGACATTGGTTGCACTCAGAGTCTATTCACTGCCTCATGCGTTGCATTCTAAGTCTAGACAACATTGCACGATGAGTCTTCATATTCAAAGTATGTACATTGGTCTTCACCTGAAGTCCACACATTGGCCTTCAGGATTGGAAAGTCTATACATCGTCAAGTCTTCACATTGGACTTTGAATCATGTCTGTACATCAAGTCAAAGTCTGCACATTGCATTCTCTTCAGCAAGTATGTACAGCGAGTGACTTCATATATGGAGTATATACATCCGTTTGCACATCACATGAACTCTATACATTACACTGTTCATGCACCGCACAGTAAGTATGCACAACGTCCGTCTCATTTAGCGTCTAAGGCAAGTCTATACACTGGAAATTAAAGTGTGTACAGCGTCCGTCTCTGTTAGCGTCTAAGGCTTTGAGCAAAGTCTATACAGACCCCACCGTCTCATTCAGCGTCTTAGGCTTGCCAAGTCCATACATCGGACTGTTCATCCTTTCATCGTGAAGTATGTACATTGCATGACTTCCACCAAGTCTATACATTAGTAGGTGGTAAGTCTGTACATTGGCTTCACATTTGCTTCGAAAGTCTGTACATTGAACTAATAGGTAAAGTCTGTACATCGCATTTGATGTTGAGCATTAAAGTCTATACATTGGCAGCACTGGACAAGTCTATACATTCCCAGTCTTTACCTACATTCTGAACCCCAAGTCCATACATTGGTTCAATCTTCCAAGTCTGTACAGTGGGTCAAGCTCCCAAGTCTATACAATCGTTTCTAAGGCAAAGTCTATATATTGCCTTTGGACCTCAAAGTCTATACAGAGTCTGCATCCTCTGAAGTCTGTACATCGCATCATATTGTTCATGCAGTGTCTTGGTGAAGTCTATACATTCCTTCACTGTAGCTAGCACGAGGTGAAGTCCGCACAATGGTCGTAACTTTCCAAGTCTGTACATTGGCCTCCATGCCTCAAGTCTTTACATCGGATTGGTTGGCCAAGTCTGTACAGCCATTGTCTTCATATAGGAAGTCTGTACATCAGACGCGCATGCTCGCCTGTCCCTCCGGATGCTCTCCTGGGACCGAGTATGCTCTCTAGTGACTGTTAATGCTCCGATTGGCCAGCATCTCTCTTGATCAAGTCTATACACTCATTCACTGTTCATGCATTCACAGTGAAGTCTGTACATCCGTTTGGCCATGGATCACTATCCACCAAGTCTATACATTGGTAGAGTCTGTACATCAGACGTGCATGCTCGCCTATCCCCCCGGATGCTCTCCTGGGACCGAGTATGCCATCCAGTGACTGCTAATGCTTCCATAACTTTGAGGATTCTCCCCTGGAGCAGCGATTGCTCCCCAGAGACAACATGTGCTCCACATGCTCCCCTGACGCTGGTGATGCTGTCCAGAGGCCATAGATGCTCCCTGAGACTTCATATGCTCCCGTGCGAGAACGCACTAGTCTCTGGGTATTTAAAAGAATTGTATTACATGCATTCCCTTTTACATTACAAGTCTATACATCATGATCATCTTTACAAGTCTATACAGAGCTCTTCACTTAACCTGATATTCCGATACTCTGTCTGACAAGTGCTCTGCTCGTGGAGGCTTAATGAAGGGGCACGTGATCCGAGGCTGGAAGGGCTGACAGGATGACACGTGGCCAAAACACTTGGGTGGGAAATGTGGAGAGCACACGTGCTGTTGCTGCTGCTGCTATATATATGAGTCTTCATCTTCAGATGAAGGGTGATCGAAGTGGAGAAAGAAAAAGCAGAAGTGTAGAGACTTCGATCCAGCAGAAGAGCAGAAGAAGAGTAAAGAGAGTAGAAGTGAAAGAAGAAGAGAAAGAGAGAAAGAAAGAGAGACAGTGAGATCGAGAGAAGAAGAGTGAAGTCTGAAGATTTGTTTACTGGACTGTGGATCAAATCCAGGCCAGTCTGCTCTGTTGAGAGCTATATTGTGTATTTCATTTATAGCTTTCCGATTGCTATCTTGTTCTATTTTCGTTTTCCATTTTATCCCTTCTTCAAGCTGTTAGTCAGCGGATGCAGTGAAGGTCTCCATTGGACAGGTAAAGCTGTAATCCTCAGCTGGCGAGACTTGGTCTCGGACGGGTTAAGCTGTAATCCCCAGCGGGTTCAAGCTGTGAGTCAGCGATGGCTAAGCTATATTGCCTAGCGGAAGCAAGCTGTGATGCTTAGCGGATGGCAAGCTGTGAGGCCCAGCTGATGTATGGCAAGCTGTGAGGCCCAGCTGTTCAAGCTGTGAGTCAGCAGGAAGCCACACTCGGGTTAAGTGTGGGGTGGATGTAGGTCTGCTGGACCGAACCACCTAAAAACTCCTTGTATAGTGGTTTGATGTTTCTATCTGTTTGCTTCCGCTAGATGATTGCATAGGGGCGTTCCATGTGTTTGGCTTCTAGTTGAGCAGAAGAGTTAATTAGTTTTCTTAGAGTGTTTTAATTTGTCAAGAGAGCGAAATTCTAGTTGAGCTATATTTTGTTAGCACTCTAGTGATCTCACTGTGTGTTTGTTTAGTTCGGCACTGCCCATTAGCTTTCAAGTTTGTTTAGTTTGCGAACTAGCATTTTTAGTGAGCATAAGATTTTAATTTCGGCGAAGGTTTTTTAAAGGTCATATTCATTCACCCCCCCTCTGAATACTTGCACCGAACCCAACACTTGGTATCAGAGCGGGTTGCTGTGCATAGGATCTAACAATCCGCAGCAGTTCCTGCTAGCTTTTGGTGCACATCACAGTGGGCTTCTTCTGCTCGTTGATTTGTTTCACTATCTTACCGATTTACTTTGATCATCTAGTTTAGTGCATTTCTGTTTGATGCATTTCATAGTGTGCCTTTTGTGTTAGTTATTTTGTTTCTCCGACTTAGTGCCTTGCCTTGCTCATTTGGTCTAGGTCCTTCAGTTTTTCTATGCTTTCAGATTGTTTGCAATGGAACCAATCGTGCTTAAGGATAGCTCCATCAAAGCAAACAGATCCAGCCACAGTGGATCATTAAGCGAGAAAAGTAGCCTCTCGCGGTCTGAAATTGATGGAGACATTGAAAGGGTGACCAGTGAATTCAGGAAATTTCTGAGAGAAAGAGAAGGAAAGCGTGGTGAAGGCAGAAAGCAAACAAGGTATAATTCTAATCCTGCCAAGAATATTGACGTTAACATCTGCTACAAATGCAAGAAGGCTGGCCACACGAAGGTTGACTGTCCAGAATTCTCAAAACTCAAAGGGAACACCGAAGACAGTGATAAAGAAGGAGGAAAGTCAATATGCTTAATGGCCAATCGGGGAAATGATGATGAGGAAACCTCATCTCAGGTAAGCTCCGAATCAGAAGGAGTTTCTTTTGATGAATTGATAATGATGTATGAAAATTTTTTAGAAGTATCCAAGAAATTGAAATCTGAGAATAAAAGGTTGAAAAAGAAATGTGATAGAATAAATCTGAAAGATTCCTGTGAAAACTGTCCAAATATGAAAAAGTCTTATGATGCATGCATGCTAGACGTTAAGAATCTTAAAAAATAAAATGATTCTCTAAAAACTGAAAAACAAACATGCTTGGATAAAATGTCAGAAATAGAGAATCAGCTGAATGATAAGAAAAATGAACATCTAAAAGGCATGCAAGAACTGACTCAAGTTAATTCTGAATTGGATAAACTGAAACTTGAGAATGAGGAATTTCAAAAGAAAATTGAAAATCTTATGGGTAGAATAAATGAAATCAATGGGAAGGCTTCACATTCTTCTTCTGCTAAATTAAACTGTGATATGTGCTCAGCTCTAAGAGAACGAAACGAGGATCTTTATAGTGAGAATGAATGGCTGAACAAATAAATAGTCTCACTTAAAGAGGATCACAAAAACCTGGTTGCTGAGAAAATTAATGTGGAAGGAAGAGAAGAGGAACTAATTGAAATATTGGAGTAAATGTCTGGAAGAGAGAGATGTGCTAATAATGAAATTCATGATAAAAATCTTGAGGAAGAAAACACTGAATTAAAAGCTGAAGTTGAAAAATTGAAATGGTTAAATACTGGCTTATCTGAAAGACTTCTCACCATAGAAAAAGGAAAAGGTGTCCATGATGAAGAATCACAAACTTTGATCAATCTGGAACAAGAAGTTGAGAAGTATAAAATTACAAATAAAGTCTTAAGTGAATGTGTAAATTGCAGTGAGCAGGAGATAGCCAGTTATGAGCTTCATAGAGCATCCTTGGAAAATAAAATTCATGACCTGGAAAACTCAGCATCCAAGTTTGCAAAAATTGAAAGAAAAATAAAAACTGTTGTGAAAAGTGAGGATAAGGATTTAAAGGGGGGAACAAATTGCACTTCTGATGTCAAGAACATCACTAAAGCCAGCTATACAACACCTTTGTGCAAGGTTCAGATGTAGCTAGTACTTCAATGCAATCCCCAAAACAAAATGAAAATCTGAAATCATCTTCATCTGTATTTCAGTTCAAAGCCCAGAAAAATGAAAAGCAAACAAAAATTGTGAAAGGGGGCAATAAATTGAAAAAGAATGGTCAATTGAATAAAGTCAAAATTGTCCGTGCATGTGATGTGAATTCTGCTAGCAATGTGGAGTCTGATAGACTAACACATGTCACTCACTATTCATCCACTCACTCACATGCATCAGAGAAGAAATTATCATGCTATTATTGTGGCAAGAAAGGGCATATCATGGATGATTGCAGAATACTGAAAGAAGATGAGCATGCTAGTAAAACATTGCATTCAAGGAAATCTTTTGATAGAAACCATGCCACTAATAAATCTAATGCATCCTGTTATTATTGTGGTAGGCGTGGTCATTTAATGAATGCATGTTTCAAACTGAAAGAAGATAACAATGTGAATTCTAGATTTTTTGCACATGCTCATGACCCACATAGACACAGATCTACTTCAGGCCAGCATACTATCTGTTTCACTTACAACAAGCCTGGGCATAAGGCAAATGAATGCTAGTCAGGAAATCACAGGGGCAAAAATGAATCAAACAGCAAGCATCTTAGATGCTTTGAATGTGGTAAGTATGGGCATGCAGTCAACTGGTTTGCTCAGGGAAATCATTTTAATTCCAAATTTGTAAGATTCCCTCCAAACAAAAATTTCTTGGGCAGAAATAAAGCTGGTCTTAAAGAAAAGACTCTTGTTTGTTATGAATATGGAAAACCTAGCCACCGAGCTTCTGAATGCTGGTGGGCAGGTAATAGTAAATCAAAAATTCATGCTCAGTTTCATAGGTCCCATGTTGCTGTTGATATGCATCATAAGACCAGAAAATCTGTTGGTTCATATCATTATTGTGGAAATTTTGGACATTCCATGTCTGATTGCTCTCTAATGGAATTTGATGACAATATTGCTAAGAAATTATTTAGAACACCTGATAGGGGTAATTCAGGACCCAAGACCTCTTGGGTTCCTGCAGGATCAACATGATTTTATCTTGCAGGTATGCCTTGGTGGGAGAAATAAAAGGGGTTTATGATCCAAGGCACTCAACAGAAAACCCCAGGATTCTATATTTCAGGTCAGTTCTGAACTTTGCTTTAAATTCATTAACTGAAATTGTTGAACTGTCTACTTAATTTTTGATGATCTCTTCATGTCTAGCTGATCAGTCTGCAATCCAGACTCAGCTATTGAATTCAATTCTGCATATCTGATGCTCTTCTCTTGCTATATGTTGAACTGAATTTGAATACTTTTTTTTGGTGTATTCAGTTGATGCACTATATAGACTTTGTGTCAATGCATGTGTTTTGTATTAATGCATTGCATGCTTGCGGTTAAATGCATAACTTGCTGATTATGAATGGTTCATTTAGTGTACACAGTCAATGCATGTGTCTTATGTCTGCATACATCATTTGCATGACTGTCATTAATGCTGTTCAATGCATGTAGGATTGCTTTATGTTGCATTGTCCTTGTTAACCCTGGTATATCAAATGGTAAGTTACTAAAAGGCAGGAAAATCTACCCGGAGGTTCCTACCATGTGTGAGATGGTCTTTGAGACCAGGTTCTCCGCTTAGTACCATGGGTCCAGTCTTCATGTAGAACAGTGCATTGCATCATACTTTGAAAAATCTGAAAAAGAATAAAAATGCTCATGACTTGGATGCATAAACCTGAATTGATTGCATACTTGCCTCATGTATCATTGTTGCATAGTTTGCATATAGAGCAGTGTGTTGCATAGCATAATCCTTGCATCATGGTGTCAGGGGGAGCTGTGAGTTTAGTTCAATTCTTGAATCCTATTTACTCCTCATTGTCCCCACTCAATTAATTCATATCTTTTGACATCAAATACCATTGGACCATATTGCCAATTGCTATCTTTTCCCCATCTTTTTCACTGAACAACAGCAATTGTTTCTGGTTTAGTATATTGAGTTGTGATTAATGCAATTGTTCACTTATAAGAATCACTCTTACAAATTGAAAGGAACTAAAGGTTTAACCTCTATAAATTGGAGAGTTAAGTGTCTGCACTTTAGAATTTGAGATAAAAGAAAACTTTTATAGCTCTTAATCTTTGTCTCATGGCTAAAATAGAAAAAGTTTTTTTTTAATGCCTAAATGTGTTGAACTGGAAATATCTAGAACAGGTGAACAAGAGTGTGTAATGTTTTTCAAACAATCACTCTAAAAGAATTAAGGGCAGTAGTAAATAAGATCGTAAATGTAAAGAATTGAACATTATGATAGAGCAATGGTTGATTGCACTGAGAAACTATGAACTCCTCCAATGAAGCAGGAAAATTCACATGTCATGAAGTGCTTCAAGCTAACTCTGTTCATAGGGTCGAATCTATAGGGGGAGTCCTCACCAAGTAACTGAGGGTACTGGCCTCTAATCAAGGTATACCCTTAATGTCAAAAGTGAAGACTATTCCTTGTAGGTCTTGATCTGAAGTAGATCTTGTAGTTTATGCCTAGTAACTGGGGGTACCTACCTCTGATCAAGGTGTACACCTAATGTCAACAGCATAAATGCCATAGGTCTATTCACTTAGTTCAGATTCAGAAATTGAAAAATGAAAATCAAACTGCTGTAACCCTTTGAAATCAAAAGTCATTGAGTGAAAATTATTTTTCTCAATACATATTCAAGTTGCCTTTCCTGAAATTCCATGTTTAATCACAAAAGGGTATTATTTCTGACTTATCTATTAATACCATGTGGCTTAGATTCATTGCTACAAATGGACTCTAAAACTCTTTTTTAGGGGTCGAGTGTTTTACTCTAAATTTATCACTGTTAAACCTGAATTTTTAAAAATTGTATGTTGATGATTCTTATACTTTAACTATTGTTTATAATATTTTTTTTCTCTTTTTGATTATGTCAAAGGGGGAGAAAATTTTTATGTGTGACTCACTGTCACATTGTGTTGCCATCATCAAAAAGGGGGAGAATGTTGTGCCCCTTAGGCACAAGCATGTGCTATGTTGAATTGATGATAGCAATGCTGTTTTATTTTGATGATTGCAACACAGTGAGTGCATTATGATATTATGTTTTATTTTGATGATGGCATGTTGATTTGAATGCTTGAGTGTGTTATATCTGATTTAGTCTGTGGAGATTGCATGAGTGTGCCATGCTTGATATCCTTGATGGGTCGACTCCTTGAGACTGTGCATCTTATTTAGTGTCTTTTGCAGCGTCAACGCTTTGAGTGTGTCTCAAGGCTGCAGCATGCTCGCATAAGTCTATACATTGCATCTTAGCATGTTTGCACAGCACACCATCAAGTCTGGACATTGGTTGCACTCAGAGTCTATTCACTGCCTCATGCGTTGCATTCTAAGTCTAGACAACATTGCACGATGAGTCTTCATATTCAAAGTATGTACATTGGTCTTCACCTGAAGTTCACACATTGGCCTTCAGGATTGGAAAGTCTATACATCGTGAAGTCTTCACACTGGACTTTGAATCATGTCTGTACATCGAGTCAAAGTCTGCACATTGCATTCTCTTCAGCAAGTATGTACAGCGAGTGACTTCATATATGGAGTATATACATCCGTTTGCACAGCACATGAACTCTATACATTGCACTGTTCATGCACCGCACAGCAAGTATGCACAACGTCCATCTCATTTAGCGTCTAAGGCAAGTCTATACACTGGAAATTAAAGTGTGTACAGTGTCTGTCTCTGTTAGCGTCTAAGGCTTTGAGCAAAGTCTATACAGACCCCACCGTCTCATTCAGCGTCTTAGGCTTGCCAAGTCCATACATCGGACTGTTCATGCTTTCATCGTGAAGTATGTACATTGCATGACTTCCACCAAGTCTATACATTGGTAGGTGGCAAGTCTATACATTGGCTTCACATTTGCTTCGAAAGTCTGTACATTGAACTAATAGGTAAAGTCTATACATCGCATTTGACGTTGAGCATCAAAGTCTATACATTGGCAGCACTGGGCAAGTCTATACATTCCCAGTCTTTACCTATGTTCTGAACCCCAAGTCCATACATTGGTTCAATCTTCCAAGTCTGTACAGTGGGTCAAGCTGCCAAGTCCATACAATCGTTTCTAAGGCAAAGTCTGTACATTGCCTTTGGACCTCAGAGTCTATACAGAGTCTGCATCCTCTGAAGTCTGTACATCGCATCATATTGTTCATGCAGTGTCTTGGTGAAGTCAATACATTCCTTCACTATAGCTGGCACGAGGTGAAGTCCGCACAATGGTCTTAACTTTCCAAGTCTGTACATTGGCCTCCATGCCTCAAGTCTTTACATCGGATTGGTTGGCCAAGTCTGTACAGCCATTATCTTCATATAGGAAGTCTGTACATCAGACGCACATGCTCGCCTGTCCCTCCGGATGCTCTCCTGGGACCGAGTATGCTCTCCAGTGACTGTTAATGCTCCGATTGGCCAGCATCTCTCTTGATCAAGTCTATACACTCATTCACTGTTCATGCATTCACAGTGAAGTCTGTACATCTGTTTGGCCATGCATCACTATCCACCAAGTCTATACATTGGTAGAGTCTGTACATCAGACGTGCATGCTCGCCTGTCCCCCCGGATGCTCTCTTGGGACCGAGTATGCCATCCAGTGACTGCTAATGCTTCCCTAACTTTGAGGATGCTCCCCTGGAGTAGTGATTGCTCCCCAGAGACAGCATGTGCTCCACATGCTCCCCTAATGCTGGTGATGCTGTCTAGAGGCCATAGATGCTCCCCTGAGACTTCATATGCTCCCGTGCGAGAACACACTAGTCTCTGGGTATTTAAAAGAATTGTATTACATGCATTCCCTTTTACATTACAAGTCTATACATCATGATCGTCTTTACAAGTCTATACAGAGCTCTTCACTTAACCTGATATTTCGATACTCTGTCTGACAGGTGCTCTGCTCGTGGAGGCTTAATGAAGGGGCACGTGATCTGAGGCTGGAAGGGCTGACAGGATGACACGTGGCCAAAACACTTGGGCGGGAAATGTGGAGAGCACACGTGCTGCTGCTGCTATATATATGAGTCTTCATCTTCAGATGAAGGGTGATCGAAGTGGAGAAAGAAAAAGCAGAAGTGTAGAGACTTCGATCCAGCAGAAGTGTAGAGACTTCGATCCAGCAGAAGAAGAGTAAAGTGAGCAGAAGTGAAAGAAGAAGAGAAAGAAGAGAAAGAGAGAAAGAAAGAGAGACAGTGAGATCGAGAGAAGAAGAGTGAAGTCTGAAGATTTGTTTACTGGACCGTGGATCAAATCTAGGCCAGTCTGCTCTGTTGAGAGCTATATTGTGTATTTCATTTACAGCTTTCCGATTGCTGTCTTGTTCTGTTTTCGTTTTCCATTTTATCCCTTCTTCAAGCTGTTAGTCAGCGGATGCAGTGGAGGTCTCCACTGGACAGGTAAAGTTGTAATCCTCAGCTGGCGAGACTTGGTCTCAGACGGGTTAAGCTGTAATCCCCAGCGGGTTCAAGCTGTGAGTCAGCGATGGCTAAGCTGTATTGCCCAGCGGAAGCAAGCTGTGATGCTCAGCGGATGGCAAGCTGTGAGGCCCAGCTGATGTATCGCAAGCTGTGATGCCCAGCTATTCAAGCTGTGAGTCAGTAGGAAGCCACACTCGGGTTGAGTGTGGGGTGGATGTAGGTCTGCTGGACCGAACCACCTAAAAACCCCTTGTGCAGTGGTTTGATGTTTCTATCTGTTTGCTTCCGCTAGATGATTGCATGGGGGCGTTCCATGTGTTTGGCTTCTGGTTGAGCAGAAGAGTTAATTAGTTTTCTTAGAGTGTTTTAATTTGTCAAGAGAGCGAAATTCTAGTTGAGCTATATTTTGTTAGCACTCTAGTGATCTCACTATGTGTTTGTTTAGTTCGGCACTGCCCATTAGCTTTCAAGTTTGTTTAGTTTGCGAACTAGCATTTTTAGTGAGCATAAGATTTTAATTTGGGCGAAGGTTTTTTAAAGGTCATATTCATTCACCCCCCCTCTGAATACTTGCACCGAACCCAACACTCCTAAGGATATGCAATGGATGCACTCAAGGAGTTATGTTTTTTTTAATCAAGTGCAATGACAATTGTCAAGGAGAGATTGACTTGTACCAAGCAAGGATTGACCTGATCAAACATGAAGTTGATAGAGATGAAATGCATGACCTAACACATGGTTGTACACTTATTAATGGCAACAGAATGAAGATGAAACATATGCATGAATGCTTCAAAGAGACATCTCCCCCTTACTATATGGCCTATATGTGACAGTGACGCATGGTACTTGGCGGAGGTGAAACCTCACGCATATTGAGTACTTCTAGACAAGTATAACCTGCCTTTCCATACATCAACATTTAATATACCATGGCCATGCAAGAATGATGCTACACAAACCATGCAATACATCGTGAGCATGAATTCAACCTTATTATGCATCATGACTACATGCAGTGCTACACCATATGCAAAATGACATATTTATATATAAATAATGCATGGACACCAATCTATAAAAACATAAAACTAAATGGAACAAGATCATCATTTCAATTTTTAGTGGCCTGAGGTCTGCAAAGACCCAGCTCCCTTCTGAGTGTAGTAAACCTATCATTACACAAAGGCTTGGTGAAGATGTCAGCAATCTGATTTAATGTATCATCAAAATACAGTTCAAAGATCTTCTTAAAGACCTCATCTCTAATGAAGTGATGTCTAATCTCAATATGCTTAGTTCTAGAGTGCTGGATTGGATTTTTTACAAGGTTGATAACACTAGTGTTATCACATAGAATCAGGATACAATCAAGATCCACTAAGTAGTCTTGGAGTTGGTGTTTAATCCACAACACTTGGGTGCCACGGCTCCCCGCAGCAACATATTCTGCCTCTACGGTTGAGAGAGCAACCGAGTGTTGTTTCTTGGAGGCCCAAGAAACTAAACACCTGCCCAGAAACTAGCAGTAGCCACTAGTACTCTTGCGATCCAGCTTGCATCCAGCGTAGTCCGCATTAGAATAAGATATAAGAGATAAATCACATGATGACGGATACCACAATCCCAAATCTTGAGTTCCGACAAGATATCTAAGGATACGTTTGACGGCAGTCAAGTGGGATTCTCTAAGACTAGCTTGAAATCTAGCACAAAGGCATACACTAAACTGGATATCTGGTCGGGATGTAGTCAAATAAAGTAAAGAGCCAATCATACCTCTATAGATCTTTGCATCCTCTAATTTACCATTTTCATCCGAATCCAGTGATGTTGTAGTGCTCATAGGAGTTGAAATTATTTTACTGTTTGTCATGTCAAATCTTTTCAGCAGCTCCTTATGTATTTGGCTTGACTTATGAAGCATCCATCTTCTCCTTGGTTGACCTGCAAACCGAGAAAAAATTGGAGTTCTCCCATTAGGCTCATCTCGAATTCGCTAGTCATGAGATTAACAAATTCTTCACACATTTCAGATTTAGTAGAATCAAATACAATATCATCAACATAAATTTGAACAATCAAAATGTTCTTACCTTGCTTCTTGGTGAAAAGTGTTTGATCTACCTTACCTCGTGTGTACCCTTTCTCAATAAGGAACGAGCTCAGTCTCTCATACCAAGCTCTTGGTAATTGCTTCAAGCCATAAAGTGCCCTGTCTAACTTGTATACAAAATTTGCATGGTTAGAGTTCTCAAAGCTAGGGGGCTGCTCCACATAAACCTCTTCTTTGATCAAACCATTTAAAAAGGCACTTTTTACATCCATTTGATACAACTTTATTTTATGGGAGCATGTAAAGGCAAGTAAAATTCTGATGGCCTCAAGTCTAGCAACTGGGGCATAAGATTCCTCAAAGTCTACCCCAAACTCTTGATTATACCCTTGAGCCACCAGTCTAGCCTTGTTTCTTATTATCTTGCCATCCTCACTGAGTTTGTTCCTAAAGACCCATTTAGTGCCTATGACAGATTGGGATCAAGGTCTAGGAACAAGATGCCAAACTTTGTTTCTTTCAAACTGGTTTAATTCGTCTTGCATTGAGTTTATCCAGTTTTCATCTTTTAATGCCTCATCAACATTCTTGGGTTCAATCTGGGAGACAAGAACAAGTTGATCTAATTCTTCCATAATTCTAAAGTGTGACCTGGTTTTACGTGGGTCATTCAAGCTTCCAATGACATTTTCTAAAGGATGATCCTTAAGAATTTTAATGTCTGTAGCATCATTACCTTCTTTTGGAGCTTGATCCCTTGCATTGCTTGATTCAGCTAGGTCACCAAATTCTTTTATTTCTTCTTGTGGAGAATCACTCTTTTCCTTCATGCTTAGGAATTCCTCGTCTTCATCATTTTTCCTGCAAGAGTTATCATTGTTAGAATCATCATGATATTCATCAAAAGAGACATGGCATGATTCTTCCACAGTTTGACTCTTAATCTTATAAATTCTATAAGCCCTAGATCTATCAGAATATCCAAGGAATATACATTCATGGCTCTTGCACTCGAATTTGTCTAAGTCTCTTTTGTCATTATTGTGGATAAAATATTTTGACCCAAACACTTTCATATGTGAGAGAGAGGGCTTTTTACCTTTCAGAAACTCATAAGGAGTCTTTTTGGTGTGTGGCCTTACCATAGAGCGGTTGATAATGTAACATGTCGAGTTTACCGCCTCAGCCCAAAATTTCCTTGGGAGTTGTCATTCGGCAAGCATTGTTCTTGCCATCTCTATGAGCGTTCGGTTCCTTCTTTCAACTACACCATTTTGCTCTAGTGTTCTTGGGGAAGAAAATCGGTGTGAAATGCCTTCAGTCCTGCAAAGATTATAGAAGTCTTCATTTTTAAATTCACCACCATGATCAGATTGAATGTTGGAAATCTTAAACTCACCGTCTTGCTTTATCTTCATATAGAGTGCTTGAAACTCATTAAAAGCATCATTTTTATGTGTGAGAAAGAAAACCCATGTGAACCTAGAGTAATCATCCACCAAGACACATCCATATTTTCTACCACTTAAACTAGCAATTCTGGTTGGACCAAATAAGTCCATATGAATCAGCTCAAGTGGTTTAGATGACATGTTTGTAGATCTAGCCTTGAAGGATTTTCTTGTTTGCTTACCTAGGGCACATGCATCACACAATTTGTTTTCTTGTTTAAAAGATAGTTCAGGCAACCCTTTCACCATTGAATGCTTTAACAATTTTTGTAAGACATTGTAGCTAGCATGTCCTAGTCTACGAGGCCATAACCATGCAAGTTCAGATTTTGGTGCAGCAAGACAAAGATTTATGTGAGCAGGATCATCTAAGTCAATCATATAAACATTGTTGACTCTTTTTCTAGAAAATTATACCTTGTCAGATTTGGGTTCAAGAATTTTACATTCATGAGAGTCAAACAACACTTTATAACCTTTATCACACAATTGACTTATGCTGAGCAAATTGTATTTCAAACCATCAACTAGCAACACATTTCCAATGGAGTTGGAGAGGTTCTTACCTACATTACAAGTTCTAATAATTTTTTCTTTGTTGTTCCCTCCAAATGTGACGTGTCCTCCTTCCTTCTCCTCCAAGAGATAAAATTTTGATTTGTCTCCAGTCATGTGTGATGGGGGCATCAAAGGCTAATGGGTTGTATTAGTGTGTATTGGCTTTTATTCGTGTGTCTTATGGGTTATATTGGCTTGTAATTGTGTGTTTTTTTTTGTTTTTTTTCATTTGAGTTCCTTTGTAAGGCTTTTAATAAGCCATTGGGCCACATTCCATGAAGAGTCCATGACTAGGTTTCTTTATTTAGGTCCATTAAAGGGGGTTAGTTCATATTGGACCATTAGGCTTCCTAATTGACATTTAAAGCACTTCAGGCCCAAGTGGGCTTTTTCCTCTCATGGGACACCTAGGTTGGAAGGCCTATAGGCTATCATGGGATTGTGAATGGCCTTTGGGTGGCCTTGGACCAACTTGGCCCAAGATAGGCCCATGAAGGGGGCACGCCCTTCTTTGTCTTATTAGGCTAAGTTAGGTGAAGTTGATTAGAATATGTGAAATGTGTTTTGACGACATGGGAGAAATACTTTCTCCTATACCCTTAGTGCCCCTTCCAACCCTAGATCTGAGAGTATTTTGAGTCATTTTCTATTTTATATAAATACTTGTATTTCCACATTTTGTATGAATTAATGAGAAGAAAAAAGTTGATTGCCTTGGAGCAAATTTGCGCCCCCTCTCTCTCCCTCTCGTTCTTTCCTCCTCCTTCAGCATTTTAGGGTGTAAACCCCTTCTATCTTAGCCCCTCTATCTCTGATTTCTATCTCTGCCGCCGCCGCCGCCGTTCGTGCCGCCATCGAGCCACCACGAGCATCCTTCCAAAAGTGTTGTCCAAGTTCTGTTTTGCTGGATAGAGGCTTACTCCGGGAATTTTAGCTCCCACCTCTCTCATCATCTGGAGCTGAAATTTTCAAGGTGAGTTCTAGGGATCATCACCACGTCCCAGAACAATTGAAAAAAAATTCTAGCTATGTTTGCCATTTTTCCATTTTCGTGCATCTCATCCTCCAGATCTGCCAGTTCTCAGTCCTGTGTAACAGCAGCCCTGAGTTTCGCCTTTTTGATCACCTTCTTGATTTTTGTTTGAATCCCCAAATTTATTGGAGGTTCTGTCCACCACCCCCACCATCCACAAATTTTCTTGTGAATTTATAATTTCTTTCATATTTTCTAAAAATTCACTTCAGATCCCAAGTCATGTTCTGTCTCTACTGTCCAGATCTGATCACCCGATACTAGAAAATACTTTTCCACAGTCAAATCTCCACCAAACCTTTCATAAAATATATCCCTGTTTTCCTCTCTTCGTCCTCTACAACTTTTATGAAGGGCTCAAAAGATGAATCGAAGGTCTACATCACGGTCAATGCCACCTCTCAAGAAAAATAACTTCTGCCCTGAGTTTTCTGATCCTGTGAACCAGCAGCTTGAAAATTCGACAAAGGCCATCAACAGGAAATTTAAATTTCTTTCTCTGGCCATAGATCAAAGGATTTTGAGTTAGCTTTCCATCGGTATCTCTTGTGCGTCGATCTAATGTCGAGAGTGACCGCAGCAGTGGATTTCGTCGGGACGCGCGGGTCTGAAACAACAGTTCAGATCCGTGGGCAGCAACTCCGACGAGTGAAGATCGGAGCCGCCCGGTCTCCGACTGGCGAACCAGCGCGTCACCTTCCCAGGGAGTGCCCCTCCGGGCATCCCCACCACAGTGGTGCCACCCCGGTCCCACGCGGGCCCACTGACCAGCACGTGGGCCCCACGATCGTGCGTACGCGTGCAGTCGAAGCTACGCAAGAAGCTGCCCGTCAATCCGAACCCGCTACTCCCGGGTCTCATTGTGTCGCCCTCTACCTCCCTGCGTGGATTGGGCATTCATATTCATTACTGTAATTTAATTACTTACTGTTCCGGGGGTACAAGATCGGCCGGGGTCATCTTCCCCACGCCAGGCGCGTGGAGGTATCGTGTTCGCTCCTTTACTCGGCATTTGCTTTATTCGTATATACTTGTTTATGCCGCTGCTAGAGAGAATGTGTTAGGGCCGTTAGCTCGATGTATTTATTTTACCGCTGCTGCGAGAGAGAGCGAGACTGTCCTGTGACCCGATCCGGACACGAAATTGTGAGTTAACCACCCTAGCTCACTACCGGTTTCTCAACCGTGCACGTCTATACGCTTCCCTCGTTAGGGGCGATCGCGAGCTTGCTTAGAGTCCAAGGGTCGCATATCCAATTGGAGTCGAGTCGCATGTCCATCCCGCATCAGTTTGGTATCAGAGCGCTAGTTGAGTCTAGGGTGTCTAAAATCAAAAAAAAAGTGTCATTTACGTCTAGTCATTGTCTAAGTCGGTCTAAGGTTGCATCCGCATACCATTAATTGGTATATCAAAAGGTGTTGTCCGAACTTAGGCTACGCCTATCGAGAAGGCCGCACACTTGCACGAGTGATCTTCGGATCGATTAACTCGGCACGTACTGAGTCTTGGTTAAGTCTAGGTGCATCATCTTTGCTTTAGTCCGTGCTTGCATTAGTCGGTGTCTCCTAGTCCGTGTGTCAGTTGCATGCCCACCCGTCGAGGCACCCTATAATCACCCCCACCACCACCTATGGCGGATCCCCGAGCCCCTAGTCTCGATGCGTCATCGGTGGCCGAAATGTTCCAAGCCGTTATGGGGGAAATGCGAGGGTTGAATACACGCATGGACGGGTTAAGTACTCGAATGGATAGAATGGACGGGTTGAGTACGCGGATGGATGGCCTAGGCACCCATCTTGAAAAAAGGATGAAGGTCTTAGAGGATAAGGCCGTCTAGTCGGACCAGTCCGTTCAGGGCCTGGTAGGGAGAGTTGCCACATTAGAGAGAGCCCCAACCGAGGCACCCCCGAGAGCCCCAATTGAGGCACCTCCCCCGCCTACATATGGTCAACAAGACCCGGTTCAGCAACCTGCTGCTCCGCGGGTTCAAGGGATAGAAGTTAGGAGGCGTCAATTCCCCGAGGTGCTAGACTATGAGTCCGAGGATGAAAATAGGGGATATGGATGTGATCGTCGTGTTCAACAACGGAATCGTGATGAGGATGAGCGGGCCCTCAGGACCGTTCATGTCGACCCTCCCACTTTTGACGGGTCCTTAGACCCAAGGGTATATCTTGATTGGAAAGCCGGTATGGACCGATATTTTGAGTGGTTTGAGATGTCGGACCAACGGAAGGTCAAGTTTGCCAAGATGAAATTGATAGGGCAAGATCAAACCTTTTGGAGAAACATGGAGAACCTACTATTTCGCCGTCATGAACCCCAGGAAGAGACGTGGGAAGAGATGAGGTCCAAACTTAGGAAGAAGTACCTCCCTGCCACTTATCGCCAGGGTCTCATAGACAGGTGGCAGAGTCTTACCCAAGGAGATCGGTCCGTCTCCGAGTACATCACCGAGTTCGATGAATACTACTTGCGATGTGACGCCACAGAGGAGGACTCCCTTACTGTCTCCCAATTTCGGCGTGGGCTACAACTGCACCTACGGTATGAGCTTCTCCACCGCAAGGTGGACAAGTTAGAGGATGCGTACCAAGTTGCTCTCGAGATGGAGCAATTCGAGGGAGAGTTCGAGTCTATCCAACGGTTGGGCCCCGTTCCTCTCCGTAGTGCCGAGTCACGTAGCTCCTTAGGCCCACACCCGAGGGGTCCCATGACTCGACTTCACGAGCCCGCCCGTCAGGAGCACTACGCTCCTAGACCTCATCCTCCCCCGCCACGGGATCTATCTCCACCCCAGCCACAGGCACCCGTAGCTCGCCCCCCGGCACCCATTGCCCATTCTCTGGCACCGGCACCCTTGTTGCCTACGGCACCTATAGCTCCACCTCTGTTGCCTACACCCCCTGCCCGCTGGGAGGATAAGGGTAAGGGCCCTCTTATCGGGGAGACCAGTAGGTCACGGCTACAATGTTTCCACTATCATGGGTTTGGCCACATCACCAACCAATGTCCCTCTCGTGCCACTCTAGCCCTAGGGGTAGGAGAAGCCTCGCCTTCTGGACTTGTATTTGTCAGCTATGAGGTCGATCCGGAACTAGCTGATGAGTACAAAAGACTGGAAGAGCCTACCGACGCTCAGGATGCGACACTCGGATGATGGCCACCTAGTGGGGTCGATGTCACCACCTTAAGTCTAGGGTAATGCATGAGTCAATTTGTTTCTTCTTTGTGTGGTTTATTTTGTGTGGCTTGTTTGTGTGGTTTGCATACGTGTTTAGTACATGGTGAGTCTGCATGCGTCCTGTGCAAGCTTGTTGATGTCAGTCCCGTATGAGTGAGAGGCGAGTATGGGATCAGCTCTACATCTATGTCCCGGATCTAGTCACTTACAGGGACCCAACGGTGATTCCTAGTGAGTCTTCGAGCCGCCTCCTCCCCTTGAGAGTCACCCCACCCCGGAGTGTTCCACCTCTAGCCTCTTCCCGTAGCAGCATGCGCATATCGAGTATATACAGAATGAGTAGGTGACGATCACTTAGAGTGGAGCGTACCTGCACTTCTTGGTACGGTGACAGATTCGTCGAAGTTATTCGAGCAGCAGCACGCCTTACTCGACGGGGTCGAGTTCCTCCCACCCGGGGAGAATTGATGGGGGCATCAAAGGCTAATGGGTTGTATTAGTGTGTATTGGCTTGTATTAGTGTGTCTTATGAGTTGTATTGGCTTGTAATTGTGTGTTTTTTTATTTTTTTTCATTTGGGCTCCTTTATAAGGCTTTTAATAAGCCATTGGGCCACATTCCATGAAGAGTCCATGACTAGGTTTCTTTATTTAGGTCCATTAAGGGGGGTTAGTTCATATTGGACCATTAGGCTTCCTAATGGACCTTTAAAGCACTTAAGGCCCAAGTGAGCTTCTCCCTTTCATGGGCCACCTAGGTTGGAAGGCCTATAGGCTATCATGTGCTTGTGAATGGCCTTTGGGTGGCCTTGGACCAACTTGGCCCAAGATAGGCCCATGAAGGGGGCACCCCCTTCTTTGTCTTATTAGGCTAAGTTAGGTGAAGTTGATTAGAATATGTGAAATGTGTTTTGACCACATGTTAGAAATACTTTCTCATATCCCCTTAGTGCCCCTTCCAACCCTAGATCTAAGGGTATTTTGAGTCATTTTCTATTTTGAATAAATACTTGTATTTCCACATTTTGTATGAATTAATGAGAAGAAAAAAGTTGATTGCCTTGGAGCAAATTTGCGCCCCCTCTCTCTCCCTCTCGTTCCTTCCTCCTCCTTCAGCATTTCAGAGTGTAAACCCCTTCCATCTTAGCCCCTCTATCTCTGATTTCTATCTCTGCCGCCGCCGCCGCCGTTTGTGCCGCCATCGAGCCACGGTGAACATCCTTCCGAAGTGCTGTCCAAGTTCTGTTTTGCTGGACATAGGCTTACTCCGGGAATTTTAGCTCCCACCTCCCTCATCATCTGGAGCTGATATTTTCAGGGTGAGTTCTAGGGATCATCACCACATCCCATAAAAATTGAAAAAAAATTCTAGCCCCGTTTCCCATTTTTCCATTTTCATGAATCTCCATCTCTAGATCTTCCAGTTCTCAGTCCTGTGTAACAGCAGCCCTGAGTTTCGCCCTTTTGATCACATTTTTGATTTTTGTTTGAATCCCCAAATTTATTGGAGGTTCTGTCCATCACCCCCACCATCCAAAAATTTTCTTGTGAATTTATAATTTCGTTCATATTTTCTAAAAATTCACTTCAGATCCCAAGTTCTATTCTATCTCTGCTATCCAGATCCGACCACCCGGTACTAGAAAATACTTTTCCCTGGTCAAATCTCCACCAAACCTTTCATAAAATATATCTCCGTTTTCCTCTCTTCGTCCTCTACAACTTTCATGAAGGGCTAAATAGATGAATCGAAGGTCTACATTACGGTCAATGCCAACTCTCAGGAAAAAGCACTTCTGCCCTGAGTTTTCTAATCCTGTGAACCAGCAGCTTGAATATTCGACAAAGGCCATCAACGGGAAATTCAAATTTCTTTCTCTGGCCATAGATCGAAGGATTTTGAGTTAGCTTTCAATCAGTACCTCTTGTGCATCGATCCAACGTCGGGAGTGACCGCAGCAGCGGATTTTGTCAGGACGCATGGGTCTGAAACAACAGTTCAGATCCGTGTGCAGCAACTCCGACGAGTGAAGATCGGAGCCGCCCGGTCTCCGACCGGCGAACCAGCGCGCCGCCTTCCCAGGGAGCGCCCCTCCGGGCTTCCCCACCATAGTGGTGCCACCCTGGTCCCACGCGGCCCCACTGACCGGCACGTGGGCCCCACGATCGTGCGTACGCGTGCAGCCGAAGCTACGCAAGAAGCTGCCCGTCAACCCAAACCCGCTACTCCCGGGTCCCATTGTGTCGCCCTCTACCTCCCTGCGTGGAGTGGGCATTCATATTCATTGCTGTAATTTAATTACTTAATGCTCTGGGGGTACGAGATCGGCCGGGGTCGTCTTCCCCACGCCAGGCGCATGGAGGTATCGTGTTCGCTACTTTACCCGGCATTTGCTTTATTCGTATTGGAGAGGGGGATTCTTGCAGCCCACTCAAAGAGCAGACCCAACTAGGCCCAACGAGGCAAGCTCATCCAAGTGACAGCCCACAGGGCCCACTTGGAAAAGCCCAATAAAACAACGCTCGAGGAAACAACTCTCCTAGGCGACCCCAAGGCTCGGAGAGCGTGAGCATCGGTCAGGTCATAGGAGGACCTGCGCACGAGCTATCCCTCCGCACGAAAGAGGGAAGCCCTAGCCTGTCTATCCGACCCATCCCCTCACCGAGCTAGGCCTAGTGCCCAGGTAGGGCCGGCCTCTCTAAGCTCGGTACGACCGATAAAAGGGTTATTATTGCAGCCGTTAAGAGTCCACAGCGGGCCGGGCGCTAAGAAGTCCAGGAGCTCCGACTCCCCCGCGAGGATAACGCCCCCACGATGAGGCCATAAGCGCCCACGACGAGGACTTAACCTCCACCGGAGACCCCTCAGCTTGCAGGACTCCAGAGGGCGGCGCACTATTTAAACCTGGGATACCCTCCGGCGAGAGGTAAGTCCAAAAGGACATTGATCCACCCCCAATTCCTGAGCACGGATCACTTCACCCCATTGGTGGAGAGGGATCTCGCGCCTTCACCTTCTCCTCCCTATCGCTGCTCCCACCATTGCTCTACTGACTTGAGCGTCGGAGGGTTTTGCCCCAGGGAATCCCCCTGGGCCCTCTGACCCGTTTCCCTGTCTTGCAGTTCACTAACCTGGTGATTACTAGCCCGCTCAGGAACCAGCGCGAGATTTCACCTCTTCGTCTGGCGCCGTCTGTGGGAAACGCACGAAGAGCCAACATGGTGAGAAAGAGCTCAGGGAGGAGATACACCGGCGAAAGGGGTAAGGCCATGGTAGTAGCAGGGGATGGCTCTTCCAGGGCCTCACAGAACCCTCCCTCCAACGCTAGCATCCCCGCCGACGAACCACCCCCCCTGTGGCGGCGGGGCTACCCCCCTACGGTGGCGCTGAAGCCTTCCAGGCCCTCAACGCCAAACTGGATGTCCTCGTGGAACTCATGAAGACCCAGGCGGCCAGGGATGCAAGGTCCCGTGCCCCGTCAGGAAGCCCCCCCGCAGGAGTACGTCCCAGCACACAGCTGGGGGCCGCTTCACCCTCCGCGGCCAGCAGCTCATCCACAACAACGTCGGAGGACCCTCGCAAGCTCCGCCTCCGGAGCAAGAGGCCTCCTCCGCGCCGAGGAAAGGAAGGCGGGGGACGCAACGGACAGATCCGGAAGCCCACGTTCCCGGGGACCGCCAGGACGCTCCCCCCAGCCTCGCGGCACAACAGCAACCGGAGTTATCCCTCCGGCTGTGAGATTTCGAAAGGCGCTTCGCTGAGCAGGAGCGCGCCCTTCGCACCCTGCAGAAGGCCTCTTCTCCGGAAGACGAGGAGAAATCCCCATTCTCCGAGTACATCTTGAAGGCAGAGGTATCTCCCAGAACCCCCATACCAACCTTCAAGCTTTACGACGGCCAGGGCGACCCGGTCGACCATTATGATAGCTTCGACGCCCTGATGACTCTACACAGAGCGTCGAACCCTGTCATGTGCCGAGCCTTCGCGTCCACTCTGGTCCAGGGCGCCCAAGCGTGGTTCCGGGCCCTCACCCCCAAATCCATCCGAGACTTCAGGCAATTCGGGCGAGTCTTCAAGGAGAGCTTCGCCGGAAGTGCCCCCCCAAGGTCGGTAGCGGGGCTCTTGGCCCTCAAACAGGCACAAGGGGAAAGGCTGCAGGCTTACGTCCACCGATTTAAATCGGAAGCCCTCCGAATCCCCCGCCTAGACGTGGCCTCGGCCACAACCGCACTGACCGGGGGTACCCGGGACGAGAACCTCCGCCGTGAACTTGTCCTCCACCCTCCCTCGACCCTTGCCTAGCTAGTGACTCTGGCTCTGCGCCATGCCGAGTGAGAAGAAGTACTCAGCGCTTGCCGAGACGCAACCGGCTCGGGTCGGGAGGGGGACAAGAAGCGGGGCCCCGAGCCAAATCCTAGCTCGGGAAAGAAGCGAGACCGAGATGGAGAACGCAAGCGGAAGTACGAGCGGTACACCCCGTTAACCGCCCCGGTCTATGAAATCTATGAAGACGTCAAAGACTCGGGACTTCTCCGTCGGCCCGAGCCGATGAGGTCGAAGAATCGCAAGCGAGACAGACATTGTCTATTCCACGGTGATCATGGGCATCACACCGGTGACTACCACCAGCTCCAAGATGAAATCGAGCGCCTCATCCGCCTGGGGCACCTGGCTCGGTTCATTGCCGAGCGCAGAGAAGATCAAGGCGCTGCAGAGGAGATCGACAACGCCCCCCGAGGGGTCCACATCAACGTCATCTCCGGAGGAATAGCATCAGGAGGCGACAGCAGCCGTGGAAGGAAGCGTCATGCCGAACGGGCGAGCCAAGCCCCAGAGCCACCCAAGGCCCCGCCCCAGGTCATAGTCTTCTCCGATCAAGACCTGGAGGGGCTGAGCACCCCGCATGATGATGCCCTCGTAATCTCGGCCACTATAAACCATTGTAACGTAGATCGGATTCTTGTGGACAATGGAAGTGCCCCTGATGTATTATCTTATGACTGTTTCCTCAAAATGGGAGAGGATCCATCCAAACTCCGCCCGATCCGAACGCCTCTCTGTGGGTTCAACGGCCTGGCCACTCTCCCCGAAGGAGCCCTAAGCCTACCGGTTACCCTCGGCACCCCACCCAAAACCGTTACGGTCATGGTAGACTTCATGGTGATCAAAGGGATGATAGCGTACAACGCCATCTTCGGCCGTGGAATCCTCAGCCGGAGAAAGGTAGCACCATCTACCTATCACCAAAAAATGAAGTTCCCCACCAAAAATAGGGTAGGGGAAATCCGAGGTAACCAGGCCACGGCCCGAAGGTGCTATAATATCTCGGTGGAGGCCACGAGGCCGGGCGGGAATGATAAGGGCCCCCGGGGAGTCGAGGAAAAATCCGCAGCTACTGAGCCAGGCGGCAAGTTGCTAACAATTTTCCAGAACGATGACCCGACCCTAGGAGTAAGGATCGGAGCCGACCTACCACCCAAGGAACAGCAGCAATATAAGAATTTTCTTTCTGAGTACATCCGAGTCTTCGCTTGGTCCGATGATCAGCTCCCTGGGACACCAGAGGAAACCGTGATGCACAGACTAAACCTCAACCCCACCATGAAGCCCGTGCAGCAGCGCCGAAGGAAGCACGCACCCGAGAAGCAGACGATTATCAAGGCGCAGGTCACCAAGGGGCAAGAGACTAGGCTTTTTAAACCGGTCCTGTACCCGACGTGGCTAGCCAATGTCGTCCTAGTACCAAAGGCTTCCGGCAAGTGGCGGATGTGCGTGGACTTCACCGACATGAATAAGGCGACCCCTAAGGATTGCTATCCCTTGCCCAGCATCGACCAACTAGTCGATTCGACATCAGGCAATGAGATGCTCAGCTTCCTGGACGCCTATTCGGGTTACCATCAGATCAGAATGAATCCTGAAGACGCCGAAAAGACCGCTTTCATCACCGACTACGGCGTGTACTGCTATACCCGAATGCCTTTCAGGTTGAAGAACGCCAGAGCCACATATCAAAGACTGGTCAATCACATGTTCGAGGAGTAGCTAGGTCGGAACGTCGAGGCCTACATTGACGACATGCTCGTCAAGACCCCCAAGGCCCAGGACCACTTCACCGACCTCGCTGAAACCTTCGGCGTCCTCCTGAAGTACAACATGAAGCTCAATCCTGCCAAGTGCGCCTTCGGAGTAAGATCCGAGAAGTTCCTGGGTTTCCTGGTCACTCATCGTGGGATCGAAGCCAACCCTGACAAAGTCCAGGCCATCCTGGACATGCGCCCGCCCGCCTGCATTAAGGACGTCCAGCGTCTAACGGGGCATGTCGCCGCTCTCAGCTGTTTCTTGTCCCGTGCGGCCGAACGATGCCTGCCCTTTTTTAAACTATTAAGGGGGCCCAAGTTGGCATCTAGTACGTTCGCATGGGATGAGGAATGCCAGAAAGCGTTCACCGAGCTCAAGGAGTTCCTGGCTTCACCCCCGGTGCTCTCCAAGCCCGTACCGGGCGAAGTCTTACTGCTCTATCTCTCGGCGACGTCATCAACGGTCAACTCGGTCCTAGTCAGAAATGACTGGGGAATCGAAAGACCAATCTACTACACCAGCAAGGTGCTCAACGAGGCCGAAAGGAGGTACCCCGCAACCGAGAAACTCATGCTAGCGCTGGTTACCTCCGCGAAACGCCTCCGACCCTACTTCCAGGGGCACCCCGTCACCGTGCTAACTGGTGAACCGTTGAAGAAGATTTTGGCCCACCCCGAGGCCTCGAGGCGACTCGTCAAATGGGCCATTATGCTTGGGGCCTACGACATCTCGTATCACCCGCGCTCAGCTATAAAAGGCCAGGCGCTCGCCGACTTCATCGCCGAAAGCACCATCCCGACCGAAGGTAGACTACCGACCATGCCCGGGCCAACCTGGAAACTATACGTCGACGGATCTTCCAACTCGGTCGGTAGTGGTGCTGGGATCCTCCTAAGATCCCCCGAAGGAGTGGAGCTGCAGTACGCCTTGAAATTCAACTTCCAGGCGTCCAACAACGCTTCCGAGTACGAGGCCCTTATATCGGGAGCACGCATGGCCCGACGGTTGGGGGCTGAGGGAGTCAGGATCCACATCGACTCTCAGCTGGTCGCAAGCCAGGTCAACGGCGAGTACGAAGCTCGAGAGGCACCCATGATCAAATACCTCCAGCTGGTCAGGAGCCTGGCCCAACAATTCGAGGGGTTCGAGGTAGTCTGAATAGCCCGGGAAGAAAACTCCCGAGCGGATGCCCTCTCTCGGTTGGCCTCCTCCCTAGACCCAGAAGGTACCCGATGGGTCCTCCTCGAAGAGCTAGAACGCCCGAGCATTGACTCGGAGCTCCTCGCTGTTGACTCGGCCGTCCCGAGCGACTGGCGCACCCCCTACCTGTCTTGGCTCCGAGACTCCCAGGAGCCCTCCGACCCTCGAAAAGCACGCTGAATGAAGTACCAAGCCCGGCGCTTCGTCGTCCTGGATGACACACTCTACCGAAGGTCTTTCACCGGCCCTCTCCTGAAGTGCCTCGGCCCCGACGAAGCCAGCCGAGCCATCCAAGAGGTTCATGAAGGCCTGTGCGGAGCACACTCAGGGGCAAGGTCACTGGCCAGGATCCTGTTACGACAGGGGTACTGGTGGCCCACCCTGCAGGGCGACTGCTCGGCCTATGCTCAACAGTGCGACCGATGCCAGCGGTTCGACCACATGGTCCATCAGCCGGCCACAGAACTCATCACCCTCGCCGAGCCTTATCCCTTCGCTCGGTGGGGGATAGACATTCTCGGGCCATTCCCTACGGCTCAGTCCCAGAAAAAGTTCATTATCATCGCCATCGACTACTTCACCAAATAGATCGAGGCCGAAGCCACTGCAAGGATCACCGAGACAGTCGTTTGGAGTTTCATTTGGAAATCGATCATATGTCACTTCGGCATCCCCCGAGTGATAGTGAGCGATAACGGTCGGCAATTCGATTCTCGATATTTCCGAGACAGATGCGCCGACCTAAACATCCACAACCACTTCACTTCGGTCGCCCACCCTCAGGCCAACGGGCTGGTCGAAAATGCCAATAAGACTATCTTGAAAGGCATAAAGACCAGACTCGACAAAGCAAAGGGTAGTTGGCTCGAGGAATTTCCTAGCGTACTGTGGTCGCACCGAACGACTCCCAAGATGGCAACCGGTGAAAGTCCTTTTCAGTTGGTGTACGGCACTGAGGCCGTCATTCCATTAGAAATCGCCAACCCGTCTCTCCGAGTCATCCGCTACTCGCTCGAGGAAAACAACCAAAAGTTACTCGAGAACCTCGACCTAGCCGATGAACTCTGGGATATCGCCAGCATCCGAGCGACGGAATACCAGCGACGCCTCACTCGATACTACAACACCAGAGTCCGAAGCAGACATTTCTAATAGGGAGACTTCATCCTCAGAAAAGCCGAAGCCTCTCGACCACTAGAGGCGGCGGGAAAGCTGTCCCCTAACTGGGAAGGCCCCTACCGAGTGGTCGAGATGCTCGGGAAAGGTGCGTACAGGCTAGCAACAATGGAAGGGGAACCCATTCCTCGGACATGGAACGCAGCCGCACTACGCAAATTCTATTTTTGAAATTGTACAACAGGATGGACGAAATAAATTCCTTTTCATTCAAAAATATTGATACATCAGAAAGGCGAAGGCCAGTACATTGCATGACAAAAAGCAAGAAAATCCGTCTAACACCGCTGCAAGGGGCCATCGCTCGGTTGACTCGATCTCGATCTCCTCGCGTCCAGCCACTGACTCTGCCTCGCGTAGAAACTATCTCAGACAAGAGGGGGCCGATCCAGTTGGCTTAGATGACCCCTGACAAAGGTGACAGAGGGACTGCAGAGAAAGGTAACCACCTTCTAAAGTTGGGGAAGGCTACCTTCCATGTTGATAGAGGCCAGGGAGAAGGAGCGCCGTGAAGACCTCCTCTATCCCAACCT
The DNA here is from genome assembly GCA_022559845.1 of Amorphophallus konjac. NCBI lineage: Eukaryota > Viridiplantae > Streptophyta > Magnoliopsida > Alismatales > Araceae > Amorphophallus > Amorphophallus konjac. The sequence continues at coordinate 140,844,890 of CM040125.1, read as the reverse complement.
ACCAACTCCTTGGAAGGGAACAGAGAGCAAGTAGCCTCCGAAGAGTAAAAGAAATGAAGAGCAGAAGAGGAAGAAAGAGGCTGCAGACGGAGGAAGGCTTCGGTGAGGAGGGAACTTGGTGCGCCTCCCCCCCCCCCCATGCAGAGGGGGAGTGGCGACAAGCATCCCTAATGCCCCCATCCATCCTCCGCCTCGGTGCCCGTCCGGAAGCCACGCCAGAACTGAGAAAGGGCAAGAGCCGTGCCCTCACACGTCGAAGCCCTCCCCAGATCCGTGCGGCGACCGTTGGACCCGTCTCAAACCCACGCAGTGACCATGGGACCCGTCCAACAAGCTGGGATGGCAAGAGCCCTCTGCTCCCCGTCGGCGGCGGCGTCGCCCTCCGAAGGATCCTCCATGCTCCGAATGCAACGGCACAATGCAGAGTGAAGAAGAAGGAGTGAGGAAAGACTGTTAGAGAAAATCCCAAGCGGTAAAGAGGAAGGGGCACCCTTTGGTCCTTCTTATAGGCCAAGGGAGGCTACGCGCCTTAAATGACTCCCCCCTCAAAAACATGCCAAAGGATTTCTCCCCTGAATGGTCACCTCCAACTCCTCGTTTCCCGCCCTAGCGGGATTCACAAAGCGGCCTGGCATTCAAAGCGTGAGGGAACGGAAAGACGCCCCGTCAGAAGCCTACCAAATCAGCATGCGAAAACCACGCAGGACATATCGGCACTTTTCAACTACTTCAGATACGCCAGCCAAATCACGGTAAGGATGGCGATCAAACAAGTAAGTCATTCATTATCTCATAAAGAGGAAACTCTCTAAAGGAGGAAAGAGAGACAAACAAGAGAAAGGGGCAAAATAAGGTAAAATACATCAGGCCTCGGGCCCACTTTGAAGCTCGGGAGCGACGGAAGTAGGCACGTCACCCCCGGCACCCTCGGTGACGGCCGACCCGGGCACTGACCTCGCCTGTGCGAGAACTGTCTCGGTCGCGAGCCCTCCCGAGACGTCCGGAGTTGGTGACCCCGCCGGAGGAGACTCCTCTAGATCTTCTCCGTCCAACATAGAGGAGCTAGAAACCGACTCATCCGAGTCATAGCTCTGACCCAAAGGGAACTCGATCCCGGAGTCTTGATCGTAGGCGTAGTCCACCGCCCGACGATAACCCTGCTTAAACCCCTTTCGGGCGCCCCGGCGAAGCGCTACCTCATAATATGGTAGGGCGGCTCTCTCCAGGTCGGCTGAGTAAGCGTCCAAGCTTCTATACCGCTCGATCGCCTCCGCCTTGATCTGCTCCGTCCTTCCAACGAGCTCTACCCGAGCCCACTCCGCCTCGGCCGCACGCTCCTCTGCTCCCGCCAGGCGTTCCTCTGTCGCGACCATCCCTCGCTCGGCTTCGCTCAACCACCTCTCCGGCCGGGCTCGGTCCGGCGCTCCGGTACCTCCTCCCGGTCCAGTAGCTCGGCACGTTCGAGGTCCCAGCGACCGTCCAGCTCGAGGTGACGCAGACGCTCTTCTTCCAAGAGTTTGCCCTTCCTCTCGAGCGACTCCCGGGCCTTAGCCAACTACTCAGTCAGCTCCTCAGTTTCTAGCCGGCTCACCCGTGCCAAGTCCCTGATCGCGGAGAACTCCCGTCGGAGCCCCTCATGCTCCTCGCTGAGGCGGGCCAGTTTCCTCTCGCACCCCCCGAGGGCCCAGGCGAGATTCGACCGCTCCGCCTCCGTCCGAGCGTACGTCTCCGCCTTCAAGGCCGCCGACCGAGCCATGACTAGGCCGCCCTCCATGAGGACGTCGAGGATGCCGGAGGGGGAGTGGCGCTTGTCTCCCCCCCTCGTCTTTGCGGCAACCTCTCGACAAACCTGGTACAGGTCGCCCGAAACACTGAGCCTTTCCAAAGCCTTCGGCATGGAGACCCGCTCCGCACCGGACGCCCCGCCAGAAGGGTCTGGTCAAGCGACGGGGCCGACCGCCCCGCGTGCCGTGGTCGGTTGGGGTTGCGACGCCTCCCCGGGCGAACCCCCAACCTCGACCGACGCCACAAGATCGACCGCACCGGGAACTTCGGGCACTTGGGGCTGCGACGCCCTCGCAGGCGAACCCTCAACCCTATATGTCTCGGCCCATGCCTTGCCGCCCGAGACATCGTCGACCTCGACCGGTCTCCCAGTCTCGACGTCAGCTACTTCGGTGCCGGCCCCCTCCATCCCCGAGGAGGGGAGAACCGACCCATCTCCGCCCTCTGAGGGGCCCCTGGTCTCTTCGGCCCCCTCTCGCCTGGTAGGTGGGGGAGCTGGCCAGGAAGGGTCGGCCCCACCTTGCCCCCGAGAGGGGAGCGCCGCCGAGCCAGAATTGCCCCCGGCAGTGGTAGGATGGCTGGCCTTCTTGGCCCGTTTCTTGGCCTTCGCGGTTTCCCGCAATTTTCCCTCCAGGGGATCCTTGCGCTTCACCCCGCTTGGCCACGAAGATCCCTCGGAGGCCGCCCCTTTGCCCTTATCCAGGGCTTGGGAACGACCCGCGGGAGCGACAGGCTCATCGGCCGTCGAGTCATCCTCAATATCGACGACCTCGGTGACCTCTTCCAAGGGCTCCCGCTGAAAGTCTGCAATGAAGAAGAAGGTTTGGTTAGGAAGCGAAAAGGCGACCCTCCGACCCCGCAGAAGAATCCGAAGGATGATACCTGATGGCTTGAGCTGTGTAAGCAGATACTGCTCCATGTTCTTCAGCGTCACCAGCTCCTCAGTCGACCGGTGATTTGTCAACAAGCGAGCGGCGTACTCTTCCACGTCGGCGGGGAACTCCTCCTGCCGCAGGGGAAGATTCGGATGGAAGTTGGGCATAACCTGGCACCTCCAGGACTCATCCACTGCTTCCGCCTTCACCCAGAAAAACTGCCTCTTCCACCTTTGTGCGAAGAATCCTTCGCCGCCAGCGGAATACAGCTCTGATTCCTGCGCGCCTGAATAAAATAGAAGCCTTTCCCCGCCGACGGATGTGCCTTCAGCTCGAAGAAATAATGAAAAAGATCCAGGGACGGGGGAACCCCCTGCAGGCGGCAGAGGATCCGAAAGGCAGACAGCAGAAGTTATGAGTTGGCCACCAGCTGAACAGGCGCCAACACGAAAAAATTGAGAAGCTTCAGAATGAAGGGCTCTAAGGGGAGGCAGAATCTGCTCTTCCACGCCAGGAGAAAAGTACAAATATGGCTCGTGCGGCTGTCCAAGCTCGTCTCGTATGGGGCAGCGGCTACAAAGCTATATCGGAGAGGCAGGCGAAACCTATGCTCCAGTATCTTCACATCAGCCTCCCCCAACTCGCTACGATTGGGGACGGGCTCCCGTCTCACCTGCTCGATTTCCGAGTGCAGATCCGCCATAGAGCTAGAAGAGGAACCTTCACGAGAGCCCAAAGACTCCGGGGGAGAAGGAAGCTGTCGGATCACCTCCACGGTTATACGCACCAGTTCCTCAAATGGCGCCGCAAGAGCTTGCTCCCCCGCTGTGTCATCACGGCGCATCAAGAAGCCCCAGAGGCAAAGAAGTGGAGGAAAGGCCAAAAACCCTAGAACGGCTGGGAGGATAAGCAGCGCCCTATGCCTATAAACCCTCGCGGGAGGCGGCGCGCCGTTTCGACCTCCGAGAAAAAGGGGGCCCCTTCGTTTCAAATCCATCAGGATCATTATTACTACGGGCCCAGGCGACCACTGCACGTGGCTTCACACCACCGACAGGATTCCACCCACCCGAGCCACGCCGGTCCAAAGCCTCGAAAGACTACTCAACCGAGCCCCCTTGGCTCGGGAGTAGGAGGGGGACAAGTGGAGAGGGGGATTCCTGTAGCCCACTCAAAGAGCAGACCCAACTAGGCCCAACAGGGCCCAACGAGGCAAGCTCGTCCAAGTGACAGCCCACAGGGCCCACTTAGAAAAGCCTAATAAAACAACGCTCGAGGAAACAACTCTCCTAGGCGGCCCCAAGGCTCGGAGAGCCCGAGCATCGGTCAGGTCACAGGAGGACCCACGCACGAGCTATCCCTCGGCACGAAAGAGGGAAGCGCTAGCCGGTCTATCCGACCCATCCCCTCACCGAGCTAGGCCTAGTGCCCAAGTAGGGCCGGCCCCTCTAAGCTCGGTACGACCGATAAAAGGGTTATTATTACAGCCGTTAAGAGTCCACAGCGGGCCGGGCGCTAAGAAGTCCAGGAGCTCCGGCTCCCCCGAGAGGATAACGCCCCCACGATGAGGCCATAAGCGCCCACGACGAGGACGTAACCTCCACCGGAGACCCCTCAGCTTGCAGGACTCCAGAGGGCGGCGCACTATTTAAACCTGGGATACCCTCCGGCGAGAGGTAAGTCCAAAAGGACATTGATCCACCCCCAATTCCTGAGCACGGATCACTTCACCCCATTGGTGGAGAGGGATCTCGCGCCTTCACCTTCTCCTCCCTATCGCTGCTCCCACCATTGCTCTACTGACTTGAGCGTCGGAGGGTTTTGCCCCAGGGAATCCCCCTGGGCCCTCTGACCTGTTTCCCTATCTTGCAGTTCACTAACCTGGTGATTACCAGCCCGCTCAGGAACCAGCGCGAGATTTCGCCTCTTCACGTATATACTTGTTTATGCCGCTACTAGAGAGCATGTGTTAGGGCCGTTAACTCGATATATTTATTTCACCGCTGCTGCGAGAGAGAGCGAGACCGTCCTGTGACCTGATCCGGGCATGAATTTGTGAGTTGACCACCCTAGCTCACTGCCGGTTTCTCAACCGTCCACGTCCGTACGCTTCCCTCATTAGGGGCGATCGCGAGCTTGCTTAGAGTCCAAGGGTCGCATATGCAATTGGAGTCGAGTCGCGTGTCCGTCCCACATCAATGTGTCTTGAACAGCCACTATCAAGGTACCACTGGTTATGCATGGCTGCAAGACACTCCTGCACAAGGAATTAAGCAATGGGGTTTGGAACCCAACAAAACTTGGGTCCCATCAACTTCTTCAGATTTTCAAAACATGATACCATTTTTTTTTGGAACCTAAACCTGCCTTGCATTCATGTTTTCTTTGCTTAGTGCAGGGATTTGGTTTTTCTTTTCAACTTTGACACTCCTTTTCTGTTTGGAGACTCTTTATTGGAATTTGTGGAAGTTTGAGGAAGTTTGCTTCTTAAACCATTGAGGTCGTTGGTTGGTTTTCGGTTGAAAGTGATTGTTTTGCCACCTAAGAGATTGAAACTTATAGGATTGGTGAACACATGAATCACAATTTCCCCAAAAGCAGGGTGGTGTTGGCCTATATGAATGTGCAATCCAGTTATAGTGACATCTGGAAGGCTGAGCAGGTAATGGCCAATGAAGTGTTGACCTGTGCTGCTGGGAAGGTTGACCTTTCTTAGGCTTTTGGACAATCTTTTTAAAAATTTCATTGGCTTCCTCTTCAACATTTTCTTTTCCTTTGGATGTTGTTTTTGAGGTAGAAGCATCAGAAGATGAAACAAATGTGACAGTCTTTAACCCTGTTGACCTTTTGTTTGTTGGTTCAAAACCCAACCCTTCCTTGTTGAAGTTCATTCTAGTACCTAGCAGTGCATCTAGGTTTTCTCTTCCATATACAAACTTTTCTAAAGATTGTTGTTTATCCTTTAACTCTTTTTGTAGGTTTTCAATGTTTTGAAGAAGTTGAGTGTTGACTTGTTTGACAGCTTCATACTTCTCATTACTCAATTTGCTGTCCTTTTCATAGCTTTACATTTTTAGCTTCATGCTATCCATCTCATTTCTTAAGTCTTCATTTTCAGTTTCCAAGTCAGCCATTTCTTTTCTTCCCTCTTCCAAATCCTCAATCATTTTCTTAAGATCTTCAATTTTAGTTTCAAGTAGAGCAGTCTTATCATTCATGTCATGATCATGCACAAACAAGTTAATTTTCTTTTTCAATGATTTATTCTCCTTTTCTGTACATGTCATATTTTTCCATGAGCTGTATATATGCTTCCTCCCAATCATCAATTGAGTAATTTTCAAAGGGAGAGTTTACCTCAGTTTCTTTGTCACCTCTGGCCATGAGACAAAGATCTTCTTTTTCCTTGTCCGAGGAGCTAGTTCTACCATCACTTTCTTCCTCGTCACTCCATGTGGACACCATGGCCTTGTCCTTCTTCTTGCCCTTCCATTTGTCAGCTTTTCTAAATTTTTCAGGACATTCAGTCTTGAAATGCCCTGGTTTGTTGCAAGAGTAACAAATGATCTTGTCGTCTTTCTTAAAGTTTTCAGAATTAGATTTGAAACCTTTTCTTACCTGTGACCTTCCTCTCATAAAGCTCTTACCTTCCTTTCTCAGAAATTTTTTAAACTTATGTGTGAACATGGCTACATCATCCTCATCTCGCTTACTTGCAGAAGCCTCACCTTCATCAGAAGTGCTTTGGCCGCTAGGTCCTGCTTTAAGAGCTAGAGACTTTTTCTTAGGCACTTCAGCCTCTTTGTTCTTAAGGTTGATCTCATAGGTCATCAATGACCCAATGAGTTCATCTACCTTAGTAGTTGCGAGATCTCTCGATTCTTCAACCACGTAGCCTTCGTGTGCCATGCGGGAGTCAGTGATCTGAGAATCTTCCTCACAATTTCCTATTCTCAATATTTCTTTCCCAAATCTGTTAGACTATTAGTGAGCACAGTTAAGCGAGCATACATGTCTTGAATTGACTCATCAGGCCTCATCCTGAACATTTCATATTCAGAAACTAAAATGTTGGCTTTTGTTTCTCGTACCTGAGAGGTTCCTTCGTAAATTACCTCTAACTTGTCCCACATTTGTTTTGCAGTTTCGCAGGTAGCCACTCTTGAGAATTCTACTGGATGGAGTGAGCATTGCATGATGTGTTTAGCACTCCAGTTGACAGTGGATTTTCTTATTTGTTCTTTTGTACACAAGTCCTCATCATCCGTAAGCTCATACGGACCTTTGCTGATCACTCGCCAAAGTTCGTAGTCTTAGGCGCGAATGAACACCTGCATACGATGTTTCCAATAAGGATAATTTGTTCCAGTGAAAGAAGGAGGCCTATTCACATAATGTCCTTCAGGTAAAAAACCTTTAGACGCTAATCTACCATTTCCCTCAGGGTCGTTGGACCCCATAATGAGAGATTAGGCTCTAATACCACTTGTTGAGTAGTGGATAGCGGATCTAGAGCGGAGGGGTGAATAGATCTGTCCCTGTTTTCACAATGTAACCCTCTTTATAGCTAGTTAAAATGAATTACATCGGAATACAACTAGCTTAGCGAAGGACACTACGATTCGCTTAGCAAGATGAATAAGTAATATAAAGATTAAACATAAGCATGCATCTAGCGTAAAGCAATCGCACAAGTAAATCACAACGCAAAGGATTTTAAGGTGGTTTGGACTGAATCCCCAGTCCTACGTCCACCCCTCACCAAACCCGGTGAAGATTTACTAGTGCAACGCACCAAACCGCAGATCGGAAAAACCACTGACTGCCTTCCTACTAACCACCGGTAGGGGCGATATCACCATAAATTGGAACACCCTCCAATTGCCTTCCTACTAACCTTGGTAGGGACGATATCATCGCAAATTGGAACACCCTCCAATTACCTTCCTACTAACCTTGGTAGGGACGATTCTCAGTTTTAATAGCTTGAACAAAATGAGAAGGGAAGAAATGTGAAAATGCTTAGACAAGACATGGAGAAATGATCAAGGCTACGAGCAAAATGATCTTTGTCTGAAGAGCGTTGTAGATCGGCAGCAGAAGCTTCTTCTTCCTTGCAAAGTCTTCTCTTGGTTCAACAGCAACGATCTCTTCTTCCTTGCACAATGACCTTCCTTGAATCCCTTCGAGTTGATGAAGAAGATGATGGTGGCAGCCTAGAGCTTTGATTGCTTCTTCACCTTCTTGGAGATTGATGGCTTCAGAAATCAGCTTGAAAGCACCTTGGATGGATGAAGAACTCCAGCCCGAAGCACTGTTCACAGAGGTGCTACAGTACCCGTGGATCTCCTCCTCTAGCCTCCCTTGGTATCCCCTTGAAGCATTAGGGTTTCTAACCCCTCATGTGTTTGTTTTATACCATTTGAATGGTCCTTGGACATCCTCCAGACCATATCCACAAATCATGGGGGATTGGGTGACTTTAGGACTAAACAAATCCAAGAAATGGGGCTGCCCACGTTGAGAATTCGAAGTCAAAAATGGCTACATCGAGGCTAGCGGTCGACCGGAAATTGGTGGTGATCGACCGTTCTGAGAAAACCCTGTAGACATTTCGATTCTGTTATTTTCGATCGACCGCCCTGGGCTGGCGATCGACCGCCATTGAGAATCCTGCAGACAATGAGCTGCTGGAAATTTCGGTCGACCGCCCCTGGTCTGGCGGTCGACCTAAATCTGGGCAAGTTCCAGATTTTGATCTTTTAGTCCCTTAACCCGTTTATCTCAGTCACTTAACTCCTTTAGCAGTCCGTTCTCATCTGTGGCATCATCATTGACAGTCTTGAAGGTGTCAACTGAGTCTTTAACCTTGGGTTCTCTTGGTTATGCTTCTTTGTGCATCGACCTTGGCTATGTGAAGTGCCGACTCATTTCGTGCTAAGTGTTGACTCTTCTTGAAGCTAGCTTGATCTTCTATTAGCTGTCCAGTCTATTGCTTCTTGAAGGGATTTTCATTCTTGGAGTTTCATTCGTGCTTGGGCGCGATCATTGATCTTTCACTTTTGCCATCTCCACTCAATTCCTTGTCCATTCGTTGGCTTATCTGTCATGAACAAAATATCACGTATGTCAGTCATATGAGAGTGGAAAATAACAATGACTTATAGTGTTTAGCCATTGTCAAAATCAAGCCATTATCAAAACCAAGAATGTCAAATGACTCAAATGACCACAAGGGCACAACAGCTGTAATACCCTGGATTCTTATTGAATCTTCCGGATCCTTATCGAAGTACTTTTAGATCGCTTTTGTGGGGCATGAGTTGAGTTTTACGATCCACATAGATTTTTCTCTCGTACAAGTTATGGAACCCTGTGGTGCGTTTATTTCTCAATTCATCAACTTGAGGACGCCACAGTTACGATGTACTCTTTGAGAGGATCGTTTTGGCTATTTTTGTATATTTTTTTAAATTAGTGGATTTTCGGCATAAAAATAAGATTTTTAGAAATTAGGAAAAATTCCTAATTTCTTTCCTTTTTATTTTCCTTCCCTCTCTCTCTCGTTCTCTCTCCTCTCTTGTCCTCTCGACGCGGGGCGCACGACCGTGGCGAGCTGGGCGAGGCGGGAACGCGATGGAGTGATCCTGGAGCGTGATGGAGTGGCGGATTGAGCGTGGCGCGGCGCGATTCTTCGGTGGATTCAAAGCCGGCCCGGTTTGTTGGTTTGATGGTTTTCGACGCGGTTTAGTCGCTTCGGCACTCAGAATCTTCGGTGGAGGTAGGGAGATGGATCATCTACTTCTCCTCTACATTCCCTCGCAGTTTCACGCCGAACGGTGTACGTACGAGTGGGTTTCATTCAGTTTTGGGAAAAGCATGCTCGGGGGGTGTGCATCGGGTTCGTCGGAAAATGGCGATGGTTTTAGACTAGATTAGTTTCATTGTGACCCCCAGCATGTTAGCGTTCCAGATCCACTGTTTTTATCGCGATTGGTCGTCATTTGGGGCCGGTACAAGTTCGGGAACCCCGGTGACCCAATTAGGGTCGATTCGATAGATTCACCCATTCTTGCGATTTAGATGTTGCATGGACCCCTTCCGGTCTATGGAAGGTTATTTTGGTCAATTAGGATTGTTTCCCCTGCGTTTAGACGTGAATGGGCCGTGGGACGGCCGAGATCGGCCATTCCCCTATTTTCCTGCCGTTATCGTGCTAGCGGTCGTTTCAGAGACCGTTTCTTGTCTCTGGCGGCCCAACGATAGATCGCCACACTTCGTGGTGTGTCGATTAGTTCCGGTCGATTTAGGCTGGCGGCCTAAACTCAGACCGCCTCTTGCCTATGGCGGCCCTATAGTGGTGCGCCAAGCTCAATGGTTTCTAAAAATTAGTGTAAGTCGGTTCGAGTCTTAGCGGTTGTACGATCAACCGCTATTTGCTCTAGCGGCCCTTTCATAGACCGCTAAGGGTCGTTGACGTTAGTCAACGGGTTAAGTCGGTTTGGGCTGAGGGCCCAAGCTTTGACCGCCAGCATTCTGTAGCACTCCTTCCTTAGGCCGCTACGGTGTGTTTTGATTGGGTCAAGATTCTACGTCGGTTGGCCTTGGCGGCCCAGCCTTCGAGCGTTTCTTCATTGTAGCACGCCTTTCTTAGGCCGCTACAGTCCGTTTGTCGTAGGCTAATGTTTTAGGGCGGTTAGTGTGGCGGTTCACTTTTAGACCGCCTACTCCGTGTAGCGCGTCTATATTAGACCGCTTTTGGTGGTTTGACCGAATAGGTCGGTTCAGGGTTGACTGGGTTTAGCGGCCCAATCCTTGACCGTTACAGTCCCCTAGCGGCCCATTCTATGACCGCCAGCGTATGTTCCTCCGCTTATCTCCTACGTGTCGTTTCCCGATGTGTTGGTTTCCAAGTGCCTCGACTTGACCTCATGGTTTGCCCATTGTCCCGTGGACGTCTTTTGATGTCCTATGAGGGCTATGACCATGTTATCAGATATCCAGGCGTACCCTGCTATTGGTTAGGTTTATGTACTGCTTTAGAGTCGTTTTAGGTTCTGGTCAACCCGGTGAGACCCAGTGGTTGACAATGACCTTGTGTGTGTCTCGACTATTCTAGATACCTCGAGACAGTGGTTGTGGATGCCTTGAGGTACTATCCTACCTCGATTTATGTGTCCAGGTGCTTTGAGGGTCTTGATCCTCCCTCAGATCTCCGTGTGTCGTTTTATATGGTTGTGTGGATCTGATGATCCAGTGTCGTTTTCCTCGGCTTAGGATTAGGCTGATTGGCGACTTGTCACCGTCGTTGTGCGACGATCTTGACTCCGAGTCTTATGACTCAAAGATCGTTGTGTCAGCAGGTCTAGTTATCCTATCCTGAGTCTGTGGCAGTTGGTATACCTCCATGTGTCTGGGTTCTTCGTAGTATGTGCGACAGTACATTCTTAGCCTATCTGTACTCCAGCACTCGTGTTTCAGAGTCTCTGTGTCTAGTGAGCCTCCACCAGTCATAGCCTGACGACCTCGAGTGTCGGCCCACCTGGGAGTAGGTGGTGGGGCAGTTCTCGAGATACGATTTGTAGGCTAGTTTCTGTGGGCTCCCTTGCCTTGCAGTAGCGTCCTACTTGGGGAGGAAACTAGCTAGAGGTATGGCTCAAGGCATTGAGCTTGTGTGTGCACACGTGGTCAGTGGCGTTTTGGACGAACGTAGACGAGCATGACCCTGACTAGTCACTCATTACTGTAGTTCTCGGTTCAATTCAGTGAGTATTTCAGTCTCCGTCGTTCTCGACGTCCGTAGGGAGATACTTGTGGCACAGTGTAAGACGTCAGTGGACGCATCTGGCTGTTCTTCTAGTGATGAGCTTCTTCCGTCACTTAGCGCTTGACTCTCGTGTTTCTCGGAGTCTCGGTTTCCCTTCCGAGTTAGTCTGTTCTTGGCTTCGTCCAAGTTCAGCTTCCCCTTCCGAGTTGGTCTGTTCTCGGCCTTGCCCGAGGATAGCTTTCTGTTGCGGGCATGACGATCTAGTCATGTATGCATTAGTGTCTGTGTCTGTCTAGGTCTTTTCTAGGGCTTTTGCCTGGTTTCGTGGGCTTTAACCTTTGGGCTAATTGTAGGCTGAAAGATCGGTAACTGTTGACTTTGTGAGATCAGGGTTCGCCCATCTGTCGCTGTTTGGAGTAGCTTAGGGAGCCGTGCTTTGCTCGGTAGCTGTGTTCTCGTTCCTTACGGCTTTACTTTTCCCTTTTCTTTTAGCTATTCTACTCCTGCTCTCCCATCTTTCTTTCACAACTTTCTAGTAGTAGTTTTTCCTACTTTCTTTCCTGCTTTATTACTAATGTTGTTTTAGTTGTTGTTCCGTGTTACTGCGTTATTTTTCAGTGGGGATCCGCGTGACCCCTACTGAGCCAATGACACGAGGCTCACCCCTACTTTTCAGGTGTGGCGCTCTACTTGCTTCGCGGTTCCTGGTGTGGCGTGCTCGTAGTTGCCAGCGGTACCTACGTCGGGCTTCCCCCGACCTCAGTGTACGTTTTTCTTTCTGTCAGATTGTACTTGTCTTTCCTTTGGACTGGGCTCTGGTATAATTGTTAATTATAACTGTTAATTAAAAAGTAATTTTATTTCCGCTACTTTAACAAACCTGATTAATAAAATTTTATTGCTTACTGTTATATCTGCGACTTCAATGTACTACACAACAATCCTTTTATCCCTTCGGAGCTTTACAGCTCTTGGGAGGCTTCACGGGTTCCATGTGGTATCGGGTCTACTCAGTAGTCCTATCGGGTATATCCGGTATCCGGAGTCTGGGTCGTCACAGGTGGGGAGGTCTGGTGCGGCCAGAGGTGGAGGGGAATAGGCTGGTTGCTGCCAGCACAAGGGAGAGGGAGGGAGAAGGGGGAGGTCGCCCAAGCAAGGTGGAGGGAAGGTGGGGGCTGCGACCAAGGGAGGTGAGGGGGCTGGGATGGATTGGGGTGCAGCCCTCAAGGGGAGGGAAATTCAAATTGGGGCCTTGGAAAGGTGAAAGGGTGCTTTGGGAAAAGGGAGGGGTGCTTTGGAGAATGAAGTGGTGCCTAGGAGGTGGAGATTCTACCTTGGGGTTGGAGGGGACTTGAATGGATGTAAGGGGAAGGGGGAAGGGGTCTTAATGAGGAGTGAATGGGAGAGGAGAGAGAGGAATTTCAAAATTGGGGGGAGGAGAGAGAAAGGGTCGCCCCTTTTAGAGAGAGAGATAAGAGAGATGGGAATGGGCTTCTCACCCTAGGGCTTCTCACCCTCACAATTGGCTTCTCACCAAATGACACTCAAGACTGGATTTTGAAATTTTCATCAAGTTTTTCATTAGCTTCAAATGAGGGTGTTGGGTTCTATTTATAGGAGCTCAACTCTTTACATGACCGTAATACCCTTGACTTAACACAAAATGACCAAAGCTATCCAAAAGGGGGCGCCCCTGGGCTAGCCTTTACAATTGGGCCCATTAAGCCTAACATGTTATCTAATTGACCCAATAACCTACTCAACTGACTCAATTAAAGAAAATTACAGTAATAAGACTCAAATAAATTAGAAAATACATGATACTACTTGAGAAATAAGCCATAAAATGAAGCTGATTGCTGCCGGGGTGATGTGGCGAGTAGTGGGAACTAGCGCTGCTGATGATGTCCCCATCAAAAAGACAACAAGGGGCATCCTCTCAAGGACCTGCCCTAGTTACATCATCATGTGCCCTGGGTTCCGCAGGCACACGTGCAGCAGCAACATCGGGAGAAGGTAGCTCGTCGACCAAGTCCACCACGGCAACGTCGGCAGGTGCTCGCTCACCCGCGCTTGGCATCGACCTATCGGCGCCCGCCTCTACGGTGTCGGGCTCCTCCTCTTCATCATCAGCATCCGAGCCATAAGGAGTTGGAGAAGGGAGGAGGACCGGGGCCACAAGGCCAAGATTCTCTGCTATGGCCTTCACAGCAGCACTCCAGCCCTCCCGAAAGCCACGGTCATGGGTCGGCCCGTAGAACTCCAAGGCCGCCTCTATCAGCTCGTCCTAGTAAGACAAAGAGGAGCGAAAGTTCTCCACAGCTTCCTCGCCAGCCGAGGTCAGGGATGAACGCAGCTTGGTGAGCTCTGCCTCGACCTCCTGGGCACAGGCCTCCATGGCTCGAACCTCCGCCTCCGACTTGGCTACTCGCACCCCGACTGCATCGACCCGGGAGTCCCGATCGCACTCCATGCTGGTGAGGGCTAACTCTAGTTGAGCCAGCTACCCTTGGAGTCCGGTGTTAGCAGCCTCAGACCCCTTCAAACGCTCTTCAGCTCCCGCCTGAAGGGCCCGGCTGGCCTCCAACTCGCGGGCGAGATCGATGAAGTGGTGCCTCCACAACTCGAGGGCACTAACGACCAGACACGCGCTCCTCGCTGCGACGGTCGTCAACTCCTTTGTGGTCTCGAGACCAAACTCCGCAACGTGCTCATGCCAGCGAGCACTCTGCACCATGAGGTCAACGATAGTCGCGACCCCGGGCAGCCCCGCCGTCAAGTCCTCATGCTGTGAAGACTGACCACATGAAGGGACCCTCGGTGGGGGGAGAGAACCCACTTCTGCAGTAGCAGGAGCTTTGCCTCTTTCGCGCCCCCGCCCTCCGGCGGCAGGCACCAGAACAAGAGGTACCGGTGCCTCAGATGATGGCGGCGAAGGAGCACTAGGGGGAGGCGCCTCAGACGAAGAAGGAGGCGAGACACGACTCCTAGCCGGGGTGGAACCTCTCCCTCTCTTCCTCGATCGACGGTGACTATCCATCTCTGCCAGCTCGTCATCAGTCAGAAGGGCTCGACTACCGCCAGCCATGGAGAACTCTTCACCAGCTGCACTAGAGGTGGCTTCAGGAGAACTCCACCAAAGACTAGGCCCTCCGCTAGTCACGGATGCTTCAGGCGAGCGTATTAGAGGAATGCCGACCAGAACGGGATACGGCAGCCTTCCCAGGGCGAATGCAACCTCGCCTTGGGGGGCGACGATCGACACCTGACTGGTCCTCGAAGCGACGTGGTCCACAGGGCGGGGAGCAAACCGCGGCAACTTGACGACCTCGTAGCTCCACACCGGAACCTCAGACGCACCTAAAACAAGAATAAGGTCAGCTAAATCCAATAGGCCGCTAGCACAACCCGACGAGAAGTCGAGACCAGTACCCTACGGCAACGGAGAACTCAACCCCAGCTCTCGGAGTAGCACCGGGGTAAGCACGAAGTCTGCGTCAACAAGACAGTACCGGAGGATGGCATCTACCTTCTTCCGATCCTCGGCCCTGAGCGGAGGTTTCCTATCGGCCCAGATAGGGGGGGTGCCCCCGAACCACCAACTCCCAGAGTGATCGTAACCACTCGACTCAATGATGTACACATACCGATGCGACCACCCTTTGAGATTGGCCGCAGTGGAGGACACTCAGATGAGCTTCCGGCCAGTTCGGGCCTTGAAATAAGCAAAGGCCGTATCAGCTGGGCAGCACTGGATGAAGTAGAACTATTGAAAGAGATGGAGGCAAGGCTCTACCGACGCTCTCTGGCACGCATAAAGAGATCCATTGAGGATGTAGTAAGAGTTGTGCGACAACCCTCCAGGGTGCCGTCCATAATAATGAAGGACGAACGCGATGAAGGGATATGCAGGAACACAGAAGCCTGCCTAGAAGGATGCTACTGGGATCGAAAATCCCCCCGAAGGAAGACTCAACATATCATCGTTGATTGTTGGGAAGACGATGTCATACTCGGGGGAAATTTGGAAGGCTTCCCGCAATCCATGGATCACCCTATAGGCAACTAACGGTGGGGAACTGGGTCGACTAGCGCTCACACCCGACGTGCTCGGCGCACCACCACGGCCAGTAATCGCCTCTTCCGAAGAGGAAGAGCTGATCGAGGGATCCTCCTATGGGGAGACATACTTACGGAAGAGGAAAAGATGCAAGGGAAGAAGGATCCTCACCGGACAAAAGGGAGGAAGACACCTACAACGAAGTGTGACAACCGGCAAGACGTGGGTATAGTTTGTGGGAGACCTCGCAGTAGTTCTTATAACCGCCTACTATGGATCGACGCTATCCCTTGAAGGGCAGGTGAAAGGATGTCGGCCGCTACGGCAGTATGGCTACCGATGTCAGGTGACCGTTCGGAGCTCACGCTCCCAGAAAGAGACAAGACTCGGGGTTATGATTACCAGCGTGGCTTCTGCCACCGTCAGAGGCACCTTGTGCGCCAAGCAGGCTCTCAAAGCCACCAACTCCCATTGTACGAGGAAATCATCTTCAGATCTTACACTCCAGAAAAAACTCTCTTGAACTACTCTCAGCCCCCTGCAGAGTGCTCTCAAAGCCACCAACTCCCATTGTACGAGGAAATCATCTTCAGATCTTACACTCCAGAAAAAACTCTCTTGAACTACTCTCAGCCCCCTGCAGAGTGCTCAGCGACTGAGAGTAGGGGGGAAGTGAGGAGGGTAAATCCAGTCTGGCTTACATTCGGCCCAGTAACGACCGGCCCATGCCAAAGAGCTCTCGATAAGCGCGCCCAAGAAGCGACCGACATATGCGGCCCGCCAATTAGCGGCCCAATCCGACCCGACATTGGATTCTACAGTGAGGGGAAGCGCAGTTCTCGCCAGAGAACACTCCGACGACCCATTGTTGCCCCCACGACATCGACCTTGACCCCATAAAGGGCGAGCACGCCCCATGAGCGCTGTAAGACTCGCCCAGGGATCGGCCAGCACCAAGGTTATCGCCCCCCAACAGGAAACTACCGCCAATGTAGCGGGGGAACGTTACTCTACTAAGCGGACCCTTCCCTCTCAAGGGATGAGGCCCCTCACTCCAGGACAGCCCATATAAAAGGGACATTGACAGAGGAGAGAAAAGAAGGTAGATACTTCTGCCATAAGAGCTTCCTACTAAGAATAGAGCAACCAGACCTACTACAACGATAGAGAGGCTACCCACTATGCCTACAGAGAAACCTCCTCCTGCACGGCCTTGCCACCCAGCGAGAACTCTCCGAGTACCCACTGGGAGCGGCGAGCACACGTATAGAGGACCTACACGTCTCTCAGATCAGCTACTACAAACTCTACTTCTCTCTCATTTTACTCTTCTCTATTGCTCATTGATCCCTTGCTGACTTAAGCATAAGAGTGTTGTCCCATGGGGTAACACCCGGGACTCCTTCTGACGCCTCTTTGGTTTCTTGGTGTTTGCAAGCCTCCACGGGCGCGAGACGACTTCCCCAACAAATAAATAGAGAATGTGGTACGTAGCCTAGGAACCATTTTCCTGTAAGCTACTCTAGCCTATCTCGGCTATTGTACCTCAAGTTTTGACCTATTGTTAGGTCTATTGTCAACATTTATCCATTCAAGAGTCATTTCTTTAAATGACTAATTCCTCTCGATTAATGATCTTGTTGTTGGAATCTCAAGAAAATCAATGTTCTTAAACATTCTACCTTGATTACATGAGCTTGATCTTGGAACTCTTGGCCATTCTATTCGTGGATGTCTAGATTTCGTGAGATCTATAATCCAAACAAATCAATGCCAAGGCAATCATATTTAAGGACCCAGTCTCGTCCTGGGAGGAGCACCCGAAATATACTTGTGCCCCGGGGAGTTGAATGACTAGCTGTGGCATTTGGCACCGAGTACTATCTAGCGTGTTTAGTCTATGACATTCCACACTCTCGTGATACTTGCTATACTTGCTTGAAAGCATGAAGTGCTTGCTTGCGTGACATGACATGAATTGACTTGACTCGAAATGGCCATTCGTTGAAAAGTTCTTTGTTGGACTTTTGTGACTTCCCTAGTGTTTTGATGATGAGCATCACTATGTTAAATATTATTATTTTAATCAGATATCTTGAGTAATGTTATGCATTTGAAATTTCCATGATTAACAGGAAAACTGCCATGAGATAATACCTTGCATGTCCGTAATGTTCCCTTCACACTTCGTGTTGTTTGTGTTCACTACACTCCGTGTTGTCCTTTTGTACGTCGTGTTGTTCCAACTGTGTTTGTTGGTTGTCTTCGTGTCGCTCCATCTGTGTCACCCCTATGTCTTCGTGTCTTATGATCTAGCCAAGTCTATACAGCCTCATCTTTATCTTCATCCCACGCCAAAGTCTACACATTGTCTTAGCGTCATGCATCAGTCTTCAAAGTCCATACAAATGCACTGTAGCATGTTCGAAGCTAAGTCCATACACTGGTTCAAGTTTCCAAGACTATTCTTTGGCCGCTGAACTTTGAAGTCTATACATTGGTCTTCACTTCAAGTATGTACAGCCATTATCTTGCCAAAGTATATATGTTGTGAACCCTCAAGTCTGTACAGACTTTGCCTTGTTCAAGTCTATACATCGTCTAGTTCTTTGGCAAGTCTATACCTTGTGAAAGTCCATACATTCGATTGCGTTGCCTTGAAGCCGTTCCAAGTCTATACATCCTGTTGAACGCAAAGTCTTCACATTGCCTCATCATATGAAGGCTGTACGTTGCAAGTGTCCTTCTTGTTTTGTGACCACACTTCGTGTCAGTTTTCATTTTCATCTTCGAGTTGGTTTCAGTCCATGTTATTTTCGTGTCATTTTCATCTTCGAGTTGGTTTCAGTCCATGTTGTTTTCGTGTCATTTTCATCTTCGAGTTGGTTTCAGTCCATGTTGTTTTCGTGTCGTCCTCGTCTTCGAGTCGTTCGTATGTTCGAGCAACTTAGTACTCGAGTTGTTTTCGTGTGTATTCAAGTCTTTTAGTAAAGTGTCGTTTCACCTCGTGCCGTTCTCTTTGCTGTTTGTTATGTCGTGTTGTTTTTATATTCGTGTCTTCGTGTTGCTTTTGTATTCTTGTCTTCGTGTTATTCTTGTGTTTATGTCCTCGTGTTGTTTCTTTCTATCTTCGTCCAGGTTCCCTCTGATCGCGTGTTTGTCTACTGTTTCGCTCCGTGAGACTTCCTTCTCACCTCGTGCTGCTCTCATGAGACCTCGTGTCGTTCTCTTTGTAGTGTTAGCTTTATTATTGTGTATCTCGTGTCATTCTCTTCGTAGTGTTTGTTTTGTTACAGTGATACTTCGTGTCGTTCTCTTTGTAGTGTTAGCCTTATTAGTATGTATCTCGTATCGTTCTCTTTTTACCTCGTGCTGTTTTAATCTGACATCGTGTCATTCTCTCTTTATTTCGTACTGTAGTAATCTTGTGTATCTCGTGTCGTTCTCAGTACAGTGCATCTCGTATTGCTATCACATACCTCATGCAATTTTAGTTTTTGTGGCCCTGAGTTTTAATCGTTTTATTTCTTTGCAGGAGAAGAAGAAAAACAAAAAGAAGAAGGTGGTCCGAGGAAGAATATTCTCAGTGACTGGGCTGCACGTGATCCAATGCTAAAGGAACCAATGCTATAAAGGCACGTGGCAAGAAGGTTCTGGATGAAGTGTGGGAGGCACACGCATTCTGCACCTTATCCACCTGCTGCTGCTGCTATATATTGAAGCCTTCGTCCACAGATGAAGGTTGATCGAAAGGGAAAAGCAAAAAGTAGAAGTGCAGAGAGTTCGATCCAGAAAAAGAAGAGAAGAAATTTGAGTGAGAGCAAAAGAGAAAGAGCCTCCCTGAGAAACTAGAGTGTTCCAGTTGAGAGAGAAGAGAGAGCAGAAGAGTGATCAGAAGATGGGTATTGACTTACGGATCAAATCCGAAGTCTGCTGCTCAGTTTGAGCTACATTGTTTCCAGTTTCTGAGTTTTGGATTCCTTATTTCTTGTTTTCATTTTTATCTGTTTTTCTTTATTGATTGAGAGTTCTCTGTGTTTCCTCCTGGTGTTCAGGGGAAGAGAGAGACGTGTTCTCTCTGGTTCACTTGCAACAGAGGTTGCAGTATTGTTCCCTCTCGTAGAAGAGATGTTCCCTCTAGGCTTCAGAGGAAGAGAGACCTTGGTCTCTGGTTCTAGTGACCGCAGATCACTAGTGTTCCCTCCGGTTGGAGGAAGAGGAAATTGTTTCCTGTTTCTAGGGACTTGGCGTCCTTAGGGTTCCCTCCGAGTGTGGAGGAAGAGGGGAGGGTGTTCCCCTGTGAAGCTGTGAATCAGCCGTTGTTGCAGACTGAGTCTGCTTTGCTAGCAGGTGCTAGTGGAAGCCTCACGTCGATTTGAAGTGAGGGGTGGACGTAGGCAGACTGGAGGTCTGACCAAACCACCTTCAAAACCTCTGAGTACTCGTGTGATTATTTGTGGTGATTGTGTGGTGTGCCTTCTATCCACTCGAGCTATTGTCCGCACTGCGTGTTTGTGGGTTCAACTCCGAGATTGCTTGTTTTAAGTGAATCATTCTTCAGTAATTTTTTAATCGATTGAAAACAGTGATCTATTCATCCCCTCCCCTTCTAGATCACTTCATATTTCTTGTATCACTTGGTATCAGAGCGGGTATTTCCCAATATGTGGTCCAACGGCCAGGGAAACGGATCTGCTGGTCCTCGCAGCTACATTGCTGAAGGGTAGTCAATCACCCGTCCCCCTTTCTTCGATGGTAATAACTATTTCTTTTGGAAGAACAGGATGGAAGTCTTCATCAGGGCTCAAAGCCACAAGCTCTGGAGAGTAATTACAGATGGTCCGTACCAACTTCCACCAAACGAAGACATATGGACAGAGGAACAGGTTAAACTCTCCGCACTGAATTGGACAGCTCTTAGCATCATACAGTGCGCCGTCCACCCGGAAGAGTACTTGAGGATTTCAGCGTGCAAGACTGCAAAGAAAATGTGGGATGAATTGCTGTTAATTTATGAGGGCACATCTCAAGTGAAAGCTACCAAGATCAATATGCTTACAACTCAGTATGAGTTGTTTAAGATGAAGCCAGAGGAGTCGATCACAGAAATGTATGCTAGATTGTCTGTGATCATCAATAGTCTGAGAGGATTTGGAAAGGAGATTCAGCAAGAAGACATTGTCAGGAAGATCCTTAGGTCCCTAACTCCCATCTGGGATACTAAGGTGACCGTTATAGAGGAATCAAGAGATTTATCCACCATGTCAGTAACCCAGCTGATTGGGTCTCTCATGACCCACGAAATGAACTTCATACAAGGGAATGATGGACATGACAGAAAGGGAAAGAATGTTGCTCTGAAAGTCTCACGACATACTAAGAAGAGCAGCAGCAGCAGCAACAGTGGTGGTAGCAGCGAAGACTCTGACGGATTCTCAGACCTGGACAAGGGCGAGCAAGCCATGCTCACCAGGTAATTCAGAAAGTTCTTGAGAACTAAAGGGAAATTCTACAGGAGAAAGAGATTTAATGCTACAAGGAAGTCTCCTGAACGAGAACTTGAGAAGAACCGGTTTGTTAAAAAAGTTACATGCTACCACTGTCAGAAACCAGGTCACATGAAAAGTGAATGTCCAGAGCTGCAAGCTAAGGCTCCCGGATACCAGAAGAAGATGGTGCACAAGAAGAAGAAAGCCATGCTGTGCACATGGAGCGACGAGGAGGAGGATCCAGAAGCCACCTCGTCCAGTGAAGGTGAAGAAAAGACTTACCTCATGGCCAACCATGAGGAAGAGGTAACGAACTTATTTGAGAATTTTACTTTGGATGATTGGGAGGACGCCTATGGCGACCTGTTAGCTAAATATAATTTTCTAACCAAGGAGCACAGAATGCTTAAACGAAAGTTTCACTCAATTTCTGAGGAACACTCTAATGCTGTTACGGACAACATGAAAACCAAGGAGATGGCCATTGAGCTAGATCAGGCTAGAAGTGAGATCGAGAAGTTTAGAATGGAAAGAGAAGAAAATGTAGCTAGGATGAATGAGCTGAAGAGTAAAACTGAAGAGAGTAAAAAGGAGTTTAGACTGATTGCAGAAAAATATGAGGCCGTTAGAAAAGTTAATCAGGAACTCCACGACCAATGTAATGAACTTCAGAAGGAGATTGAGGACAAAGGAAAAATGCTAGAAAAATTTACAGAGGGGAGAAACAATCTGGATGCCCTTCTAGGGTCGAGGGTAAACTTCAATAGGGAGGGATTAGGATACAATCCCACAAGTAAAAAACCCTTTGAATTCAAAACAGTCACGTTCTGCCCCGCCAAGGGCAAAGAAAAACTGGAAACCCCATCCAGCTCCAAATCTGTCTCTACATTGAAGGTTTCGACCAGCAAATCTATTCAATCCACTGGTCAGCAGACTAAGTCAGGAAATCCTGAGACAAGAACTGTTCCTGTGCAACAGTTGTGGAACAAGGGTTTTCACACGACCATTCCTATTGATGTCACTAGAAAGGTGAACAGTTTCGGTAAGAAATTTCAGCATGATAGTTATCAGGGAAAGCATGCGAACATGCATCACCTTCAGCACAATTTTCATTTGAATAAAAATGGCTACATGAATTATGCTCAGCACACACGTGTTTCCTCTAAGAGGCCAAACAACAATTTCTCTGCTCGGAAACAGCATAATTTTAATAGGAATAGGCTCATTCAACACCCACTGAGAAATGCCAAGAAGGAAGAATCAATCTACATGAAATCACTGAAAAGAATAGTAAAACAAATGTGGGTTCCTAAGTGTGATTTGGATAAATTGAAAACTGTCTTTGGACCCAATTTGAATTGGGTCCCACATTACTTTGTCTGAACTTTCGCAAGTTAGCCTGGCAGCCGAGCATAACAAGTGGTATCTTGACAGCGGCTGTAGCAGGCACATGACAGGAGACCGGTCCAAATTTAGCAAACTGAAAATGAAGTTTGGGGGCCTGGTCAAATTCGGTGAAAATAACAGAGGAAGAATAATTGGAATTGGTACAGTTGGTAAGTCCTCTACTAACTCCATTGAAGATGTGTATCTTGTAGAAGGACTTCAGCACAACTTGATAAGTATAAGTCAACTCTGCGACAAAGGACACAAGGTACTCTTTGACCACAATTCCTGTACTGTTTTTGAGCTGAATTCTGATAACGTCATGTTCAAAGGTCATAGAGTAAACAATGTATACATCGTAGACCTGGATGATAATCTTGAAACTCACTTGTGTATGTTTGCTAATTCTGAACAGGTTGCGTTTGACTGGCATAGGCGTCTAGGCCATGCTAGTTTGTCTACAATGAATAAACTGTCTAAACATAACCTAGTTAGAGGTTTGCCCCGAATAAGATTTCAGTTAGGGTCCAAGCTATGTGATGCTTGTGCACTAGGTAAATAGACTCGTGCAGTTTTTAAGTTGAGAACTGAGAATCTTTCATCTAAACCGCTGCAGCACTTGCACATGGATCTCTTTGGTCCTACCCGCATACAAAGTTTGTCGGGTAAGAGATATGGATTAGTCATAGTTGATGACTTCACTAGATTTTCTTGGTTGTTTTGTTTAGCAAATAAAAATGATGCCTGTGTTCACTTTAAAGAACTTTTCAATAAAATCAAATTGCAAGGTGAACATAACATCATTACAATTCAGTCTGACCATGGAGGAGAGTTTGAAAACTCTTCATTTTCTGAATTTTGCTCAAGAGAGGGAGTGACTCACAAATTCTCTTCTCCCAGGACACCGGAGCAGAACGGAATTGTTGAGAGAAGAAACAGGTCAATAATTGAAATGGCCAGGACTATGCTGATTGAGAGTGGACTTCCAAGGAGATTTTGGGCTAAAGCTGCGAATACTGCATGCTACATTCTAAACCGAGCCTTGGTAAGACCTACTCATAGGAAAACTCCTTATGAACTTCTCAAGGGTAAGCAGCCAAACATTTCTTACTTTAAAGTTTTTGGCTCCAAATGTTTTATCCACAATAATGATAAGAATGGTTTGGACAAATTTGAAGCTAGAAGCTCTCCTGGAATTTTTCTCGGATATTCAGAAACCTCAAGGGCTTACAGAGTTTTCAATAAAGATGATCAAACTGTTGAAGAAACACCGCATGTAGTGTTTGATGAAAATGATTTCTCTAACAAAGTGATGAATGATGACAGGGAGCCATCTAATGAGGGAGATTTCTTGGAAAGAATTGAAGAAGAAGAGATGCAGCCAGCTGCTCAACCAGAAAACTCACAGCAAGAAGGAGCAGCTGAGGTAGGTGAACCCTCAGGTGAGATAATATTTCACAAAGACCACCCTAGTGAAAATGTCATAGGCAATGTGCATGATCCTCCTAGGACAAGGTCTCATTTTAGAATTGTACAAAAACATGACTTAGTTGCATTGGTATCTCAGGTGGAACCCAAATCTGTGGAAGAAGCCTTAAGACATGATTCTTGGGTATCCGCCATGTGTGAGGAATTAAATCAATTTGAGAAAAATATTGTATGGGAACTAGTTCCCAGACCTGATAACACTCATATCATTGGCACTAAATGGATTTTCAAGAATAAAGTTGATGAGAATGGAGCTATTTCTAGAAACAAAGCAAGACTTGTAGCTCAAGGCTACAGTCAGGAATTTGGTGTGGATTTTGATGAATCCTATGCCCCAGTGGCTAGGATGGAAGCTATACGTATTCTACTTGCATTTGCATGCTCTAGGAACATTCGGCTGCAGCAGATGGATGTCAAAAGCGCATTCTTAAATGGGGTATTGAAGGAAGAGGTATATGTTGAACAACCTCCAGGCTTTAATTTCTCTGTTCAGCCTAACATGGTTTTTAGGTTGAATAAAGCCCTCTATGGATTGAAGCAGGCTCCCCGAGCCTGGTATGAGAGACTTTCTGAATTCCTCTTGAGCAAGGGCTACACTCGAGGTAAGGTTGACCAAACCCTCTTCACCAAAAATCTCGGAAAGGATTTAATAGTGGTCTAGGTATATGTTGATGATATCATCTTCGGATCTAACAATTCAAAATTGTGTAAAGAATTTTCTGAATCTATGTCTCATGAATTTGAAATGAGTTTAGTTGGCGAACTAAAGTATTTTCTTGGGCTGCAGGTCAAACAGATGGAGGATGGTTGTTTCATAAATCAAACCAAGTATACCCTGGAGATGCTGAAGAGGTTTGGGATGACCAACCTCAAGACCATCTCAACACCCATGGGCACCAACTCCTCACTGGATTCAGATGAAAAAGGTAAAGAGGTGGATGCTAAATTATATAGAGGTATGATCGGTTCACTCCTCTACTTAACAGCATCCAGGCCTGACATTCAATTTAGTGTAGGGATGTGTGCCAGATACCAGTCTAGGCCTACTGAATTGCATTTGGCAGCTGTAAAAAGAATATTTAGATACTTATCTGCTACCCATGATTTAGGTCTTTGGTATCCTGCATCATGTAGTTTAGATCTTATTGCATATACAGATGCAGATTATGCAGGATGTAAATTGGACAGAAAAAGTACTAGTGGTCACTGCGAATTTTTAGGAGGATGCCTAGTCTCTTGGGGATCCAAGAAGCAACACTCTGTGGCTCTTTCTACTGCTGAAGCTGAGTATGTGGCAGCAGGGAGCTGTGGCACACAGGTTATATGGATAAAACACCAGCTTCTGGATTACTCAGTTGAGCTAGGTTGCACTTCCATCTTTTGTGACAATACTAGTGCAATAAACATTGTAAAGAATCCTGTACTTCATTCTCGAACTAAACACATCGAAATCAGGCATCATTTTATTCGTGATGAAGTAGCTAGGAAGACCTTTGAATTGATCCATGTTGGCACTAACTCACAAATTGCAGATATTTTCACTAAGCCGCTGGATACTGAAAAATTTAGCACATTGCGCAGAGAATTAGGTATTTACAGAATTTCATGATTGAATAATTGATCTCTAAATAATATGTCATGTGCTCTTATGTTTATCTTTGCTCATTATCTGTTGCTGAAAATAACCTCATTATGGGTGTTTACTGATTCACTCGTACTGATTGATACCACTTTGTTTTCTTTGAGGTGTTTTGAGATTTGTCTTGGTTAAGTCTGAGTTGGAGTCAAGGTCTCAGAGGGAGCTAGATTAATAATTGGTGTCATGCTCTTTTGGCCAAATCTGAACATACCTTGAACGGACTTTTGCTGACCTTATAAGAGAATCAGTTTGAGTAGGTGGATAAAAGAAATTTTTGAATGTTTTATCCGTTAAGACTGTTCATCTAATTTCTTGTTGGAATTTCAGCTGTTAGTCCCACTGAGATCAAAATCTGAATTCAAGACTATCTTCCTACACTGTAACTGACTTCTGATCTAGCCAGTACAGCATACCTACTTAGTCTAGTTAAGTCCGAAATGAGGTATATAGTGCTTGTGTCTGAAAAACTTTGGAGCTGGTGTATTGTTCTCAAACTGAATCAAGACTAATTTACAAGGTTTCAAGTGCAGTTTAATGAAAAATTCATGAAAGAAGTTTTAACAACCTTCTTAACTGTTCATTGAGAAACTGGGACTTTCATCAATGAAGTGAAAGTATCCCATGTCATGAGATGGCAGTATAAATCAGGCTTAATTAGCTGTCTTGATCATACAGAGCAATGGTACATATCTGGTTAGTAACTGGGGTGTCTGGCCTCTGGTAAAGGTGTCACCTTAATGTCAACACCAGTTAGAATACTATCTCTGTCCTCTTGTCAGAAGGGGTAATGTGGTCTTGCCACCAAGTAACTGGGGATTCCTGCCTCTAAACAAGGTGTCTCCCTAATGTCAAAGGTGTACTTGACAGATTTATCTTTGATCTTGACCATCTTTGAAATTTTTTTTCTCCCTCTTGGTATCCAGATTCTGTTCACTTGGCATTTAGGTCTTGGTTTGTTTGTTTTCAATACCACAGGTCTTTGTTTTTCCTAACTTCCTTGCTTTATACTCTCTAAGTAAAGACTTACTCTGACCATACTGGTATCTTGTACCTTACTTGCTTAGAATCTGGTTCTGTGTATGGAGCAAATCTTCATTCACCATTTTGCACGCAGTCTGACTAACTGATCCTCAAAATCCTCACATAAAATTAATGGCTTTCTTAATTGCTTAAACATCTCAATAACTCTCCTTTATCAGCCATACTCTCTATTATTTTCTCTCCACTGTCAGCAATTTTCTTTTCATGATATCTTCAGACCTGCCCCTAGTTTTTGATGATGTCAAAGGGGGAGAGTGTCTTGCTAGTGTCTTGCTTGTGCTTTTGTGCTTTGCTGAGGGGGAGCGAAAGATAAGTGCCCTGAGTTATCTAGTCAGAGGAAAGTAGATGTTGTGTTCAGGGGGAGCTCTTGGGAGTCGTCAGAGGAGGCGAGTGTGTTGTGTGTCTGCATTGCTTATTTTCACAGCTTATCTTCATGCACTTCATCTCTGTTATTTAATATAGTGTTGCCATCATCAAAAAGGGAGAGATTGTTGGACTTTTGTGACTTCCCTAGTGTTTTGATGATGAGCATCACTATGTTAAATATTGTTATTTTAATCAGATATCTTGAGTAATGTTATGCATTTGAAATTTCCATGATTAACAGGAAAACTGCCATGAGATAATACCTTGCATGTCCGTAATGTTCCCTTCACACTTCGTGTTGTTTGTGTTCACTACACTCAGTGTTGTCCTTTTGCACGTCGTGTTGTTCCAACTATGTTTGTTGGTTGTCTTCGTGTCGATCCATCTGTGTCACCCCTATGTCTTCGTGTCTTATGATCTAGCCAAGTCTATACAGCCTCATCTTTATCTTCGTCCCAAGCCAAAGTCTACACATTGTCTTGGCGTCATGCATCAGTCTTCAAAGTCCATACAAATGCACTGTAGCATGTTCGAAGCTAAGTCCATACACTGGTTCAAGTTTCCATGACTATTATTTGGCCGCTGAACTTTGAAGTCTATACATTGGTCTTCACTTCAAGTATGTACAGCCATTATCTTGCCAAAGTATATACGTTGTGAACCCTCAAGTCTGTACAGACTTTGCCTTGTTCAAGTCTATACATCATCCAGTTCTTTGGCAAGTCTATACCTTGTGAAAGTCCATACATTCGATTGCGTTGCCTTGAAGCCGTTCCAAGTCTATACATCTTGTTGAACGCAAAGTCTTCACATCGCCTCATCATATGAAGGCTGTACGTTGCAAGTGTCCTTCTTGTTTTGTGACCACACTTCATGTCAGTTTTCATTTTCGTCTTCGAGTTGGTTTCAGTCCATGTTGTTTTCGTGTCGTTTTCGTCCTCGAGTTGGTTTCAGTCCATGTTATTTTCGTGTCATTTTCGTCTTCGAGTTGGTTTCAGTCCATGTTGTTTTCGTGTCGTCCTCGTCTTCGAGTCGTTCGTACGTTTGAGCAACTTAGTACTCGAGTTGTTTTCGTGTGTATTCAAGTCTTTTAGTAAAGTGTCGTTTCACCTCGTGCCGTTCTCTTTGCTGTTTGTTATGTCGTGTTGTTTTTGTATTCGTGCCTTCGTGTTGCTTTTGTATTCGTGTCTTCGTGTTATTCTTGTGTTTATGTCCTCGTGTTGTTTCTTTCTATCTTCGTCCAGGTTCCCTCTGATCGCGTGTTTGTCTACCGTTTCGCTCCGTGAGACTTCCTTCTCACCTCGTGCTGCTCTCATGAGACCTCGTGTCGTTCTCTTTGTAGTGTTAGCTTTATTATTGTGTATCTCGTGTCGTTCTCTTCGTAGTGTTTGTTTTGTTACAGTGATACTTCGTGTCATTCTCTTTGTAGTGTTAGCCTTATTAGTATGTATCTCGTATCGTTCTCTTTTTACCTCGTGCTGTTTTAATCTGACCTCGTGTCATTCTCTCTTTATTTCGTACTGTAGTAATCTTGCGTATCTCGTGTCGTTCTCAGTACTGTGCATCTCGTATTGCTATCACATACCTCATGCAGTTTTAGTTTTTCTGGCCCTGAGTTTTAATCGTTTTATTTCTTTGCAGGAGAAGAAGAAAAATAAAAAGAAGAAGGTGGTCCGAGGAAGAATATTCCCAGTGATTGGGCTGCACGTGATCCAATGCTAAAGGAACCAATGCTATAAAGGCACGTGGCAAGAAGGTTCTGAATGAAGTGTGGGAGGCACACGGATTCTGCACCTTATCCACCTGCTGCTGCTGCTATATATTGAAGCCTTCGTCCACAGATGAAGGTTGATCGAAAGGGAAAAGCAAAAAGCAGAAGTGTAGAGAGTTCGATCCAGAAAAAGAAGAGAAGAAATTTGAGTGAGAGCAGAAGAGAAAGAGCCTCCCTGAGAAACTAGAGTGTTCCAGTTGAGAGAGAAGAGAGAGCAGAAGAGTGATCAGAAGATGGGTATTGACTTACGGATCAAATCCGAAGTCTGCTGCTCAGTTTGAGCTACATTGTTTCCAGTGTCTGAGTTTTGGATTCCTTCTTTCTTGTTTTCATTTTTATCTGTTTTTCTTTCTTAATTGAGAGTTCTCTGTGTTTCCTCCTGGTGTTCAAGGGAAGAGAGAGACGTGTTCTCTCTGGTTCACTTGCAACAGAGGTTGCAGTATTGTTCCCTCTCGTAGAAGAGGTGTTCCCTCTAGGCTTCAGAGGAAGAGAGACCTTGGTCTCTGGTTCTAGTGACCGCAGATCACTAGTGTTCCCTCCGGTTGGAGGAAGAGAAAATTGTTTCCTGTTTCTAGGGACTTGGCGTCCTTAGGGTTCCCTCCGGGTGTGGAGGAAGAGGGGAGGGTGTTCCCCTGTGAAGCTGTGAATCAACCATTGTTGCAGACTGAGTCTGCTTTGCTAGCAAGTGCTAGTGGAAGTCTCACGTCGATTTGAAGTGAGGGGTGGATGTAGGCAGACTGGAGGTCTGACCGAACCACCTTAAAAACCTCTGAGTACTCATGTGATTATTTGTGGTGATTGTGTGGTGTGCCTTCTATCCACTCGAGCTATTGTCCGCACTGCGTGTTTGTGGGTTCAACTCCGAGATTGCTTGTTTTAAGTGAATCATTCTTCAGTAACTTTTTAATCGGTTGAAAACAGTGATCTATTCATCCCTCCCCTTCTAGATCACTTCATATTTCTTGTATCATTCTTGACAATAATGCTTGATATCTAGACTTGAAATGATCATTTCCTTTTATCTAACGATTATCTTATGATCTGGTTGGGTACTTAATTTACTTTAATGGAGTTTCCTGTGTTGTTCATACATTCCTGAAAATGTTTAATTACTTAAATTTCGCCTGATGATAGAGTATAATTCCTACTGAGCTTTTCGCTCACCCTCCCTTACTTCCATCCTTTTCAGGTAACGTGGTAGATGGAACGCTTGTAATTGGGATCGGGTCAGCGTGATCGAGTGAACCTGGAGCCTTGAGACCCCAGTCTTTTTATTTTCTTGAGTCTAGATAGTATTGTGGATCTTGCTATTTTCTCTTCTTTATTTTTTTTATTGAGTCCGCATTGTATTTAAATTTTCAAATATCAATAAAATTATATTTTTCTCAAAGTAATGGCCTCCATGTGTTGAATATTATTTATTTGATTTTTCTGCTCTATTTATCATGACTGTTTCGCTACCACGTTTCGAGCATGGCTTCCCGCTGCAATCGGTTCGGGGCGTGACAGAAGTGGCATCAGAGCCTCAGTTGTTTGAGTCATAGGTTCTTGTCCATAAGTATATGTTACCCTAAGTAATAGGTCGTGTGATCCTTGTCATCCCTTTTATCACCTGGTGAGATTGAGTAGTACTTCGGCTTAAGTAATAAAATATGTATAAGATTGTGTAGCACGACCCGTACGGGTAATAAAATTTTTAACCTTATTATTTTTTTTGCAGGTATCTAAGCTCCTTTTGACATGAAAGCGAGAGGGTCCGCGAGTAAGCTAAAATCTAGTTCCGTTAAAAAGTGGCGAGTCCGTCGTAAAGAAATTCGAAGTAATAAGAAGAAAAGGAATAACCTTTCGCAAATGAAATATTTTCACTGTCATAAATTTGGTCACCTAATCAAGGAGTGCTGGCGAAGGAGCGGAACGTATCTTCGTTGCGAAAATAAAGATCATGTAATGGCTAATTGCCCTAAGCTACTTTCACAAGTAAATTGGAACTGATTTTTATCAAATGAAGAATTTTATATAAGGTATCGTTCTCCCTTATCTTTAACTGTAGTTAAAATTCTTTTACATTCCATTAGTTGCATGATTACCATGTTATTTTGTGAATAGCTAATGGCGATTGACGAATTTGGGGACCAAATTCCTTAAAGTGGGAGAGGATGGAACACTCCGGTTAAATAATAAAATATAAAAGTAAAATTTTGAAATATGTATTAGAATTAAAAGCTATTAACTTGTTATTTAATGGCTTCAATGATTTTCTTAATTAAATAATATTATTTATTTTGAACGTGGCCAAATTATATCAATAAAAAAATAATTATTTTTCTACAATCAACATAAAAAGAATTTCACATTCCAAGATGCAATCGAAATTTTCTACGATGATTTGAATTTAATAGGTATAAATCAAATTAATTGAATTTCATCCGTAGGCCAAATTTTTGACTAATTTCTAAAAATATATTCTTGTAGAGAACGAAGTGTTTAACAATAATGTCAACTGGGCCGACCCCTAATAAAAATTTAATTATGCTGAATTAAAGAATTAATGGCCAAATTTGTTATTTTAATATGTTAACCTTAAACGACCAAACTGGAGCCCAATTCTTAACCTTTCGAGCCCAAACCAAGCCCAAATGATAGGCCCATCTTAGAAGCCCATTTCCTTTTCGAAAACCCTAACCCTAGACCCATAGATTGGCGGCGGCGACGGCGGATTAGGCTTCATCCCGTTTTTTCGCCGATTTCTCCTATTAGGACTCTTGCGTCGAATTCGATCTCTAGAAGTTTCAATAGGGTCAATAAATAGAGGACTTTAGCAGCCCTAGGCCTCTTTTTATTTTTCCAACAGGTGGCGCGGACTTTCGTGGCCGGAGTCGAGCGAATTTGGGCATTCTAGGGTGGCGCGAGTTAGGGTTCCGGCGAGCACGTCTCCCCCTTTTCTTCCTCGATTAAGGTAGGTTTCTCTCAGGCCCAATCTAGTTAAACAACATGGATAGATAGATCTCATCCTTAGCTTTATTTTGAACCTATTTTACCCAAATTTTGATGTCCCTATCATGCGTATTCCTAGTTTTATGAAGGGCATGTGATTATGGTTTTTATGCTTTTTGTTTCCGTTCGATTTACATAGAGTAATCTTCATGCAATCTTTAAATTGAGCATGCCATGACGTGCATTTTTAAGATACCAACATTTTGATAGTAAATAACCCAATTTTTATGCTATATTCATGTTGAAATCATGCTTTCATTTGGATCGGTGTTTTGCGTTTTAAGTTCTGGGTTCGGATTAACTGAAACGGTCGTTCCAGGAACGGCCAGGCTTCAAGCGATCGCACGATAGACCATTTGCATGGTCTAGCGGCTTGCGGCTGACCGTTTGCTTCCTATTAGGGCTACGCTGGGCTTAACGGTCTCCCAATAAACCGCTTATGTGTCTAGCGGTCGCCCGATAGACCGCAGGGATCCGGTTTTTGCACTGTTTCTCTAGCGGCCGTAAGTTTGACCGCTAGCTAGTCTAAGTGGCCTTACCCTTGACCGTTAGAGATTCTGGCGGTCTGCTCTGTGACCGTTTCCTACCCTGTGTTGTTCATTTAATAACGGTGTTATGCATTGTTAATCCATGTTATATAACTTGCTGGTATGACTTTCATGTTAAATATCACCTTGTTAACTAGGAAAAATAGAATTTTATGATCTAAGTTAATCTTCTTCATGATTATTCCTCCATGATCATCATCATTCTTGATATCTTATGATTGAAAATGAGTAGAGAAATAAATGTTAGTTTCATTTTTCTTGCTATCTTATTAGCTCTGCTTTAAGGTTGTGCCACTCCGGTGGTGGGGACTGGACTGAATATCTAGTTTTTCCGTTGATTGTGCGCTATTGAATTCTTGGGCATTGAATTACCTCTCCGTCGGATATTCCTTCCACCGGACTAGGTGTTCATGTTCTGAGGCCTCTGTAAGCTCCCGCGAGTCTGGGATTCCCACTAGGACGTCGGGCGGGTTGTACCCACAAGCCTGAACCTTTTTGACTCGATCGAATCGTGTATTTTTGCTAAATCCTGGAATAGGGACTGTTCTGTTGATGGCGGACCTCCTAAGACTGTTTTTGTCAGTAAGCGGTCTAGTCATGACTGCCAGATTGTTTGAACGGCCCTCTTGTGACCGTGGTTAACCGACTGTGCGTCGACCTTAGTCCTTTGGACTCTGTAACATACACGGTTGATATTAGACCGTTTATCTATTCAAGCGGCCCAGCCAGGACCGTCTAGTCCTGATCACGGCCCACCTTGGACCGTATTATACTCGTTCGCACTGGGTTGGATCGTTGACCCAGCTAGCCTTTTAGCAGTCCAGCTTAGACCATTTATATTGTGCATACGGTCCTGATTAGACAGTGTACCTATCTTAGCGGTCCTTTGCTGACCATTTCACTTTCCAGTTCTCCAGAAATTGATGTTTTCATGGTTTTGATATGTGTAAGCTACTCTAGCCTAACTAGGCTATTGTACCTCGAGTTTTGACCTATTGTTAGGTCTATTGTCAACATTTATCCATTCAAGAGTTATTTCTTTAAATTACTAATTCCTCTCTATTAATGAGCTTGTTGTTGGAATCTCAAGAAAATCAATGTTCTTAAACATTCTACCTTGATTACATGAGCTTGATCTTGGAACTCTTGGCCATTCTATTCGTGGATGTCTAGATTTCGTGGGACCTATGATCCAAACAAATCAATGCCAAGGCAATCATATTTAAGGGCCTAGTCTGATCCTGGGAGGAGCACCTGAAATGTACTTGTGCCCTGGAGAGTTGAATGACTAGCTGTGGCATTTGGCATCGAGTACTATCTAGCGTGTTGAGTTTACGATATTCCACACTCTCGTGATACTTGCTATACTTGCTTGAAAGCATGAAGTGCTTGCATGGGTGACATGACATGAATTGACTTGACTCGAAATGGCCATTCGTTGAAAAGTTCTTGACAATAATGCTTGATATCTAGACTTGAAATGATCATTTCCTCTTATCTAACGATTATCTTCTGATCTGGTTGGGTACTTAGTTTACTTTAATGGAGTTTCTTGCGTTGTTCATACATTACTGAAAATGTTTAATTACTTAAATTTCGTCTGATGATAGAGTGTAATTCCTACTGAGCTTTTCACTCACCCCCCCTTCCTTCCATCCTTTTCAGGTAACGTGATAGATGGAAGGCTTGTAATTGGGATCGGGTCAGCGTGATCGAGTGAACCTGGAGCCTTGAGACCCGAGTCTTTTTATTTTCTTGAGTCTAGATAGTATTGTAGATCTTGCTATTTTCTCTTCTTTATTTTTTTATTGAGTCCATATTGTATTTAAATTTTCAAATATCAATAAAATTATATTTTTCTCAAAGTAATGGCCTCCATGTGTTGAATATTATTTATTTGTATTTTCTGCTCTATTTATCATGACAGTTTCGCTGCCACGTTCCGAGCATCGCTTCCCGCTGCTATCAGTTCGGGATGTGACAGAAGTGGTATCAGAGCCTCGGTTGTTTGAGTCCTAGGTTCTTGTCCATAAGTATATGTTACCCTAAGTAATAGGTCGTGTGATTCTTGTCATCCCTTTTGTCACCTGGTGAGATTGGGTAGTGCTTCGGGTTAAGTAATAAAATATGTATAAGATTGCGTAGCACGACGCGTAAGGGTAATAAAATTTTTAACCTTATAATTATTTTTTGAATTTGCAAGTATCTAAGCTCCCTTTGACATGAAAGCGAGAGGGTCCACGAGTAAGCTAAAATCTAGTTCCATTAAAAGGTGGCGAGTCCGTCATAAAGAAATTCAAAGTAATAAGAAGAAAAGGAATAACCTTTCGTAAATGAAATGTTTTCACTGTCACAAATTTGGTCATCTAATCAAGGAGTGTTGGCGAAGGAGCGTAGCATGTCTTCGTTGCGGAAATAAAGATCATGTAATGGCTAATTGCCCTAAGCTACTTCCACAAGCAAATTAGAACTGATTTCTATCAAATGAAGAATTTTATATAAGGTATCGTTCTCCCTTATCTTTAACTATAGTTAACATTCTTTTACATTCCATTAGTTGTATGATTACCATGTTATTTTACGAATAGCTAATGGCGATTGATGAATTTGAGGATCAAATTCCTTAAAGTGGGGGAGGATGTAACACCGCGATTAAATAATAAAATATAAAAGTAAAATTTTGAAATATGTATTGGAATGAAAAGCTATTAACTTGTTATTTAATGACTTCAACGATCTTCTTAACTAAAGAATATTATTTATTTTGAAAGTGGCCAAAATATATCAATAAAAAAAATAATTATTTTTCTACAATCAACATAAAAATAATTTCACATTCCAAGATGCAATCGAAATTTTCTACGATGATTTGAATTTAATAGGTATAAATCAACTTAATTGAATTTCATCCGTAGGCTAAAGTTTTGACTAATTTCTAAAAATATGGAAAAAATATATTCTTGCATAGAACAAAGTGTTTAACAATAATGTCAACTAGGCCGACCCCTAATAAAAATTTAATTAGACTATATTAAGGAATTAATGGCCAAATTCGTTGTTTTAATATGTGTTGATTGTTGTGCTCATGCATGTGGTTTTGGTTTTGATGATGGTTTTAATGATGGTCTTGATGATTGGTTGTTGATGTGAGTTAATCAAATGTTCAGTCATCTTGCTGCTCAGTTTAGATTAACATAATTGATGTTCAGTCTTGTTACATGTTAAACTGATGCATAAAGCATTCATTGCTGTGGTTTTGATGATTGATATTGTATTTTGATGATAGCAATGATATAGTGTTTTCATGACATTGTGCCTTGATGATTGCATCATGACTGTGACTGGTACAACTGATATATTGTTTATGTTAGACTTATGTTATGTGCATAGTCTATACAGTGCATCGTGGGGTTTATGCCCTAAGTCTATTCACTGCACATGCATCATTCGTCCAAGTCCATACATTGGACTGTAGTGTGCATCTGGCGAACACATCGCAAGTCTAGACATTGCACTGTAGCATGCATTTCCTTAAAGTCTATACATCGGACTGGTTTGCATTGGCTAAGCATATACAACGTCAGTTCATGCCTTGTCTTAGACAAAGTCTATACAATGGCTTTGGGTCTCCAAGTCTATACAGCCTTTTGCTTCGCCAAAGTCTGTACATTGGTCTGCATAGGCTAAGTGTTCACATCGTCAAGTACAATCATGCACTGGTCATGTAGTCTGTACAGCGTGAAGTCTATACTTTGGCACTGTAGCTTGCTCGTGCAAGTCTATACCTTGGACTGTTCTTCATGTCTGTACATCAGATTGTACATCATCTTCGTGCTGTTTCTGTACTTGAGTCTTCGTGTTGTTTCCCCTCACTAACACGAAAAGATCTCGTGTTGTATGAGCATACAACACTTCGTGTTGATTTCCATGCGTGACAGGAAAGCTTGTATGAGGTTAGACTTCGTGTCGTTTCCCTTGTCTTCATCTTCGTGTTGTTTTTATGTTTCTGTCTGAGTGTTGGTCTTTCGTTCTTGACTTAGTGTCTTTCTCGACTTGACCACACTTCATGTCGATTCTTGGTTTTCTACACCCCGTGTCATTTCACCTCGTGCTGTTCTCACTGTCGTCGTGTTGTTTTCACCGCGTGTCGATTATTGTTTTTCACTTAGTGTTGTTTTCACTTCGTGTCAACTTCACTTCGTGTCGTCTCTTTGTACTTCGTCTTCATGTTGTTTTCACTCCGTGTCGATTTCAGTTTTTGACTTCGTGTTGATTTCAACCCGTGTCAATTCTGTTTTGTCTTTGTGTCGTTTTCACTCCGTGTCGAAACCTGTGTTTCATCTTCGTGTTGTCTTCACCCCGTGTCATTTTTTCAGACTTCGTCTCCGTGTTGTTTTCATAACTTCGTGTCATTTTTGTTCTTCCTAGACCTTGTGTCTTTCTTGTGTTGAAACCACATTTCGTGTTGGTTTCTGTTTTGTCTCCATGTATCTCGTGTCGTTCTTCTTTTTACCTCGTGTTGTTTTATAACTTCACCTCGTGTCGTTCTCGCTTTAACCACACTTCGTGTTGCTTTACGTAGACCTTGTGTCTTACTTTGTTTGCAAACACTTCGTGTTGGTTACTGTCGTTCTTGTGACTTTGTGTCGTGTCTCCCAGACTTTGTGTCGTTTTTTACTCCGTGTCGTCTTATTCCACTGCGTGCAGAACATTGCAGCACTTCGTGTTGCTTTCTGTGCCACCACCTTGTGTCTTTCGTTTGTTGAAACCATACTTCATGATTGGTTTCTGTCTTGTCGTCGTATGTACCTCGTGTCGTTTCCTTATTCTGTCTTCGTGTTGTCTCCGTGTTGTTTCGTTCTAACCTCGTCCAGGTTTCTTCTAAAACGCTGTTCTTCTGATAAGTCTATACAGAGTTGTTCTTTAAACTGATGACTTATCCGATACCCTGTTTTACAGGTGCTTTGATCGTTAAGCTTAAGGAGGGCACGTGATCCGAGGCTGGAATAAAGCCTGCTGAAAGGCCTCCACGTGGTCCGAAATATTAGGGCAGGAAACGTGGGAGGCACACGCATTTTGTGCCCTATCCACCTACTGCTGCTGCTATATATAGAAGCCTTCGTCCACAAATGGAGGATGATCGAGCTGGCGAGAAGAAAGCTCATACAGAGAGCCACGATCCAGATAGAAAAAGAGAAGAGAAAGGAGAAGAGCAGAAGAAGAAAGGAGAAAGAGAGTGAGAAAGAGAAAGAAAGAGAGGTTGAGTAAGAGATCGAGATAGCAGAGTGTGAAGAAAGGAAGAGGAAGAAGAATAGAGAAGAAGAGAGAGCTAGAGTGATAGAAACTTCAACAGAAGATCTGTTCCTGCTGTACCGTGGATCAAATCCAGGCCAGCCAACTCCTGCGAGAGCCACATTTGTTTTTATCTTTTCAGCCTTCTGTTGCTGGTTTCGCTTTTGTTTTTATCCATTTACTGTATTTCCGATCCTCTGTAGAGAGGTCGGGGTTCCTCCTGTGGGCTCAGGAGAAGGGAGACTTTGTGTCTTCGGTTTGCAAGTAGCTGGGTGCTACTTGTGGATGGTACCCTCCGGTGGGGAGGAAGAGAGACTTGCGTCTCTGGTTGCCTTTGACAGGGTGTCATCGGTTGTTTCCCTCCGGGTTGGAGGAAGGGAGATTTATCTTCGGTTGTGCTTCCCTCTGGGGTTCAGAGGAAGAGAGACTTGAGTCTCTAGGTTCCCCTCCGGGTTGGAGGAAGGGAGGCTTGTTCCTCCGGCTCTGGGCTTGTGAGTAGCAAGCCCGGTGGTTCCCTCCGTGTGTGGAGGAAGAGAGACCGTGTGTCTCTGGTTTCCAAGTGGCTGGAGTCACTTGTGGGTTCCTCCTATTTGTTCAGGAGAAGGGAGATTGCTATCTCCGGTTGCAAGTAGCTGGGTGCTACTTGTTGATTCCCTCCGGTTTGGAGGAAGGGAGACTTGTCTCTGGTTCTGGGCTTGTGGATTCAAGTCCAGGGGTTCCCTCCAGGTCTGGAGGAAGAGAGACCTTGTGTCTCTGGTTTGCTAGTGACTGGTGTCACTAGTGGTTCCCTCCGGTTGGGAGGAAGAGGGGAGGTTGTTCCCCTGGTCAAGCTGTTTGGCAACGTTTGTTGCAGACTGAGTCTGCTGTTTCTAGCGTGAGCTAGTGGAAGCCACACTCGGTTTGAGTGTGGGGTGGATGTAGGTCTGCTGGACCGAACCACCTAAAAACCCCTTGTGCACTGTGGTTTGATTTGTCTATTTGTGCTTCCGCTAGGTGATTGCATAGGGGCGCTCCTTGTGTTTGGCGTCTGGTTGAGCAGAAGATTTATTAGTTTTCAGATTGACTAAATCTGTCTTGTTAGCTCTCCAGTGATCTCACTGTGTGTTTGGTTAGTTCCACAACTGCCATTTAGCCTTCAAGTTTGTTTAGTTTGCGAACTAGCATTTTAGTGAGCGAAATTTTAACTGGGCGAAAGGTTTTTGAAAGTCATATTCATTCACCCCCCCTCTGAATCCTTGCACCAAACCCAACAATTGGTATCAGAGCAGTTCTCTGATTGTTCAGATCCAACGATCTGCAGAGGATCCTGGTGTCCCTTGTGCTTATCTGTTTCTACCCTTTGCTTCATTAATCTGTTCACGGATTTACTCAATGGGTTCTCCACCGGTTTTCAATGGCTCTGATTTTAACTCATGGATTAGCAGTCTTCACAATTATGTGAAAATGATTAATCCGGATCTGTGGAAGTTAATTTCACAAGGTCCCCACAGATTGCCAAAGGAAAAGTCCAAATGGACTAAAAGTCACAAGTCAAAATTTGAAGAAAATCAGAAGGCCTTTAACCTGATGAGAGCTGCTATTGACAGAGCCTTATGGTCTTGTATTCATGATTGCAGGTCTGCCAAGGACATTATGGATGAGCTGAAGCTTGCTCAGAAGGGAAATGTCGACAACGGTCTGAAGGCTGACGAGAGCAACCATGGTAGTGATCAAGATGAATCCGAAGAACGTGATGATGAGGAGGTAAACCCTTTCGAGAATTTTTCATTAGACGATTGGGAAGATGCCTATGCGAATCTGTTAAGATCCCGTAAGAAACTAGGGAAGAAATATAAAAGTCTGAAAAAGAAGTTGGAAAATCTAGGAGGTGAAAAACTTGAAACTCTGAAAACTGAAAATGAAATCTTAAGAAGACAACTACAAGACTTTGACTCTATTACTACAGATCTAGATCATTTGAAATCTGAAAAACAAACTTTTATGAAACAAATTGGTCTACACAAAGTGGAGAGTCAAAAGCTTGTTTGTGAAATTGTTGAACTAAAGGAAAGGCTTAGCTTCGTTGATCAGACTCATAACAATGACGCTGTTCAAAATGAAAGATTGGTGAGAGATTTAGAGTGTATCAATTCTGAATTGGAAGAATTGAAATCTGAGAATGAAAAACTCAAAAACCAATCCAAAGAATTTGAACATAGATCAATGTACCTTGAAAAGGAAAATGGTTTGATCTCTGAGAAATTGGAGGCTGAAAGAACAATGAATTCAGATATTCAGAAAAATCTTGACAAATTTCAATCTGAAAAACAACAAGAAATGTTTTATGAATGTCAGTCTTCAATAGATGAATGGGTGCTTGATGCTGATCTCCTAGAGCAGAACAGTAAACTGAAAGAGGAAATCAATGAGTTGAAACATCTAAACACCCAGCTGACAAATAGGCTAATGACAATGGAAAAAGGCAAGTGTGTGAGTGTGGATAATTCTGATAGGTTGATGAATGCTGAACAAGAAATTGAGAGTCTAAAAACCATCAACCTAATGTTAAATGGAAATGTCAGTTGCAGTGAACAGAAAATAGCTGGATATGAGCTTACTATCACATCCCTTCAACAAGAAGTTGATGATCTTTGCAAGTCCTTATCTAAAACTGACAAGGAAATAGAATTAAAACAGGAAGTTGAAAAACTCAAGAGTCTGAATGATGCCTTGCATCAACAAGTCATTTCCTGTGAAACAGATCTGTCTAAATATGAGGCTAAAATTGCTGATTTGAATTCTGAGATTAAAGATTTGAAAAATTCTCTATCAAAATTTGTCAAAGGAAAGGACAATCTGAATAAGCTTCTTGGAAAGAGTGATAACTTTGAGAGAAAAGGACTGGGATATAGTCCGACAAATAAAAGGAGTAATGGGAATGAAACATCTACGGTTTTTGTCAAAGCTTCCAATCAGAACACAACCTCTGCTCCTTCTGTCTTCAAATTCACTGCACAAAAATCAACTGTGAAACCCAAAACTGTGGAACAAACTCCAAAACAGAAAAAGGGTGAAAACTCACAGAAAAAGGAAAAAGGCACTCCTGTTGCTATAAAAGGGGCTACACACAATTCACATGATCTCACATACACTCATATTAAAAGGGGTTCATGTTATTATTGTGGGAAAGGAGGTCACATAATGGAGGACTGTGGATTGATGTTAAAGGATGAGCATGCTAGTGGAACTTTACATTCTAGAAATTCTTTTGATAGAAACCATGTTGCTAGGAAGCCTGATGCCTCATGTTATTATTGTGGGAAGCATGGTCATCTCATGAATGAATGTTTTATCATGAAAGAAGACAATAAACTACATGCCAAGTCTTCCATGCACTTTTATGATCCATATGGATCTAAACACAATTCTAGTCAGCACATTGTGTGCTTCAACTGTAATAAGCCTGGGCACAAGGCTGCTGAGTGCTGGTTTAGATCTACTTGGGGTAAAAATGGTTTTCATAGAAGAAATTCTTTTGCATGCTCCCACTGTGGGAAAAATGGACATACAGTCAAGGACTGTTGGTATGTTCAAAAGAACTATGCTAAACCCCATTTTGTCAAAATCCCTGCAAAACCTTTTGTGAAAATTTCATGCTATAACTGTGGGAAGCCAGGCCATAAATCTGCTGAATGTTGGATGGTTAAGAACAAGCATCAAACTGTTCATGCATATAACAGAAAATCTTATGAACATGCTTATAAACATCACCCTGCTGTTAACATGTATCATAAGAACCAAAAACCAGCCAGTTCATGTAGATACTGTGGAAAATTTGGACATTCTATGGATGACTGTTCACTGATGAAATTTGATGATAATGT
The DNA here is from genome assembly GCA_022559845.1 of Amorphophallus konjac. NCBI lineage: Eukaryota > Viridiplantae > Streptophyta > Magnoliopsida > Alismatales > Araceae > Amorphophallus > Amorphophallus konjac. Next base: position 140,803,526 of record CM040125.1, on the reverse strand, counting down.
TGCTATGAAAGTGTTTAGAAAACCTGTTAGGGCTAACGCAGGACCCAAAGCTACTTGGGTCCCTGCAGGATCAAGATGATTAAATATCTTGCAGGTGTGCCTTGGAGGGAGAAATAAAAGGGGGTTAACCAAGGTGCTCAAGAATGAAAAACCCCATGATTGAACTTTTCAGGTCAGTTCTGAAATGTGTTTTAAATTCCATTATCTGAAACTGTGAGCATGAAAAATGTGTGCTTCATGTTGATTTGCTTGATTGATTGTTGATGATCTCTCCATGTCTAGCTGATCAGTCTGTATTCCAGACTCAGCTATTGAATTCATTTTTGCATATATCTGATGCTCTTCTCTTGTTATATGATTGAACTGAAATTGAATGCTTCGTTAAGCATATTCAGTTGATGCACTATATATGCTTTGTGTCAATGCATTGCATGCTTGTATTTAAATGCATACCTGGACTATGTGTGAATGGTTCATTTAGTGTACACAGTCTATGCATGTGTCTTATGTCTGCATACATCATTAGCATGACTGTCATTGAAGTTGTTCAATGCATGAAGGACTGCTTTATGTTGCATCGTCCTTGTTAACCCTGGTATATCAAATGGTATGTTACTAAAAGGCAGGGAAATCTGCCCGGAGGTTCCTACCATGTGTGAGATGGTCTTTGAGACCAGGTCCTCCGCCTAGTACCATGGGTCTTGTCTGCATGTAGGACAGTATGTTGCATAGCATATCTCTTGCTTCATGATGTCAGGGGGAGCTGAGAGTTCTATTCAATTCATTGAATCCTATTCACTTCTCAGTATTCTCATTCAAATGACTCATATCTTTTGACATCAGATGTCATTGGACCATATTGCCAATTGCTATCTTTTCCTCATCATTTTCACTAAACAACAGCTTTGCATCTGGTTTAGTACATTGAATGATAATTATTGCAATTGTTCACTTATAAGAATCACTCTTACAAATTGAAAAGAACTAAAGGTTTAACCTTTATAATTTGGAGAGTTAAGTGTCTGCACTTCAGAAATTGAGATAAAAGAAAACTTTTATAGCTCTTAATCTTTGTCTCATGGCTAAAATAGAAAAAGTTTTTTTTTAATGCCTAAATGTGTTAATCTGGAAATGTCTAGAACAGGTGAACAAGAGTGTGTAATGTTTTTCAATCAATCACTCTAAAAGAATTAAGGGCAGCAGTAAACAAGATCATTAATGTAAAGAACTGAACATTGTGACAGAAGCAATGGCTGATTGCACTGAGAAACTGTGAACTCCTCCAAAAAGACAGGAGATCTCACATGTCATGAAGTGCCCTAGACTATCTCTGTTCATAGGGTCAAATCTATAAGGGGAGTCCTCACCAAGTAACTGAGGGTACTGGCCTCTAATCAAGGTGTACCCTTAATGTCAAAAGTGAAGACTATTCCTCGTGGGTCTTGATCTGAAGTAGATCATATAGTTTATGCCTAGTAACTGGGGGTACCTGCCTCTTATCAAGGTGTACACCTAATGTCAACAGCATAAATGCCATAGGTCTATTCACTTAGTTCAGTTTCAGAAATTGAAAAAAAAAATGAAAATCAAACTGCTGTAACCCTTCGAAAAATCAAAAGTCAATGAGTGAAAATTATTTTTATCAATACATATTCAAGTTGCCTCTCTTGAATTTCCTTGTTTAAACACAAAAGGGTATTATTTCAGACTTATCTATTAATACCATGTGCCCTAGATTCATTGCTATAAATGGAATCTAAAACTCTTTCTCAGGGGTCAGATGTTTTACTCTAGATTTATCACTGATTAAACCTGAATTTTTGAAAATTGTATGAGTGGTGATTCTTATACTCTAAACAGTTGGTTATAATCATGCTTCCTTTCTGAACCTATGATTCTGCTGTTATCAAGTGATCCTCCTACCTTTTCTACCTGTCTTATTTGTTCATATTCCTTCTCAAAGGGGGAGCTTTTATTTAGGGGGAGAAATTGACTGAACTTTTATACATGCTATAATTTCTCAAATTATTTTTCTTTTTGATGAAGTCAAAGGGGGAGAATAATTTGAGTCTTCAGATTACCTCAGAATGCCTCACATCATCAGAATGACTCAATGTATTGAATGTGTTGCCATCATCAAAAAGGGGGAGATTGTTGATTGTTGTGCTCATGCATGTGGTTTTGGTTTTGATGATGGTTTTAATGATGGTCTTGATGATTGGTTGTTGATGTGAGTTAATCAAATGTTCAGTCATCTTGTTGCTCAGTTTAGATTAACATAATTGATGTTCAGTCTTGTTACATGTTAAACTGATGCATAAAGCATTCATTGCTGTGGTTTTGATGATTGATATTGTATTTTGATGATAGCAATGATATAGTGTTTTCATGACATTGTGCCTTGATGATTGCATCATGACTGTGACTGGTACAACTGATATATTGTTTATGTTAGACTTATGTTATGTGCATAGTCTATACAGTGCATCGTGGGGTTTATGCCCTAAGTCTATTCACTGCACATGCATCATTCGTCCAAGTCCATACATTGGACTGTAGTGTGCATCTGGCGAACACATCGCAAGTCTAGACATTGCACTGTAGCATGCATTTCCTTAAAGTCTATACATCGGACTGGTTTGCATTGGCTAAGCATATACAACGTCAGTTCATGCCTTGTCTTAGACAAAGTCTATACAATGGCTTTGGGTCTCCAAGTCTATACAGCCTTTTGCTTCGCCAAAGTCTGTACATTGGTCTGCATAGGCTAAGTGTTCACATCGTCAAGTACAATCATGCACTGGTCATGTAGTCTGTACAGCGTGAAGTCTATACTTTGGCACTGTAGCTTGCTCGTGCAAGTCTATACCTTGGACTGTTCTTCATGTCTGTACATCAGATTGTACATCATCTTCGTGCTGTTTCTGTACTTGAGTCTTCGTGTTGTTTCCCCTCACTAACACGAAAAGATCTCGTGTTGTATGAGCATACAACACTTCGTGTTGATTTCCATGCGTGACAGGAAAGCTTGTATGAGGTTAGACTTCGTGTCGTTTCCCTTGTCTTCATCTTCGTGTTGTTTTTATGTTTCTGTCTGAGTGTTGGTCTTTCGTTCTTGACTTAGTGTCTTTCTCGACTTGACCACACTTCATGTCGATTCTTGGTTTTCTACACCCCGTGTCATTTCACCTCGTGCTGTTCTCACTGTCGTCGTGTTGTTTTCACCGCGTGTCGATTATTGTTTTTCACTTAGTGTTGTTTTCACTTTGTGTCAACTTCACTTCGTGTCGTCTCTTTGTACTTCGTCTTCATGTTGTTTTCACTCCGTGTCGATTTCAATTTTTGACTTCGTGTTGATTTCAACCCGTGTCAATTCTATTTTGTCTTTGTGTCGTTTTCACTCCGTGTCGAAACCTGTGTTTCGTCTTCGTGTTGTCTTCACCCCGTGTCATTTTTTCAGACTTCGTCTCCGTGTTGTTTTCATAACTTCGTGTCGTTTTTGTTCTTCCTAGACCTTGTGTCTTTCTTGTGTTGAAACCACATTTCGTGTTGGTTTCTGTTTTGTCTCCATGTATCTCGTGTCGTTCTTCTTTTTACCTCGTGTTGTTTTATAACTTCACCTCGTGTCGTTCTCGCTTTAACCACACTTCGTGTTGCTTTACGTAGACCTTGTGTCTTACTTTGTTTGCAAACACTTCGTGTTGGTTACTGTCGTTCTTGTGACTTTGTGTCGTGTCTCCCAGACTTCGTGTCATTTTTTACTCCGTGTCGTCTTATTCCACTGCGTGCAGAACATTGCAGCACTTCGTGTTGCTTTCTGTGCCACCACCTTGTGTCTTTCGTTTGTTGAAACCATACTTCATGATTGGTTTCTGTCTTGTCGTCGTATGTACCTCGTGTCGTTTCCTTATTCTGTCTTCGTGTTGTCTCCGTGTTGTTTCGTTCTAACCTCGTCCAGGTTTCTTCTAAAACGCTGTTCTTCTGATAAGTCTATACAGAGTTGTTCTTTAAACTGATGACTTATCCGATACCCTGTTTTACAGGTGCTTTGATCGTTAAGCTTAAGGAGGGCACGTGATCCGAGGCTGGAATAAAGCCTGCTGAAAGGCCTCCACGTGGTCCGAAATATTAGGGCAGGAAACGTGGGAGGCACACGCATTTTGTGCCCTATCCACCTACTGCTGCTGCTATATATAGAAGCCTTCGTCCACAGATGGAGGATGATCGAGCTGGCGAGAAGAAAGCTCATACAGAGAGCCACGATCCAGATAGAAAAAGAAAAGAGAAAGGAGAAGAGCAGAAGAAGAAAGGAGAAAGAGAGTGAGAAAGAGAAAGAAAGAGAGGTTGAGTAAGAGATCGAGATAGCAGAGTGTGAAGAAAGGAAGAGGAAGAAGAATAGAGAAGAAGAGAGAGCTAGAGTGATAGAAACTTCAACAGAAGATATGTTCCTGCTGTACCGTGGATCAAATCCAGGCCAGCCAGCTCCTGCGAGAGCCACATTTGTTTTTATCTTTTCAGCCTTCTGTTGCTGGTTTCGCTTTTGTTTTTATCCATTTACTGTATTTCCGATCCTCTGTAGAGAGGTCGGGGTTCCTCCTGTGGGCTCAGGAGAAGGGAGACTTTGTGTCTTCGGTTTGCAAGTAGCTGGGTGCTACTTGTGGATGGTACCCTCCGGTGGGGAGGAAGAGAGACTTGCGTCTCTGGTTGCCTTTGACAGGGTGTCATCGGTTGTTTCCCTCCGGGTTGGAGGAAGGGAGATTTATCTCCGGTTGTGCTTCCCTCTGGGGTTCAGAGGAAGAGAGACTTGAGTCTCTAGGTTCCCCTCCGGGTTGGAGGAAGGGAGGCTTGTTCCTCCGGCTCTGGGCTTGTGAGTAGCAAGCCCGGTGGTTCCCTCCGTGTGTGGAGGAAGAGAGACCGTGTGTCTCTGGTTTCCAAGTGGCTTGAGTCACTTGTGGGTTCCTCCTGTTTGTTCAGGAGAAGGGAGATTGCTATCTCCGGTTGCAAGTAGCTGGGTGCTACTTGTTGATTCCCTCCGGTTTGGAGGAAGGGAGACTTGTCTCCGGTTCTGGGCTTGTGGATTCAAGTCCAGGGGTTCCCTCCAGGTCTGGAGGAAGAGAGACCTTGTGTCTCTGGTTTGCTAGTGACTGGTGTCACTAGTGGTTCCCTCCGGTTGGGAGGAAGAGGGGAGGTTGTTGCCCTGGTCAAGCTGTTTGGCAGCGTTTGTTGCAGACTGAGTCTGCTGTTTCTAGCGTGAGCTAGTGGAAGCCACACTCGGTTTGAGTGTGGGGTGGATGTAGGTCTGCTGGACCGAACCACCTAAAAACCCCTTGTGCACTGTGGTTTGATTTGTCTATTTGTGCTTCCGCTAGGTGATTGCATAGGGGCGCTCCTTGTGTTTGGCGTCTGGTTGAGCAGAAGATTTATTAGTTTTCAGATTGACTAAATCTGTCTTGTTAGCTCTCCAGTGATCTCACTGTGTGTTTGGTTAGTTCCACAATTGCCATTTAGCCTTCAAGTTTGTTTAGTTTGCGAACTAGCATTTTAGTGAGCGAAATTTTAACTGGGCGAAAGGTTTTTAAAAGTCATATTCATTCACCCCCCCTCTGAATCCTTGCACCAAACCCAACAATATGTTAACCTTAAACGGCCAAATTGGAGCCTAATTCTTAACCTTTCGAGCCCAAACCAAGCCCAAATGATAGGCCCATCTTAGAAGCCCATTTCCTTTTCAAAAACCCTAACCCTAGACCCATAGATTGGCGGCGACGACGGTAGATTAGGCTTCATCCCATTTTTTCGCCGATTTCTCCTATTAGGAATCTTGGGTCAAATTTGATCTCTAGAAGCTTCAATAGGGTCAATAAATATAGGGCTTTAGCAGCCCTAGGCCTCCTTTTATTTTTCCAACAGGTGGTGCGGACTTTCGTGGCCGAAGTTGAGCTAATTTGGGCGTTCTAGGGTGGCGCGAGTTAGGGTTCCGGCGAGCGCGTCTCCCCCTTTTCTTCCTCGATTAAGGTAGGTTTGTCTCAGACCTAATCTGATTAAACAACATGGATAGATAGATCTCGTCGTTAGCTTTCTTTTGAACCTATTTTGCCCAATTTTTGCTGTCCCTATCATGCGTATTCCTAGTTTTATGAAGGGCATGTGATTAGGGTTTTTACACTTTTCCTTTCCGTTCGATTTACATAGAGTAATCTTCATGCAATCTTTAAATTGAGCATGCCATGACGTGCGTTTTTAAGATACCTGCATTTTGATGGTAAATAGCCCAATTTTCATGCTATATTCATGTTGAAATCATGCTTTCATTTGGATCGGTGTTTTACGTTTTAAGTTCTGGGTTCGGATTAACTGAAACGGTCGTTCCAGGAACCGCCAGACTTCAAGCGGTTGCACGATAGACCGTTTGAATGGTGTAGCAGCCCGCGACTGACCGTTTGCTTTGTATTAGGGCTATGCTGGGCTTAACAGTCTCCCAATAGACCGCTTATGTGTCTAGCGGTCGCCCGATAGACCGCATGGATCCGGTTTTTGCACTGTTTCTCTAGCGGCCGTAAGTTTGACCGCTAGCTAGTCTAAGCGGCCTTACCCTTAACCGTTAGGGATTCTGGCGGTCTGCTCTGCGACCGTTTCTTACCCTGTGTTGTTCATTTGATAACGGTATTATACATTGTTAGTCTAGGTTATATAACTTGCTGGTAGGACTTTCATATTAAATATCACCATGTTAACTAGGAAAAATAGAATTTTATCATCTAAATTAATCTTCTTCATGATTATTCCTCCATGATCATTATCATACTTGATATCTTATGATTGAAAAAGAGTATAGAAATAAATGTTAGTTTCATTGTTATTGCTATCTTATTAGCTCTGCTTTAAGGTCGTGCTACTCTGGTGGTGACGACTAGACCGAATATCTAGTTTTCCGTTGATTGTGAGCTATTGAATTCTTGGGCATTGAATTACCTCTCCGTCGGATATTCCTTCCGCCGGACTAGGTGTTCATATTCTGAGGCCTCCGTAAGCCCCCGTAAGCCTGGGATTCCTACTAGGACGTCGGGCGGGTTGTACCCACAAGCCTGAACCTTTTTGACTCGATCGAATCGTGTATTTTTGCTAAATCCTGGAATACGGACTATTCTGTTGATGGCGGCCCTCCTGAGACCGTTTCTATCTGTAAGCGGTCCAGTGATGACTGCCAGACTGTTTGAACGACCCTCGTGTGACCGTGGTTAACCGACTGTGCGTCGACCTTAGTCCTTTGGACTCTGTAACGTACACAGTTGATATTAGACCATTTATCTATTCAAGCGGCCCAGCCAGGACTGTGTAGTCCTGATCATGGCCCACCTTGGACCGTTTTATACTCGTTCGCACTGGGTTGGATCGTTGACCCAGCTAGCCTTTTAGCAGTCCAGCTTAGACCATTTATATTGTGCATACGGTCCTGATTAGACCGTGTACCTATCTTAGCGGTCCTTTGCTGACCGTTTCACTTTCTAGTTTTCCGAAAATTGATGTTTTCGTGGTTTTGATATGTGTAAGCTACTCTAGCCTAACTAGGCTATTGTACCTCGAGTTTTGACCTATTGTTAGGTCTATTGTCAACATTTATCCATTCAAGTGTCATTTCTTTAAATGACTAATTCCTCTCGATTAATGAGCTTGTTGTTGGAATCTCAAGAAAATCAATGTTCAAACACATTCTACCTTGATTACATTAGCTTGATCTTGGAACTCTTGGCCATTCTATTCGTGGATGTCTAGATTTCGTGGGATCTATGATCCAAACAAATCAATGCCAAGACAATCATATTTAAGGGCCCAGCCTGGTCTTGGGAGGAGCACCCGAAATGTACTTGTGCCCCGGGGAGGTGAATGACTAGGTGTGGCATTTGGCACCGAGTACTATCTAGCGTGTTGAGTCTACGACATTCCACACTCTCGGGATACTTGCTATACTTTCTTGAAAGCATGAAGTACATACTTGCGTGACATGACTTGACTTGACTTGACTTGACTCGAAATGGCCATTCGTTGAAAAGTTCTTGACAATGGTGCTTGATATCTAGACTTGAAATGATCATTTCCTTTTATCTAGCGATTATCTTCTGATCTGGTTGGTTACTTAATTTGCTTAAATGGAGTTTCTCGCGTTGTTCATACATTCTTGAAAATGTTTAATTACTTAAATTTCACCTGATGATAGAGTGTAATTCCTACTGAGCTTTTCGCTCACCCCCCTTACTTTCATCATTTTCAAGTAACGTGGTAGATGGAACGCTTGCAATTGGGATCGGGTCAGCGTGATGGAGTGAACCTGGAGCCTTGAGACCCGAGTCTTTTTATTTTCTTGAGTCTAGATAGTATTGTGAATCTTGCTATTTTCTCTTCTTTATTTTTTTATTGAGTCCACATTGTAAATAAATTTCTAAATATCAATAAAATTATATTTTTCTCAAAGTAATGGCCTTCTTGTGTTGAATATTATTTATTTGTATTTTCTGCTCTATTTATCATGACTGTTTCGCTGCCACGTTCCGAGCATCGTTTCTCGCTGCTATCGGTTCAGGGCGTGACAGAAGTGGTATGAGAGCCTCAGCTGTTTGAGTCCAAGGTTCTTCTCCATAAGTATAGGTTACCCTAAGTAATAGGTCGTGTGATCCTTGTCATCCCTTTTGTCACCTGGTGAGATTGGGTAGTGCTTCGGCTTAAGTAATAAAATATGTATAAGATTGCGTAGCACGACGCGTATGGGTAATAAAATTTTTAACCTTATAATTATTTTTACATGTATCTAAGCTCCTTTTGACATGAAAGCGAGAGAGTCCACGAGTAAGCTAAAATCTAGTTCCGTTAAAAGGTGGCGAGTCTGTCGTAAAGAAATTCGAAGTAATAAGAAGAAAAGGAATAACCTTTCGCAAATGAAATATTTTCACTGTCATAAATTTGGTCATCTAATCAAGGAGTGCTGGCGAAGGAGCGAAGCGTGTCTTCGTTGCAAAAATAAAGATCATGTAATGGCTAATTGCCCTAAGCTACTTCCACAAGTAAATTAGAACTGATTTCTATCAAATGAAGAATTTTATATAAGGTATCGTTCTCCCTTATCTTTAACTATAGTTAAAATTCTTTTACATTCTATTAGTTGTATGATTACCATGTTATTTTGCGAATAGCTAATGGCGATTGACGAATTTGGAGACCAAATTCTTTAAAGTGGGGGAGGATGTAACACCCCGGTTAAATAAAAAAATATAAAAATAAAATTTTAAAATATGTATTGGAATGAAAAGTTATTAACTTGTTATTTAATGACTTCAATGATTTTCTTAATTAAAGAATATTATTTATTTTGAAAGTGGCCAAATTATATCAATAAAAAATAATTATTTTTCTACAATCAACATAAAAATAATTTCACATTCCAAGATGCAATCGAAATTTTCTACGATGATTTGAATTTAATAGGTATAAATCAAATTAATTGAATTTCATCCGTAGGCTAAAGTTTTGACTAATTTCTAAAAATATGGAAAAATTATATTCTTGTATAGAACAAAATGTTTAACAATAATGTCAACTGGGCCGACCCCTAATAAAAATTTAATTAGAATATATTAAGGAATTAATGGCCAAATTCGTTGTTTTAATATGTTAACCTTAAACTACCAAATTGGAGCCTAATTCTTAACCTTTCAAGCCCAAACCAAGCCCAAATGATAGGCCCATCTTAGAAGCCCATTTCTTTTTCGAAAACCCTAACCCTAGACCCATAGATTGGCGGCGGCGGTGGATTAGGCTTCATCCCATTTTTTTCGCCGATTTCTCCTATTAGGAATCTTCGGTCGAATTCGATCTCTAGAAGGTTCAATAGGGTCAATAAATAGAGGGCTTTAGCAGCCCTAGGCCTCTTTTTATTTTTCCAACATGTGGCGCGGACTTTCGTGGCCGGAGTCGAGCTAATTTGGGCGTTCTAGGGTGGCGCGAGTTAGGGTTCTGGCAAGCGCGTCTCCCCCTTTTCTTCCTCGATTAAGGTAGGTTTCTCTTAGACCTAATCTAATTAAACAACATGGATAGATAGATCTCATCCTTAGATTTCTTTTGAACCTATTTTGCCCAATTTTTGCTGTCCCCATCATGCGTATTCCTAGTTTTATGAAGGGCATGTGATTAGGGTTTTTACACTTTTCCTTTCCATTCGATTTACATAGAGTAATCTTCATGCAATCTTTAAATTGAGCATGCCATGACGTGTGTTTTTAAGATACCTACATTTTGATGGTAAATAGCCCAATTTTCATGCTATATTCATGTTGAAATCATGCTTTCATTTGGATCGATGTTTTGCGTTTTAAGTTCTAGGTTCGGATTAACAGAAACAGTCGTTCTAGGAACTGCCAGGCTTCAAGCGGTCGCACGATAGACCGTTTGCATGGTCTAGCGGCCCGCGGCTGACCGTTTGCTTCGTATTAGGGCTACGCTGGGCTTAACGGTCTCCCAATAAACCGCTTATGTGTCTAGCGGTCGCCCGATAGACTGCATGGATCCGATTTTTGCACTGTTTCTCTAGCGGCCGTAAGTTTGACCGCTAGCTAGTCTAAGTGGCCTTACCCTTGACCGTTAGAGATTCTGGCGGTCTGCTCTGTGACCGTTTCCTACCCTGTGTTGTTCACTTAATAACGGTGTTATGCATTGTTAATCCATGTTATATAACTTGCTGGTATGACTTTCATGTTAAATATCACCTTGTTAACTAGGAAAAATAGAATTTTATGATCTAAGTTAATCTTCTTCATGATTATTCCTCCATGATCATCATCATTCTTGATATCTTATGATTGAAAATGAGTAGAGACATAAATGTTAGTTTCATTGTTCTTGCTATCTTATTAGCTCTGCTTTAAGGTCGTGCCACTCCGGTGGTGGCGACTGGACCGAATATCTAGTTTTCCGTTGATTATGAGCTATTGAATTCTTGCGCATTGAATTACCTCTTCGTCGGATATTCCTTCCACTGGACTAGGTGTTCAGGTTCTGAGGCCTCCGTAAGCCCCCGCGAGCCTAGGATTCCCACTAGGACGTCGGGCGGGTTATACCCACAAGCCTGAACCTTTTTGACTCGATCGAATCATGTATTTTTGCTAAATCCCGGAATAGGGACTGTTCTATTGATGGCAGCCCTCCTGAGACCATTTCTATCAGTAAGCGGCCAAGTCATGACCGCCAGACTGTTTGAACGGCCCTCCTGTGACCGTGGTTAACCGGTTGTGCGTCGACCTTAGTCATTTGGACTCTGTAACGTACACGGTTGATATTAGACCGTTTATCTATTCAAGCAGCCTAGCAAGGACCATCTAGTCCTGATCACGGCCCACCTTGGACCGTTTTATACTCGTTCACTCTGGGTTAGATCTTTGACCCAGCTAGCCTTTTAGCAGTCCAGCTTAGACCGTTTATATTGTGCATACGGTCCTGATTAGACCGTGTACCTATCTTAACGGTCCTTTGCTGACCGTTTCACTTTCCAATTTTCCATAAATTGATGTTTTCATGGTTTTGATATGTGTAAGCTACTCTAGCCTAACTAGGCTATTGTACCTCGAGTTTTGACCTATTGTTAGGTCTATTGTCAACATTTATCCATTCAAGAGTCATTTCTTTAAATGACCAACTCCTCTCGATTAATGATCTTGTTGTTGGAATCTCAAGAAAATCAATGTTATTACACATTCTACCATTATTATATGAGCTTGATCTTGGAACTCTTGGCCATTCTATTCGTGGATGTCTAGATTTCGTGAGATCTATGATCCAAATAAATCAATGACAAGGCAATCATATTTAAGGGCCCAGTCTGGTCCTGGGAGGAGGACCCGAAATGTACTTGTGCCCCGGGGAGGTGAATGACTAGGTATGGCATTTGGCACCGAGTACTATCTAGCGTGTTGATTCTATGACATTCCACACTCTCGTGATACTTGCTATACTTGCTTGAAAGCATGAAGTGCTTGCTTGCGTGACATGACATGACTTGACTTGACTTGACTCGAAATGACCATTCGTTGAAAAGTTCTTGACAATGGTGCTTGATATCTAGACTTGAAATGATCATTTCCTTTTATCTAGCGATTATCTTCTGATTTGGTTGATTACTTAGTTTGCTTTAATGGAGTTTCTCGCGTTGTTCATACATTCCTGAAAATGTTTAATTACTTAAATTTTTCCTAATGATAGAGTATAATTCCTATTGAGCTTTTCGCTCACCCCCCCTTACTTCCATCCTTTTCAGGTAACGTGGTAGATGGAACGCTTACAATTAGGATCGGGTCAGCGTGATCGAGTGAACCTGGAGCCTTGAGACCCAAGTCTTTTTATTTTCTTGAGTCTAGATAGTATTGTGGATCTTACTATTTTCCTATCTTTATTTTTTTATTGAGTCCACAATGTATTTAAATATCCAAAGATCAATAAAATTATATTTTTCTCAAAGTAATGGCCTCCATGTGTTGAATATTATTTATTTGTGTTTTATTCTCTATTTATCATGACTGTTTCGCTACCACGTTCCGAGCATCGCTTCCCGCTGCTATCGGTTCGGGACTTGACAACCCTCGTCCGTTGGTCGCCGGAATCGGTCGACCAATTAGTCGACTGATTCTGGTGGAGCTAATGTTAGTTCTTCTGCTGGGTTCAGTCGACTGAACCCCTTGGTTCGATCGACCGAGCCAGTGTGAGGTTGACTACCTGTAAGGGTGCATCGACCTGTTTGCTGGGGCTTTTACCCCTGGGAAGTCCGGTCGACCGACCAGCCTTGGCTGGTTGACCGAACTCCCCCGGCCATGGGTCTTTATGGCCGTTTTGGCCCAGACAACATGTGTTGGGCATGTGTGTAATGTGCTTGATTCTATTATTTTGATGATGTTTGACTATGACTCGTTGATGAGTCATATTTACATTTGATGATGTCAACATGAATGCAGCTAAGGTCAAAGTCAGCACTGGCAAGTGTATGGTCTCATGAAGACATCATGCAATGGTATGAACAAGGCCAGGCAACAGCAGTGCGAAGCCAAGGGAATGATTCAAGTGTCGACCCCTTCATGTAGACGCTTTGTCAAACAAGGCTACGTCGACCCCTTGGTGTCGCTGTGTCGACCCCACTGCTCACAGAAGGAATAAAAGCCCAAGCAGTTGTTAGCTGCGTCAACGCCATATGCACTAATGCGTCGACTCCAGAGCATCTCCAGCAAGTCTTCAAGCAATCTTCATCAACTGCGTCGACCCCAAGTCCTCATTGCGTCGACGCAATCAAGCCAAGCTGAGAAAAATGATGAAGAGGGTCAAAAGGCTCACAAGGCTGACAAATGGCTGATAGAGGTGACAAATGGCAGATAGAGGTGACAAATAGTGCATAAGGGTGACAAATAGGTCACAGGGTTGACAAATGAACAAAGTCGACTGCTCAAGGCAATGAAGAAAACATCAATGGCGACGGCTCATATGGCTAAGGGCGACAAATAAATTACAAGGGAGACAAATGGCTGATATGGCCAACAAGCGGCCTTAGCCGCGTCGACGCCACCTGCACAATGCGTCGACACCATCAAAGCTCCCGCAGCATAAGCAGCACAACTTCACAAGGCTGTGTCAACGCCGCAAGTAATGGTGTCAGCTTAGTGTGCCAGCCTTCAGCAGCCCAGCCAATAGTGCCAACGTAGTAGCACAAGGCGTCAGTGCAACAGCTTATGCAGCAGCAAAGGCCAGGCCGAAGATAGATGCGTCAACGCTACATGGTCAATGCATCGATGCATATCCCTGAAACAGAACACGTTATAAGGGGTATTCGAAGAAGGATGCGTCGACGCTATGTGTACAATGCGTCGACGCATTTGAAGATTCTCAGGCTATTTTCTGTCAAAATAACAGATGTTTGAAAAAGGTTCCAGTAGCCAAAAATAGGAACCACAAACCTCCAGAATCACATCTTTTGATGTCTAAAAAAGTTCCTAGGACAGTGGACTATCCTCTTCATCAAGAGGCTGCAGTGCAACCTTTTGGGAGAAACCTTTTTGGCAGCTACCAGATTAAGGAAAGGTCAGTTCTTCCTGTACTCTACTTTTTGTAGTCAACCAATGGAATCTCAGTCCAAGGAAGGTACCAAGGACAAGAGGACTGTACCCCTCTATCTTGGGCCAATGAGAAAGAAGATCTGGCAGATCTCCAAGTCCAAGAAGCATCATTTCCTTTCCTACAACTCAAATGGAGGATCTTGGAGGGAAATTTCCGTGCCCCTGCTGGACCAAGCAGATTTCAGAACTGTGAAGAGCTGAAGAGAAGAAATATCCTATTTACTTCTGGGCCAATCAGATTCATGTCTGGTTATTTTTCTGGTGATCCTACTATCAGATATTGGGGACCAATCAAAGAGGAGGTTAGTGGTCCAACAAATCTTTTGTATTCCAGCCAATTGCAGTATAGGAACTTGGAGGGAAATTCCACCACCCAGCTCCTTTATATATACATGAAGCTTCTGCATCAAGAAGCTGTTGCTGCCCTTGAAGAAAGCCACACCCTTGAGCATTCAAGCAAATCAGTGAGAAAAGAAGAGAAGGGAAAGTGAGCAGCCCAGCATCTAGCCATCCCAGTCAATGCTGTAAGAAGAAAGGAGAGAAAAAGAAGGAAGGAGAGAAGCCTTGAGAGAGAGTAGCCATGCAGAAAGTTTGAAGAGAAGATCCATTGGATCTCCATCTGAAACTCCACACCAGCTTCTAGATCTGTATCTGAAGCCACAACTGGTGTTCTTCCTGTTGCAATTTCTTTTCCTTTGAATATGCATTTTAGTGTGTGTCCGGTGCTCTACTTGAGAGATTGGAAGTGTTTTCACTGCACTTGATGCTTGGTTTTTCTTTGTGTGTGTGTGTGTGTGTGTGTGTGTGTGTGTGTGTGTGTGTGTGTGTGTGTGTGTGTGTGTGTGTGTGTGTGTGTGTGTGTGTGTGTGTGTGTGTGTGTGTGTGTGTGTGTGTTGAGGACTTCGTCCTTGTGTGGAAAAGCCTCATCAGTTTGGTGAGGGGTGGACATAGGTTGCGGGTCTCCAACCGAACCACCTTAAAAACATCTGGTGCAGTGGGTGTGTTTTTGTGCGATTTATCCATCTCATCTATCCCCATTCACAGATGTTAGCTTTTTTCAGATCTTCACAATTTGTGCCATACTTGTGAACACTAAGCATATACTCTAGCCAGCTCGATGGCCATACACTTATATTCTATTCACACTTTCATCAGGAGCTTGCTATGTAGCAGTTCAGTCAATCAGCTGTAAACACAACAAGGCTGCGTCGATGCCAGTAGTCTACTGTGTCGACTCCATCTTGCTTAAAGAACCCAACAGCCTGTGAAATGTGTATTGTGTTGTTGTCTTGAATTGCTATAGTTAGATCCGCTGTGCATTATGTTTTGAGGGCTCTTCTTGCGTTATAGTAGTAGCTTGTGCTCTTATGAGTTAAGTTTTAAATTGGGCAAAGTTTGTACAGGATTTATTCAACCCCCCTTCTAGATCCAGTTGCACCCAAGGGACCTAACAGTTGGAATCAGAGCCTAGCTCTGTCACACCCAGATCCAATGATCTGCAGAGAAGGATCTCGGTGCTTTTGAAATCAAGAGTTCTTTTGCCAATCAGATTTTCATGTTTTCCCCTCTGATCTTTACTGGTTCTGACTTCAATGACTGGTTGGGAAGACTTTGTAAGTTTGTAAACTCACATGATCCTAAGCTCTGGAGGATCATTGCAAATGGTCCTTCCAGTTTGCCCAAGGACAAAGCCAAATGGACTAACCATCACAAGTCCATACACTCTCACAATCTCACGGCCTTAAATTTGTTGAAAGCTACAGTAGATTTCACCACATTTCCATTTGTTTTAAGCTGCAACTCAGCCAAAGAGATCTTGGATGGCTTGGTAGGCATCCGCAAAAAATAGGAGGTCAGATGTTTGATGGCCGATAGAAGTGATCTGATGCGGGACGGACAAGGGGACCGACTCTAAGTAATGCGGACCTCGGACTCTACGTGCAGACGGGACCAGTAACATACGAATAGGAGAGACACTTCGGCCCGACACTAAGAGTTCCTATGGGCTATATGTCGCTAATAAAAATGCAAGCTCACTCGTTGTCCCAAGCGAGGGATAGCGTGGATCCGCGCGGTTGAGAAACCGACTGAGTCAAGGGTGGTCGACTCACTTCCGTGCTCGGATCGAGCCACGGGACGGGTCACTCTCTCGCTCACAGCGGTGACATGAACTCATGGGCTAGATTCATATCGCACTCATAGCGGCATATGACCATATACTAAACTATCAAATGAACGCCAAGAAGTAAGACCATTACCTCCACACTCCCGGCGTGGGGAAGACAACCCCGGCCAATTCCGTACTCCCGGTTAACAGATTTTCACAGCGGTATAAAGTTTTGACCCACTCCACGCAGGGAGGTAACAGGTCACATGTGGGGCCCGGGAGTATCGGGAAGTGGGTTGACAGGCAGCATCTTGATGTCACTCCGACGGTGCCGAAATCCACTTTTTAGTACTGTCCGGACGGCGCGATCTGTGGGTTCGTGGGGCTCACGTGCTGCTCAGTCCTCCGGACCTGACGGGGTGGGTCCCACTGTTATTGTGACACCAGAAGGTGCGCTGCCCTGGACGGCGGCCGGGCTGGAACACCGTTCGGAGGCCGGGTGGCTCCGATCTCCACTAGTCGGAGCTGCTGTCCACGGATCTGGGACTTCTATTTTTCAGCGTGCGATCCAGTGAGAATTATTTCTACGATCTGCACCGACGTCGGATCGGTGTGAAACTAACGCCGTTGGAACGCTGCCTCGAAATCCTTCGACTCTCTATGGATCAAGGAATTTCATCAGATCTGTAATTTTGATGGCCGAATTTTGAACCTGACTGATCTCTGCCTCAGATTTGGCCGAGTAGAAGTAAAATTTCCTAAGAGTTGGCGTTGACTATGATGTAGGCCTCTGATTTAGGGGTTGCGCTCTTCAAAAAAGTTATAGAGTAGAAAGAGAGGAAAACAGCGATAATTTTTATGAAAGATTTGGTGGAGTTTTGGATGGGGAAAGGTATTTTATACTACTGGATGGTCGGATCTGGATAGTGGCAGGCAGAACTGAGTTGGGATCTAGTGTGAATTTTTAGAAAAATATGAAGGAGATCTTAAATTCACAAGAAAATTTGTGGATGAGATATTAGGTGGATAGAACCTCCAATAAAAATATCAAGTCATTTGGGTCACGAGAAGGTGGGTTCATGAATGACCTATTTGGGTTCTGGAAATCTGGGTAGACTGCTGGCAGATCTGAGAGGAGGTGGAGAACGAAAATGGAAAAATGAAAAATAAAAACTAGAAGCTCCACTGATTTTTTATAGGACATGGTGATGACCCCTGGAACTCACCCTGAAAGTTTGGGCTCCAGATGAACTCGTGGCTGAGAGCAAGAAATCTGAGATCAAGGGGCTATCCTGAGTGGACAGAACTCCGGCGATGATGGCGGTGGTGCGACGGCGGCGCGATGGCGGCGACGGCAGCGACGACGACGATCTACACACCTAATAGATGAGGCTTCACACCTCTGAATCACAGCCTTCCAAGCTGCAGAAGGGGGAGAGAGGAGAGAGATAGGGGGCGGCCCTTGCTCCTTTGGAGGAAATTCTAATTTTTCTTCTCATTAATTCCAATCAAATGAAAATACATGCTATTTATGTGAAATAACAAAAGACACTAACTATCCCTAGATCTAGGGTTGGGAAGGGGTAAAAGAGGGAGTCCACAATTTATTTCTCCCCTCTGATTTGGAGCAAATAAAAAAAGATTTCAAACCTATTAAACTATAATAAGCTAGGGGCACCCCCTTGACTTCTTGGTTCCCATTTTTGAACTTTGCTATCCTTTGTCCCCCCCTTGGTCCAACTCTTCTAGAAGCCCACATTGGAAGGTTGACTGACCCCACATGGGCCCAAGAGATGAGGTGGATCAATGGGAGAAGGGATGGGGGGCCCGCGGGACCCAGGTGGTCCCATTTTACAATTAAACCCCTGTTACAATCCAAATTACAATCCGAATAAAGCCAAACAAACACACATTACACACAAATAAAGTCACAGTAAATAATATAAATATCGAGACTCAAGAGGGAGTCTCCAGGCTGTCTCCGAGCCAGATGGAAGCCGATGTAGCCCGAGTGGGGCTCCACGTACGGTATCGACGGCTCGCCGGTTCATGCCTCTCGATCGCTCTGGTGTCCGCACCAATTCTCCCCGGGTGGGAGAAACTCGACCCTGTCGAGTAAGGGTCAGCATCGCTCTCGTAGCGCTCCAGTAGGTCTGGAAATATCTGCTGCAACTCTCCACGGGTGATCCAAGTATCCTTGGTGGCGGGTCGCCCTCTCCAACGCACTAGGTAGAGCAGGTAGGATCCACTCCTGGTAACTGTCACCTGCTCATCCAGTATATGATCTATATGCTCTCGGTGTTGTGGAAATGTGGCTGGTGATGGACACTCAGGTGTGGGATCACTCTCAATGGGGGGAGATGGCTCGAAAGGCTCACTAGGGATCACCGCTGGGTCCCTATATGTAACTAGATCCGACACATTGAAAGTTGAGCTTATACCATATTCCTCAGGCAGGTCCACAACATACGCATTGGATCCAACACGTTTCAGCACTCTAAATGGACCGGCTCCACGAGCTTGCAATTTATTTACGGTCCCAGAGGGAAACTGTTCAGGTCATACCCTGATCATGACATATTCACCCTCTTGGAACTCACGGTAGTGTCGATGGGCATCGACTAACTCCTTATACCGTGCATTGTTGGCCTCAATGTGACGACGGATGTCGTCATGCAAACTCCTAACATGCCTAGTAAAAGACTCGGCAGACTCTCACACTCGTGCATGAATGGGCATTGGAACAAGATCCACTGGCTTCCTATGCCTACGACCTGTGACAATCTCGATGGACTCATACCGGTAGACCTGTTAACCGAATCATTATATGCAAATTTTGCCAGTGGTAATATGAGATCCCAATCTCCTACACGGTCCCTAACAAGACACCTCAAAAGGTCACCCAGACTCCTATTGACCACCTCAGTCTGACCATATGTCTGGGGATGATATGCAGTGGAAAACTTGAGGTGAGTACCCAACATATGCCACAGTGTCTTTCAAAAATAACTGGTGAACCTAACATCACGATCAGACACTATGGTACGAGGTAACCCGAACTTGCACACCACATGAGTAAGAAATAGACGGGCTACCCTCAAAGCATCCGATGTCTTCGAGTAGGGAATGAAAAGGGCCATCTTCAATAACTAGTCAACTACCATATAGACCGAGTCATGCTTCCTAGAAGTACGTGGCAACCCCAAGACAAAATCCATGCTAACATCATGCCATGGGGCATCAGGCACGTGAAGAGGCGTATAAAGGTCCGAGCTTTTCTTCTTCATTTTGGCCATAGCATATGTACGGCACTGAGCCACAACATGAGTAACATCACGCTTCAAGCTCGGACAATAAAATCTATGCTCAACAGCCTCGATAGTCTTGTTCCGACCAAAGTGGCCGGCTAGACCTCCCGCATGTAGTTCCCAGACTAAGAAGTCTCGAACCGAAGAACACAAAGTCTGCCTCCTCGAAAGAGGTAACCCTCCTGAAGCACATAATCATCAAGGTCTCTCGAGGGTCCGGCCTGGAGAGTGGTATAAATCTGACCGAAGTCAGGACAGTCAACATAGGCCTCTCTCATCTTCTCTAACCCTATGACCTCGGCACTCATGGTGGTCAGCAAACAAGCATGCCGACTCAAGACATCAGCCACCTTGTTCTCCACTCCAGCATTATGTTTAAGCACAAATGTGTACTGCTGGAGATACTCAACCCATCGATTGTGATGCGCATTAAGCTTCTTTTGGGAATGGAGGAACCTCAAAGCTTCATGATTGGAGTACAAGACAAACTCCTAATGTAAAAGATAGTGCCTCCAATGCCTAAGAGCCTGAACAACTGCGTAGAATTCTTTATCATAAGTGGAGTATCACAGTTTCGCGTCATTCAACTTTTCACTGAAGTATGTGACCGGGTGGGCCTCCTGACTCAGCACTCCTCCAATCCTAACACCCGACGCATCACAAGAGACCTCAAACACCTTCGAGAAATCTGGCAATCGAAGGATCGGTGTCTGGGTCATGCGCTCCTTGATGTCCTTGAAGGCAGCAACAGCGGCCTTCATCCATACAAACGTGCCCTTCCGAATACAGTCGAAGATCAGGGCAGTGACGGAGCTAAATCCGTGGATGAAACGATGATAGAACATCGCGAGGCCATGGAAGCTGCGGACATCATGGACCGTACGGGGTTATGGCCACTCAACAATGGCCCGGACCTTCTCCGGATCAGCGGAGACCCTAGTACTAGACACAATGAAACCCAAGAAGGTAAGCTGAGGTGTCATGAAGGCACACTTCTGTGGGTTCGCAAACAACTGCTCTCGCCTCAAAAGCAGACAGACCTGCCGTAGATGGTCCAAGTGGTCCCCTTTAGTGCGACTATATATAAGGATATCATCAAAATACACAACCATAAAGACTCCAATGAATGGTCGAAGGACCTGAGTCATGAGTCGCATGAAGGTGCTAGGGGCATTGGTCAACCCAAAGGGGATAACCAACCACTCATATAGACCATCATTGGTCTTAAATGCGGTCTTCCACTCATCACCTGGCCTAATCCTCACCTAGTGGTAGCCACTCTTAAGATCGATCTTCGAGAAGATAGTGGCACTGGCCATCATGTCTAGCATATCATCTAGGCGGGGAATAGGGAACCTGTACTTCACGGTGATTTTGTTGATGTCACGACTATCAATGCACATTCTCCACGTGCCATCCTTCTTTGGGATGAGTAATGCGGGAACAACACACGGACTCATACTGTCCCGAACAGACCCTCTCTGCATCAACTCATCGACCAGCCGTTTTAGCTCGGCATGTTCCGTGGGACTCATGCGATAATGAGGAAGATTGGGCAATGAGGAGCCCAGAATCAGGTCGATAGTATGCTGAATATCCCGCATAGGTGGGAGTCTCTCGGGAAGCTCCTCGGGAAAGATATTAGCGAACTCCTACAGAATAGGAATGACATTGGGTGGGAGTTCACCCTTTGGATCCACCTCTCGGACTGTAATAGCAAACATAGGGCAGCCCCTACTAGCCTCCCACTCCATTTCTCGGGAGATAATCATCATCAACCTCCTAGTCGAGGGCTAGCCTATGCCAGAGATAACGGTCATAGCCCGGGCTGGGGATGGGGTACTGGGCCCAGGGATGGAAGGCTCCGGAGTACTAGGGCCAGTAGGACCCCTAACTGATGGGCTCTTGGACTGGGTGGGGTGGAGGGTAATCCATCGGCCATCATGGTCGAAGGTACAAGTGTTTGATCGGCCATGGAGTGTCGCATCCCTATCAAATAATCACGGCCTACCAAGAATGATATTGCCCACCTCCATGGGGAGGACATCACACCAGATCTCGTCACGGTAGGCATGGAACTGCAGTGGGACCAAACATCGCAGCCTGATCGGAATGGAGGTGGAATCCACCCATGATACTCGATAGGGGCAAGGATGGTCCACGGGAGTAAGACCAAGACGTGAGACTACGCCCGTGGAGATTGCATTGATGCAACTCCCACTATCGATAATCACCTTACACATATGCCCTCCCAGCGTACAATGTGTATGAAAGATGGTGGTGCGATGCCAGTCATCACTGGCCTGTGGCTGGGTGAGAATACACCTGATGACCCCCAAGTGGGTATCGTCCGAATGTTGGGCATCCTGGCCATCACCTTCAATCTCATAGTATTTGTCAGCAAGCTCCTGATCTGCTTCATAGCTGACTAACACAAGATTTGAAGAGGTGGCGTCCCCAGCCTGTGTGTCCCCAATGACAAGAGATTGACGAGTGGGACACTGGTTGGCGAAGTGGCCAAACCCATTGCAGCGATAACACTGCTGCCGTGATCCACTAGGCTGCCCGATCAAGGGTCCTTTTCCATTATCCTCCCAACGAATAGGAGGTGTAGGCAACAAAGGATGAGTAACGGGTGCGAGTGCCGGTGGATGGACCGTGGGTGCCGTGGGTTAGGGACGAGGAGGGATATCCCTTGGAGGTGGAGGGCGAGGCCTAGGAGCGAATGGCTCGGGACGAGTGGGCTCCTAAGGTCGAGCCATGGGGGCCCTCGGATACGTGCCTGAAGAGCTACGGGGCTCGACACTACGAATGGGAATGGGGCCCAACCGATGGGTAGGCTCAAACTCGGCCTCAAATTGCTCCAATTCGAGAGCAACCTGATACGCCTATTCCAAAGTGGTCACATTGCGGCGGAAAAGTTCATATTGGTAGTTCGTCCACATACCTCTTCGAAAGCGCGAGATGGTCATGGTGCTCTCTTCCGTAACTCCACACCGCAAATAATACTCATCAAACTCGACGGTGTACACAGTCACGGACTGGTTCCCTTGGGAGAGACTTTGCCATTTGTCTATGAGACGCTGGCGATACGTGGCAGGAAGGTATTTCTGCCTCAACTTCATGTTCATGTCATCCCAAGTACCGATCGGGGGTTGATGTCGCTGCACTAACAGGCTCTCCACATTGATCCAATAAGTTTGGGCCTGCCCATGCAACTTCATCTTAGCATACCAAACTCTTCGGTGGTCCGTCATCTCAAACCACTCGAAGTACCGGTCCATGCCGGCCTCCAAATCTAAATAGACCTTTGGATCCAAAAACCCGTCAAATAGGGGAGGGTCCACACGCATGCTCCTAAGAACACGGTCGTCGTCATCA
This sequence comes from Amorphophallus konjac, assembly GCA_022559845.1. Lineage (NCBI taxonomy): Eukaryota > Viridiplantae > Streptophyta > Magnoliopsida > Alismatales > Araceae > Amorphophallus > Amorphophallus konjac. Next base: position 140,780,592 of record CM040125.1, on the reverse strand, counting down.
TCATGATTCTGTCGTTGGTTTCGACGATCACGACCGTAACCCCCTTGTTCATTATCAGATGCATAGTCATCCACCTCGTGCACCTGCTGCCTCCCAACATCTGCCCCTTGAGCCCCTGGAGCAATAGGTTGCTGAACCCGCTCTTGTTGGCCATTTGTTGGCGCGGGTTGCGCCTCCACTGGGGCCCTCTCAAGTACAACAATCCTCCCTACAAGACCCTGAATGGACTGGTCTGATGCTTCGGCCCGATCCTCAAGGGCTTTCATCCTCCCTTTTAGACGTGTTCCTATGCCATCTAGACGCGTACTAAGGCCATCCATACACGTATCGAGACGATCCATGAGGGCTCGAAACATCTCGACCGTCGAGGGCTCATCGGAACTACGGGCTCGGGAATCCGCCATAGGTGATGGTGGCGAGTATTGGGTGCCTCGACGGGTGGCCATGCAAAGACACATGGGCTAGGAGACACAGACTAATGCACCTAGACCTAGCCAATATCCGATACGTGGCGGAGGGTCGACCCGAAGATCTCCTCGCGCAAGTGTGCGGTCTTCCCGATAGGCGTAGCCTAACATTCGGACAACACCTTTTAATATACCGAATTATCGGGATGAAATGTAATTTTAAAACACTTTTTTGTTTTGAAAATAATGATGATCATAGACTCGACATAGACCGTGCAAGACTTATGCAACGACTACCCTAGACTCAACTCACTCTGATACCAAACTGATGCGGGACGGACAAGGGGACCGACTCTAAGTAATGCGGACCTCGGACTCTACGTGCAGAGGTGACCAGCAATATACGAATAGGAGAGACACTTCGGCCCGACACTAAGAGTTCCTATGGGCTATACGTCGCTAACAGAAACGCAAGCTCACTCGTCATCCCAAGCGAGGGATAGCGTGGATCCGCGCGATTGAGAAACCGGCAGAGTTAAGGGTGGTCGACTCACTTCCGTGCTCGGATCGAGCAACGGGACGGGTCACTCCCTCGCTCACAGCGGTGACATGAACTCACGGGCTAGATTCCTATCGCACTCACATCGGCATATGACCATATACTAAACTAGCAAATGAACGCCAAGAAGTAAGACCGTTACCTCCACGCTCCCGGCATGGGGAAGACAACCCCGGCCAATTCCGTACTCCCAGTTAACAGATTTTCATAGCGGTACAAAGTTTTGACCCACTCCACGCAGGGAGGTAACAGGTCACATGTGGGGCCCGGGAGTATCGGGAAGTGGGTTGACGGGCAGCATCTTGATGTCGCTCCGACGGTGCCGAAATCCGCATTTTAGTGCTGTCCAGACGGCGCGATCTGTGGGTTCGTGGGGCCCACGTGCTGCTCAATCCTACGGACCTGACGGGATAGGTCCCACTGTGATGGTGACACCAGGTGGTGCACTCCCCTGGATGACGGCCGGGCTAGAACACCGATCGGAGGCCGGGTGGCTCCGATCTCCACTAGTCAGAGCTGCTGTCCACGGATCTGCGACTTCTATTTTTCAGCGCGTGATCCGGCGAGAATTGTTGCTGCGATCAGCACCGATGTCGAATTGGCACGAAACCAGCGCCGTTGGAACGCTGCCTCGAAATCCTTCGACCCTCTATGGATCTAGGAATTTTGTCAGAGCTGTAATTTTGATGGCCGAATTTTGAACCTGATAGATCTCTGCCTCAAATCTGGCCGGGCAGAAGCAAACTTTCCTGAGAGTTGGTGTTGACCACAATGTAGACCTCTGATTTAGGTGTTGAGATCTTCAGAAAAGTTATAGAGGAGAAAGAGAGGAAAATGGGGATAATTTGTATGAAAGAGTTGGTGGAGGTTTGGATGGGGAAAGGTATTTTATACTACTGGATGGTCGGATCTGGACAGTGGCAGGCAGAACTGAGTTTGGATCTAGAGTGAATTTTTAGAAAATATGAACGAGATCTTAAATTCACAAGAAAATTTTTGGATGAGGTATTAGGTAGACAGAACCTCCAATAAAAATATCAAGTCATTTGGGTCACGGGAAGGGGGGTTTATGAATGACCTATTTGGGTTCTGAAAATCTGGGCAGACTGCTGGCAGATTTGAGAGGAGGTGGAGAACAAAAATGGAAAAATGAAAAATAAAAACTAGAAGCTCCACTGATTTTTTCTAGGATGTGGTGATGACCCCTGGAACTCACCCTGAAAGTTTGGGCTCCAGATGAACTCGTGGCTGAGAGCAAGAAATCTGAGATCAAGGGGCTATCCTGAGTGGACAGAACTCCGGCGATGATGGCGGTGGTGCAACGGCGGCGAGATGGCGGCGACGGCGATCTACACATTTGATATATGAGGCTTCACACCTCTGAATCACAGCCTTCACAGCTGCAGAAGGGGGAGAGAGGAGAGAGATAGGGGGCGGCCCTTGCTCCTTTGGAGGAAATTCAATTTTTCTTCTCATTAATTCCAATCAAATGAAAATACATGCTATTTATGTTAAATAACAAAAGACACTAACTATCCCTAGATCTAGGGTTGGGAAGGGGTAAAAGAGGGAGTCCACAATTTATTCCTCCCATGTGATTTGGAACAAATAAAAAAAGATTTCAAACCTATTAAACTATAATAAGCTAGGGGCGCCTCCTTGACTTCTTGGTTCCCATTTTTGAATTTTGCTACCGTTTGTCCCCCCCTTGGTCCAACTCTTCTAGAAACCCACATTGGAAGGTTGACTGACCCCACATGGGCCCAAGAGATGAGGTGGATCAATGGGAGAAGGGATGGGGGGCCCGCGGGACCCAGGTGGTCCCATTTTACAATTAAACCCCTGTTACAATCCAAATTACAATCCGAATAAAGCCAAACAAACACACATTACACACAAATAAAGTCACAGCAAATACTATAAATATCGAGACTCAAGGGGGAGTCTCCAGGCTATCTCTGAGCCAGATGGAAGCCAATGTAGCCCGAGTAGTGCTCCACGTACGGTACCGACGGCTCGCCGGTTCGTGCCTCTTGATCGCTCTGGTGTCCGCACCATGATTATTACAGTGATCAACATGATAAACTATCTTCTTTGGTAAGCTCTGATCCTAAGGACTTTACCTTTGATGAACTCATGGATGCATCTGATGAATTAGTGAAACAATATAAAAAGGTAAAGTTAGAAAACAAAAAATTAAAGAAGAAGTCTGAAAACAATTCCCATACTGACTCTTCTTGTGAAAAATGCTCCTCGTTCGAAGAAGTGAATGAGTCTATCCTATTTGATGTTGCTATGTGCAAGGAACAAGTTGGTTCCTGAAGAAAACAAAATGAGATCTTACTTCAAAAGCTAACTCAATTCAGTGAAAGTGAAAAAGTGCTCAAGGACAAGCTGGAAGCTATGTCCAATGATCAAATTCTAATTGATGAATTGATCAAGGATAAAAATATGGCTAATGCGAATGAGAATTTAAAGGAACAAATAAATGCCTTGACTGAAAAGCTGGCCATTTTTGAAAAAGGTAAGCATGTCATGAATGATAGCTCTAAAAATTTGCAGGTCTTAGAGCAGGAAATTGAGAACTATAAGTCTGTGAATGCCATGCTAAACCAACAGCTTGCTGAATGTGAAGAAGAGGCCACTGACTCTGAGCTACATATTTCCACCCTAAAGAAGGAAATCAAAGATTTAAATGATTCCCTGTCCAGATTTGTTCAGGGACAAGAAAATCTGGACAAAGTGTTGGGGACAAAGGTAAATTTTTGAAGTGAAGAAGTTGGATACAATCCAGTAAACAACCCAAGAAAGAGTGGTGAGCATATTCATGTTCAACAACCCAAGAATGATCCACTGCGTCGACGCACTACCCAGGTTAGGTCGACGCACCCCAAGGCGACCAGAAGAAATATTCTTCCCAGCTGCTTTCATTGTAGAAAAATTGGCCACACAGTCAAGGACTATTGGCATCTAAAGGGAAGGACTCACTCTCATCCCAAGAATGTCAGTTTCCCTGTTCATCCACAAAAATCCAATGCACATGCACATAAGAACAATGTCAAATCTTTTGTGTGCTATTTTTACTGTAGTGAATATGGACATACAATTGATGATTGTTCTTGAATGAGAATTGATGACCTGAATGCAGCAAAGAAAAGAAATTCTCATACCAGAAGTGCAACTAACCCTCTAGGACCCAAGAAAACTTGGGTACCTAAAAATTCTAAATGAGAATTTTGGATGCAGGGTGCCTTGGAGATGAGCAAAGGATGATCAAGAAGCTGAATGCTCAAGGCACAGGTCTGTAAATAAATTTTTAATTCATGTTTAAATATGCATGTTAGGTTTATCTTTAGTTATTTAAGTTAAAGTCTTTCTTGCACTCAATAAATCTTGCAAAGCTGAAACCTCCTTTTTGAACTGCTGAAAATTCCCCATAGTTAAAATTGAAAATCTTGTGTTTAGAATGATTGGAATTCTCATTGAATTGATATCATGATGAACGTTCTGCTGAGAATTTGATGATGTTTGTCATGTCTGCAGCATTGAGGGGGAGTTCTTGAAAGTCTGCATATGCTATGAACATTGAGCATCATCTCATGGCCTTATGCTTTTTCATGCATGTCATGCAAGGGAAACTTGAAAAATCTGTTATGAATGATAGATTGTGTTGCACTCTCATTATTGTGACCCTTTGGTATATAGAATGGTGACTTGTGGAAGGTTGGATTAAGTCCGATTGAAAGTTATCACTATGTGTGAGAGGATCCTCGGATCAAGTTCTACGCCAAGTACCATGGGTCAATTACTCATATAAGTCATAGGCTGCATACCCTCTTATTGATTCTTGTGAAAGCATTCTGAAATTCATGCACTAGTTCAGGGGAAGTCATCATAAAAGCCCAGTCTGCATGCTTACAGTCTGCACCATTTGAGGTCTCAAGATTTTTATCTTGTTGACACATGAACTGATTGCATATCCATAGGGGGAGATTCCCTTGCTTTCATAAATTGATCACATATGCATTTGTATAACTCTTATGTGTGCTTCTTGAACAATGGACCTTTTTGAGGAATTATCTGAGAGTTAAACTATCATGCATAGCTTGTTAAGTCTGTTCTCTAAATGTTGTTAATTCCAGTTGCCATGCATGTAAAAAGAAAATGTATCATGTTTATTGCCTTAATCTTCAAAACAAATTGTGTTTGCTTAATGTTTTTAGAATCTGACAAGACCCTATGCCATCTGAACCTCAAACTCTGTAGAAATCCTTCTGGCTGCTTGATCAAGTCGACCCAAGAAACTCTCAGGTCGACCTAGCCTTGTTAGAAACTGCTCTGTTTGAAAACTCTGTGTGCTGTTGTCACGCCCCGAGTGCGGAAGGAACCCGGAGTGCGTGACAAGTTTATATATCAATCATGTCAATCAGAGCGTTAGTGTATTCGACACCAAGACAGAGCGCGCAAAAGTAAAGACAACCCAATCTTTTATTCAATCACAATCTTAAAGTACTTCTATTACAACCACTTAACGAAAGTACTAGGACTCAAAAAAAAGGAAAAGTACAATGAATGACTCAAGAAAATAGAAAGATAAGACTAGTTGACGCTTGGATAGATGGAATAGCTCTAATCTCTTCACTCTTGACTTTCCCCATCCGATTGTGTCTCGTCATCGGACTTACCTAAAAAATAAGGGAAAACACTAGGTGAGCGAACGCTCAGTAGGAATTATATCTCAAGTGCTAGCTTACTTTAAGTAAATTACATGTTACATGAATGCAACATAGCTATGCATGTTCGCGTAAAACGATAATAGAGAGTGTATATCAAGAGATAGTTGAGCGAACAAGCAAGTCTTTCAAGAATTCATGTCAAATATATATCAAGATGATCAAGCACGTATATTTATCATGTCATGTCAAGAATTGGCTATCATGTTCAAGCAAGTAAATAAATACTCATTCTGGGTCACGCAAGTCATGTCATGTCAAGTCGAGTCAAGTACTAGATTGTGGAATGTCATTTAACTAGAACGACAAGTACTTCAGTGCAATGCCACACCGTGATCATTACAACTCCCATGGGCACAAGTACGTTCGGGTGCTCCTCCCAAGACTAGATCGGGCCCTATATGCATAGGCATTGGTCATGTATTTTTGACATCCACTATAGTTATAGCCAATATGGAATTTCAAAGGAATAAGCTTGTAGGAACTTTAAGGTAGATCTTATGGAATAGAATCACAAGGATTGAACATGATGTGTAAGGACGTATCACGATAATAACGGTATAACCACGATTCGTGTTGAAAACTAGGCAGAATCGGCTCCCTAATTGGGTGCCATGACATTAAAAATAAGCGCTCATAGAGATATGGTCACTCATTCTTGTACATGATAAGGTAGATATAATTAGTGTCCACAAGTATGGCACATAATTCTTAAGAAATATTAATGGCATGGTTTCTCATTCCATTAATTCAAGGATATTCTCATGGCATCCAAATAGCATGTCACGAGGGCCGGTATACCAAGTTTCTTTAGAGTGACATGGCAATTAAGTAGTGTCATGGGTTTTAAGGGTACAACCAGCTCAATCGGCCTTGAGGGAATCCAAGGCTACGAGGAGTCTTACGGAGGTCTCTATGATAAAATCACCAGTCCGAAGGAACGGAATGTCTTGCGGAGGGTTCATCTATCACCGAGAAATAGTGGGGTAATCGATAAAATATTGTGAAACGTGGGACTATACTCACGGAATGGAATATAGTGCCTATATATATAACCCACTGTCAAGGGTTACAGACAACCACGAAATCAGAAAATAGTAAATTGACACCTTAGATCACGTCTTCATTTCATGAAATAGCGCCCTGGACAGGGTCGCTAGTTCAATATATAACGACTGTTCACTCAGTCGTTATATCCAGGCTCCATATTTATTAAAATCTGCATAAATTCTCAATTCCTTATATTATATAAATGACGACTTGGCTTAAGTCTTTAATTCAGTAATTAGCGCCCTAGTCAGGGGCGTCATATCTCAAATTGATGGCATGGTGCATGTCGTTATTTCAAAATCCATGTAATTAGGTCATGCATAGATCAAAGTTCACAGGTTATCACTAAGTAGCGCCTGAGTGTGGGGGCATTCATTCAATTGACGACCTAAAGGCGGTCGTTATTTCTTTGTCATATGATATGCACCGGCAGGTACAATCATAGACACATGATTTTTGAAGTATATCCAATCAAGAAACTAGAGACATGTTCAGACAGAGAAAAATAGCAAGAATCTAATAGTATACTCATGCATTAGGTTAGATGTCATGGTTCATAGTTATTAATTTTTTAAGATGTATAATTATCAATTAACTAGCTAATTGACGACTATTTGCACGGTCGTTATATCAAATAGCGCCCTAGGGGGAGGCGCAATTTTACTGATACTCCAAGAAACATATCAAGCTCTACGGAAACCAATCTAACAAGCCTATATGCATGCTTATGACCTTGTAGCAATTAGATTAAGCTTGTACTTGAGAACACCTACCTTTGTTTTTAAGGCTTGGATGCTAGAACATGAAGAGAATGAAGATCAACAAGAATTGTAGCCCCAGATACGATACTCTGTTGCAAACAGAGTAACAGGTCCTAGTGCTCCTCCCTTCATAGTAGCAGGAAGAAGAGGAATTAACTTCTTTGTAGCAACAGCTTCGATGTAGTAGAGGGTGAAGCACGGAAAGAAGCCTTCTTCTTCACGTGATAACAAGAGCAGCAGCTGCTTGGTCAGAAGAAGTAGCATACTTCCTCTACGGCCACCACCACAGAAATAGAATAGCAGCACGAGCCTCCTCCTCCAGGAAGAAGCAGAGAAAGAGAATAGGATCTCTCCCCCACGTACAACAGAAGAAGAACAATCTTCAAGAGAATTGCATGGCATCTTTCAAAAATAGGATCAACAGAGGGTTCGATGGAGGGGGTTTGATATTTATAGAGAAGAGGTTCGATTGCGGGTTAGAGTTTGATTAGGATCAAAGTTTCCATGGAAGAATCCTATTGTTATATAAACTTCCCTACGTGTTAATCCTTCTAGATATTATCCTTCCTGAATCGGCCACTGCTTCCTTATTCGAACAAAACACAGCAACAGTTTCCGTTTTTGACTCTGCAGGCAAATATCGCCTAGAATAGAGGCGCGCTTTAGAGAAATAGCGCCCATGATAGAGGCATCATTCATGTAATTGGCGCCTTCGTGAAGGGTCTTTAATTTATGAAATGGTGCCTTAATAGGTGGCGCTATTCAATTTTGGCCCATTTATTATATGATGTAAGCCCCATTATTTATATATATATATATATAAGTTGTTTAAATATATATATATATATGAGTTGGGCCTTGAACCTTGGTTTAATTTTCAATCTAATTACATTCCTTCAATTTACCAGGGTTGCTACACCCTCCCCCACTTAAAAGAATTTGGTCCCCAAATTCAATCGTATATAGTTGTGGAGGGTGCGGAGTACATACCTTTTTTTAAATAAGTCTGGAAATCTCTTCTTCATGGACTCCTCGGTCTCCCACGTGGCTTCTTGTTCTGAGCATTTGTTCCATTGCACCTTTAGCATGGGAATCATTTTGTTCCTCAGTGTACGAACCTCGCGATCAAGGATCTTCATGGGTTTTTGTTCATATGTGAGATCCTTTTGAATCACCAAGTCACCATGATTGATGATATGTGACGGATCATGCACATACTTCTTTAACATTGATATGTGGAACATGTTATGAACTTCGGACAATTGAGGAGGTAAAGCGACTCGGTAAGCTACCTCGCCAACTCTTTCTAATATCTCAAAAGGTCCGATAAACCTTGGTGTAATCTTGCCCTTAACACCAAATCTCCTAATTCCACGTCCAGGTGATATTTTGAGAAATACGTGATCTCCGACTTGGAATTCGAGATCTCTTCTTCTTGTGTCAGCATAAGCCTTCTGTCTAGACTGAGCCACTTGAAGTCTCTCCCTAATCAACTGAATCTTTTCGGTGGTATCCCTTACCATATCTGGGCCTAAGAGTTGTTTCTCGCCGACTTCATCCCAGGACAAGGGTGATCGGCGATCTTGGAGAAATCCTTGATGAATCGCCTGTAATAGCCTGCAAGACCCAAGAAACTACGGATCTCGCTAGCATTAGTCGGTCTTTCCCAATTCTTTACAGCTTTAACTTTTGATGGATCTACGGATAGTCCATCCTTTGAAATCACATAACCTAGGAAAGATACTTCTTCTAGCCAGAATTCACATTTATTGAGCTTTGCATATAATTGATTTGTCCTCAATATCTGTAATGCAATCCTCAAATGCTCCTCATGCTCTTCCTTGGTCTTTGAATAAATCAATATATCATCAATGAAAATCACCACGAACTGATCTAGATGAGGCCTGAATATACTATTCATCAACTGCATAATGACTGCAGGGGCATTTGTTAGTCCGAAAGGCATAACAACAAATTCGTAGTGCCCATACCTGCTTCTGAACGCGGTCTTATGAATGTCCTCATCTTTGATTCTTAGTTGGTGATATCCCGACCTGAGATCAATCTTCGAGAAATACTTGGATCCAGATATTTGATCAAATAACTCATCGATTCTCGGCAGTGGATACTTGTTCTTGATAGTGAGATGATTCAACTGTCGATAGTCGATGCATAACCTCATGGATCCATCCTTCTTCTTTACAAATAGCAAGGGTGCTCCCCACGGGGAAGTACTCGACCTAATAAATCCCTTCTTTAGAAGTTCCATCAATTGTTCCTTTAACTCCTTGAGCTCAGCAGGATACATCCTATATGGTGCCTTAGAAACTGGACCAGCACCAGGGACCAAGCCGATGGTGAATGCCACTTCTCTTTGTGGGGGTAGCCCAGGCAATTCTTCCGAAAACACATCCGGAAATTCTTGTACAACTGGGATGTCCTCTATCTTAGACTCGTGGTCTCCTTAATGGTGACAAAAGAAAGGAAAGATACACATCCTTTTCTTATTAGCTTGATAGCTCGAAGAGCTGAAATAAGAGGTGACTTGCCTCGACTCTTAGGGCTAGTATAGACCAGTTCCGGGAAATCCTTCAAGGTAACCTTGCTGTTACGGCAATCAACAGTTGCCTGGTACTTGGATAACCAATTGGCTCCTAATATAATATCATAGTCCCTCATATCTAGGCATATTAAGTCGATAGGTAGATTTCTTCCTTTTACCAAGACTTCGCAATTTTGGTAATGATGAGCAATATCGGCTTCATTTTTGAGAGGGGTCAAAATAACTAATCTTATCCATTCCGGTTCCATAGGTAATGGGCCAGCAAACTTCTTGGAAATAAAAGAATGCGATGCACCAGTATCAAATAAGACATGTGCAGACTTGGAACAAACTTGTAGTGTACCTTCCACTAGTCCGCCCTCATCTTGATCTGCCTCCTTAATAGCTTGGAGACGTGCACTCTTTGTCAACGGGCGCTTCCCGTCACCGGCTTGATCATTAAGCAGGGGACAATAGGGAATCTGATGATCAAGGCTCCCACAACGAAGACAAGCTCTGATTTTTCTCTAACATTCGTCGGCCTCAGCCTTATCACAATATTTACACACCACTTTAGAAGGTGTGGTGGTGATGGAGAACGGCTTGTTGTTCTTCCTGACTTTCTTTTCCCGAGAGGGCTCTCCTTCATTGTTTGGCCTTTTCTTGTTGAAAGTAGTCTTGAAGGTACCGGAGCTAGTGACATGCTCCCTCTTATCTCTCTTACGAATCCTATCAGATAGTTCTGTGGCATCTTCTAGTAACTGGGCTCGGCGCACTATCTCCGAGTAGACTTGTATGTCCATCGGCGCCAATTGTGTGATACATTGAGGTCGAAGCCCATTTAGAAATCTTCTAGCTTTCATCTTCTCGGTACTTACTAAGTGTTTTGCATACCTTGACAGCCTAGAGAATTGGACCTCATATATATTTCACTGACAGAGCTCTTTGTTTGAGTGAGGCGAATTCTGCGGCTTTCTTCCCTTGCACTCGGTCGAAAAAATATTTGTCGTTGAAGTACTCGGTGAATTCAGCCCATGTGATGGGTTCTTCGCCTAAGGTGGCTTCTATGGATTCCCACCAGGAACATGCGTCTCTTTCTAATTGGAACGTTGCTAGCAATACCTTCTCTTCATCCATGCATTGCATAACACGGAATATCCTTTCCACTTCTCGGAGTCAATGCTCGGCATCATTGGGATTTGATGAGCCAATGAACCTTGGTGGGTTCATATTTCTAAAACTACGGTGGAGATCACCGGCTCCACGGTTCACCGCTCCTTGCGCCACTTGCTGTAGCACCTGGGTCATGCCTTGGATAGTGCGGTGCATGTTACGCCACTGGGCACGTTCGACAACCATCATCCTACAAGAGTTTTAAATAACTTATCAATATGAGATTGGCCAAGAGTTGGAGTACCTAAGTTACCTTAGCCCATAGTTCTACCCAATTCTCACAGGGTGAAGGTTTAAACCTATCCTTGGACTTGGGTTTCCTAGAAATTGAATATCCTAGACTCTGATACCACAAAAACTATCACGCCCCGAGCGCGGAAGGAACCCGGAGTGCGTGACGAGTTTATATATCAATCATGTCAATCAGAGCGTTAATATATTCAACACCAAGACAGAGCGTGCAAAAGTAAAGTTAACCCGATCCTTTATTCAATCACAATCTTAAAGTACTTCTATTACAACCACTTAACGAAAGTATTAGGACTCAATAAAAAGGAAAAGTACAATGAATGACACAAGAAAACAGAAAGATAAGACTAGTTGACGCTTTGATAGAAGGAATAGCTCTAATCTCTTCACTCTTGACTTTCCCCATCCGATTGTGTCTCGTCATCGGACATACCTGAAAAATAAGGGAAAACACTAGGTGAGTGAACGCTCAGTAGGAATTATATCTCAAGTGCTAGCTTGCTTTAAGTAAATTACATATTACATGAATGCAACATAGCTATGCACGTTTGCGTAAAATGATAATAGAGAATGTATATCAAGAGATAGTTGAGCGAACTAGCAAGTCTTTCAAGAATTCATGTCAAATATATATCAAGATGATCAAGCACGTATATTTATCATGTCATGTCAAGAATTGGCTATCATGTTCAAGCAAGTAAATAAATACCCATTCTGGGTCACGAAAGCATGTCATGTCAAGTCAAGTCAAGTACTAGATTGTGGAATGTCATTTAACTAGAACGACAAGTACTTCGGTGTAATGCCACACCATGATCATTACAATTCCCATGGGCACAAGTACGTTCGGGTGCTCCTCCCAGGACCAGATCGGGCCCTATATGCGTAGGCATTGGTCATGTATTTTTGACAGCCACTATAGTTATAGCCAATATGAAATTTCAAAGGAATAAGTTTGTAGGAACTTTAAGGTAGATCTTGTGGAATATAATCATAAGGATTGAGCATGATGTGTAAGGACGTACCACGATAATAACGGTATAACCACGATTTGCTTTGAAAACTAGGCAGAATCGGCTCCCTAATTGGGTGCCATGACATTAAGAATAAGCGCTCATAGAGATATGGTCGCTCGTTCTTGTACATGATAAGGTAGATAGAATTAGTGTCCACAAGTATGGCACATAATTCTTAAGAAATATTAATCGCATGGTTTCTCATTCCATTAATTCAAGGATATTCTCATGGCATCCAAATAGCACGTCATGAGGGCCGATATACCATATTCCTTGAGAGTGACATAGCAATTAAGTAGTGTCATGGGTTTTAAGGGTACAACCTGCTCAATCGGCCTTGAGGGAATCCAAGGCTACGAGGAGTCTTACGGAGGTCTCTATGATAAAATCACCAGTCCGAAGGAACGGAATGTCCCGCGGAGGGTTCATCTATCACCGAGAAATAGTGGGGTAATTGATAAAACATTATGAAACGTGGGACTATACTCACGGAATGGAATATAGTACATATATATATAACCCACTGTCAAGGGTTACAGACAACCATGAAATCAGAAAATAGTAAATTGACGCCTTAGATCACGTCTTCATTTCATGAAATAGCGCCCTGGGCAGGGTCGCTAGTTTAATATATAACGCCTGTTCACTCAGTCGTTATATCCAGGCTCCATATTTATTAAAATCTGCATAAATTCTCAATTCCATATATTATGTAAATGACGACTTGGCTTAAGTCTTTAATTCAGTAATTAGCGCCCTAGTCAGGGGCGTCATATCTCAAATTGATGGCAGGGTGCATGTCATTATTTCAAAATCCATGTAATTAGGTCATGCATAGATCAAAGTTCACAGGTTATCACTAAGTAGCGCCTGAGTGTGGGGGCGTTCATTCAATTGACGGCCTGAAGGCGGCCGTTATTTCTTTGTCATATGATACGCACCAGGCATGTACAATCATAGACACATGATTTTTGAAGTATGTCCAATTAAGAAACTAGAGACATGTTCAGATAGAGAAAAATAGTAGGAATCTAACAGTATACTCATGCATTAGGTTAGATGTCATGGTTCACAGTTATTAAAATTTGAAGATGTATAATTATTAATTAACTAGCTAATTGACGATTGTTTGCACGATCGTTATATCAAATAGCGCCCTAGGGGGAGGCGCAATTTTACTGATACTCCCAGAAACATATCAAGCTCTACGAAAACCAATCTAACAAGCCTATATGCATGCTGATGACCTTGTAGCAATTAGATTGGGCTTGTACTTGAGAACACCTACCTTGGTTTTTAAGGCTTGGATGCTAGAACGTGAAGAGAATGAAGATCAACATGAATTGTAACCCTAGCTACGATACTCTGTTGCAAACAGAGTAACAGGTCCTAGAGCTCCTCCCTTCATAGTAGCAGGAAGAAGAGGAATTAACTTCTTTGCAGCAATAGCTTCGATGCAGCAGAGGGTGAAGCACGGAAAGAAGCCTTCTTCTTCACGTGATAACAAGAGCAGCAGCTGCTTGGTTAGAAGAAGTAGTAGTCTTCCTCCACGGCCACCACCACAGAAGAAGAATAGCAGCATGAGCCTCCTCCTCCAGGAAGAAGCAGGGAAAGAGAATAGGATCTCTCCCCCACGTACAACCGAAGAAGAACAATCTTCAAGAGAACTGCAGGGCATCTTTCAAAAATAGGATCAACAGAGGGTTCGATGGAGGGGGTTTGATATTTATAGAGAAGAGGTTTGATTGCGGGTTCGAGTTTGATTAGGATCAAAGTTTCCATGGAAGAATCCTATTGTTATATAAACTTCCCTACGTGTTAATCCTTCTAGATATTATCCTTCCTGAATCGGCCACTACTTCCTTGGTCGAACAAAACACAGCAACAGTTTCCATTTTTGACTCTGTAGGGAAATAGCGCCTAGAATAGAGGTGCCCTTTAGAGAAATAGCGCCCATGATAGAGGCGTCATTCATGTAATTGGCGCCTTCGTGAAGGGTCTTCAATTTATGAAATGGCGCCTTAAGAGGAGGCGCTATTCAATTTTGGCCCATTTATTATATGATGTAAGCCCCATTATATATATATATATATAAGTGGTTTAAATATATATATATATATATATGAGTTGGGCCTTGAACCTTGGTTTAATTTTCAATCTAATTACATTCCTTCAATTTACCAGGGTTGCTACAGCTGTCTGCCAGACTGCGTCGACCCAACAGTTATTTATTCCACATTCATGCCTTCTATTTGAGCCCTCTACATCGAGCCCCTGACATATCTGCGTCGATGCATCAGGCTATCTGATATTTCATTCAATTCCTTCAATCCTAATCTTCGAATTGATTAGTGCTCACGTTTTGCTACAACCACTGAGCTTACTGCACATACTCAGGGGGAGTGTTCAGTGTCTATTTCCATTCATCCACCCAGGTGCATTCCATGTATTCATCAGCTCTTGTATCATGTTCATGATTTGCTGTGTTTCATCTTGGGTCTGAAATGCCTTGAAATCCTAATGTTATTGATACCCCAAATTCCTGGAATTGCTTTGAACTCCTGTAAGTACTTCGGTCTGATTGTTAAAGTTCATTTATCAGAGCGCATCTTAAAGGAGAATCTTCTTTTATGGAGTACCATGATTGCCCAAGATATAAAACTGTTGATTTAAGTTTAATGGGTTCATGAGTTTTGAACTGAACTTTCTTGAAAATGGCTATATTCAGACTTAATGTTCTTAAACCATTATTTCATGTTCTGTCTTGTTATGCCTTCTGAAATCTGAAAGTTTATCCTAAGTACAAAGGCATCTTTGATTGAGGAACTTCATTGTAGTATTATTTTTAAACATCAATCAATCTGTATTTCAAAAAGCGGCTACACTTAATGAAAGCAATGAACGTCAGTCATGTTGAGTAACTGGGGATATTGACATCTGATAAACGTATATCCTTATGAAAAAAGGTGTGTCCTGAGTTCAGTGCTCTAAGGCAGAGCAATGACAGTTGTTTCACTGAGAAACCAAGTCCCTTCATCAATGAAGTGGAGTGGACAAAGTCATGAAGTGCCTTGCTACCTCCGTTCTAATTGAAGCAGAATGGTGAGCTACACTGAGTAACTAGGGGTGTTGGCGTCTAATCAACGTGCACTCTCACGTCAAAAGGTGCATGCCTCACCTAAATGTTCTTGTAAATTTAAAAAAAAACAACATGTGGCTTTAAAAGAAATATCTAAAAATACAGTGCCCCATGGATAGAATCAGAAACTTCAAGTGTTTAACCTCAATACTTATTGTTGTTTCCTTCAAAGGAGCTAATGGAACTGAATGTGTAGTATGAAAGGAGGTTAACATGGCTTTTATATGTAATTCTGGTTCATTTCTATTAATATTGATTGCAGATTTTTTTAAAATGCTTACTATTGAGAAACTCAGAATTCATCAGTTTTAAACCAATCTTATTATAAGGGCTTCGTCATTCAAATTATATAACTGAAGATTATGAAAAATCTCTAACTCTGCTTTTATGAACTTGACTTCAGGTTGAAGAACTCACATCCTAACATTTCTTGGATATGGTTCTTCTATGATTAATTCCAACCGTCGACCACTTGTCTCCAGACTTCTATCTGGCTGTCATGAAATTTGACATCAAGTCAAATTGACCCCCTTGCTGTTGCATGTTTCCATATTGCTTGTTACTTTTGTATCATCTGCAATGATCTCTCCTGACTGCTTTGAAAGCATCAACTCTCTCAGAAATTAGCATCGACTCTTTGCATTTAATTGGTTAGATTGTATTTCCTTCCTTCATGCTGTGCACAGAAAACATTAAAAATCTGAAAAATAGAAAACCAAATTTATGAAATTCTGAAAACCAAATCAGCTCAATGGCTTTTGAACTGATTGCACCTCCTTGCTGTGTCCCAATGTCTTGTATATATCTGTTTCTCATGATTCAGTCTATGATGCCTTGATGTGTCTTCATGGTCTTCCATGCTAATTTATGTGCCTTGTTTATGCCAAGCCAAGGGACCCTACAATCCCAAGGGACCTAACCATGTGCTCAACTGGCATTTGCATCTGTCTTGATAGTTGACATATTGTCTCTCATGTTATACATCCTTGTTGCTTGCTGAGTAGAAATGTTTCTCAAACTTTTGATCTCATGCTACTCCATGTGCTCATAATTTTGATTTTGAAATTGGCTTTAATCTAAGCCCTCTTTGCTGATGGCAAAGGGGGAGAGGTTTTGAGATGAGTAATAATCGCCTAATTCATGATTGTATTCCTTTTAGAATTGACTCATAATAAACTCTTAATGACTCATAGTTGCCATCATCAAAAAGGGGGAGAATGTTGGGCATGTGTGGAACATGCATGATTCTATTGTTTTGATGATGTCTGACTATGGCTCATTGATGAGTCCGATTTATATTTGATGATGTCAACATGAATGCAGCAAAGGTCAAAGTCAGTATTGGTAAGTGTATGGTCTCATGAAGACATCATGCAATGGTATGGACAAGGCTAGCCAACAGCATTGCGAAGGTAAGGGAATGATTCAATGAAAATCCATAGCCAAATCAGAAGAGTCGACTCTAGGTGTCAACCCCTTCATGTGGACGCTCTGCCGAACAAGGCTGCATCGACCCCTTGGTGTCGCTGCGTCGACCCCATTGCTCACAAAAGGAAGAAAATCCCAAGCAGTTGTTAGCTGCATCGACTCCAGAGCATCTCCAGCAAGTCTTCATCAGCTACGTCAACCCCAAGTCCTCATTGCGTCGACGCAATCAAGCCAAGCTGAGAAAAATGATGAAGAGGGTCAAAAGGCTCACACGGCTGACAAATGGCTGATAGAGTTGACAAATGACTAATAGAGGTGACAAATAGCGCATAAGGGTGACAAATAGGTCACAAGGCTGATAAATGAACAAAGGCGACGGCTCAAGGCAATGAGGAAAACATCAATGGCGACAGCTCATACGGCTAAGGGTGACAAATAAATTACAAGGGAGACAAATGGCTGATATGGCCAACAAGCGGCCTTAGCTGCGTCGACACAACTTGCACAACGCATCGATGCCATCAAAGCTCCCGCAGCATAAGCAACACAACTTCACAAGGCTACTTCAACATCACAAGTAATGGCTTCAGCGTAGCGTGCCAGCCTTCAGCAGCCCAGCCAATAGCGCCAACGTAGTAGCAAAAGGCGTCAGTGCAGTAGCCTATGCAGCAGCAAAGGCCAAGCCGAAGATAGATGCGTCGACACTACATGGTCAGCGCATCGACGCATATTCCTCAAACAGAACATGTTATAAGGGGTATTCGAAGAAGGACGCGTTGACGCTATGTGAATAGTGCATCGATGCATTTGAAGATTCTCAGGCTATTTTCTGTCAAAATCACAGATGTTTGAAAAAGGATCCAGTAGCCAAAAATAGGAACCGTAAACCTCTAAAATCACATCTTTTGAGGTCTGAAAAAGTTCCTAGGATAGTGGACTGTCCTCTTCATCATGAGACTACAGTACAACCTTTTAGAGGAAACCTTTTTGGTAGCTACCAAATTAAGGAAAGGTCAGTTCTTCCTGTACTCTACTTTTTGTAGTCAACCAATGGGATTTTAGTCCAAGGAAGGTACCAAGGACAAGAGGATTGTACCCGAAGAGGCGTAATCTTGAGCTGATCTTGAGCCGTGAGATTCAGGGAGAATCCAGTCTGTATGAATTGTAAGGCAAGAAACAGATCAGAGGTGCCCAGGGAAGAGTCCCTGGGGAAAACCCTCCGATGCTTAAGTCAGCAAGTGTGATAGAGCATGGGTGTGAAGAGAGAGGGTAGGAGAAAGAGAGGGTGCGAGATTATTCTCCACCAAAAGGTGTGGTGGTTTTCTCTCAGGATTCTTTCTTACCTTCTCGGAGGGTCTCCTTGGAGTTTATATAGCAGTCCATTTAACGTAATAGTCTAGGGAGCTGAGGGGATTTCGGGGAGGTTATGTCCTTGTAGTGGGCTCTTTATGGCGTAAGGACTCTTGCTCTCCCATATTCCTTGGAGTTCCCTGCTCCTGTTGGATGCGTAACGGACGCTCGGATGAGCTTACGACTGTCGGTCTGAACTAGAGGTGCTCGCTCGGGGTTTTATATTGAGCGATAAGAGTATAGCTCAGGTAGGCCATATCGGGTCCCTCCAGGGGATCTCTCAGCCGATCTGTCGCTTGGACTTCTAGACCTGAGGGCTGCCTAAGAAGTGCTGCTCTAAGTGAGTTTAGGGCTTGAAGAAAGTGGGCTCGAGATAGGGCTATCACTTTGAGGAGCTGGGCCCGATAGTCGAATTGGACCTAGTTGGGCCATGCTCTCGGGCGGCAGATTTTTCCCCTCTCCACTTGTCCCCCTCCTACTCCCGAGCCAAGATTGGGCTCTGATGAGTAGTAGTTATGGGGATGACGTTGGTGGCTCGGTTTGGGTGGGAAATTATCTCCGGTAGGGGCCACTTAATGTGGCCGTTCTGGGAGTATGCCTGTAATGATGACTCTTTTGAGTCGATGCGAGGAACCTCCTTCTTGGGTTTCAGAACGTCATGTCGTTCCCCGCCAAGTTCATGGGGGGATAAATATTGTGCGTGCTTGCGTTCCAATCCGCCTTCGTTTAGGATTTTCTTTTTCTACTGCACCGGCATTTTGGAAGGGCTCATGCACTGTGAGAGTGATCAGGAAGAGCAACGACTTGCGAAGGCCTTTGCAGAGCTAGCGGAGATTATGGCGGCAGGGATTCACCGGCTTCCACCTCCTCTTGAATCGTCTGATTCGGTGCTCTTTTCCTCCTTTTCCAGTTCCTCTCTTTCTTCCATGGCGGAGCAACATCCTTCGACCGAGACGCGCGAAGCCAGGCTAGGCACGGAAAGTTTGGTGCCACAGCCTAAGCACCCCATGAGCAGTGAGCTGGGCGAGGCCGAAGTAAAGAGGATGGAAAAGCGATATGGGCTGCCGTGGAAGTATTTTTTTCTCTCCGTCGCAGCCTCATGAATCCAACTTGTCCTTTCATCCGGGCCTCTTATGTACTTTTATTTTGGCTTGAAAGTGTGGGTTTCGCCTCCCTCTCCACCCTTTTGTCGTGCGGTTGCTTCAATTTTACCGACTGGCTCCTGTCCAGTTGGTTTCCAACTCGTACACCTTTATTTTTTCCTTCATCTTTCTCTGTCGCTCGTGTGGGCTTCACACTTCATTGAAGCTTTTCAATTCCTTCTTTGAGTTGAAGGAGCAAACCCACACGGGTAAGGGCTTCTTCTATCTTCAGGCGAGGAGGGGAAGGAGCTGCATGTCCCTTTCTGCCAAAGATTCTTCTCACAAGGGGTGGAAGACCCAATTTTTTTAGGTGGGTTCATCTGTGGATGCCGCCCCCTGGGATTTCCCGACGGTGGTTAATTTCCATCTGTCTATCCCTCCGAAGCAGGAGACGATTCCTTCGGAACTGGAGGAGGAGATTAGGGTTCTCCAAGAGAATCGCCGGTTGACTGCGGAGTTGATGACTGTGGTCAATATTGAGGATTATCCCTCCCATGCATTGCCATCTCAAGGTAAGAACCCTAAGGTCCCGTGTCGCTACTTCCGGGTCGAGTAGGTAGGCTCTCTACTGACGTTCTGACTTCTGCTGCTCAGATTCTAGGCGAACGAATGATGAGGTGGAACATCCGTCGGAGCAGGAGATCGTCGATCTGGAAGAGACGCTTGCTCTGAGTGAACCCCAAGTTTCCGGGGGCCCTTCCTGCATGTGAGACCGGGGAAAGCAGATTGCTCGAGGAGATGCTCCCGAGCGTTGAGGGGCCAAGCGCAAAGATCCAGGGGAGCAGCTGCTCCTATCTTCAATGAAGGCTCGGACCGTCGAGAAGAAGCAGTTGAAGAAGGTGGGGGTCTCCCGTCCGACCGAGAAGCATGCTCGCCCGGTCGAGGAGCGTTCAGCCGACGAAGTCCGCCGCCAGGATCTCCCGTCCATCGAGCCAAAGACGGCTGCCGCTGGTGGGGGAGCCGTTACCGAACCTGCCCGACCAGAGACCGAGGTGATGGCCTCCGAATTCCCAGCCAAAGTTGGTGGGGCGCAGGACGGAGCGACATCCCAGCGAGCGTTGTCGTCTCGAAAGTGGGGACGCTCGGGGGAGATGCTCCGGTCTCAACTCTTCCAGGGAGGATTCCTCCTCCCTCAGTTGGTGCATCTGTCGTTTGGGCTTCTTTATATCAATGGTGCCAATCCTTGGTGCCTTCGCTGAATCGGGAAGAGATCAAACGCGGTCCCCCCTTCTTACTCTTCGAGAGGGTTATGGAGGGCGGCTTGATCATGGCTCAGTTGGGGGCCGAGATAACCAATTTCTTCGCTTGGATGGACAGTGAAGAGAGGTCTGTTCGCGTTGAGTCTGATCGGAAGATCAATCAGTTGACTTCTGAGCTCGAGGTCTCTCGATGGGAGGCAACTTCATTTTGAGCCCAATTTCAGTCGAGCCAGGAGGAGGCTCGGACACTGGCCGATCAGCTGGCCTAGGCTCGCTATATGGCCGACCTGAAGGGCGAACTTCTGGAAGAGGAGCGCCAATCTCAGGTCGAGTGCTCCGAGCAGTGGAAGGCCGAGCTAGAGGAGCTCAGCAACCAGGTCTGAGGGGCCGAGCGAGTGCGGGAGGAAGCCGAGGTGGCGCGGACTGAGGCTGAGGCGAAGCTGTCCGAGAGCGAGGGGAAGGTGCTTGAGGCTGAGCAAAGAATAGTCGAGCTTGAGAAGGAGGCTGAGCGAGCTGAGGCAGAGGCGATCGAACGATATAGGAGCTCGGAGGGCTATCACGCAGCTCTTGAGAGGTCTGCCTTCTTGTATTATGAGCCAAGCTACCGTCGGGTGCTGCAGAAGGGATTCGCCCAAGGCTACCATCGAGCGGTCATTGAGGCCCAGCAGTAGGTGACCGACGAGCTTGTCTTTCCTTCCGGGCAACGTTACGACTCAGACGCGGATACTATGGATTCTCCCTATTCGACGCCGAGCGAAGGAGGGAGTGAGGATGGCTGCAGCTCGGTGGAGGGATCGCCAACTCCGGTCACCTCTAGAGGGCACACGGTCAAGGCAGTTCCCACACAAGTGGGGTTAGTGTCTGGACCAACCGTCACCGAGGGTACTGGGGGTAGATCCCCTGGCGTTGAAGATCCTCCAACTGTCGAATCTCAAGAAAGGCCGCGGGCTTCTCGGAGTCCCCCTATTTCCATAGGCTAGGAGGAAAATGAGTTCAACGCACCATCTCTTTTCTCTTTTCTCTTTTTTTTTGTTGCCACGTAAGGTTGGCCCTTTTGATATGTAATGGCAGTAATATTTAGCACAGAGTTTACTGTTTCTTACTGCCTTTGGCACGATTTGACCACCGTATCTGTAGTTGCTATGAAGGTGGGGATTTTATTTACGGATATCTTGCGTGCAGCGACTGTCACGACACTGGCGCCTTTCTGAATTTTCATGCTTCGAATGACTTGCCATTTCACGTGTCCCTATGGAAGGGTTATTGAGGGAAATGGAGTAACTGCCCTTGGGGAAGAGTTCCTGCCTTTTGCATTTTTTCGAGGGGAAAATTAATTAAGGCGAGGGTTCCCCTTTCGGCCTAGAAAAGGTCCCGAAGGGCGCCTCCACTTCTCTTCAACACTTAAGGCTTTTCTTGCAATTCTTCCTCTTTCTCCCTTCTCGCGAAGCGCCTGTCTCTGTGCTGGGGAGTTGTCAGCGAAACATGGAGGGCGATTCAGAAGGTGATAACTCTAGCGGCCGCCAAAGGTGTTCTTGCTACTCCAGCTCGGAAGAAGGGACAACGATGGGTGGGCAGCATGCAAGAAGGGACAGCGCGTAGCAGCGCGCCCGTTCCCGACCACTGGACTGCCGCCACTATCTTACGAGGAAGGTAGAAGTGGAAGGAGGCCCGAGGAAATAGGGCGTTCGGCCCGGCGGCCTCGTCCTGCTCCTTCCTCACCTTTGCCTGCTTCTCCCTCCTCTTCCATCCCCGTCGCCCTTCTCACCTCTTCGGGGGGGGGGGGGTTCTTTCTCCCCCTTCTGCTCTTCCACCAGCTTCTCCCCTCTTCTTTCACTCTTTGGAGGATGCCTTTATCCTTGCTCGCACCACTTGGAGGTGCTTGCTCTCTGTTCGGCTTCCGGCCTCCTTCCAAAGAGTTGGCAGAGGAGGCCTTCACTTGTATTCCTTCCTCTTCTTCCTCTGATACCTTTTTTATGAGTTTCTCAAGCGAACAAGGTCAGCTATCCCATTATCCGAGGTAATTTCTACACTGGGTAGAGTCAATGGCTCGGCCTGGGGGTCCTAGCCACGTCCGCGCCGAGTAGTCAACGCGTATTGTAGTACTAGTGGATGTAGTATTTTTGCTTTTGATACGCACTATATTGGATGTGGTCTATCTGATGTATGAAGAAGCATTAATGAAAAGAAAAATATCACCATTTGTTGCTTACATGTCTGTGAAAAGCTCAAAAATAGAACTTTTGTAATGTTGTTGCATTCCATGTCCGGGGGATAGGCGTTCCTTCCGTGGTAGACAATCGATATGCCCCCTTCCCGAGCATCTCGAGCACTCGGTAGGGACCTTCCCAATTAGGGGCCAGCTTCCCCGCCGCCTCCAGTGGTCGAGAGGCTTCGACTTTTCTCAGGATGAAGTCTCCTAGATGGAAATGTCCATCTTGGACTTTGGCATTGTAATATCGAGTAAGGTGCCACTGATATTCCATGGCTCAGATGCTCACGATCTCTCTTATCTTGCTTGCCATATCGAGGTTTTCTAGCAGTTTTTGCTCATTTGCCTCGGGCGAGAAGTTGATGACTCGGAGAGATGGGCTGTTAACTTCCAAAGGAATCACGACGTCTGTGCCGTACACCAATTGTAAACGTGTCTCACCGGTGGCAGTTCTTGGAGTAGTTTGGTGCGACCATAGTACGCTTGGCAATTCCTCGACCCAACTACCCTTGACCTTACCGAGTCTGGCCTTAATGCCTTTTAATATAGTTTTGTTGGCATTTCGACCAGTCCGTTAGCCTGAGGGTGGGCTACCGAAGTGAAGTGGTTGCGAATGTGAAGGTTGGCACATTTGTTCCAAAAGTAATGAGAATCAAATTGTCGACCATTATCGCCTCGGGAGATACCAAAATGACAGATGATCGATTTCCAAATGAAGCTCCATACGACCGACTCGATAATCCTAGCGGTAGCTTCGGCTTCAATCCATTTGGTAAAATAATCGATGGCGACGATGACGAACTTCTTCTGGGTTTGGGCCGTGGGAAACGGCCCCAAGATGTCGATCCCCCAATGAGCAAAAGGGTATGGCTCGGTAAGGGTGACGAGCTCTGAGGCAGGTTGATGGACCATATGACCGAAACGTTGGCATTGGTCGCACCTTTGTACGTAGGCCGAGCAGTCACGTTTGAGAGTGGGCCACCAGTAGCCTTGTCGCAACAACATCCTGGCGAGCGCTCTTCCTCCTTGATGTGCACCACAGACACCTTCGTGGACCTCTTGAATCGCTCTGCCGGCTTCCACGATATCGAGGCACTTGACGAGGGGACCAAAAAATGACCTTCGGTACAAAGCATCATCTAAGATGATGAAGCACCGAGCTTGATACTTCAATCTCCGAGCGTCCCGAGGGTTAGATGGATCTCGAGAATCCTGGAGCCAAGATATATATGGGGTCCGCCAGTCGCTTGATAATGCCTGATCAACGTTCATGAGCTCCGCTTCTATGCTCGGTCATTCTAGCTCTTCGAGGAAAATTGATTGTGTACCTTCTGGGGCAACAGAGGAGGCCAATCGAGAGAGGGCGTTCGCTCGGGAGTTTTCCTCCCGAGTGATCTGGATGACCTGAAAACTCTCGAATAGTGGGGCTATTCCTTTTACTAGTTGGAGGTATTTGATCATCGGTGTTTCCCGAGCTTCGTAGTCACCGTTGACCTGGCTGGCGACCAATTGGGAGTCAGTGTGGATTCTGACTCGTTTGGCCCCCAGTCATCGTGCCATCCTGGCCCCCGAGATGAGAGCCTCATACTCGGAGACGTTGTTAGATGCCGGGAAGTTTAACTTCAAGGCGTATTATAGTTCTACTCCTTTCGGGGATCGGAGAAGAACGCGGGTGCCGCTGTTGGCGGAGTTGGAGGATCCGTCGACGAAAAGATCCTAGGTGGGCCCGGGTGTCAGCGGATGGACTTCCTCAGTCGGGATAGTACTCTCTGCGATGAAATCTGCGAGTGCATATCCCTTGATGGCCGAGTGGGGGCGATAGGAGATATCGTAATCCCCGAGCATTATAGCCCAGTTGACGAGGCGACCCAAAGCTTCAGGGTGAGCAAGGATCCTCTTCAGGGGCTCATTGGTCAACACGATGATGGAGTGCCCTTGGAAGTAGGGCCGGAGGTGCATGGACGAGGTTACCAATGCTAGCACAAGTTTCTCGTTTGCGGGATACCGTCATTCGGCCTCGTTGAGCACCTTGCTGGTGTAATATACTGGTCTCTGCACTACTACGTCATCTCGAACTAGGATCGAGCTCACTGTGGAAGGAGTCGTCGAGAGGTAGAGATGCAGAGTTTCACCCGAGACCGACTTTGATAACACCGAGGGCGAGGCCAAAAACTCCTTTAGCTCTGCAAAAGCCTTCTGACATTCCTCGTCCCAGGCGAACGTAGCGGATGCCAGTTTGGGCCCTCTCAACAATTTGAAGAAAGGCAGGCATCGTTCGGCCACTCGGGACAAGAAGCGATTGAGCGCAGCAATTCATCCAGTCAGGCGTTGGACGTCTTTGACGCAAACAGGTGGCTGCATGTTTAGGATGGCCTGAACTTTGTCGGGGTTGGCCTCGATCCCACGCTGAGTGACTAGAAAACCCAGTAACTTTTCAGATCGAACCCCAAAGGCACATTTAGCTGGGTTGATCTTCATGTTGCACCTCAGGAGGGAGTCGAAGGTTTCCGCTAGGTCGGTGAAGTGGTCCTCGGCCTTGGGTGTCTTGACAAGCATGTCATCGATGTAGGCTTCGATGTTTCGACCGATCTGTCCTTCGAAAATGTGGTTGATCAACCTTTGATATGTTGCCCCGGCATTCTTCAGCCCGAAAGGCATTCGGGTGTAGCAGTATACGCCGAAGTCAATGATGAAGGTGTTGTGCCCCTGTGGTCATTTGAGTCATTCGACATCATCCTGTGGTCATTTGAGTTATTTGATATTCTTGGTTTTGATAATGGCTAAACACTATAGGTCATTATTATTTTCCACTCCCATATGACTGACATACGTGATGTTTTATTCATGACAGATATGTTGGGTTCGGTGCAGGTATTCAGAGGGGGGGGGGTGAATGAATATGGCCTATAAAAACTTTCACCCAATTAAAATATTAGGCTCACTAACTATTTAGAATGCTAACTAGACAGATTTATCAAATCTGGAAGACTAATTAGCAGATGCAGAATTAAACAAATAGACAGTGAGCACTCTAACAAGACAAGTTGGATGAACTATAGCTCAATTTGAATTTCGATTACTTAACAGGTTAAGACACTCTAAAAAAGCTAATCAACTTTTCTGCTCAACCAGAAAGCCAACACTTAGTGCGCCCCTAATCAATCATCTAACGGAAGCAAACCATAAATATATCAAACCACTGCACAATGGGTTTTTAGGTGGTTCGGTCCAGCAGACCTACATCCACCCCACACTCAAACCCGAGTGTGGATTACTGCTGCGCAACACAGCTTGCGTCCGCTGGGCAATACAGCTTAGCCTACAATCGCTGGGCCTCACAGCTTGTCGTCCAGTGGAATCCACCACTGCAACCGCTGGGGATTACAGCTTACCCGTCCAGTGGAAACCTCCACTGCCCCGCTGAGCAACACAGCTTGCTGTCCAGAGGAGTCCTCCTCTGTAAACCGCTGACTAACAGCTTGAACAAAGATGTAAAATAGAAAACAGAAAAGATGGAAACACAGGAACTAAAAGCTGAACAATGAAGCATGAAATATAGCTCTAACAATGAGCAACCTCAGATCTGGTTTTGAACCAAAGACCTGAGGAACGAACTCTTTCTCTCTCTATCTCTCTTTCTTTCTCCTCTGCTCTCCTTTTCTCTCACGCTATTCTCTCCATCTTCTCTTTTTCAGGATCGAAGGGCTTTCTGCTCTTCAGGCTTTTTCTTCGATCAGCCTTCATCTGAAGACGAAGGCTCCAATTTATACCAGTAATAGGGGCTCCGGAGGATAGGGCAGAGACGCCCTAGAGAGCTTCGATGGGTTGGTCCACGTGGTGAAGTAGCAGGCCCCAGCTTCATGTGTCTGACTGCTGGCACGTCCTTTGTTATAGGATCACGTGCCCTTTCATAATTGGGGTCTCCTTGTACTGCATCAAAATATTCTAGTAATTTACCACACTTACTGTTTCTGGAGATTGACCGCGTTGACGCACTGGCATCACTGCGTCTACTCTTTGCTTGTACACATTTGAATTTGTCCCACTGCGTCGACCCTACTGTGGATAGCGTTGACGCGTTGAAGACAGCCAGAGATAAGTCGCCCCTTTCTTGAACTGCTGCGTCGACGCTTCCAACCCGTGGCGTTGACGCATTAATATGTTCCAATGAGCAACCAGCCTAGCCTTTTTAACTGTTGCGTCGACGCTGCTCCACTGCTGCGTTGACGCGTAGGTGATCCAGTGATCAGGTCTTCAGCAGATAGATGTGCTGCGTTGACGCTCTCAGCATGCTGCGTTGACGCTGCCAATGTACTCCAGAGGCTGCAATAAGGGATACTTGAACTGCTGCGTCCACGCTACTTGATCAATGCGTTGACGCACCAGAATAATCCAGAGCTTCTTTCTTGATTGTTTGAACTGCTGTGTCCACGTGTCAGCATTTTAGCTTCTTGGATCACGTGCCAAGTCTTGATGGCCTGAATCATCTGTAGACAGACAGAGGAAAATGACCTTAGTTCAGACGAATGTATATACTTAAGCAGAGCTGCCAGTGTATGGTCTTGAACAGTGCAGCAAGTGTAAAGACTTGGTAAAACAAGGTCCAGTCTATAGACTTTAGTTAAGTTCAGGCCTCTAACAACGAGTGTATAGACTTGGGCCTAACAATTAGCACATGGACAGTGTATACACTTTACCGTAAAGGACAATGCATGAGTGCAGTGTATAGACTTGGTGTAATGACGCCAATGTACATACTTGCAAGATGTGAGGCGATGTGTAGACTTTGCGTTCAACTGGATGTATAGGCTTGGAGGGTTCACTGATGGCTGTACAGACTTGGGCGTTGTATAGACTCTGAATCGATAAGGCAGGCTGTACAGACTATAAGAAGGTTGAAGCACTGTGTAGACTTGATGAAGATTGAGGCCGTTGTACAGACATGGGGTTCAGCTGAGGATGTATGGACTTTGACGAAGTGAAGCAGTGTACATACTTTGAATCAAACTGATGTATAGACTTGAAGGATTTGAACGTGAGGCTGTATAGACTTGGCCCCTTTCCGGATGTATAGACTTTGAGTAAAGGAGGTGTTGTATAGACTTTGGAAAGTCTGAGCCAGTGTACAGACTCGATGATATAAAGACGATTGTATAGACTTCCAATGGAACGAGTGTAGAGACTTTCAATTGAATACTTCAGTCCCGTTGTATGGACTTGAAGATGGAAGCGAAGAGAAGACGCATCAGCTCAAGGAGTTGACGCACTACTGTGTGGACAGAGGCAAATAAGACTGAAGGGTCGACGCATCAGCACAATGCGTTGACGCACTGCTGTGTAGACTGTGTAGACCTGTTAAACCATGCACACTGTATAGACTCTTCATGCGACAATGTATGGACTTAGAGGTTAACACTCGAATGTATAGAGTTGAAGACCTAACAATCGAGTGTATAGACTTCAAAGGACAAAGCATCCACAGAACAGACGATGTACAGACTTTACCAATATGAGACACTGTACAGACTTTGTCAAGTGACTGGCTATACAGACTTCAGAAGATGAAGACTCTGTATCGACTTGAAGACCATGAGCCAATGTATAGACTTGCCTTAACAATGAATGTGTAGACTTTGAAATAGGAGTCAGGCAAACAGATGTACAGAGTTGGCCAAAGCAGCAATGTATAGACTTGGCTTTGAACGCTTGAGCTGAAGACAATGATGTAATGTATAGACATGAATAAACTGTGCACATTGTATGGACTTGAAGAAACAAGGCAACGTTGTATAGACAGAAGTCTGTACAGCATCCGTTGTCTAGAGTTCTTGAAGTATATACATTGGACTGTTCTTTTGAAGTATATACACTACAATGTGCATACTCAGATCTTATGACTTCATTCTTGTTGCTGACAGGAACAGGGT
Organism: Amorphophallus konjac; assembly: GCA_022559845.1. Lineage (NCBI taxonomy): Eukaryota > Viridiplantae > Streptophyta > Magnoliopsida > Alismatales > Araceae > Amorphophallus > Amorphophallus konjac. Next base: position 140,751,708 of record CM040125.1, on the reverse strand, counting down.
CGACGCTAGAGCTTAAGGCGTCCACGCACCAGTGAAGATGCATCCACGGATACTCTTCACAGCGTTAACTCTACGCAAAGGCTACGTCAACTCAGCCACTCAAGAAGCAGAGGCCTTTTCAAAAATACTCAAACGCGTCAATGCAGTAGTGGAGCAACGTCGACGCAACAGTTAAAAAGGATAGGCTGGTTGCTCACTGGAACGCATCAATGCGTCAATGCTATCCACAGCAGGGTCGACACAGTGGGGCAAATTCAAATATGTACAAGCAAAGAGTAGACGCAGTGATGCCAGTGCGTCAACGCGGTTAGTCTCCAGAAACAGTAAGTGTGGTAAATTACTAGAATATTTCGATGCAGTACAAGGAGACCCCAATTATGAAAGGGCACGTGATCCTATAACAAAGGACGTGCCAGCAGTCAGACACGTAGAAGCTGGGGCCTGCTACTTCACCACGTGGACCAACCCATCGAAGCTCTCTAGGGCGTCTCTGCCCTATCCTCCGGAGCCCCTGTTACTGGTATAAATTGGAGCCTTCATCTTCAGATGAAGGCTGATCGAAGAAAAAGCATGAAGAGCAGAAAGCCCTTCGATCCAGAAAAAGAGAAGAAGGAGAGAATAGCGTGAGAGAAAAGGAGAGCAGAGGAGAAAGAAAGAGAGATAGAGAGAGAAAGAGTTGAAGAGAAGAAGGAGAGAACAGCGTGAGAGAAAAGGAGAGCAGAAGAGAAAGAAAGAGAGAAGGAGCAGAACAGAAAAAGTGCGTGAGCTGAGAAGAAGAAAGAAGAGGAAGAAAAGAAGAAGAGGAGAGAAGTCTATTGAAGATCTATTTAGTCTGTTCGTGGATCAAATCCAGAATGACTATTGTGGTTCATTTCCAGCTTTCGTTGCTGTGCTTTTCATGTTTCTTATTTCTTTTTACTCCTATTGCTATTGTTCTTCTGATCCTCTGGACTGAGGTCGGGTTCCTCCTGGTGGGTCAGGAGTAGGGAGACGGGTGTGTCTCCGGTTTGTGCTGGTAGCAGAATGCTACTGGTGATAGTTCCCTCCTGTGTGGAGGAAGGGAGGCTGGTTCCTCCGGTTTGCAAGCAGCAGGGGGGCTGCTTGTGGGTTCCCTCCGGGCTAGGAGGAAGAGAGGCTAGGCCTCTGGTGGAATGCTGGTAGCAGAGTGCTACTGGCTGGTTCACTGGTAGCGGGGCTGCTACTAGTGGGGTTCCCTCTTGGTATAGAGGAAGAGAGACGTGAGTCTCTGGTTTCTAGTGACCGTGGGTTGCTGGAGGTTCCCTCCGTGTAGGAGGAAGAGGGGAGGATGTTCCCCTGGGTAAGCTGTGTATCAGCGTCTGTTGGCAAGCTGTGTTGCCCAGCTGTTAGTGAAGCCACACTCGGTTTGAGTGTGGGGTGGATGTAGGTCTGGAGGACCGAACCACCTAAAAATCCTTTGTTCTGTGGTTTGCTTATGGTGTGCTCTTCCATAACTTCTATCTGTTTCATAGGTTGTTTGAATAGTCTTGATTCGAGTTACAGTGGCCTTGAGCTTTTCATCTTGGTAAGTGAGTCTAGTTTGCATTGTACTGTCATTTGGCATTAGACTTCATCAGGTTCCACTAGTATAGTCAGCAGCTCATCTGGTCGATCAAATGTCTATTTGAACTCGATAGCCTTTATTCTGCAACTGTATCTAGTAGCAGGCAAATTATTTTTAATTTGGGGAATATTCTTAAAAGGGATACATTCACCCCCCCTCTGTATCGATCGCACCGTTACAACAAGATAAGCCAATGAATGGATAAGGAATGGAGTGGAGATGGCAAATGTGAAAGCCTAATGATCGCGCCCAAGCAACGATGGAAATCCTTTCAAATCATGATCAATCAAACGATCAAACTCATGGCAGTCGCCTGGCAAATCAAACGTGTGGATAAGTATCTTGCCTCTCTACCATTCAATATAGGTGGTATATGTCATTTACTGTCAAGCACCATTGGTAAGATTCTTACCTTGTCATAGCCATCAATCTCACCATGGGTATTCCATTTACCTCTCATTTCTAAACTTCACATTGATAACTTGGATTGATAACTATCAAGTTCACTCTTCAAATGCATTAGTTTCTCATTCCAATCATGGTAACATGCTCAAATGATCTTGATGTTTCTAATACATAAACCAAGTGAAATCCAACCCCCAAATATATGAAATAAACATCTACTTAAAGTCATTTTTATTTAGATGTATTTCATTGGGCTAACACTTCAACTTTGCAAGACCAGGTCATTCCAGTCGACACTTCACATAGCCACGGTCGATGCACAAAGAAGCATAACCAAGAGAACCCAAGGTCAAAGACTCAGTTGACACCTTCAAGACTGTCAAGGTTGATGCCACAGATGAGAACGGGCCGCTAAAGGACTCAAGCGACGGAGCTAAAGGGGTTAACGGACTGACCCGGCATAACTCGGGGTCTGCCCAGCTGGCGGTCGACCGCCAGCCCAGGGGCGGTCGACCGCCCCTGCCAGCAACTCCCTGTCTGCACGATTCTCAATGGCGGTTGACCGCCAGCCTAGTAGCGGTTGACTGGAAATTCCGGGGACCATCCGTCTGTAGGTTTCTCAGTAGCAGTCGATCGCCAACTTCCACAGGTCGACCGCCAGCCCCGAGCCAACAAATGTTGACTTTGTTTTACACTTCGAGAAGATCCCCTTTCCTTGTATTTCTTTAATCCTAAAGTCACACAATCCCCCATGGATTGTGGATCTGGTCTAGAGGATGTCCAAGGACCATTGAAATGGTATAAAACAAACAATTGAGGGGTTAGAAACCCTAATGCTTCAATTGGAACAAGAGAGATCAAGGGAGGCTAGAGGAGGTGATTCACGGGTACAGTAGCACCTCCGTGAACAGTGCTTAGGGCTGGAGTTCTTCATCCATCCAAGGTGCTTTCAAGCTGATTTCTGAAGCCATCAACCTCCAAGAAGGTGTAGAAGCAATCAAGATTCAAGGCTGCATCCATTATCTCCTCCATTAACTCAAAGGGGATTCAAAGATTGAGGGATCAAGGGAGATCAAAGGAGGCTTGGAAGAAGAGATACTGTAACCGTGAACAGTACTTCGTGAAGAAGCTCTTCATCCATTCCAAGGTGTTTCAAGCTCATATCAAAGTAAGCAAGGCTATCAAGGTGATCCAAGGAAGCTGATTTCACAAGGTTTTCAAGGGAGATCAAATATGCATCCTTTGCCTTCTTCATCAACTCAAGGTGATTCAAGGAAGATCATTTCACAAGGAAGAAGATACCATTGAAGCATCAGATTCAAGCTCCAGCAATCTCAGACAAGATCTTTTCTCTTTGAGCATATTCTATATCTTGTTTGAGTGTTTTCATGTTTATTCTCTTTCCATTTCATTCAAACAATTTAAACTGAAGATCGTCCCTACCGATGGTTAGTAGGAAGGCAATCGGAAGTTATCCGATCTGCGGTGTTGACATCCCTACCGGTGGTTAGTAGGAAGGTAATCGAAAGTTGTCCGATCTGTGGTGTTGACATCCCTACCGGTAGTTAGTAGAAAGGCAATCGAAAGTTGTCCAATCTGCGGTGTTGACATCCCTACCTGTGGTTAGTAGGAAGGCAATCGGAGGACTTTCCGATTTGCGGCTCAGTGCATGGCACTAGTGGAGCCTCACCGGATTTGGTGAGGGGTGGATGTAGGACTAGGGATTCAGTCCGAACCACCTTAAAATCTCGTGTGTTGTGGTTTGATTGTGCGATTACTTTGTGCTAGATGCATGCTTAGGTTTAATATTTATATTACTTATTCATCTTGCTAAGCAAATCATTGTTGGCTACACTAAGCTAGTAATATTCCGCTGCGATTCTCGTTATCTAGCTTTAAAGAGGGGTGTTCTGTAAAAAGAGGCGCAGATCTATTCACCCCTCCCCTCTAGATCCGCCATCCACTACTCAACAGAATGCTATCTTCTTGATGTCTTCAGGATCCATTCGGATCTGATGATAACCGGAGTAGGCATCCAGGAAGCTGAGCAATTCGTTATCGGAGGTTGAGTCGACTAGCTGGTCAATGCTCGGCATTGGATAACAGTCTTTCGGAGTGGCTTTGTTGAGGTCAGTGAAGTCCACGCACATTTGCCATTTGCCCGAAGCTTTTGGTACTAAGACAACATTAGCGAGCCATGTCCGGTAAAGGACCGATCGAAATAGGCCGGTTTTCTTCCCCTTAAGAATTTGCTCTTTAATGATCGTTTGCTTCTCTGGGACATGCTTTCTTTTCTGTTGTTGGACGGGTTTCACCAATGGGTCAAGGTTGAGCTTGTGTACCACTGTCTCCCCAGGGATCCCGGGAAGATGCTCATCAGACCATGCAAATACTTGGATATACTTCGAAAGAAAAATCTCTGTATTGCTTTTGTACATCAGATGGTAAATCAGCTCCAATTTTTACTCCTAGGGCCGGGTCATCTTTGAGGAAAACCGTCAACAATTCACCACCAGGCTCAGACGTTGTTGGTTCATCCTGAACTCCCTCGCCCTTTTTCTTTTTTTCCTCTGGCCTTACGACTTCGACCGAGATTATGTAGCACCTTCGAGCTATTGCCTGGTTACCTCGGACTTCCTCGGTACCGTATTTGGTGGAAAACTTCATTTTTTGGTGATAGGTGGAGGGCACTGCCTTCTGGCTGAGGATACCTCGGCCGAAGATGACATTATAGGCCGACATCCCCTTGATCACAATGAAGTCAACCATAACAGTAACGATTTTGGGAGGGGTACGGATGGTGACTGGTAGGCTTAGGGCTCCCTCGGGTAGGTTGCCTGGCCGTTGAACCCACAAAGGGGGGTTCGAATTAGGCGGAGCTTGGAGGGGTTTTCACCCATCTTGAGGAAGCATTCGTACGAAAGTATATCAGGGGCACTACCATTGTCAACCAGTATCCTATATACATTACAATGGTTTATAGTAGCCGATACTACAAGAGCGTCATCGTGCGGGGTAGATAACCCTTCCATGTCTTGGTCAGAGAATACCAGGGCCTGCTGTTCGCTCGTCGGTGGGGCTTTGGGGGGCTCGGAGGCCCTGCTCGCGCGTTTAGCATGACTCTTCCTTCCTCGGCTACTGTCTCCTCCTGATGCCGCGCCGCCAGAAATAACATTGATGTGGACTTCGTAGGGTTGATTGTCAATTTCTTCTAGAATGCCACGGTCCTCCTTCTGGCGCTCGGATACGTACCGAGATAAATCTCCCTGGCGGATGAGACGCTCGATCTCATCCTTGAGCTGGTGACAATCTTCGGTATGGTGCCCGTGGTCGTTGTGGAATTGGCAATGCTTGCGGCGATTGCGGCACTTGGCCTTCATAGGCTCGAGTTGGCCGAGAATGCTCGAGCCCTTGATGTCTTCGTATATCTCATAGACGGGAGCGGATAGAGGAGTGCACCGCTCGTATTTCTGAGGGGGTTCCCTTCGATCTCTATCTTGATTCCGTTATTTTCCTAAGCCTTGCTTGGATGGTCGCTTCTTATCCCCCTCCCGACCCGAGCCCGTTGGGCCGCGGCAAGCACTGAGGACTTCCTCGCATTCTACGTGGCGTAGGGCTAGCGTCACTAGATCGGCAAGGGAGGTGGGGGATGAAGGACTAGTTCTCGCCAGAGGTTCTCATCACTGGTGCCTCCGGTTAGCGCGGTGATTACTGAGGCTACATCCAGGCGGGAGATATGCAGGGCCTTCGATTTAAATCAGTTGATGTAGGCCCAGTGTTTCCCCCCCTGTGCCTGCTTTAGTGCCAATAACCCCGTTACTGACCTTGGAGGGCCGCTGCCGGTGAAGCCTTGAATACTCGCTCGAATTGTCTGAAGTCGTGAATGCTGCTGGGGGTGAGTGCTCAGAACCAGGCTTGAGCGCCTTGGACCAAGGTGGTCACGAACGCTCGACATTTGAAGGTTGGCAGCAAGATTCTGGGGGAGATCTCAGCCTTCAAGATATGGTCGGAGAATGAGGATTGCTCCTCATCTTCCTTGGTGGAAGTTTTCTGCAGGGCGCGGAGGGCACACTCTTGTTCTGCAAATTGTCGCTTGAAGTCCCGCAATTGGAGGGATAGCTCCGGTTGCCGCTGAACCGAGGGGCTATGGGGGCGTCCCTGCGGGCTGCCGTGTCATCCCTCGGGGGGATCCATTTTTGGGAATTATCGTCATGTCTCGATCTCTTCTCTCCTCGAGGTGGAGGAGGGGCGTGTGAAGGTCCTCCCGGCCGATTATGTATGAGTGGTCGCCCTCGGAGGATGAAGCGGCCTCCGGAGGTTTGTTGGGAAGCTCCACTGCGGGGGGGGGGGGGGGGGGGGGAGGGGGGGGCTTTCCCCGGGAAGTCATGACTTCTCTTTCCAAGTCGCCTGGGTCCTCATTAGTTCGACGAGGATGTCTAGTTTTGCATTGAGGGTTTGGAGAGCGTCAGAATTCCTGGTGAGAGATTGCACCCCCGCGGGCGGTGGAGGCGGATCATTGGCTTGATTGTTGTCGTTGGAGGGGAGGTTTTCCGCGGGGTTGGGAGGCATAGGTCCTTCGTCTGTCGCCACGGTCTTTCCCTTATCGCCGGCGGTTCTCCTACCAGAATTTCTTCGCACCATGATGGCTCTTTGCTCGTTTCCCATAGACGGTGCCACTTTGTAGATGCGAGATGACCTTTTTGGTGCCTCCAAGAGGTATTGTCCCCGCCACGCCGGAGGGTGGCTAGGGTTTTATCCTTGTAAACGGGCCCTCTTGGGTTAAGAGGTGAAGACCTTCTTTATAAGCACTCGGTTGCTTTCTCAACATCCGATATGGGATTAATCTTGTGACCCTATGTCCACTACACAAGCCCCCCCTTGATAAGTCAAGCAAGTGCGAGCTCAGGTTTCCCACAGACGGCGCCAGATGAAGAGGCGTAATCTCACGCTGATCCTGAGCCGTGAGATTTAGGGATAGTCTTTGATCACGGTCACCCCATCTATATGAACTACAAGGCAAGAAACGGATCAAAGGTGCCCAGGGAAGAGTCCCTGGGGAAAACCCTCCGATGCTTAAGTCAGTAAGTGTGATAGAGCATGGGTGTGAAGAGAGAGGGTATGAGAAAGAGAGGGTGCGAGATTATTCTCCACCACGAGGGGTGGTGGTTTTCTCTCAAGATTCTTTCCTACCTTCTCGGAGGGTCTCCCTGGAGTTTATATAGCAGTCCATTTAACGTAACAGTCCAGGGAGCTGAGAGGATTTCGGGGAGGTTATGTCCTTGTAGTGGGCTCTTTATGGCGTAAGGACTCTTGATCTCCCTTATTCCTTGGAGTTCCCTGCTCCTGCTGGATGCGTAACGGACGCTCCGATGAGCTTTCGACAGTCGATCTGAGCTAGAGGTGCTTGCTCGGGGTTTTATACTGAGCGACAAGCGTATAGCTCAGGTAGGCCGTATCGTGTCCCCGCAGGGGATCTCTCGGCCGATTTGTCGCTCGGACTTCCGGACATGAGGGTCGCCGAGTAAGTGCTGCTCCGAGTGAGTTTTAGGCTTGAAGAAAGTGGGCCCGAGATGGGGCTATCACTTTGGGGAGCTGGGCCTGGTTTGGTCGAATTGGACCTAGTTGGCCCGTGCTCTCGGGCGGCAGATTTCCCCCCTCTCCAGTACCCCTCTGTCCTGGGCCAATGAGAAAGAAGATCTGGCAGATCTCCAAGTCCAAGAAGCATCATTTCCTTTCCTACAACTCAAATGGAGGATCTTGGAGGGAAATTTTCGTGCCCATACTGGACCAATCAGATTTCAGAACTGTGAAGAGCAAAAGAGAAGAAATATCTTATTTACTTCTGGGCCAATCATATTCATGGCTGGTTATTTTTCTGGTGATCCTGCTATCAGATATTGGGGACCAATCAAATAGGTGGTCAATGGTCAAACAAATCTTTTGTATTCCAGCCAATTGTAGCGTAGTAACTTGGAGGGAAATTCCACCACCCAGCTCCTCTATATATACATGAAGCTTCTGTATCAAGAAGCTACTGCTGCCCTTGAAGAAAGCCACGCCCTTGAGCATTCAAGCAAATCAGTGAGAAAAGAAAAGAAGGGAAAGTGAGTAGCCCAGCATCTGGCCATCCCAGTCCAATGCTGTAAGAAGAAAGGAGACAAGAAGAAGGAAGGAGAGAAGCCTTGAGAGAGAGCAGCCCTACAGAAAGTTTGAAGAGAAGATCCGTTGGATCTCCATCTAAAACTCCACACTAGCTTCCAGATCTTTATCTGAAGCCACAGCTGGTGTTCTTCGTGTTACAATTTCTTTTCCTTTGAATCTGCATTTCAGTGTGTGTCTGGTGCTCTACTTAAGAGATCGAAAGTGTTTTCGCTACACTTGCAGCTTGATTTTTCTTTGTGTGTGTGTGTGTGTGTGTGTGTGTGTGTGTGTGTGTGTGTGTGTGTGTGTGTGTGTGTGTGTGTGTGTTGAGGACTTCGTCCCCGTGTGGAAAAGTCTCATCGGTGTTTGGTGAGGGGTGGACGTAGGTTGCGGGTTTGCAACCAAACCACCTTAAAAATATATGGTGCAGTGGGTGTGCTTTTGTGCGATTGATCCATCACCTCTATCCCCATTCACAGATGTTTGCTTGTTTTAGATCTTCACATTTTGTGCCGTACTTGTGAACACCGAGCATGTACTCTAGCCAGCTCGGTGGCCATACACTTATATTCTGTTCACACTTTCATTAGGAGCTTGCTGTGTGGCAGTTCAGTCAATCTGCTGTAAACACAAGAAGGCTGTGTCGACACCACTAGTTTACTGCGTCGACTCCATCTTGCTTGGAGAACCCAACAGCTTGTGAAATGTGTATTGTGTAGTTGTATTGAATTGCCATAGTTAGATCCGTTATGCATTATGTTTTGAGGGCTCTTCTTGCGTTATAACAGTAGCTTGTGCTCTTAGCATCGCTTTGGAAACAAGTTATCTTTTTGGGGGGGTAAGTAAACCCGATTAACTTAGCCCTGGATTAACCCGATTTTGGTTTGATAGAAGGATAGTTAACCTGGAAATAAAGAAGTGGGCTAACCTACTTTTATTCTAGTGCAATTTGGTAACCATCGGGTTAACTCTATAATTATGGCAACCAAAATACCATAATTGCCATTTGTTTATGACCTTTTTAATCAATCTTTCCATTCTCTCTCTCCCTCCCTCTCTCTCTCCCCTCTCTCTCACGTGACTCTCTCTCTCTCACAGATAGATTATTTAATGTTAAATAATTTATACACAGTTATATTGTAAGTAACATTATAATATATATTATTCTAAAAAATAATATCGATGACAACAATTTTAGTTTAAAAAAATATTCTAAATATGTAAAAGTTAAAATATATAAATTAGTTTATAATAAAATTGTGGTAGATATAATATAAATAGCAACCTAATAAATTAATCGTAATACTTATAACATAGACTTTGTATTTAGTTCTATTTTTATAAGTAATTCTCGTCACCTATTTAATTCTAATCTTAACAAAAATTAAGAATTTGATAATACGTTTATTATTGATAACTATATTTTATCTCGTCTCTTTCCTCTTTTTTATGTATATGTTGCTCGATTCTCTCTCTCTCTCTCTCTCTCTATATATATATATATATATATATATATCTCTCTCTCTCTCTCTCTCGCACGTCTACATGTTTAAGTGTACATTTTTTGAAAAACATATGTGTCAAACTTTCAATAATCTTTTAAATATAATAATAATATCATTCATTAATAATATTTTAAACCTTATTATATTTAAGCTTAATGTTCACCTTCAATGTATCTCGTATGTCTTGTATAATAATGATGTTCATGATATATTTATCTCTTTTGTCTCGTATCACTTGTTTATTTCTTCTCTCTATAACTCTCACTCGTCTCTCTCTCTCTCGTCCAGGTTTTAAAATGGTAAAACTTGGCATAAAGATTAGTATAATAACATTATTGCTATATGTTATTACACTTCAAAAAAATATATATCTTTTCATTCATTAAAAAATTTATGACACTTCATTAATAAAAATATCTTTTACTGCACATTGATAAGAAGCTAATTTATACAAATATCCATACCTGCATTGATTTTGAAGAACTAATTTTTAAAGGACGACTAATATAGTGTAGAACCTATAGACAAGGTCGGTGCACAAATAGACAAGGTCGGTGCATATATTGACAAGGTCAGTGCATATATTGACAAGGTCAGTGCATATAGTGTAGAACCTATAGACAAGGTCCGTGCATTGAAGCTTCATCAGATAATATGTCACCGAAAATTATGTTCTTCAATAACAAGTTGAAACAAGAAATAATTGACACATACCTCAGACTCAAAGGACTTCATGCACAAATTTCTTTGATGTTTCAGAGCCAGAAATAAGAATATGATGGAAGCTGATAAAGGACCACAAAATGTATGCATCGCCACAAATAATTGATTCTGAACTATCAAATAGAAGTGGCAAGAGATTTTCCAGCGGCGAGGCCTTTATAATAGTCTGCCATGTTGGTGTTCATAACACAATACTTGTTTAGTGCATCAGTGACATTCTCTAACACCTTATTACGCTTTCCCTTACCGGTCCGGTATGATGGAGTGCCACAGGTCCTCGTCTTGATGGGAGAGGTCACCTCATCCTCAGATGGTCGCTTTGTACGTGGTGATGGAGTGAAGTCTCCCGTGCCACTGCAACCTCCCACTGAAGATGGAGTAGTCCCCCTGCCTTGTGATTGAATGCCCATACGAGCTTGGAAACCCGCAGGAGCTGACATGAAGAAAGGGTTAAAGTTAGACTATAAGTCGACAGGGGAAGCATTACAATGAAGACCCATGCCACTTAAGCCGAGACGATCTGAATCATCTTCACCCATCTGTTGCCGAGGTGACTCTTCATCTCCCCATGACCTCCTTTGTGATAAGTTATTATCCATTGTCTTTCCAATTCCTAAACATCCCCTAGACATGGTATTACCGCACAGGATGTCCATTTCATCTTTAAACTCATATGGCTTTCCCAGGAGTTTCTTGTATTCAAAGTTGGCCTACAAACCAAGAAGACAATGTAAGTACCTTGTAATGGATATGTACGATCCTTATTCGACGCTTAATGAGTGTGGTCAAAGAATAAATTACATACCACAATTGCCTTCGCCCACGCACCCTCTTCAGGCGGCACATGCATTTTCTTAACGTCATTCCATCCCCAACCTGTCCGTGCGATCAATTGTTCGAGTGTGTGGTATTATTTTTTTAGGTTCTTCCATCTATTTTGTAAATTTTATCTACCCCTTTTTTTATTTCATTGAAGGGGCCTATGATGTCATTCCACACATGTTGTTTGCATGTGCCTTGGTTGCATGTGTTCTTGTGATATTGGTCGATCAAGAGGTTTAACAACACTTTGTCCTCCCGAGTCGTGAAGTTTGTAACTCGTGGCTTCCCCTTGATATCCGCCATGAGTCTGTCTACAAGGAAGATAACGAAGACATCATCTCCTTATAAAAGTTGAAGATAATACACGAGATCATACTTAGTACATCACATAAAAGGAGGTAAGTCATGCAAAGTTAATGTAGGCACAATATGGATGCCATGCATAATTGTTCACAGGTGAAGATTGTCTCACGTACGAAGAGAATGCATAATCTCCCAATACAAGTGTAATGTCCTCCCCTTAAACCAAATGACAAGTGGATTAAACTGCAAAAATAATGTGTTTGCAATTAGCGCATGCCAAAACAACTAGAAAAAGGCTCTTTCTATGCATTCTTTGATGGTCATTTCACACATCTCATTGTATGCATCCCATAGCATGTCAGGGCCTTGTATCTGCTTCGAAGTCTCATCCCATTTGAAACCCCCATCGTGCACAAGTGCATTGGCTACTACATAAAATGATTTGTAGAAGCCAAGTCTATGCTTCAAATGGGAGGTGAGAAAATTCAATTCTGTTCGGATGTGAAATTTTTGTTGCACGACATCCCATGACTCTCCACATGTCAACTCCTCCCTAAGTAATCTTAGTAAGATCAGGTCCATCTCCAATGTCCATAATTGACCTAAACAAACGGGATTAATGCCGATTATGACATAGATTTTCCAAGGCCCTAGTGTGCTCGGGAACTCCAAGGCCTAGTAAACGAGATTATTAATTACTGATGAGAGACATGGTGGCAGGCAATCCACAGAGGTACATGCTCGACAGGTCCGAGAACTAAGATGTAATGAGATGAGCAGCCTTTTATCACGAAAGGAATATTTGAAGCAGGCAGGTCGAGAATGAAAATAACGTCACTTGCATGCTGAATATATATATAAGTAAATAACTAAAAGTAAAATAAAGAAACATCACTTATTAGAAAACATATGAGAGTAAAATATACTATAGTAGTGAAGAGTTGAAGTTCTACTCGAGAGAATGCCAACTATGATGATATTAAACAATTTTCTCACTCTTTTTGCAAAAATAACAAGTAATTGTCCTGCTTGTAGATGTGGAAGTAGCTTCTACATGTCTCAAAATACAAGTTAGTGGTTTCATAAACATGTGTTGAAATATATAAGAAAAGATGGCATGTTTGTCATATGTGTTGGTGGTGAAAAAATTATACCTTCACATGCAAATGAGTGATTGATCATACATTAATGAGACACATACAAGTTTACAACGAGTTATGTGAGATGACTCACCTAGCATATGAACCATACGAGTGGCCGGGAAAAGCACAACAAACAACAACAAGTTAGATGCCAGCAAGTAGACCCGACATGGAAGACATGGAAACAATATAAATGTCACATACATTGAATTCTGTGGGGAAGTAGACAAGTCTGAAAATATAAGACAGATAACATCAAAAACCTAAGCATGGAATTATATACTAATGGCAATTTGAGGAGAAGTGGAAGGTAAGAAAATATAACCTTGTAACGCAAACGAGTGATTGGTCATAGATTAATCAAACATATAGGCAAGAGACTGGGATGTTATATGTGTTTCCAAAAGTCATATGATATGACCGACCTCGGATTTGAACCATCCAAGTCATAAAAGACACATCAGACCAGAGCAACTTACATGCCAGTAGTAGCAAAGCCACAGAACACATGGAAAAATTAGAAATGTATAAGATTGAGTTTACTATATATCAAAACAAATGCCTAGTAAAGAATAATATTATTTCTTATCATATGAGTTCACGAGGCACAGATTTTATGTATATATGTATATATATATTTTGAGCAGCTTCATATGACTGTTGGCATATGACGTATTTATATATATATTGAGTCCCCGTGAAGTCATAATCAACCAAATATGAACCTGTGACACGGAACTGATATGCTTCAAACCTTTGTTGTATCTTGCACTTTCCAATATTAATCTACATAGATATAATTGCAGTAACAAAATAATTAACGCCCACATATAACGCCCAGATAGCAGTAACAAAAATAAGGCCCACATATAAATCTATGCAGAAAATGTAAGCAGAGTAGGGTAATACAAATGTCGATGAGAAGAACATGACACATATCCCACATGGCAGATGCATGATCTTCTTCCGTGACTACACATGAAATTTAGGATTAGTAATATATACCGATTTTTGGGGGGGACAGGGAGAAGAAAAACCTTAGGGTTCACAATGAATGTTGATAGCAACGACAGCAGAGACAGATCCGGCACAGCAGTCCGAGCACCACCGTGTTGCAGACAATGAGGAAGGAACGACGACAACCACTGTCACCGGAAATCAACCAGAGATGGTTAAGACAGAATGGGGAGGCATCATCAAGACGAAGCCAAGAGTAAATGAGAAAGGGGCGAGGGCGATCGTGGATGGGGTTTTGAGGAAGAAGATTTCACTGTTCAGTCACGAGAAAGATCCAAATTACAAATCACGTACGTTGGGCTAGCCGAAGGGAGCACATCTACAGTCTTGGCCTGTAAGATTTGCCCCACCTTCACACGTCAGAAAGATGACCACCGGAAGGCACCGCTGCGCGCAGAGCTGAGCAAGGATGAAGGGCTTCCGTCGGGGAACCACGGCAGAGGGAGTGGTTGTAGGCCAGACGGTGGAGGAAGGGCGACGAAGGATGGACGGGAGACGAGTGATAACTGACCTAAGATGAGGGTTTGCCGCCTCCGGAGGAAGGGTTTCGAAGGAAGGAAGATGACCTTCGCAGGCCCCGAAGCGACAGGCGAGCTGAAGCGACAGGCGATAGGGGCGAGAAAGGAAAAGGCAAGCCGAGACAAACGGAACCCACCTTGCGAGGTGGGTTTTGAAACCCTAGTTTAACCCGATGTTTTCCCACCATCGCCCCGGGTTACTCCTGGCTCCCAATCAAAGTGCAGTTTAGCACATTCCTAGGGTTAAACACAGGTTAACCATGGTGTAACATGTTTCCAAAGCGGTGCTTATGAGTTAAGTTTTAAATTGGGCAAAGTTTGTACAGGATCTACTCAACCCCCCCTTCTTGATCCTGTTGTACCCAAGGGACCTAATAGCATGGTTTTCGGCCCCGAACATAAACTTGGTATTTTACTCACCTAACCCCATGGGAATGTGGCCATTTCAGCCTTGTGAGGGCGACGATCGCCTGAGTATAAATTCTCGTGGTTCGAGGGTTCATGGATTCCTTGTGATGGCTTTTTAGCCGTGCATTTGTGACATGGTCACGACGTGGCTTGCGGGCCCGTGGCGAGTCATTTACCACGTGACTTTAGTGACCATGGAGGGTGATATCCGCGTGAGCTCTATGATCGCGATTGGGTGGTGAAGAGGCAAAATCTCGCGCTGTGTCCTGAGCGAGCTGTGGCTCACCAGAAGATGAACTGCAAGACAGGGAAACGTATCAGAGGGCCCAGGGGGTTTCCGTAGGGAAAAACCCTCCGATGGTTAAGTCAGTAGAGCTGTGGTGGAAGCAATAATGGGGAGGAGAAAAACTAGTGCGCGAGATTCCTCTCCACCAGAGGGTGAAGCGGATTGCTCAGGAGTTTGGGTGTATGAGTGCCTTGATGCTCTTACCTTCCACCAGAGGGTATCCCTGGTTTAAATAGTATGCCGCCTTCAGGAGTCCTGCAAGCTGAGGGGTTTTCGGCGGGAGTTACGTCCTCGACGTGGGCTTTCATGGCCTTATCGTGAGAACGTTATCGCCTCGAACTCCGGTGGCTTCTTGATTCCCCTGTTCGCTGGGGACTCTTAACGGCAGCACGAACGGATAATATCTGGTCTGGCCGAGCTTCTGAAACGCCAGCCCTGTCCGGGCGATGAGCATAGCTCGGCGAAAGAGGGGTCGGATAGGTCGGCGAATGCCTGTCTCTCCCGGGCGGGGAAACGGCTTGGGCCGGACCTTCCTTATGACCTGACCATCACTCGGGCCCTCCGAGCCTAGGGGCCGCCGGGGAGAGTTGGTTCCTCGAGTGTTTGTTTATTGGGATTTCCTTTCCTAAGTGGGCCCTGTGGGCTGTCACTCAGGTGAGCTTGCCTCGTTGGACCCTGTTGGGTCTTGTTGGGCTGCTCTTTGAGTGGGCTGCAGAAATCCCCCTCTCCACTTATCCCCCTCCTACTCCCGAGCCATAGAGGCTCGGTTGAGTAGTTTTTGAGGCTTTGGACCGGCGTGGCTCAGGTGGGTGGAATTTTGTTGGCGTTATGAAGCCACGTGTAGTGGTCGCCTGGGTCCGTAATGATGATCCTGACGGATTTGAAACGAAGGGGCCCCCCTTTTCTCGGAGCACGGAATGACGTGCCGCCTTCCTCCAGGGTTTTATAGGCGTTGGGCGTTGTTCGTCGTTCTAGGCTTCTCAGGGTTTTAGGCTTTCCTTAGTTTTTTTGCTTCTGGGGCTCCTTGATGCGCCGTGAGAGCACAGTGGAGACGCAAAGTCTTGCGGCGGCGTTTGAGGAGTTGGCGAGGATAACCGCGGAGGCGGTCCGGCAACTTCCTTCCCCCCCGGGGTCTTCGAGCTCGCGTGAGGGATCATCTTCTAGCTCGATGGCGGATCTGCCTTTGGAAATCGGGCAGGTGAGGCGGGAGCCCGTCCCCAATTACAGTGAGTTGGGGGAAGCCGAGGTGAGGAAGCTGGAGCATCATTTTCGCTTGCCTCTCAGGTACAGCTTTGTTGCCGCCGCCCCGTATGAGACGAGTCTAGACAGCCGTACGGGGCACATTTGCACCTTTCTTCTGGCTTGGAAGAGTGGGTTCCGCCATCCCTTCGAGCCTTTTGTGCTTAAGCTTCTCGAGTTTTTCCGGTTGGTGCCTATTCAGTTGGTGGCCAACTCGTATCTCCTTCTCTCCGCCTTTCGGATTCTCTATCGTCAGCACGACATTTTTCCTTCCTTGGACCTCATTCACTATTTTTTCGAGTTGAAAGCGCACCCGTCGGCGGGGAAGGGCTTCTACTTTATCCAGGCGAGGAGGAACATGAGTTGCATCTCAGTCGCAGCGAAGGACTCCTCGCACAAGGGGTGGAAGACCCAATTCTTCTGGGTGAAGGCGGAGGCGACGGACGAGTCTTGGAGATGTCTGGTCTCGCCCAATTTTCATCCGAATATTCTCCCTCGCCAGGAGGAGTTCCCTCCCCACGTGGAGCGGCAGGCCGCTCGCCTGCTGGAGAATCGCCAGTCGACCGAGGAGCTGGTGACGCCGGAGAACATCGAACGGTGTTTTCTTACGCGGTTGACGTCGACAGGTACCGCTCTCGAGGTTCTTCTCCTGGGGTGGTAGTTACTTTCCTTCTCCTGACCGGGTCTTCTTCCTTTGTTGCAGACGTGAGGCGGGAACCTCTGGAGGAAGCTACTGAGGTCATCGATCTGGGAGAAGATGACTCGGCGGCCGACGAACCAGATGCTCCTGCAGGTCGCGCCCAAGCCCGAGATAAGGGCAAGGGGGTGGCCCCCGGGGGATCTTCACGACAAACTGGTACGAAGCGCAAGGATCCCATGGCGGGAAAGTTGCGGGAGGCCGCGAAGGCCAGGAAACGGGCCAAGAAGACAGGTCTTCCTTCTACCACCGGGGGTGACTCCGACTCGGTGGCGCTCCCCTCTCGGGGGCAAGATGGGGCCGACCCCTCGGGGCCAGCTCCCCCACCTGCCAGGCGAGAGGGGGCCGAGGAGACCGGGGGCCCTTCAGAGGGCGGCACTGGGTCGGCTCTCCCCCCCACGGGGGTAGAGGGGGCCGATGTTGAAGTAGTTGACGCCAAGATCGGGGGATCGGTCGGAGGCGGTGATGTCTCGGTCGGCGAGGTGCGGGCCGAGACAGGCAGGGCTGGGGGTTCGCCCGCGAGGGCGTTGCAGCCCCAGGTGCTTGAAGCTCCCAGTGCGGTCGGTCCCGCGGTGCCGGTCGAGGTTGGGGGATCGCCCGGGGAGGCGTCGCAACCCCAACCGACCGTGGCGCGCGAGGCGGTCGGCTCCGTTGCTCGAGCAGAGCCTTCTGACGGGGTGCCCAGGGCGGAGCGGTCCCCTCTGCCGGAGCCCTTGGAAAGGCTCGGCATTACGGGCGACCTGTACCGTGTCTACCGGTCGATCGCCGCAAGGATGAAGGGGGGAGAAAGGCGCAATACCCCCCCCCCCCCCCCCCGGGATCCTTGATGTTCTGATGGAGGGCGGCCTGGTCATAGCTCGGTCAGCGGCTCTGATGTCGGAGGCGCACGCCCGGACGGAGACGGAGCGGTCGAACCTCGCCTGGACCCTTGGGGGATGCGAGAGGAAGCTGGCCCGACTCAAGGGGGAGCATGAGGGGCTCCGGCAGGAGTTTTACGCGTTCCGGGAGGTGACGGGGGCGAGCCGACTGGAAGCCGGGGTGCTGACCGAACAGCTCGCCAAGACCCGAGAGTCTCTTGAGAGGATGAGCCGATCCTTGGAGGAGGAGCGTCTGCATCACCTCGAGCTTGACAATCGCTGGGAGCTCGAACGCGCCGAGCTACTAGATCGGGCGGATGTGGCGGAGCGCCTCCGAGCTGAGGCTGAGGTGGACCGGGCCCGGGCGGAGGAGCGTCTGGCGAGGGCGGAGGAGCGTGCGGCCGAGGAAGAGCGGGCTCGGGTCGAGCTCGCCGGAAGGGCGGGGCAGATCGAGGCAGAGGCGATCGAGCGTTATAGGAGGTCGGATGCTTACTCGGCCGACCTGGTAGAAGCCGCCCTACCCTATTACGAGGTAGCACTTCGCCGGGGCACTCGAAAGGGGTTCAAGCAGGGCTATCGCCGGGCGGTAAACTACGCCGACGAGCAGAACTTCGCGATCGAGTTCCCCTTTGGCCAGTGCTATGACTCGGATGAATCAGTTTCTAGCTCCTCATCGTCAGTCGGGGAAGATTCGGAGGGGTCGCCTCCATCGGGGTCAGCAGCTCCGGACGTTTCGAGAGGGCTCACGACCGAGACAGTTCTCGCACAGGTGAGGTCAGTGTCCGAGCCGGCCGTCACCGAAGGCGCCGGGGGTGACGCGTCTCCTTCCGCCGTTCTCGAATGTCAAAGTGGGCCCGAGGCCTGATGTATTTTGCCTTGTTTCGCCTCTTTCCCTTTTTGTCTCTCTTTCCTCTCTTTAGAGAGTTTCCTTTTTTGTGTGATAATGAACGACTTACTCTGTTTGAGTACCACATTTGCCGTGATTTGGTCGGCGTATCTGGAGTAGTTGGGAGGTACCGATATGTTCTGCACGGTTTTCGCATGCTGATTTGGTAGACTTCTGACGGGGCGTCCTTTCGTTCCTTCACGCTTTGAATGCCAGGCCGCTTCATGAATCCCGCTAGGGCGGGGAACGAGGAGTTGGAGGTGACTGTTCATGGGAGAAATCCTTTGACGTGTTTCCGAGGGGGGGGGGTCATTTAAGGCGTGTAGCCTCCTTTGGCCTATAAGAAGGACCGAAAGGCGCCCTTTCCTCTTTACTGCTTGGGATTTTCTCTAACAGTCTTTCCTCACTCCTTCCTCTTCACTCTGCGTTGTGCCGTTGCATTCGGAGCATGGAGTATCCTTCGGAGGGCGACGTCGCCGGCGACGGGGAGCGGCGGGCTCCCGCTGTCCTGGAATGTTAAACGGATCCCACGGTCATCGCGCGTGCACGAGACGGCTCCGACGGTCGCCGCGCAGATCTGGGGAGGGCTACGGCGTGTGGAAGCACGCCGTTTGCCTCTTCTTAGCTCCGGCGAGGCTTCCGGATGGACGCCGAGGCGGAGGACGGATGGGGGTATCAGGGAAACCTGCCGCCACTCCCCTTCTGCATGGGGGGGGGGGGCGCATCAAGCTCCCTCCTCACCGAAGCCTTCCTCCGTCTGCAGCCTCTTTTTCCCTCTTCTGCTCTTCATTTCTTTCACTTTTCGGGGGCGGCTTGCTCTCTCCTTCCTTCCAAGGAGTTGGCATATTGGAAGAGGGGAGGCCTTCACGGCGCTCCTTTTTCCTGGTTGTTGCCAACTTGGGAGGTAGCTTTCCTCAACGTTTAAAGGTGGCCTCCCTTCTGCAGTCCCTCTGTTACCTTTGTCACGGGCCACCCGAGCCAACTGGCTCGACCACCTTTTGTCCGAGCCAGTTTCCACACGAGGCAGAGTCAGTGGCTGGACGCGAGGAGATCAAGACCGAGTCAGCTGAGCGATGGGCCCTTGAAGCGGTGTTAGACGGATTTTTGCTTTTTCCTATGTGATGTACTGGCATTTGCCTATCTGATGTACCAATGGTTTGGAATGAAAAGAAAAAGGGATTTATTCCGTCCATCTTGCTGTACAATTTCAAAAATAGAATTTGTGTAGTGCGGCTGCGTTCCATATCCGAGGAATGGGTTCCCCTTCCATTGTCGATAACCTGTACGCACCTTTTCCGAGCGTCTCGACCACTCGGTAGGGGCCTTCCCAGTTAGGGGATAGCTTGCCCGCCGCCTCTAGTGGTTGAGAGGCTTCGGCCTTCCTGAGGAGGAAGTCCCCCGGTTGGAAACGTCTGTCTCGGACCTTGGCGTTGTAGTATCGAGTGAGGCGGCGCTGGTACTCCATTGCTCGGACGTTCGCGATCTCTCGGAGTTTGTCTGCCAGGTCGAGGTTCTCGAGCAATTTTTGCCCGTTTGCCTCGAGTGAGAAGCTGATCACTCGGAGAGACGGATTGGCGATCTCCAATGGAGCGACGGCTTCGGTGCCATATACCAACTGAAAAGGGCTTTTACCGGTTGCCGTCCTGGGGGTCGTTCGGTGCGACCATAGTACGCTAGGCAATTCCTCAAGCCAACTACCCTTAGCCTTGCCGAGTCTGGTTTTTATGCCTTTCAAGATAGTCTTGTTGGCATTTTCAACAAGCCCGTTGGCCTGAGGGTGGGCGACCGAAGTGAAGTGGTTGCAGATATTTAGGTCGGTGCATCTGTCTCGGAAATACCGAGAGTCTAATTGCTGACCGTTATCGCTTACTATCACTCGGGGGATGCCAAAGCGACAAATGATCGATTTCCAAACAAAGCCCCAAACGACTGTCTCGGTGATCCTTGCCGTAGCCTCGGCCTCGATCCACTTGGTGAAGTAGTCGATGGCGACGATGATGAACTTCTTCTGAGACTGGGCCGTTGGGAATGGCCCAAGGATATCAATCCCCCACCGAGCGAAGGGGTAAGGCTCGGCTAGGGTGACAAGTTCCGTGGCCGGCCGATGGACCAAGTGGTCGAACCGCTGGCATCGGTCGCATTGTTGAACATAGGCCGAGCAGTCGCGCTGCAGGGTGGGCCACCAGTACCCCTGTCGTAACAAGATTGTGGCCAGCGACCTTGCCCCTGAGTGCGCTCCGCACAGGCCTTCATGAATCTCTTGGACGGCTCGGCTTGCTTCATCGGGACCGAGGCACTTCAGGAGGGGACCGGAGAACGATCTTCGGTAGAGAGTGTTGTCGAGGACGACGAAGCGCCGAGCTTGATACTTCATTCGGCGGGCTTCCCGACGGTCGGAGGGCTCTTGGGAGTCATGTAGCCAGGACAGGTAGGGGGTGCGCCAGTCGCTCGGGTCGGCCGAGTCAACAGCGAGGAGCTCTGAGTCGATGCTCAGGCGCTCTAGCTCTTCGAGGAGGACCGATCGGGTACCTTGTGGGTCTAGGAGGAGGCCAATCGAGAGAGGGCGTCCGCTCGGGAGTTTTCCTCCTGAGCTATCGGACTACCTCGAATCCCTCGAATCGTTGGGCCAGGCTCCTGACCAACTGAGGTATTTGATCATGGGTGCCTCTCGAGCTTCGTACTCGCCGTTGACCTGACTCGCGACTAGTTGAGAGTCGGTGTGGATCCTGACTCGCTCGACCCCCAACCGTCGGGCCATGCGTGCTCCCGAGATAAGGGCCTCGTACTCGGAAGCATTGTTGGATGCCTGAAAGTTGAATTTCAAGGCGTACTGTAGCTCTATCCCTTCGGGGGACCTCAGGAGGATCCCCGCACCGCTGCCTGCCGAATTGGACGATCCATCGACGAACAGTTCCCAGGTTGGCCCGGTCGTGGTCGGAGGCCTGTCCTCGGCGGGGATGGTGCTTTCGGCAATGAAGTCGGCGAGCGCTTGGCCTTTGATTGCTGATCGCGGCCGGTACGAGATGTCGTAGGCTTGAGCATGATGGCCCATTTGACGAGTCGTCCTGAGGCCTCGGGGTGGGCCAGAATCTTCTTCAACGGCTCGCCGGTTAGCACGGTGATGGGGTGCCCCTGGAAGTAGGGTCGGAGGCGCCTCGCGGAGGTAACCAACGCTAGCACAAGTTTCTCGGTTGCGGGGTACCTCCGTTCGGCCTCATTGAGCACCTTGCTGGTGTAGTAGACCGATCTTTCGATTCCCGAGTCATTTCTGACTAGGACCGAGCTGACCGTGGATGGCGTCGTCGAGAGGTAGAGCAGCAAAACTTCGCCTGGGACGGGCTTGGAGAGCACTGGTGGCGAAGCCAGGAACTTCTTAAGCTCGGTGAATGCTGTCTGGCATTCCTCATCCCATGCGAATGTAGCAGATGCTAGCTTGGGTCCCCTCATCAGTTTGAAGAAGGGCAAGCATCGTTCGGCCGCACGGGATAGGAAACGGCTGAGAGCGGCGACACACCCTGTCAGACTGTGGACGTCTTTAATGCACGTGGGCAGGCGCATGTCCAGGATGGCCTGGACTTTGTCAGGGTTGGCTTCGATCCCGCGCTGAGTGACCAGGAAACCCAGGAACTTCCCAGATTTTACTCCAAAGGCGCACTTGGCGGGGTTGAGCTTCATGTTGTACTTCAGGAGGGTGCCGAAGGTTTCGGCAAGGTCGGTGAAGTGGTCTTGGGCCTTGGGGGTCTTGACGAGCATGTCATCCATGTAAGCCTCGACGTTCCGACCTAGCTGTCCCTCGAACATGTGATTTACCAGTCGCTGATATGTGGCTCCGGCGTTCTTCAACCCGAAGGGCATCCGGGTGTAGCAGTACACGCCGTAG
The DNA here is from genome assembly GCA_022559845.1 of Amorphophallus konjac. NCBI lineage: Eukaryota > Viridiplantae > Streptophyta > Magnoliopsida > Alismatales > Araceae > Amorphophallus > Amorphophallus konjac. Next base: position 140,729,297 of record CM040125.1, on the reverse strand, counting down.
TCGGTGATGAAGGCAGTCTTCTCGACGTCTTCTGGATTCATTCTGATCTGGTGATAACCCGAATAGGCATCCAGGAAACTGAGTATCTCATTGCCCGAGGTTGAATCAACCAATTGGTCGATGCTCGGTCGTGGATAGCAGTCCTTGGGGGTAGCCTTATTCAGATCGGTGAAGTCCATGCACATTCGCCATTTGCCTGAGGTTTTTGGCACCATGACGACATTGGCTAGCCACGTAGGGTACAAGACTGGTCTGAAGAGGCCAGTCTCTTGTCCCTTGGTGACCTGCACCTTGATGATCGTCTGCTTCTCTGGTGCATGCTTCCTTCGCGTTGCTGCACGGGCCTCACGGTTGGGTCGAGGTTGAGCTTGTGCATCACGGTCTTCTCTGGTATGCCAGGGAGTTGATCATCGGACCAAGCAAAGACCTGAATGTACTCAGAAAGAAATTTCTTGTATTGCTACTGTTCCTTAGGTGGTAGGTCGGCTCCGATCCTTACTCCGAGGGCTGGGTCATCGTTTAGGAATACCGTTAGCAATTCGCCACCGGGCTCGGCGGTTACGGTCTTTCCTCGATTCCCTTGGGGCCCTTATCCTTCCCGTCCGGCCTTGAGGCTTCCACCGAGATGTTGTAGCACCTTCTAGCCGTGGCCTGGATACCTCGGACTTCCCCCAACCCGTTTTTGGTGGGAAACTTCATTTTCTGGTGATAGGTAGATGGTACGGCCTATATTTGGCTGAGGATTTTCCGGCCGAAAATGGCGTTGTACGCTATCATACCCTTGATCACTATGAAGTCCACCATGACCGTAACGGTTTTGGGTGGGGTGCCGATGGTGACCGGCAGGCTTAGGGCTCCCTCGGGACAGGTGGCCAGGCCGTTAAACCCGCAAAGGGGTGTTCGGATCGGGCGGAGCTTGGATGGGTCTTCCCCCATCTTGAGGAAATAGTCATAGATAACACATCGGGGGCGCTCCCATTGTCAACCAGAATTCTATCTATGTTACAATGGTTTATTGTGGCCGAGATAATGAGGGCATCATCATGCGGGGTGTTCAGCCTTCCAGGTCTTGGTCGGAGAAGACTATGACCTGGGGCTCCCTCGGCGGGCCGCTGGAGGGTTCTAAGACCTGGCTGGCCCGCTCGGCATGACGCTTCCTTCCTCGGCTGGTGTCGCCACCCGATGTCGTTCCTCCGGAGATGACGTTGATGTGGACCCCTCGGGGGGCGTTGTCGATCTCCTCGGCGGCGTCTCGGTCTTCTTTACGCCCGGCTACGAACCGGGCCAGGTGCCCCTGACGGATGAGACGCTCGATCTCATCCTGGAGCTGGTGACAGTCGCCGGTGTGGTGCCCGTGGTCACCGTGGAACAGGCAATGCCTGTCGCGCTTGCGGTTCTTCGACCTCATTGGTTCGGGCTGGCGGAGGAGTCCCGAGTCTTTGATGTCTTCATAGATCTCGTAGACTGGCGCGGTCAACGGGGTGTACCGCTCATACTTCCGTTTGCGCTCTCCTTCCCGATCGCGCTTCTTGCCCGAGCCAGGATTTGGCTCGGAGGCCCGCTTCTTGTCCCCCTCCCGACCCGAGCCAGTTGTGTCTCGGTAGGCGCTGAGTACTTCTCGCACTCGGCGTGGCGCAGTGCCAGAGTCACTAGCTCGGCAAGGGTCGAGGGAGGGTGGAGGACCAGCTCGCAGCGGAGATTCTCGTCCCGGGTGCCCCCGGTCAGAGCGGTCGTGGCCGAGGCCACATCCAGGCGGGGAATTCTGAGGGCTTCCGATTTAAATCGGTGGACATAAGCCCGAGCCTTTCCCCTTGCGCCTGTTTGAGGGCCAGGAGCCCCGCTACTGACCTTGGGGGGGCGCTTCGGCGAAGCTCTCCTTGAAGACTCGCCCGAATTGCCTGAAGTCCCGGATGGACCCAGGGGCGAGGGCCCGGAACCATGCCTGAGTGCCTTGGACCAGGGTGGCCGCAAAGGCTCGGCATTTGATAGGATCCGGCGTTCCATGCAGAGTCACCAGGGCGTCGAAGCTGTCGTAGTGGTCGGCTGGGTCGCCCTGGCCATCATAGAGCTTGAAGGTCAGAATGGAGGTTCTGGGAGACACCTCTGCCTTCAAGATGTATTCGGAGAAAGGGGATTTCTCCTCGTCCTCTGGGAAAGAGGTCTTCTGCAGGGCACGGAGGGCGCGCTCTTGCTCTGTAAAACATCTTTCAAATCCCTCAGTCGGAGGGATAGTTCCGGCTGCAGTCGTGCCGTGGGACTGGGGGGAGCGTCGTGGCGATCGTCAGGAACACCAGCGCTCGGGCGTGGAGGCCTCGCCCCCTGTTTCCCTTTTCTAGGCGTGGAGGAAGCCTCTTGCTCCGGGGGCGGAGCAAGAGGGTCCTCCCACGTTGTTGCGGATGAGCTGTTGACCGCGGAGGGTGAAGCGGCCCCCAGCGGTATGCTGGGACGCACTTCGACGGGGGGGGCTCCCGGACGGGGCGCGGGACCTGGCATCCCTTGCCGCCTGGGCCCTCATGAGCTCCACGAGGACGACAAGCTTCTTGTTGAGGGCCTGGAAGACCTCGTCGCCACCGTTGGGGGGTGCCCCCGTCGCCGTCGGAGGGGGCGGCGGCTCGTTGGTGGGGACGCTGGCGTTGGAGGGAGGGTTCTGTGAGGCCCTAGAGGGGCCATCTCCTGCCGCCACCATGGCCTTACCCTTCTCGACGGCGGACCTCCTCCCTGAGCTTCTTCTCACCATCTTGGGTCTTCGTGTGTTTCCCACAGACGGCGCTAGATGAAGAGGCGAAATCTCGCGATGTGTCCTGAGCGGGCTGTGGCTCACCAGAAGATGAACTGCAAGACAGGGAAACGTATCAGAGGGCCCAGGGGGTTTCCCTGGGGAAAAACCCTCCGATGGTTAAGTCAGTAGAGCTGTGGTGGAAGCAATAATGGGGAGGAGAAAAACTAGTGCGCGAGATTCCTCTCCACCAGAGGGTGAAGCGGATTGCTCAGGAGTTTGGGTGTATGAGTGCCTTGATGCTCTTACCTTCCACCGGAGGATATCCCTGGTTTAAATAGTATGCCGCCTTCAGAAGTCCTGCAAGCTGAGGGGTTTCCGGCGAGAGTTACGTCCTCGACGTGGGCTTTCATGGCCTTATCATGGGAACTTTATCGCCTCGAAGTCCGGCGGTTTCTTGATTCCCCTGTTCGCTGGGGACTCTTAACGGCAGCACGAACGGATAATATCTGGTCTGGCCGAACTTCTGAAACGCCAGCCCTGTCCGGGCGATGAGCATAGCTCGGCGAAAGAGGGGTAGGATAGGTCGGTGAATGCCTGTCTCTCCCGGGCAGGGAAACGGCTTGGGCCGGACCTTCCTTATGACCTGACCATCACTCGGGCCCTCCGAGCCTAGGGGCCGCCGGGGAGAGTTGGTTCCTCGAGTGTTTGTTTATTGGGCTTTCCTTTCCTAAGTGGGCCCTGTGGGTTGTCACTCAGGTGAGCTTGCCTCGTTGGACCCTGTTGGGTCTTGTTGGGCTGCTCTTTGAGTGGGCTGCAGAAATCCCCCTCTCCAGGTGGTTTCCATGTGAGTTAGTGGGCCGGTGTCCACTAGTTTTGCTATCAGTTTGGGGTGGTTTCCTTAGCACCCCTTAGTGTCATGTTGTGGTTCACAGTGGGTGGCGTGCGTGTGTACTCCTTTCACGACGTTCCGTGAGATTGTGACCGATCGTGTTTATGTTAGAGTTCGGTGGGACTCCGCAAGACATTGGATCATCCCACTGGCCCATCGTGTTGGACCGGGCGGGACCGCCCAGTGTGTACTACGCTTCTTGTTCTGAGGCAGGACCGCCTAAGCGTAGGTACCATGGTTGACATAAGAGTACGCTACTGATTGACGCACTGGCGCGTACCCTGTGTAGGGTAGCTAGACATGGCCGTGCTGACGGACTCGGAGGTGCAGATCCTAGCTAGTCCCAGGGTGTGGTGTGTGTGAGTGTCTCCTATACTCCTCTCGGGACCGGGTGTGAGTAGTGTGTGCGCATGTGAGGCCTTGGCGCAGCATAAAATGTCAGTGGACGCATCTGGCCATGTTGTGTTTAATGAGTAGCAGACCCTATGCCGGTGAAGGTTGAGTTACCGACAACATTGTTGTGGCCCTTCCGGTAGACGAGCGTGTGTGTTGCTCTATGTTTGGGTACGGTCCTTCCCCTGGCCTTAGCTCAAGACCGAGATTGCCAGTTGTTGGGTTAGATGGACGTAGTCTATCTCCACTAAGTGTGGATCTAGAGGGGGGTGAATAGATCAACTTACCTAATTTAAAACTATTGTAAGTTCTAGAGCGGAATTTAGGCAAGCATCAATAAAGCTAAATGAAAAGTGCTAAGCAAAAGGTAGAAAGCTAGACATGAGCATAAGCGATGCAATCAAACAAGCAAAGCAAGAAATTCCCATCGCACACAGATAACAAAAACACAAACACACTGCACACACAATTTTTAGGTGGTTCGGTCAATGACCTACGTCCACCCCACACTCAACCGAGTATGGCTTCCTGCTGCGCAGCACAGCTTGCGTCCGCTGGGCTTTACAGCTTGGCCAAACAACCCGCTGATACACAGCTTCGCTGGGCACTACAGCTTGCCGACCAGAGGATCTAATCCTCTGCAACCGCTGGGGAAATACAGCTTAACCCGTCCAGTGGAGACCACCACTGCAAGACCGCTGACACACAGCTTGAAGAACAGCATTCGGAAATGAAAGACAGAATCAAAACGAAAAATAAAAACCCAAAAGCAATGTAGCTCTTAAAGAGCAAAGCTCAGCTCTGGTTTTGAACCACGAGACTGAGATACAAACACTCTCACTCTCACTCTCGATCAGCTCTCTCTCACCTCACTCTCTCTCTTTTCTCCTTCTTCTCTATTTCTTCTTCTTCTTCTCTGTATCTTCTTCTTCTCGCTTTTCTCTCTGTGGATCGAATGCTCACTGCTGCTGAGTGTATAGACTTTTTCTTCTTCTCCTTCGATCAGCTTTCTTCTGTGGAAGAAGGCTTGTATATATAGCAGCAACAGCAGCAGGCGTGTGCTCTCCACGTTTCCCGCCCAGCAATTTGGACCACGTGGCAGCATGCAATGGAGTGTCAGTACACGTGTCCTCATCTGGATACCTTGTCCTTTTTGGATCACGAGCCAGGTACCTGGGATCACGTGCCCCTCATTAGCTTCTTCAGTCCGATGTATAGAGTTCTCCGTTCACGTGCTCAAAGTCATCAATCTGACTTGCTGCGTCGACGCTTTCACTCAATGGCGTTAACGCAGTGAGGCATTCTAGTATCCATTAGCCTCGTTTCTTTAGCTGCTGCGTCGACGCTGCTTGCTTGTGGCATTGACGCAGTGGAATGGCCTGTGAAGACGAATGCTTCTTCAACTACTGCGTCGACGCTGCTTTCATGTGGCGTTGACGCAATAGAAGACATCGTGAAAGCTTCATCTACTGATGCGTGGATGCTTTAAGCTCCAGGCGTCGACCCTGTCCCTTCAGCAACAAGAAAGAAGTCTTAAGATATAAGTATGTACATTGTAGTGTATATACTTCGTTGTATAGACTTGTGAAGCCAGAATGCAACGTACAGACTTGCCCAATGTGTTGACTTCAACAAAGGAGGCAACGGCTGTATAGACTTCAAATCCTAGAGGCATTGTATAGACATAATGCACTTAAAGGCTTCATGCGAAGGAAAGCATTGTATATACTTGAGGAGTTGACGCTGCATAAAGCACTGAGTTGACGCTGCATGAAGCATGGACAGTGTACAGACTTTTACCCACTGTATAGACTTCATGTAATGCAAATGAATGCGAAGACTTCAGTGTATAGACTTTAGAAGACGAGTGCAATGTATAGACTCCATGAGACTCTAGTGCAGACAGACGATGTATAGAGTTCTTAGTTCAGCCGTCTGTGTGTAGACTTGAAAGGCTGAGGCCAGTGTACAGACTTGTCACCGACCATAGTGTAGACTTGATCAGCAAGGACACAGTATAGACATCAACTCTGCACATCGAATGTATGGACTTCAAGTGTGAAGACCATTGTATAGACTTTGGATCCGAAGACCAATGTGCAGACTTTGGATTAGAAGATTAATGTATAGACTTTGAGTAACACTGTGGATGTACAAACTTTGCTCAAGTGCATGAGACGCTAACTGAGACGCTGGACTCTGTACAGACTTTGAGCGATGTGTGGACTTGAAGCTCCTGAAGCAGTGTACAGACTTCAAAGATCATTGTTGTTGTGCAAACTTTGGGGACATGAAGCGATGTACAGACTTCATGAAGCGAAGCCAATGTACAGAGTTTAGTGTAGCTAAAGCCTTGATCGTAGGACTAGGCTGGACTGTATAGACTTCAGGCTTTAGAATCGAATGTTCAGACTTCGCCTAAGACACGAAGGGAAAAGACCCCAGTGTATAGACTTTGCCTTGAGTGAAAAGTAATTGATGAATGTCTGGACTTTAATGTGTGAAGGCTACAGTGAATGAGTGTATACATTTCACCAGATCAAGGGCAATTCGGATGTACAGACTCTGAGGTTCAACGCCAACGGTGCGTTGACGCTGTAACATGATGCGTTGACGCTGTGCACACATAATCAATTTAATTGAGATGCAGTATGTGGACTTATGCGTTGACGCTGTAACATGATGCGTTGACGCTGTGCACACTTAATCAATTTAATTGAGATGCAGTGTGTGGACTTATGACAGAAAGAATTACAGACAGCAGTGTATTAAAAGCAAAGAACACATAGTCAATCTGATGGAGCAATTTTATCAAATCAAACTCAGTTGCCAATCAATCAAAATAATGATGTTGCCAAAGAATAGAGTAAGTGTCCACATCATCAACATAGAGGGGTCACAACAATCTCCCCCTTTTTGATGATGGCAACCCCATATGAAGTAGAGTAGCAACAACCTGTCATAGATATATATGTTTGATGAAAGACATGATGTGTTATGCAGATTGACATGCAGATGCTATGAATGCATGCAACTCACTGTCTCAAACTCTCCCTTGGAATTAATTCAGAAATGACTTCAGAATTCAGACATATATGTATTCTCCCACTAGACATCCCCTAGACAATATTTTCCCCCTTTGCCATCAACAAAGAGGAGGCAAAAAATAAATACAATGGAGGAATCAAGAGAAGAACTGACTGGCATTCTGAACAGGTAGTTCATGAATAGGCATTCTAAAGTATAGAGTCTTCAGTTATATGAAGTTAGAAGCTGCTGTCAGAAAGAGGTCTGGTTTAAAGATGATAAAATTTAGAGTTCATGCACTACAAGCAAGAGATAAGTTCACTGTGCATGATAAGACAATAGACCAGAATCACATTTGCATGAAAGATTCAGTTTCATGATATCTTACTTTCATAGTCTCAAAAAAAATTGAGAGAACCCAAGTCATGTATTAAAACTAAACAAATTGACACTCATGAACTTTTCTTTTGAGGGAGCAGCATTATCAATATTAGATCATTTTGAGCATTCAGGTACTACAAGTCTTTCTGCTTAAGGGTATACGTTTATAAGACGCCAATACCCCTAGATACTCAACAAGATGGACCACCTGCCTATGATCAAATTTAACAGAGCTGAATTACACCTTTTTGTGTGAGGGTACACGTTTATCAGACGCCAGTTACCCCCAGGTACTCAGTGAAACCAGCCTGCTGTTTTGAACATTTTAAACAGAGATAGCTGATACACTTCATGACTTGAGTCTTGTCCACTTCTTTGATGGATCACTCAGTTTCTCAGTGATTAACAGTCATTGCTCTGCCAACATATATATTTTCAATGATTCTCAATATTTTTCAGTATCTTTCTTAGCTGTCCTTTTTATGTTTCAGAATGACTTGATTAAGAACAATACACATACTTAATCTCTCCGACATGATTTCAGATGAGTTTTTAGATTTCAGATATGATTAGCTTTGTCTGACATGAAATAAGAAAGAGGTTGAGAGTTTTATCAATTTTCAACTTACTTATATACTGATTGCAATCTTTAAACTCCAACCATTATAAGAATTAAACTATTACATCAGTCTTTGAACAATTCAAATTCTTATAAATGAAGAAGTCCATTTTCTATTGCTTAGAAATCAGAACTGACCAACAGATTGCCATAATGTCAGAGACAAGTATTCAGAGTTAAAGGTTGAATGACTTCAAGAAAGTTGAAACCACTCTGATTTTCTTAGTAATACTCCCCCTGTCTATATGCATGCAAAGACACAACAAGCTCCCCCTGAATATATGCAATGCAGGACAGTTCTACATCCACATTCACATCCACATGATTTATCCAAGCAATCAAAAACAAGTCCACATCAGAGATTTTATTCACAGCAATTAAACAATCATTCATCATGCTGAAATTTACATAAGCCAAGTTCTCTTCTAAGAAGCTTAAAATTTTCATTCCCAAGAGGCTTAGTAAAAATATCAGTAATTTGTTTTTCAGTTTCTATGAAGTTCATTTCAATCTCCTTTTTATTTACAGCATCTCTAAGAAAATGATATTTTATCTCTATATGCTTAGTCCTAGAATGGTGAACAGGATTTTTAGCAAGGCATATAGCACTAGTATTATCACATAAAAGTGGAATGCATCCCAGATTTATCTGATAATCAGCCAGTTGGTGCTTAGTCCAAAGTACTTGGGCTGCACAATTACATGTTGCAACATACTCAGCTTCAGCTGTGGATAATGCTACAGTGTGTTGCTTCTTAGATGCCCAAGACACTAGACAGCCACCAAGGAATTGACAGTAGCCACTAGTGCTTTTTCTATCTACTTGACACCCAGCATAGTCTGCATCAGTGTAGGCTAGAAGCTCTAACTCACACTTAGCAGGATACCAGAGACCTAGTTCTTGGGTGCCTAGTAAATACCTAAAAATTCTTTTCACAGCCTTAAAGTGATTTTCTTTAGGACTGGCCTGAAATCTAGAGCATAAACACACAGCAAATTATATATCAGGCCTAGATGCTGTAAGATAGAGAAGAGATCCGATCATACCTCTGTATAGCCTTTGGTCCACAGGTTTACCTTTAGAGTCTTCATCCAAACTGGTTGATGTACCCATTGGAGTAGCTATTTCCTTGAGGTTGTCCATTTTGTACTTCTTCAATAAGTTCTTTACATACTTGGACTGAGAGATGAAGATGCCATCTTCTGTTTGTGTAACCTGCAGTCCAAGAAATAGTTTGAGCTCACCCATTGAGCTCATTTCAAATTCATCAGTCATTATTTGAGAGAATTCCTCACACAATTTGGGGTTAGTTGACCCAAACACAATGTCATCTACATAAATCTGAATGATAAGAATATATGGATGGCTTACCTTGGTAAACAATGTTTGATCCACTATACCTCTTGTGAAGTTCTTGTCGGTGAGAAATTTGCTCAACCTGTCATACCAAGCTCTAGGAGCTTGCTTTAACCCATAGAGAGCTTTATTGAGCTTGTAAACATGATTAGGGAAATCTAAACATTCAAACCCAGAGGCTGTCTCACATAGACATCCTCATTAATTTCCGCATTTAGAAAAGCAGATTTCACATCCATCTGCTGAAGGTTTATTCCTAGGGAACATGCATAAGCCAATAAAATTCTTATTGCTTCTAACCTAGCTACAGGGGCAAAAGACTCTTCAAAGTCTATTCCAAATTCCTGATTGTACCCCTGAGCTACAAGTCTGACTTTATTTTTCATAACATTCCCCGCTTCATCAGTTTTGTTCCTAAATACCCATTTAGTCCCTATGACTGTTTCATGATCAGGAGGTGGAACCAAATGCCACACCTTATTCCTGTCAAACTGATTGAGCTCCTCATGCATGGCATTAATCCAATGCACATCTTGGAGAGCACAGTCAATGGACTTGGGTTCTATGTTTGATACAAAAGCATACGCATTCAGTTCATGTTGAAGTCTGTAGTGGCCTCTAGTCCTAAGGGGGTCATGCAGATTTCCAATAACATTATCTACAGGATGATCCTTGAGATATCTGATATTTGCAGTTGGAGTATCATGAACTTGATTTACCTCCCCCTGAACTGTAGGCTCCTCTTCATTAAGCTCTTTATGTTCTTCTTCATCCTCGGATTTGTCTGCAGGATCTCCTTCCTTCAGGATTTCACCATTGGTTTCATTCCTGCATTTACCAGCATTAAAATTTATCAAAGATTCATCAAAAATTATGTGTGGAGATTCTTCAACAGTTTTAGAGTTCAGATTGTACACTCTGTATGCTCGGGTGTTTTCAGAATAACCAACAAAAATTCCTGGTTCTCCTTTAGGTTCAAATTTATCAAGGTCCTTTTTATCATTTATGTGAATGAAACATTTACAACCAAAAACCTTGAAGTGAGCAATAGAAGGTTTCTTACCTTTTAATATCTCATATGGTGTTTGCTGGGTAGAAGGTCTTACCATGGCTCTGTTAATTGCATAACATGCAGTGTTCACTGCTTCAGCCCAAAACTTCCTTGGTAGACCACCTTCGACAAGAAGTGTACGACCCATTTCCACTAGGGTTCTGTTCCTTCTCTCCATAACTCCATTCTACTCAGGTGTCCTTGGAGAGGAGTACCTGTGGTTAATTCCATTTGACCTGCAGAATTCATCAAATTGTGAGTTTTCAAACTCACCTCCATGATCAGACAAAATGTTTTCAATTTTCTGATTTGTTTTAACATAGAACTCCTGAAATTCTGAGAAAGCATCACTCTTATTAGATAAGAAATAAACCCAAGTATACCTAGAAAATTCATCTACCATGACAAATCCATACCTCCTCCCTGATAGGCTGACAGATCTAGTTGGCCCAAAAAGGTCCATATGTATCAGCTCATAGGGTTTGGAAGATAGATTTTCAGTTCTAGACTTAAATGACTTTCTAGTTATCTTTGATTGAGTGCATGCATCACAGATTTTGTTTTCTTTCTTTAATGAGACTTCAGGAAGTCCTCTAACCATGCCATGCTTATTTAATTTGTGCAAAACAGTGTAGCTAGCATGACCTAACCTACGATGCCATAAAAATGCTATGTCTTCTCTACTGGCAGTAAGGCAAAGGTTAGTGTGTTGAATTTCATCTAAATTTATCATGTAAGTATTATTTATTCTTTTTTCAGAAAATTTGACAATATCAGAATCAGGTTCAAAAACCTTGCAGCATTGAGAATTGAATAAAACATTGTAACCTTTATCACATAACTGGCTAATGCTAAGTAGATTATATGCTAACCCTTCAACCAGCATAACATCATCAATGCAGCAGGTAGAACACTTACCTACCTTACCTGATCCGATAATCCTACCCTTTGTGTTGCTTCCAAAGGTGACAAGGCCTTCTACATTCTCAGTCAGTATGCAAAATTTGGCCTTATCTCCTGTCATATGCCTGGAGCAGTCGCTGTCCATGTACCACAAGTTGTTCTTGGCTGCCAGGCATACCTGCATAGAGAAGTTTGGAACCCAAGACTGATTAGGCTCCAATGTAAATGAACTAGAAGCAAAACAGGAAAGCAAATGTTTCGGAATCCACATTTGTTTAAATGTGTTTTGTTCAGTGGATCCTACAGATTTTCTTCTGTTGTTCTTTTTCTTATTGGCAGCAGCATGATTATTGACAGTATTGTTATTTCTGTGCCAGTGCCTTGGCCAGGATGTGTTCACAAAATTTTGGCCATAGTAGTTCCTGGGCTGGCTATGAAAATATTGATTTCTAGATGTCCAGTAACCATACCCATTGACCCAATTTCTACTGTGAGGTCTTTGATATTTAGCACCCTGGTGTGCAAGACCTGTAAACCTATCCTGAGTTCTAGACGAATTCGACCTATTGAAGTAGGTTGGATATGCATTGTAGTGGGTCTGAGCTCTGGGTTGATAAAAATAATTGGGTTGACTCCTAGCAACACTTTGTCTCCCCTATACTTTGGACCCTGCTGACCTATACACAGGTTTGTATTGGGTCTTCTTCAGAGGTGGAGGTGTTGGTGGAGACTTGGTTACCTTGACCTGGGGTTTACCAGACTGTGTAGGTTGACCCCTAACCTGAGTCTGAGCCCTAGGATTCTGCTTAGATGTGCTAGCTTTACTAGGCTCATTAACCTTTCGTTTGCCCTTCTCCTCAGCACTGGGCTTTTTCAGATTAGCAGTTTTGTTCATCAAATTTGTTGAGTTCATGCTAATTAGAGGTCCCTTTTCCTTTTGAGCAACAAATGAAATTGTTTTCATTCCGAATATTTTTGTTGCACTAGAATTAAAACCTAGGCCCTCTTTTCTGAAATTAACCTTTGACCCTAACAAAGCATTTAAGTTATCTGTTCCTTGGGTCATTTTCTCAATGGTTTTCATTTTATCTTCATTGTCTTTCTGAAGTTCATCAATAGCCTTTTTCAGCTCATTGTTGACATTGAGGACAGCTTCATATTTTTCAGAGATAATTTTGACTTCACTTTCACATTTCTGAATCTTCAGCTTCCATTCATCATTTTCATTTTCAAGCCTTAGATTCTCTTCCTTAGAAGCTTTTAACTCATTTTTGATTTCACCTTCTTCAGAGCATGTGAGTTTCAATTCATCAATCTCAGATTCCAAACATGCAATTTTATCAGTTAGTGTTTTATCATTTTGCATGGAATTGATTTTTCTTCTAAGATGCCTATTCTCTTTTCTAATATCATCGGCTCTATCAGCTATGTCATGATAAGCATCTACCCAATCAACAATTGTGAAGTTTTCAAATCTAGTGATTACCTCATCTGTATCCTCCTCTCTATCTTCGGAGCTTGTTGCCATAAGGTAAATGGGTTGTTCAGATTTAGCTTCACTATCTGAGCTGCTGCTGAAAGAGCCTTCATCTTCATCACTCCATGTGGTGATCATAGCTCTTCCCTTCTTGGTTTTCTTCTTTGACCTATCCTTATGTTTCTGATTGTCTGGACAATCAATTTTCAGATGCCCTGGTTTCCTGCATTGATAATAAACATTAGCTTCATTTTTCTTTGCAGGTTTAGATTTATACCTTTTATCTTTTCGGTCACCACTGTATTTCTTCTGACCGAACCGTCCAGCTCCCTTTCTGAGAAATCGCCTGAACTCTCTAGTCATCATGGCTATCTCAGATCGAGTCACATCTTCCTCTTCATTTAGGTTCTCTTCTGATGATGAAGAGCTGCTGGAGCTGGATCTTGTTGATTTGCTGGAACTAGCCTTCAGCGCTATCGGCTTCTTCTTCCTCTCGGCTTCATCTGTCCTTGGCATGTTTATCTCATATGCCATTAGTGAGCCAATCAGCTCATCAGCTTTTGTATTACGCAAGTCCCTTGACTCCTCCATCACTGTTGCTTTGGTGTGCCAATTGGGAGTCAGGGAGTGCAGAATTTTCCTCACTACATCATACTCTGCCTGAGGTTTCCCAAAACCTCTAAGGCCATTGGTTATTACAGTCAGCCGAGCGTACATTTCACTAATGGACTCGTTCTGCTTCATCTTGAAGGATTCATACTCAGATATAAGAAGATTGGCCTTCTGCTCTCTTACTTGAGATGTACCTTCATGAATTACTTCCAGCGCATCCCACATCTCCTTAGTTGATTTACAAGCAGACACACGGGAGAATTCTGTAGGATGCAGAGCGCACTGGATATCATTAATAGCACTCCAATTCAGCGTGGACCTTCTGATCTCCTCCTTGGTCCATACATCTTCATTCAGGGACAGCTTATAAGGTCCCTTGCTGACAATCTTCCAAATCTCGTAATCCTTAGCCCTGAGGAACACTTGCATACGGTTCTTCCAGTATGCGTAGTTTGATCCATCAAAGAATGGGGGCTTCATTCTTGAGTGACCTTCGGCAGTCATCCCTCGAGCATCCATCTCTGCATATTCTCTTCGGGCGATGAGTCCCTGCAGAAGAGTTAGGCTCTGATACCAAGTGTTGGGTTAGATGGACGTAGTCTATCTCCACTAAGTGTGGATCTAGAGGGGGGTGAATAGATCAACTTGCCTAATTTAAAACTATTGTAAGTTCTAGAGCGGAATTTAGGCAAGCATCAATAAAGCTAAATGAAAAGTGCTAAGCAAAAGGTAGAAAGCTAGACATGAGCATAAGCGATGCAATCAAACAAGCTAAGCAAGAAATTCCCATCGCACACAGATCACATAAAAACACAAACACACTACACACACAATTTTTAGGTGGCTCGGTCAACGACCTACATCCACCCCACACTCAACTGAGTATGGCTTCCTGCTGCGCAGCACAGCTTGCGTCCGCTGGGCTTTACAGCTTGGACAAACAACCCGCTGATACAGAGCTTCGCTGGGCACTACAGCTTGCCGACCAGAGGATCTGATCCTCTACAACCGCTGGGGAAATACAGCTTAACCCGTCTAGTGGAGACCACCACTGCAAGACCGCTGACACACAGCTTGAAAAAACAGCATTCGAAAAGGAAAGACAGAATCAAAACGAAAAATAAAAACCCAAAAGCAATGTAGCTCTTAAAGAGCAAAGCTCAGCTCTGGTTTTGAACAATGAGACTGAGATACAAACACTCTCACTCTCACTCTCGATCAGCTCTCTCTCACCTCACTCTCTCTCTTTTCTCCTTCTTCTCTATTTCTTCTTCTTCTTCTCTGTATCTTCTTCTTCTCTCTTTTCTCTCTGTGGATTGAAGGCTCACTGCTGCTGAGTGTATAGACTTTTTCTTCTTCTCCTTCGATCAGCTTTCTTCTGTGGAATAAGGCTTGTATATATAGCAGCAACAGCAGCAAGCGTGTGCTCTCCACGTTTCCCGCCCAGCAATTTGGACCACGTGGCAGCATGCAATGGAGTGTCAGTACACGTGTCCTCATCTGGATACCTTGTCCTTTTCGGATCACAAGCCAGGTACCTGGGATCACGTGCCCCTCATTAGCTTCTTCAGTCCGATGTATAGAGTTCTCTGTTCACGTGCTCAAAGTCATCAATCTGACTTGTTGCGTCGATGCTTTCACTCAATGGCGTTAACGCAGTGAGGCATTCCAGTAGCCATTAGCCTCGTTTCTTTAGCTGCTGCGTCGACGCTACTTGCTTGTGGCGTTGACGCAGTGGAATGGCCTGTGAAGACGAATGCTTCTTCAACTGCTGCGTCGACACTGCTTTCATGTGGCGTTGACGCAATAGAAGACATCGTGAAAGCTTCGTCTACTGATGCGTGGACGCTTTAAGCTCCAGGCGTCGACCCTGTCCCTTCAGCAACAAGAAAGAAGTCTTAAGATATAAGTATGTACATTGTAGTGTATATACTTCGTTGTATAGACTTGTGAAGCCAGAATGCAACGTACAGACTTGCCCAATGTGTTGACTTCAACAAAGGAGGCAACGGCTGTATAGACTTCAAATCCTAGAGGCATTGTATAGACATAATGCACTTAAAGGCTTCATGCGAAGGAAAGCATTGTATATACTTGAGGAGTTGACGCTGCATAAAGCACTGAGTTGATGCTGCATGAAGCATGGACAGTGTACATACTTTTACCCACTGTATGGACTTCATGTAATGCAAACGAATGCGAAGACTTCAGTGTATAGACTATAGAAGACGAGTGCAATGTATAGACTCCATGAGACTCTAGTGCAGACAGACGATGTATAGAGTTCTTAGTTCAGCCGTTAGTGTGTAGACTTGAAAGGCTGAGGCCAGTGTACAGACTTGTCACCGACCATAGTGTAGACTTGATCAGCAAGGACACAGTATAGACATCAACTCTGCACATCGAATGTATGACTTCAAGTGTGAAGACCATTGTATAGACTTTGGATCCGAAGACCAATGTGCAGACTTTGGATTAGAAGATTAATGTATAGACTTTGAGTAACACTGTGGATGTACAGACTTTGCTCAAGTGCATGAGACGCTAACAGAGACGCTGGACTCTGTACAGACTTTGAGCGATGTGTGGACTTGAAGCTCCTGAAGCAGTGTACAGACTTCAAAGATCATTGTTGTTGTGCAAACTTTGGGGACATGAAGCGATGTACAGACTTCATGAAGCGAAGCTAATGTACAGAGTTTAGTGTAGCTAAAGCCTTGATCGTAGGACTAGGCTGGACTGTATAGACTTCAGGCTTTAGAATCGAATGTTCAGACTTCGCCTAAGACACGAAGGGAAAAGACCCCAGTGTATAGACTTTGCCTTGAGTGAAAAGTAATTGATGAATGTCTGGACTTTAATGTGTGAAGGCTACAGTGAATGAGTGTATACATTTCACCAGATCAAGGGCAATTCGGATGTACAGACTCTGAGGTTCAACGCCAACGGTGCGTTGACGCTGTAACATGATGCGTTGACGCTGTGCACACATAATCAATTTAATTGAGATGCAGTGTGTGGACTTATGCGTTGACGCTGTAACATGATGCGTTGACGCTGTGCACACTTAATCAATTTAATTGAGATGCAGTGTGTGGACTTATGACAGAAAGAATTACAGACAGCAGTGTATTAAAAGCAAAGAACACATAGTCAATCTGATGGAGCAATTTTATCAAATCAAACTCAGTTGCCAATCAATCAAAATAATGGTGTTGCCAAAGAATAGAGTAAGTGTCCACATCATCAACATAGAGGGGTCACAACAATCTCCCCCTTTTTGATGATGGCAACCCCATATGAAGTAGAGTAGCAACAACCTGTCATAGATATATATGTTTGATGAAAGACATGATGTGTTATGCAGATTGACATGCAGATGCTATGAATGCATGCAACTCACTGTCTCAAACTCTCCCTTGGAATTAATTCAGAAATGACTTCAGAATTCAGACATATATGTATTCTCCCACTAGACATCCCCTAGACAATATTTTCCCCCTTTGCCATCAACAAAGAGGAGGCAAAAAATAAATACAATGGAGGAATCAAGAGAAGAACTGACTGGCATTCTGAACAGGTAGTTCATGAATAGGCATTCTAAAGTATAGAGTCTTCAGTTATATGAAGTTAGAAGCTGCTGTCAGAAAGAGGTCTGGTTTAAAGATGATAAAATTTGGAGTTCATGCACTACAAGCAAGAGATAAGTTCACTGTGCATGATAAGACAATAGACCAGAATCACATTTGCATGAAAGATTCAGTTTCATGATATCTTACTTTCATAGTCTCAAAAAAAATTGAGAGAACCCAAGTCATGTATTAAAACTAAACAAATTGACACTCATGAACTTTTCTTTTGAGGGAGCAGCATTATCAATATTAGATCATTTTGAGCATTCAGGTACTACAAGTCTTTCTGCTTAAGGGTATACGTTTATAAGACGCCAATACCCCTAGATACTCAACAAGATGGACCACCTGCCTATGATCAAATTTAACAGAGCTGAATTACACCTTTTTGTGTGAGGGTACACGTTTATCAGACGCCAGTTACCCCCAGGTACTCAGTGAAACCAGCCTGATGTTTTGAACATTTTAAATAGAGATAGCTGATACACTTCATGACTTGAGTCTTGTCCACTTCTTTGATGGATCACTCAGTTTCTCAGTGATTAACAGTCATTGCTCTGCCAACATATATATTTTCAATGATTCTCAATATTTTTCAGTATCTTTCTTAGCTGTCCTTTTTATGTTTCAGAATGACTTGATTAAGAACAATACACATACTTAATCTCTCCGACATGATTTCAGATGAGTTTTTAGATTTCAGATATGATTAGCTTTGTCTGACATGAAATAAGAAAGAGGTTGAGAGTTTTATCAATTTTCAACTTACTTATATACTGATTGCAATCTTTAAACTCCAACCATTATAAGAATTAAACTATTACATCAGTCTTTGAACAATTCAAATTCTTATAAATGAAGAAGTCCATTTTCTATTGCTTAGAAATCAGAACTGACCAACAGATTGCCATAATGTCAGAGACAAGTATTCAGAGTTAAAGGTTGAATGACTTCAAGAAAGTTGAAACCACTCTGATTTTCTTAGTAATACTCCCCCTGTCTATATGCATGCAAAGACACAACAAGCTCCCCCTGAATATATGCAATGCAGGACAGTTCTACATCCACATTCACATCCACATGATTTATCCAAGCAATCAAAAACAAGTCCACATCAGAGATTTTATTCACAGCAATTAAACAATCATTCATCATGCTGAAATTTACATAAGCCAAGTTCTCTTCTAAGAAGCTTAAAATTTTCATTCCCAAGAGGCTTAGTAAAAATATCAGTAATTTGTTTTTCAGTTTCTATGAAGTTCATTTCAATCTCCTTTTTATTTACAGCATCTCTAAGAAAATGATATTTTATCTCTATATGCTTAGTCCTAGAATGGTGAACAGGATTTTTAGCAAGGCATATAGCACTAGTATTATCACATAAAAGTGGAATGCATCCCAGATTTATCTGATAATCAGCCAGTTGGTGCTTAGTCCAAAGTACTTGGGCTGCACAATTACATGTTGCAACATACTCAGCTTCAGCTGTGGATAATGCTACAGTGTGTTGCTTCTTAGATGCCCAAGACACTAGACAGCCACCAAGGAATTGACAGTAGCCACTAGTGCTTTTTCTATCTACTTGACACCCAGCATAGTCTGCATCAGTGTAGGCTAGAAGCTCTAACTCACACTTAGCAGGATACCAGAGACCTAGTTCTTGGGTGCCTAGTAAATACCTAAAAATTCTTTTCACAGCCTTAAAGTGATTTTCTTTAGGACTGGCCTGAAATCTAGAGCATAAACACACAGCAAATTATATATCAGGCCTAGATGCTGTAAGATAGAGAAGAGATCCGATCATACCTCTGTATAGCCTTTGGTCCACAGGTTTACCTTTAGAGTCTTCATCCAAACTGGTTGATGTACCCATTGGAGTAGCTATTTCCTTGAGGTTGTCCATTTTGTACTTCTTCAATAAGTTCTTTACATACTTGGACTGAGAGATGAAGATGCCATCTTCTGTTTGTGTAACCTGCAGTCCAAGAAATAGTTTGAGCTCACCCATTGAGCTCATTTCAAATTCATCAGTCATTATTTGAGAGAATTCCTCACACAATTTGGGGTTAGTTGACCCAAACACAATGTCATCTACATAAATCTGAATGATAAGAATATATGGATGGCTTACCTTGGTAAACAATGTTTGATCCACTATACCTCTTGTGAAGTTCTTGTCGGTGAGAAATTTGCTCAACCTGTCATACCAAGCTCTAGGAGCTTGCTTTAACCCATAGAGAGCTTTATTGAGCTTGTAAACATGATTAGGGAAATCTAAACATTCAAACCCAGGAGGCTGTCTCACATAGACATCCTCATTAATTTCCGCATTTAGAAAAGCAGATTTCACATCCATCTGCTGAAGGTTTATTCCTAGGGAACATGCATAAGCCAATAAAATTCTTATTGCTTCTAACCTAGCTACAGGGGCAAAAGACTCTTCAAAGTCTATTCCAAATTCCTGATTGTACCCCTGAGCTACAAGTCTGACTTTATTTTTCATAACATTCCCCGCTTCATCAGTTTTGTTCCTAAATACCCATTTAGTCCCTATGACTGTTTCATGATCAGGAGGTGGAACCAAATGCCACACCTTATTCCTGTCAAACTAATTGAGCTCCTCATGCATGGCATTAATCCAATGCACATCTTGGAGAGCACAGTCAATGGACTTGGGTTCTATGTTTGATACAAAAGCATACGCATTCAGTTCATGTTGAAGTCTGTAGTGGCCTCTAGTCCTAAGGGGGTCATGCAGATTTCCAATAACATTATCTACAGGATGATCCTTGAGATATCTGATATTTGCAGTTGGAGTATCATGAACTTGATTTACCTCCCCCTGAACTGTAGGCTCCTCTTCATTAAGCTCTTTATGTTCTTCTTCATCCTCGGATTTGTCTGCAGGATCTCCTTCCTTCAGGATTTCACCATTGGTTTCATTCCTGCATTTACCAGCATGTGTACAGACTTCAAAGATCATTGTTGTTGTGCAAACTTTGGGGACATGAAGCGATGTACAGACTTCATGAAGCGAAGCCAATGTACAGAGTTTAGTGTAGCTAAAGCCTTGATCGTAGGACTAGGCTGGACTGTATAGACTTCAGGCTTTAGAATCGAATGTTCAGACTTCGCCTAAGACACGTAGGGAAAAGACCCCAGTGTATAGACTTTGCCTTGAGTGAAAAGTAATTGATGAATGTATGGACTTTAATGTGTGAAGGCTACAGTGAATGAGTGTATACATTTCACCAGATCAAGGGCAATTCGGATGTACAGACTCTGAGGTTCAACGCCAACGGTGCGTTGACGCTGTAACATGATGCGTTGACGCTGTGCACACATAATCAATTTAATTGAGATGCAGTGTGTGGACTTATGCGTTGACGCTGTAACATGATGCGTTGATGTTGTGCACACTTAATCAATTTAATTGAGATGCAGTGTGTGGACTTATGACAGTAAGAATTGCAGACAACAGTGTATTAAAAGCAAAGAACACGTAGTCAATCTGATGGAGCAATTTCATCAAATCAAACTCAGTTGCCAATCAATCAAAACAATGGTGTTGCCAAAGAATAGAGCAAGTGTCAACATCATCAACATAGAGGGGTCACAACACCAGTGTGTAGTCATCCTCCCAAGGGTGGAGGTCGTGTGTGTTTGTGGCCGTGTGGCCTTGTCGACTTTTCGGTCGGATTATTACTACCGTGTCATTGTGACATTTCCTCTCGGTAGTGTTGCATCCCTACGGTTTTGATGATGTCTCACACTATAAATCAATCTTCTATCTCTAGAATAATTCATGCTTCATCATGTAGGACTGTGCAGTTCATATGGTTGTCAGATAAATATGCACTACTTGATCATGTCTACACACTGTCTACATAGTCTGGACACTGATGGGTCGACGCTCCACCTCTAGTGGGTCGACGCCTCCTTTACTCTCCAAGTCCATACATTGAATTTCATATTCAAAGTATGTACATTGGTCTTCACCTGAAGTCCATACATTGAACTTTATATTCAAAGTCTGTACACCCTCCGCTAAGCCTTCAGAGTCTGTACAGCCATTCCTTGAGTTCAAGTCCATACAACGGCACTGTAGCTTGCATCTGAAGTGTATACATCCTTTGAAGGGGTCAAGTCTATACACACTCTGTTGAACCCCAAGTCTATACATCGTCTGCCATTTGAAAGTCAATACACTGTCCCTCATCTCACACATCATGACCCAAAGTCTGTACAGCCTCTAGTCACTGTACAAGTCCATACACTGGCTGCACTGCACAAGTCTATACATTGGCTTGGGCATCCAAGTCTAGACAATGATTCACTATTCATGCCTTGATTCGAAGTCTGTACAGCGAGCGGCGTTCATCAAAGTCTGTACAGCCAATGCCTTCATTGATTCCATGTCTGTACATCACTGTGTCAAGCCTCCCAAGTCTGTACAACCACTGTCTCACTTGGACTTGAAGTCTATACACTGGTCGGTGGAAGCAAGTCTATACATTCGACTGTTCAGCCTGTGATCAAGTCTGTACAGCCAGGGAGAC
The DNA here is from genome assembly GCA_022559845.1 of Amorphophallus konjac. Taxonomy (NCBI): domain Eukaryota; kingdom Viridiplantae; phylum Streptophyta; class Magnoliopsida; order Alismatales; family Araceae; genus Amorphophallus; species Amorphophallus konjac. The sequence goes on along the minus strand of CM040125.1, from coordinate 140,707,678 downwards.
CATTAAGTCTATACACTCATTCACTGTAGCTTGCACGAGGTGAAGTCTGTACATTGGCTTTAGTTTTTCAAGTCTGTACATCCTTCTGTTGAAATTCCAAGTCTGTACATCGGACTGGTTGAGCAAGTCTGTACAGCAGTTGCATTCTCTTAAAGTCTATACATTGGGACTTTTACCTACGTTATGAACTAAACTGAGTAAGTCTATACATTCCTCATATCTTTTACCTACGCTCAGTTCAGTAAGTCTGTACACTGGGAACTTTACTGACGTTGCCTTGTCAAAGTCTACACACTGTGAACCTTCAAGTCTGTACAGACTTTACTTGTTCAAGTCTGTACATCGTCCAGCTCTTTGGCAAGTCTACACATCTCTATGTCTATACACTCAATTATCCTTCAACCCTATACACTCGATATCACCTTCAAGTGTATACACTCTCAAGTTGTTCATACTTGCCTATATGCTGTTTTCAAGTGTATACACTCTCTCACTTGACACACTTGCTTAATTGCTGTTTCTAAGTCTACACATTCGATGCCTTCATGCATTGTTCTCTTCGAAGTCTATACATTGAAGTCCATACATTGCATACAGTTGTGCTTCACAAGTCTACACATTACTGCTCTTTATTACAAGTCTTTACACTCGTCCTCCTTCACACGATCAACTCTATACATCCATTGTCTTGCCTGCTGAATGAAGTCTACACACTGAGATCGCATGAACACTTACAAGTCCATACATTGAGCTCGCATGAATAACTTCAACTCTACACACTCTCACACTTGACACACTTGCCTAGTTGACATCCCTGAGTCTATACACTCAAGGGCTTCATACACTTCACAGAAGTCCACACATTTCCTCTATTGTGCTAATGCATTATTCAGCTAGTCTATACACTGAGGTCGCATGAGGACTCACAAGTCTATACACTCCCTCAGTGTACACACTTACTCATCTGCTATTCTAAAGTATATACATTCGTATCTGACTGAACTAACTAATCACATTTCCTTGTTTTTGCCTGCAGATGATTCAGGTAAATGATTGGGCACGTGAACCGAGGATGATACCTGGCACGTGATCCGAGAATGCTCTGGAAAAGGAGGGTACGAGACTCTCTCGTGTGAAGGCCTGAAACTCAGGTCGAATGCCATATAAAAGGTGCCTTATGCGATTAGATGGACAGAACTGGAGAAAAAGTTGAAAAGCAAAATCCCTGAGCAGAAGAAGGGAAGAGAGAGAGCCTCCACGTTCCAAAAAGAAGATAGAGAGAAAAGATTTGAGAGTATTGCTGTGACAGAAAAGTCTGAATGAGAGAGAAGAGTCCAATTTGCTTCTTCGGAAGCTACATTTGATTTTGGTTTTTCTGAAACGATTTGTGTTCATCGTTGGTCTTGTTTACATTTCTGTTTTTACTTTTTTTTCTTCACATATCTGATTTCTAGTTGTTACCCTCCGGTGTTCGGAGGAAGGGAGAGTTACTCCGATTCCCCTCTGGGCTGCAGAGGAAGAGAGATCTGTGATCTCTGGTTTTGCCAGTGACGGGTTGTCATTAGCAAGTTCCCTCCGGGTTGGAGGAAGGGAGAGCCATCTCCGGTTCTGGTCTTGCTCGTAGCAGGTCTAGGTGTCAAACTCTGTGGGTAGCAGAGTTTGGTTGGGGGATTTGTTTCCCTTGGTTGTTCAAGCTGTGTGACAGCATATTGTTCGCAGACTGAGTCTGTAATTTTCTAGCAGTGGCTTGTGGAATCCTCACTCTAGTTGGAGTGAGGGGTGGATGTAGATTGTGGACTATAATCGGACCACCTTAAAATCTCTTGTCTCCTCTGTGGCTTGGTATTATCGTTTGTGCTTTCCTTCTGTTCGACATTGTGTTTGTGTGTGGGCGGCCTCTTCCAATCGCACCTTATTATCCTGTCTTAGTTTCTCACTGCGTTAGCTGCATTATTTAGCCATATCTGAAGGGTTGTATTTTGAAGTAGTGAGTTTCCGCTGAAGTTTTGTAAATTGGGAGTGATCTATTCATCCCCCCCCTTCTATATCACTCTTCGCTGCGCTAACATTTGGTATCAGAGCAGGTTTGCATCATGTGGACGAACGGTCAGGGAAATGCTAATGGTCCTAGAAGCTTCATGGCTGAAGTCAATCCATTAGTCGCCCTCCATTTTTTGATGGTAATAATTATCTCTTTTGGAAGAACATGATGGAAGTGTTTATCAGAGCACAGAGCCACAAGCTGTGGAGGGTAATCACTGTTGGCCCGTATGATCTGCCACCGAACGAGGACGCGTGGGCAGATGACCATGTCAAGCTATCTTCCCTCAACTGGACGGCGCTGAACATCATCCAGTGTGCTGTTCACCCAGAGGAATATGCCCGTATATCTGCCTACAGGACTGCCAAGCGAATGTGGGATGAGCTGCAGTTAATCTACGAAGGTACAGCTCAAGTGAAATCCTCGAAGGTAAACCTCTACACCTCTAAGTATGAACTGTTTAGGATGAATGCAGAGGAGAATATTACTGAAATGTATGTCAGGTTGTCCTTGATCACAAACACACTTAAGGGGCTAGGGAAGGATCTAGCTGAGGCAGACATAGTCAGGAAAATTCTTAGATCCTTATCCCCAGCATGGCACACTAAGGCCATCGTGATTGAAGAGTCAAAAGATCTGATGACCTTGACAGTGAATGAACTCATAGGATCTCTTATGACCTATGAGATGAATTTCAAAGGAGGTGGTGAAGGAAGTGATAGGAAGGCTAAGAATGTAGCTCTCAAGGCATCCCGCAACAAGAGTAGCAGTAGCAGCAGCAGCAGTAGTAGCGGTGAGTCTGATGGCTTCTCAGATCTCGACCAGAAGGAGCAGGCAATGCTCACTCGTCAGTTCAGTAAATTTTTTATTAGAAAGGGGAAGACCTTTAGGAGGAAAAAGCCATACTCCTTTAACAAGAATGTTGAATCTACCAATCATAGGGATAGAAATCCTAAGAGACTGACTTGTTATCATTGTAACAAATAGGGACACATGAAAGGCGAATGCCCAGATCTTCAGAAGAAGGGTCCCTACTTCCAGAAGAAGAACATAAAAGTGCAGAAGAAGAAGAAGCCACAGGCGATGGTCTGCACATGGAGCGAGGAGGAAGAAGATCCTGAAGATACTTCCTCAGAGGAGCATGAAGAAGGAATTTACCTTATGGTAAACAGTGAAGAGGAGGTAACCAATGTTTTTGAAAATTTTACGATTGATGACTAGGAAGATGCTTATGCTGAGTTATTAGATAAATTCAATTCTCTTAGTAAAGAGCATAGAGTTCTGAAAAGAAAATTTAATACTAATGTTGAAGAACAAACCCAGGTCTGTGAGGAAAATCAGAAACTAAAAGAGCAACTAGAAGAAATAACCTCACTAAGAAGAGAAAATGATAAGCTCAAGGGAGAAAACCAAGAAAGTCAAAATCAGCTCAATGAACTCAAAATAAGAATTGAAGAAAGCTTGAATGAAAGTAGAGTGAACTCAGAAAAATATGAAGCTGTTAAGAAAGTCAATGGTGAACTTCTAAAAAATTCTGAGTCCCTTCAAAAGGAGCTGGAAGACAAATAGAAAGTTTTGAAAAACTTTGTCTAAGGAAAATCTAGTCTGGATGCTATACTGGGGGCTAGGGTTAACTTCAATAAGGAGGGTCTAGGCTACGACCCAACTAACAAAAGACCCTTACAATTCAAAACCATTACCTTCTGCCCAGAGAAGGGAAAAGAAAAGCTGGACACACCATCCAGCTCAAACAGCAGTAAGGAAACTCAAGGTCAGAAGGAAAGTTCTAAAAACAGTGCTGGTCAACCATTTAAAATGGGAATGAATTCTGTAAAGAATTTCACTAAGCCTACCAATCAGAACATAAATGGTAAATGGACCAAGCAAGTGGATCAGAAGAAAAGCTGGAATTACTACAATCAGATGGTTCCAAAGAGGACCTACTGGAGAAATGATCATCATCTTCAAAAATTTGTTGATCAACAAACTTACAGGAGATATCCTAAGGGTGGCAAGCCTAATGAATGGAATAGAACTGATTTCTCCAGACCAGTTGGACTTAATTTCAATAAACCAGAAGTAAAGGTGCCAGGGAAATCCATGCTGAAGCAAATTTGGATTCCTAAACATTTGATTAGATATTTGAATAATGTCCTTGGACCCAATTCATCTTGGGTTCCAAATCACTCTGCTTGATGTTATTTGTGTAGGTCGGCCTGGCAGCTGAAGACAACAAGTGGTACCTCGACAGTGGCTGCTCCAGGTACATGACAGGTGATCGATCCAAGTTCAGTAAGATAGAGATGAAGGTAGGGGGTCTGGTCAAGTTTGGAGGAAAGAACAAAGGTAAGATTATTGGAGTTGGTATAGTAGGTAAGTCTTCCACAAACTCCATTGAAAAAGTTCTACTTGTGGAAGGTCTTCAACACAACCTGATTAGCATTAGTCAGTTATGTGACAAGGGTCACAGGGTTGTGTTTGATGATAACTCATGCAAAATCTTTGAAATAAATTCTGATGTGGTTAAATTTATAGCCAACAGGATTAATAATGTCTACATGGTAGACCTAGATGAGGAATCTGAATCTAATATTTATTTATCTGCCAATTCTGAAAATGATGCTTTTGAATGGCATAGACGTCTAGGTCATGCTAGCTTTACTACTTTAAATAAATTAGTCAAGCATGATTTAGTGAGAGGCATGCCTAGAATAAAATTCAATTCTATTTCAAAATCATGTGATGCATGTGCTCTAGGCAAATAGACCAGGAATTCTTTCAAATTAAGATCTGAGCCATTGTCCTCTAGACCAATGGAACTCCTCCATATGGACCTCTTCGGTCCTACTAGAACTCAGAGTCTTAATGGGAACAGGTTTGGCTATGTCATCATAGATGACTTCTCTAGATATTCATGGATCTTTTTCTTAGCAAATAAAAGTGATGCATTTCAAAAGTTTAATATATTTTTCAATAAGGTCAAACAAGAAGGAAAACACAAGATCTATTCTATTCAATCTGACCATGGAGGTGAGTTTGAAAACTCTATGTTTTCTGATCTTTGTGAAAGAGAGGGACTAACACACAGATTTTCTTCTCCCAGGACACCTGAACAGAATGGAATTGTGGAGAGAAGAAATAGAACTGTGGTGGAGATGGCCCGAACCATGCTAATTGAAAGTCAATTACCAAGGAGGTTTTGGGCAAAGGCGGCCAATACAGCAACTTACATAATTAACAGGGCCATGGTAAGACCCATTCACAAGAAAACACCATATGAGCTTCTAAAAGGTAAGAAACCAAACTTGTTTCAATTCAGAATTTTTTGGAGCAAAATATTTTATTCACAACAATGACAAGAAAGATTTAGACAAGTTTGAAGCTAAAAGCTCCCCTGGAATATTTTTGGGATATTCAGAAGTGTCTAGGGCATATAGGGTCTTTAACGTAACAGACAAAAAGGTTGAAGAGTCTCCACACATTATTTTTAGTGAAAAGAAAGGTGTTTCTAACAATGAAAATTTTGACAGGGATTCCAATCATGATGGGGAATTCCTAGAAGACCAAGAAGAAGAGAACACTCAGCCAAGTGGAACAGCAAATCCTCCCAACCAGGAAGAGCCAAGAGAAGCAGGTGAGTCTTCAATAAATGTTAGATTTCTTAAAGATCATCCGATAGATAATGTCATAGGCAATCCTGAAGATCCTCTTCGGACTAGGTCTCACTTTAGGAATGTGAATAATGAAGACTTAATTGCTTTAGTCTCACAAATTGAACCCAAATCAATAGAAGAGGCCTTGGCTGATCAAGCTTGGGTCAATGCCATGAGTGAGGAATTAGGCCAGTTCGAATGAAATAATGTCTGGGAACTTGTTCCAAGACCAGATAATGTTAATATCATAATAACTAAGTGGGTGTTCAAAAATAAAATGAATGAAGATGGAATCATTTCTAGGAATAAGGCCAGATTAGTAGCCAAGGGCTACTGTCCGGAATTTGGTGTAGATTTCGATGAATCCTATGCACCTGTTACTAGGATGGAAGCTATAAGATTGTTGCTTGCTTTTTCATGTTCAAAGAATATAAAACTCCAACAAATGGATGTTAAAAGTGCCTTTTTAAATGGAGTCATTAAAGAAGAGGTTTTTATTGAACAACCCCCTGGATTTCAATTTTCTCCTCAACCTGACCAAGTTTTCAGGTTAAACAAAGCCTTATATGGTCTAAAGCAGGTTCCAAGAGTATGGTATGAAAGATTGACTGAATTTCTGATCAGCAAGGGCTACAAAAGAGGTAAAGTAGATCAAACTTTATTTACCAAGGGTACAAATAAAGATCTCCTCATAGTTCAGGTATATGTAGACGCCATTGTGTTTGGATCAACTAAACATGAACTATGTGTTGAATTCTCTAAAATGATGTCTGCTGAATTTGAGATGAGTTTGGTTGGTGAACTAAAGTACTTCCTTGGCTTACAGGTACAACAGCTAGAGGATGGGTGCTTCATCAACCAGACCAAATACACAATGGAACTGTTCAAGAGGTTTGGTATGGAAAACCTGAAGCACATTACAACACTTATGGGTACCAATACCTCACTGGATGCAGATGAGACAGGTAAAGAAGTAAATGCCAAGCTCTATCGAGGTATGATTGGATCTCTTCTTTACCAAACAGCTTCCAGACCTGATATACAATTCAGTGTAGGAATGTGTGCAAGGTATCAGTCTAGACCTACTGAATTACATTTAGCTGCAGTGAAAAGAATTTTCAGATATTTGTCAGCTACTCATTCTCTTGGTTTATGGTTTCCTGCATCACACACATTTGACTTAGTTGCATACACAGATGCTGATTATGCAGGATGTAAACTAGACAGGAAAAGTACTAGTGGTCATTGTGAATTTTTGGGTGGGTGTTTAGTGTCTTGGGGTTCCAAGAAACAACATTCTGTGGCCCTCTCCACTGCAAAAGCTGAATATGTGGCTGTAGGGAGTTGTGGAACACAAGTCATTTGGATTAAACACCAGCTTCAGGACTACCAAGTAGACCTTGGGTGCACAACTATTTATTGTGATAATACCAGTGCCATTAATCTTGCCAAAAATCATGTTTTGCATTCACGCACCAAACACATAGAGATAGGGCATCATTTCATAAGAGATGAGGTTTTTAAAAATAATTTTGAACTGATTCATGTAGGCACAGATAATCAGATTGCTGACATCTTCACTAAACCTCTGGATAATGAAAAATTCACAACACTGAGAAGAGAATTAGGCTTATACAAATTTTCTTAATTGTGTAGTCTGTTCTTTTTGTGAGGGGGAGTTTAGTATGCCTGTTGGTTAGATTTCCGGAATGCTGTGAGTGAGGGGGAGCTGGTTAAGTTGTGAGAGGAAGTGTTCTTTGACAAATTCAAAAAGATTGACCAGATGTGTGTCTTTGCTGGTTTTCATGACAGATCTAGTGTGGTTCTCTCAGTCGGTAGAATGTCACTTAATTCTTAAGTCTATAAGTCAGTGATACTAAAGTCCAGTTAGAATCTTACCTCTGGTATTCCTTCAGAGATCTGGATTAATTGTAAAAAGTATATCTTCCTACATTGTCAATGATTCTGGTTCAGGCCAAAACCTGTATGTCTTGATATCTGACCCAATCAGCTTGAAATCTAGACTTCAAGATTCACTTCAAGTAATAGTCCTTCTGGTATTGTTTTCAATCATTCCATCTCTTCAACACAAGGGCTTAATTAAATAAACATGTCTTGTTTTGTTCACTGAGAAACTGGGAGCTTCATCAATGAAATGAATATTACTCCTATGTCATGAGGTGTCAAATGCTTAAAATGAATGAAAAAGACATGACAGAGCAATGGTGGCTTGCTGGTGAGTAACTGGGGACTCTGGCCTCTAATCAAGGTGTTCCCTCATGTCAAAAGCCACAGTTACTAACTCTGCTCCTTTAATAAAAAAAAGGGGGGGGGAAGTAATGGGGTACTCACTCTGAGTAACTAGGGATTCAGGCCTCTAATCAAGGTGTCTCCCTAATGTCAAAGGAGTGAATTACTAACTTACTCATTGATCTTCTTGAAAATCATCTCAAAAAATTCCTTATTGTTGTGCAACTAATGGATTGCTTGTCTTCAATACCTTGAGAACACCTCTGTGACTTTGTCTCTTGTTGTCTTTTTGGATTGTTGACAGTTCAGCTATATCTGGCCATACTTGTTAATTCATGCTCTAAATCATACTCCATGTATGCTGATAAACTTTTCTATCATTCTATTTCTCTAGTGTGTACTGGAGTTCAAGAATCTACACCTGCGTTTAGCACCTCACTTATTTTCTTAAGACTTGCTTGTGCCTTTCTGCCCTAAGCAGTTACTGTACTTCTTCTTCATGTCTCCAGCACTTTCATATATTCTGCATTTCCTTTTGCTGATGGCAAAGGGGGAGAAGAGGTTATGCAATATCAGTAGATCATGTATTGTCATGAGTTGTGGGGGAGTATTGTTCATGAGCTAAGGGGGAGATTACCATGTCATGTGATGGCTTTATCGGAGAATGGGTTGTAGGGGAGCTGAGAGGGAGTGGTTTTGGAGAAAGAAGTGCTTCTGCAGTAGTGTTTAATTTGGCTGTGCTTTCACTTGCCTTGAATTTGCTTTGATTGTTGAAACTGCAGTTAATTTCTTGTTAAGCTTTGATATTACTTGATTCATAGTGTTGCCATCATCAAAAGGGGAGAGATTGTTGCATCCCTACGGTTTTGATGATGTCTCACACTATAAATCAATCTTCTATCTCTAGAATAATTCATGCTTCATCATGTAGGATTGTGCAGTTCATATGGTTGTCAGATAAATATGCACTACTTGATCATGTCTACACACTGTCTGCATAGTCTGGACACTGATGGGTCGATGCTCCACCTCTAATGGGTCGACGCTCCACCTCTGGTGGGTCGATGCCTCCTTTACTCTCCAAGTCCATACATTGAATTTCATATTCAAAGTATGTACATTGGTCTTCACCTGAAGTCCATACATTGAACTTCATATTCAAAGTCTGTACACCCTCCGCTAAGCCTTCAGAGTCTGTACAACCATTCCTTGAGTTCAAGTCCATACAACGGCACTGTAGCTTGCATCTGAAGTGTATACATACTTTGAAGGGGTCAAGTCTATACACACTCTGTTGAACCCCAATTCTATACATCGTCTGCCATTTGAAAGTCAATACACTGTCCCTCATCTCACACATCATGACCCAAAGTCTGTACAGCCTCTAGTCACTGTACAAGTCCATACACTGGCTGCACTGCACAAGTCTATACATTGGCTTGGGCATCCAAGTCTAGACAATGATTCACTATTCATGCCTTGATTCGAAGTCTGTACAGCGAGCGGCGTTCATCAAAGTCTGTACAGCCAATGCCTTCATTGATTCCATGTCTGTACATCACTGTGTCAAGCCTCCCAAGTCTGTACAACCACTGTCTCACTTGGACTTGAAGTCTATACACTGGTCGGTGGAAGCAAGTCTATACATTCGACTGTTCAGCCTGTGATCAAGTCTGTACAGCCAGGGAGACCATTAAGTCTATACACTCATTCACTGTAGCTTGCACGAGGTGAAGTCTGTACATTGGCTTTAGTTTTTCAAGTCTGTACATCCTTCTGTTGAAATTCCAAGTCTGTACATCGGACTGGTTGAGCAAGTCTGTACAGCGGTTGCATTCTCTTAAAGTCTATACATTGGGACTTTTACCTACGTTATGAACTGAACTGAGTAAGTCTATACATTCCTCATATTTTTTACCTACGCTCAGTTCAGTAAGTCTGTACATTGGGAACTTTACTGACGTTGCCTTGCCAAAGTCTACACACTGTGAACCTTCAAGTCTGTACAGACTTTACTTCTTCAAGTCTGTACATCGTCCAGCTCTTTGGCAAGTCTACACATCTCTACGTCTATACACTCAGTTATCCTTCAACCCTATACACTTGATATCACCTTCAAGTGTATACACTCTCAAGTTGTTCATACTTGCCTATATGCTGTTTTCAAGTGTATACACTCTCTCACTTGACACACTTGCTTAATTGATGTTTCTAAGTCTACACATTCGATGCCTTCATGCATTGTTCTCTTTGAAGTCTATACATCGACGTCTATGTATTGAAGTCCATACATTGCATACAGTTGTGCTTCACAAGTCTACACATTGTTGATCTTCATTACAAGTCTTTACACTCGTCCTCCTTCACACGATCAACTCTATACATCCATTGTCTTGTCTGCTGAATGAAGTCTACACACTGAGATCGCATGAACACTTACAAGTCCATACACTGAGCTCGCATGAAGAACTTCAACTCTACACACTCTCACACTTGACACACTTGCCTATTTGACATCCCTGAGTCTATACACTCGAGGGCTTCATACACTTCACAGAAGTCCACACATTTCCTCTATTGTGCTAATGCATTATTCAGCTAGTCTATACACTGAGGTCGCATGAGGACTCACAAGTCTATACACTCCCTCAGTGTACACACTTACTCATCTGCTATTCTAAAGTATATACATTCGTATCTGACTGAACTAACTAATCACATTTTCTTATTTCTGCCTGCAGATGATTCAGGTTAATGATTTGGCACGTGAACCGAGGATGATACCTGGCACGTGATCCAAGAATGCTCTGGAAAAGGAGGGTACGAGACTCCCTCGTGTGAAGGCCTGAAACTCAGGTCGAATGCCATATAAAAGGTGCCTTCTACGATTAGATGGACAGAACTGGAGAAAAAGCTGAAGAGCAAAATCCTTGAGCAGAAGAAGGAAAGAGAGAGAGCCTCTACGTTCCAGAAAGAAGATAGAGAGAAAAGAATTGAGAGTATTGTTGTGAGAGAAAAGTATGAGTGAGAGAGAAGAGTCCAATTTGCTTCTTCGGAAGCTACATTTGATTTTGGTTTTTCTGAAACGATTTGTGTTCATCGTTGGTCTTGTTTACATTTCTGTTTTTCCTTTTATTTCTTCATATATCTGATTTCGAGTTGTTACCCTCCGGTGTTTGGAGGAAGGGAGAGTTACTCTGGTTCCCCTCTGGGCTACAGAGGAAGGGAGAGTTACTCTGGTTCCCCTCTGGTCTCTGGTTTTGCCAGTGACGGGTTGTCATTAGCAGGTTCCCTCCAGGTTGGAGGAAGGGAGAGCCATCTCCAATTCTTGTCTTGCTGGTAGCAGGTCCAGGTGTCAAGCTCTGTGGGTAGCAGAGTTTGGTTGAGGGATTTGTTTCCCTTGGTTGTTCAAGCTGTGTGGCAGCATATTGTTCGCAGACTGAGTCTGCAGTTTTCTAGCAGTGGCTAGTGGAATCCTCACTCTAGTTGGAGTGAGGGGTGGATGTAGATTGTGGACTACAATCGAACCACCTTAAAATCTCATCTCCTCTATTGCTTGGTATTATTGTTTGTGCTTTCCTTCTGTTCGGCATTGTGTTTGTGTGTGGATGGCCTCTTCCAATCGCACCTTATTATCCTGTCTTAGTTTCTCACTGCGTTAGCTGCATTGTTTAGCCATATCTGAAGGGTTGTATTTCGAAGTAGTGAGTTTCCGCTGAAGTTTTGTAAATTGGGAGTGATCTATTCATCCCCCCCTTCTATATCACTCTTCGCTATGCTAACATGTAGTAGGTTGACAGTTTCGCCATAGGTCGGTGATCCCGGGGAGAGGTCGAGGTTCCCTTGTTGGGGACCGGGCTAGCGTAGAGATCCTGTGTTCCCTTAGCTCACCGCTCTTGGCATCCCGACTGCTGTTGTCGTTGTTATTTACTGTTGTTATTGATACTAGCGTTTACCGCTTTCGTTGTGGTGGGGATCCGCGGGACCCCTACTAAGCCAATGAGATGAGGCTCACTCCCTACTTTTTAGGTGTAGCGCTCTCTTGGAGGTGGAGCTCTTCCGGTCGGAGGTCTAGTAGCTTGCTAGCTTGTCAGTTCTGTGGTTGTCCCCCACAGTAGTGTACATTTCCTTTTCGTTGACTGTACTTGTGGACTGGACTCTATAGGTTTGATTAATTATTATAAAATGTTAATTTTATTTCTGTCAGTTAAATATTAGATTCTATAGTTTATTTACTGCTCATTTAGAATTTCAATGCATGACCACACCTTCCCTTTAACCCTTCCAAGCCCTCCGGCTCGTGGGTGACAGGCCAAGATTAGAATGGTATCGGGTTATTCCCGGTATCTGGATCTTGGGTCGTTACATCCTTCCACCTACCAGTGTCATCTAGGTCCATTTCATTAGTTTGGGAGTCATGTCAGATGGCCAAAGGACATCATCATCCTCTTCCTCAGACGATGACGGTGTCCTCCCAGCCCTTAGTGTTGGATAAATGATATTTTGATGATGTCTGAGTATGATTCATGATAATAATATTGAATTGATTCAACTATGCTCTAATGTGCATGATAGTGTTTTTGATGCTCCCAGGCTATGCTCATCATGAAAAGACTCTCTTGTATAAAGATCTAAGGATTAAAGAGTGACACTGTTAGACCAAGGCACTCAGCCAAGTTGACTTGGGGTGCAACGGCAAGCAACATCAAGATCAGCAGCAGAAATGGCAATTCAAATGAGAAGCTTTGTTCATGTTCAGTCTAAGGTAAAAAGGGCTCTCCTCATATTGAAATGAAGCTGGAAAGGATTGGGCAGAACATCAAAGGCAAAAGTGTTTTGAATCAAGAAAGAAAAGTTCAAGTTGTGCATGGCTATCTTGACCCTAGGTGAAGCTGCATCGACGCAATCAAGGCGCCAAGTCAAAAGTGTCGACCCCTTCATGCGAAGCCTCTGCCACGCCAGGCTGTGTCGACCCAATTGCCTAGCTACGTCGACGCAATCAAACATAGCTGAGAAAATGAAGAGTCAAAGCAGTCACTCAAGTTTACAACAGTAGTGCCAGCAAAGATCAAGAAAAATCAAGACAAGTGATAAAAATTTAAGGCACAGAAATCAAGGTAGTTGGATGCACATAAATCAAGGCAAATGAAGCAGAAGGATGAAATTGGAAAGGAAAAGCCAAGTGGAGTTCACCCTCTTGCTCAAACAAATGAAAAATCAAGGCAGACAAAACAATTGAGTAAGGGTGACAAATAGGCTTATAATGGTGACAAATGAACCCTCAACGGTGTATAATATACACCTAAGGGTGACAAATGGCTTAACGCGATGGTTCAAGGCTAACTGAAAAAGGGCTAAGGCGACGACTCTCAGCGGTAAGAGTGACAAATAGCTCATACGGCTGAGAAATAGCCGTTAAGGGTGAAAAATAGTCTGGCAGAGCTGTAAAATGGGTTGCGGTGCTGAAACTTGCAAAATCAGCATCGTTGCATCAATGCAATGACCTTATGCGTCGATGAAGTCAGACACAAGGCCTTCAAAGAAGATAAAACAGCAAAGGTGACGGCTATTGACAAATAAGGGTGACAAATAGCTCATTAAGGGTGTAAGATGGCCTATAACAGTGAAAGATAGCCGTTAGCAGTGCAAAATGGCTTGCAGAGCTGAAATGAGCAAAATCAACATAAGCTATGTCAACGCACCACTTCACAGTGTCAACGCCGTCAACACTAGCTCGCCAGCAATGGCAGAATCCTTAAGGCTGTGTCAATGCAAGTGCCCTCATTGCGTCAATGCCATCAACGCTAGTTCGCCAACAACTACAAAACCTTTGTGTTGTGTTCGGTGCAAGTATTCAGAGGGGGGGTGAATGAATATAGCCTATAAAAACTTTCACCCAATATAAACTTTCGCTCAATTAGAATTTTGCTCACTCAACAGATTAAACACTTAGAACAAGAACTGATCAAATCATCTAATGAACCTGTGGTCAAACACTTGGAGCGCCCCTATGCAAACATCTAGCGGAAGCAAACCATAAGCAATCAAACCACAATGCAAGAGGGGTTTTTAGGTGGTTCGGTCCTGCAGACCTACATCCACCCCACACTCAACCCGAGTGTGGCTTCACTAACAGCTGGGCAACACAGCTTGCCAACAAACGCTGATACACAGCTTACCCAGGGGAACAACCTCCCCTCTTCCTCCTACACGGAGGGAACCTCTAGTAACCCACGGTCACCAGAAACCAGAGACTCACGTCTCTCTTCCTCTATACCAAGAGGGAACCCCACTAGTAGCAGCCCCGCTACCAGTGAACCAGCCAGTAGCACTCTGCTACCAGCAATCCACCAGAGGCCTAGCCTCTCTTCCTCCTAGCCCGGAGGGAACCTACAAGCAGCCCCCCTGCTGCTTGCAAACCGGAGATCAGATCTCCCTTCTCCTGACTCACCAGGAGGAACCCGACCTCAGTCTAGAGGATCGGAAGAACAAGGATAACCAAATGAAAATATGAAAAACAAAAACACGAAATGAAAATAACTTCAGCAAACAGAAAGCTGAAAAATGAAATGCACAATGTGGCTCTCAACGGAGCTGACTGGCCTGGATCTGATCCACGGTCCAGTAGGAACAGCTCTCCCTCGATCTCACTCTCTTTCTTCACTCTCTCTCTTTCTCTTTCTTCTCTACTGCACTTCTCTTCTTCTCTTTCTCTTTTTCTTCTTATTTTCTTTTTCTAGTTCGAAGGGCTTTCTGCTCTCCTGGCTTCTTCTTCGATCAGTCTTCTACAGAGGATGAAGACTCGTATATATAGCAGCAGCAGGCACACTGGGCGCGTGTGGCTTCCACATTTCCTGCCCTAGAAATTCGGACCACGTGGCAGCATCCTGGTATCTCGTCCATCCTTGGATCTAGGCACCTCGGATCACGTGCCCTTCATTAGTACGCTCAGCAACTAGAGTTGAGGTGGCGTCAAATCACTTGCTCCAAAGGGTTGACGCAGCCTTCAAAGACATTCGACCAGCAAAACTCAAGTCTGCTGCATTGACTCCATCAGCCTGCTGCGTTGACGCATCGGTGATCCAGTGATCAAGTCTTCAGCAGATGGGCGTGCTGCGTCGACACTCTCAGCATGCTGCGTTGATGCATTGGTGTTCCAGCATCTGAACTTAGATGGCTTCAACCCTCTCACGTTTCGTGTGGAGTGCGTTGACGCATTGTGCAACTGCGTCCACCCTCTGGTCACCTTGTCGATCCATCAACCTGCTGCGTCGACGCCACTTGATGAATGCGTTGACGCACCAGAGTAATCCACAAGCTTCTTTCTTGATTGTTTGAACTACTGCGTCCACGCCACTTGATCAAGGCGTTGACGCATTGGTCTGTTCCAGCAGCTGAAATTGGATGTCTTCAGCCCTCTTGCGTTAAGGGGTTCATTAGCCTCTTCAGTCCCTGTCAGACAGATGAAACGAAGTCATTAGTTCTAAGTATATGCATTGCATTGTATAGACTTTGCTGTGAAGGCGAAAGCAATGTAAAGAATGCACAACGCAATGTATAGACTTAATGAATATAAAGACATCATAAGACTCATATGAACACAGGCGGTGTATAGACTTGATGTGTTCACTGGTGGATGTACAGACTCTGAGGAAATGAAACGAGTCAGTGTACAGACTTCAAATTCCACTGTGGATGTACATACTTTAGGAACATGAAGCGAGTCAGTGTACATACTTCAAATTGAAGACAGCCGCTGTATAGACTTTGAAGACAGAAGCCAGTGTACAGACTTTCCACCAACCGGTGTATGGACTTCAATAGTGAACGGCTGTACAGACTTGAAAGAATTGAAGCCAGTGTACATGCTTGATGAAGCGAAGTCAATGTACAGACTTAGAGTGTAGCTAAAGTCTTGATCGTAGGAATAGGCTGGACTGTATAGACTTCAGGCTTCAGAAACGGATGTACAGACTTCACTTATGAAACGTAGGGACAGACCCCAATGTATAGACTTTGCCTAATGCATGAAGACAGACGCTGTACACACTTACGCTGAAGTCTGTATAGACTTTCCAATGTCTAGACTTGCAGATGTGAACGACACAATGTATGGACTTCAAGTGTGAAGACATTGTGAATGCAAATGCAATGTTCAGACTTCATTGTATAGACTTGGAATCAATGAAGGCGTTGGCTGTACAGACTTGGCCAAACAACGGCAATCGGATGTACAGACTTTAGAGGATGCAGACTCTATATAGACTTCAACTCAAACAATCAATGTTCTGATGGGTCGACGCATCAGCAAGGGTGGGTCGACCCACTACTGTTCAGACTGTAGATACATGCATAGACATGATATCTGACAGAATGCAATGCATATATATAAAGAACAAATGCCATCAATGCTAAACATCATCATTCATGTTGCTATCATATGTAGAATGCTCAAGAATAAGAATGCACAGAAATGCACTTTGTTTATTGCAATCATCAAAACACAATAACATTGATATCATCAAAATACAATATCAAATACACTCAAATGCACTCACTGTCTTGCTATCATCAAAACCAAATGTCAAAGAGGCACAACATTCTCCCCCATTTTGATGATGGCAACACAATGTGACAGTGAGTCACATACAAGATTTTCTCCCCCTTTGACATGATCTAAAAGAGAAAAACAGTAAAAAAAAAGAGTGCAAAGTGCATTATGCATGCAAATTCCTCTAGAACATTCTCCCCCTGAATGTAAGACTCCCCTGAATTATTTCTCCCCCAAAAAAAATGCTCCCCCTTTGAGAAGGAATATGAACAGATAAACAAGGTAGAGAAGGTAGGAGGGTCACTTGACAACAGCTGAATCATAGGTTCAGAAGGGAAGCATGATTATAAACAACTATTAAAGTATAAGAATCAGCAACATACAAATTTGACAAAAAATTCAGGTTTAACAGTGATAAATCTAGAGTAAAACATTTGACCCCTGAACAAGAGTTTATAGATTCCATTTATAGCAATGGATCTAGGGCACATGGTATTAATAGATAAGTCAGAAATAATACCCTTTTGTGATTAAACAAGGAAATTCAAGAGAGGCAACTTGAACATGTATTGATAAAAATAATTTTCACTCATTGACTTTTGATTTTTCGAAAGGTTACAGCAGTTTGATTTTCACTTTTGAATTTCAGAACCTGAACTAAGTAAATAGATCAGTGGCATTTATGCTGTTGACATTAGGTGTACACCTTGATCAGAGGCAGGTACCCCCAGTTACTAGGCATAAACTACTAGACCCATTTCAGATCAAAACCCACAAAGAGTAGTCTTCACTTTTGACATTAAGGGTACACCTTGATTAGAGGCCAGTACCCCCAGTTACTCGGTGAGAATTCCCCCTATAGATTTGACCCTTTGAACAGAGATATTCTGAAGCACTTCATGACTATGAGTTCTCCTACTTCATTGGAGGAGATCACAATTTCTCAGTGCAATTCAGCCATTGCTCTGTCACTATGTTCAGTTCAAAGCATTTATGATCTTATTTACTGCTGCCCTTATCTCTTTTAGAGTGATTGTTTAAAAAATCAGTACACACTCTTATTAGCCTGTTCTAGACATATCCAGTTCAACACATTTAGGCATTACAAAAACTTTTTCTATTTTAGCCATGAGACAAAGATTAAGAGCTATAAAAGTTTTCTTTTATCTCAAATTCTGAAGTGCAGACACTTAACTCTCCAATTTATAAAGGTTAAACCTTTAGTTCCTTTCAATTTGTAAGTGTGATTCTTATAAGTGAACAATTGCAATAATCACCATTCAATGTACTAAACCAGATGCAAAGCTGTTGTTTAGTGAAAATGATGGGGAAAGGATGGCAATTGGCAATATGAATCATTTGAATGAGAACACTGAGAAGTGAATAGGATTCAATGAATTGAATAGAACTCTCAGCTCCCCCTGACATCATGATGCAAGAGATATGCTATGCAACATACTGTCCTACATACAGACTATGCACCAAGGATACATGAGACAGATATGCAATCAATTCAAGTTTATGCACCCAAGTCATGAACATTTTTATCATTTTCAGATTTTTCAACATATGATGATATGCATTACATTACATGCATACTACAACAATAAGCAAATGATAGTCATGCAAATCAGTCCTATATGCAGTGATCAATTTCATTGATAGTCATGCATATGATGTATGCAGACACTAGACACATGCATTGACTGTATGTAGTAACTGACCCATTCAAGCTCAGTCCAAGTATATAATCAAACATGCAATGCATTGACACAAGACACATGCATTGACTCTATACACTGAAGAACCCTTCAAGCTCAGTACAAGGTATGCATCGACTCAAAAATGATTGAGCAGAACATCAAGCATCCTATGTTCATAGTGTAAAAACTAGCAAGAGAGAAGAGCATCAGATATGTGCAAAATTAAACTCAATAGCTGAGTCTGGAATACAGACCGATCAGCTAATCAAGAAGAGACATTAGAATTCAAACAGACAGTTCAACAATTTCAGATAATGAAGTTTAAACATAGAGTTTTGGAACTGACCTGAAAAGTTCAATCATGGGGTTTTCATTCTTGAGTGCCTTGGTTAACCCCTCTTATTCATTTCCAAGGCACACCTGTAACAAATGGATTACTTTGATCCTGCAGAACCCAAGAAGTCTTGGGTCCTGAATTAACAGTGACATTCCTAGCAGGTATGGTAGCCAACTTCTGTGCATGAAGGTCATCAATTCTCATCACATGACAATCATTCATTGAATGACCTATCTGACCACAGTAGTGGCATGATGCAGCAGTTCTGAAATTTATTTTGTGCACATTCCTATGAGCAGGTGTTCTAAATGCATATGCATGGAAATTTTTGTTAACAGAATTGAAATTCCGTTTACCAAAACTAGTCTGGCTTTGGTATCCTGCCAGCCAACAGGTTGCAGCCCTGTGACCTGGCTTTATACAGTTAAAGCATGCAATATACTGAGCTTTCGAAACAAGAATATTTCCATGAGAAGTATTGTTTACAAGGAATTTATTGTAACCAAAACCATTTCTGTTTACAGGGAATTTAATAAATTCAGAGTTAGATTTCTTTCCCTGAGCATGCCAACAATTTTCAACCATGTGGCCCAATTTGCCACAAAGAAAACATTGAATGTTCTTTTTATGAGATGCATGATTTTTAGCATGGAACAGTTTATCATGCATTCTAACAGCATATAGATCATCTAATTTCATTTGTCTACAATCATGCATGAGATGACCTATTTTATGACAATAAAAACATTGATGCCTTTTGGTGTGAGCAGAAGAAGGTTTCCTCACAGTAGGCTTCCTAGCATGAATTCTATCATACTTCAATTCATCCTTCTTCATCACAAAACAATCAGCCATCTCATGGCCAAACTTTCCACAGTAAAAGCATTTGACATTTTTGACACTAGATTTTTTGGCCTGAACTTTCTTAGCATGCTTATCGTTATCATTCTTTTTCAAAACTTTTCTTTTCTACTTTGTTTTCTTATTTTCCTGATTAGCATGCATAATTGAAGAAGAGCCTGAAGTGCTATCTAACTCAGAGCTACGCACAAAGGTTATGTGCTGTCTTTTTCTTTCTTCCTGATTACTACCTCCATTAGAGACTTTCTTCTTAGAAACATCCTTTGGATTTTCTTTATTTTTAAATGACTCAGACAGAGAATTGTTCAATTCAGTGATTTCATTTTTGAGAGAAGAAATGAGCATTTTAGAATCTGTGATCTTTTCATTAAGTAAGACATTTATGGCTTTGTAGCTATCAATCTCTTCTATCAATGTACTCACTCTCTCATATTCATTTTCAACTGAATTCGTCCCTTTTTCAAATATTAAAAGTCTCTCAGATATAGCAGAATTAAGCAGCTTCAGCTCTTCATTCTCCTTTCTAGTTAGTTCATTCTGAACTAGTTCATTAGTTAAGATTTGATCATTTCCTAATGAATTCAGCTTATCTTCTAGTTCAGAAATCTTGTCTGTGAGTTCCTGATTTTTATTTTCCAAAATAGAAATTTGTTCCTTATTCACATTCAGATTAGCTAAGCATATTTCATGAGATTTTCTCAGATCTTGACATTTTTTACAATGAGCATTCGAATTAATCTGATCACATTTCTTTTTCAGCTTTCTATTTTCAGATTTCAAATATTTACATTTCTCAGAACGTTCCTCATACATATCCCATAATTCATCAATTGAAATCTCTTCAGATTCAGATTCAGACTTTACCTTGGATGAGGAATCTTCATTATCCCGGTTGGCCATCAAACAACTATCACTCTGTTGGTTATGTGCTGAGATAACTTTGTCATATATCACTTTTCCAGCATTGCACCTGAGAGCAAAAGAATATACATCAGTATTAACAGCAGCTCTCAAAATATTAAGAATTATGACATTATCATGGTTCTTAAAGGTGTCCTCACTAGACCACTTGGTCTGATCTCTAGGTAATCGATGTGGGCCTTTGGATAGCAAACTCCATAGTTTGGGATCAATGGAATCTACATACACAGCTAGGCCTCCTAGCCAACTTTCAAAGTTAGAACCATCATAAATTGGAGGACGATCCATTTGGACAGATGGCAAACAGATTCAACTCACTAAAACAAATGACAGGAAATGTAGCAAAACCAGATGGGCAAGGTAAAGCACTAAACCGGTGAAACAAAACAACGAGCACAATACACCCACTCTGAAATGCACTAAAAAGTTAGCAGGATCCTCTGCAGATTGTTAGATCTGTTAAGTCAGAGACCGCTCTGATACCAATTGTTGTGTTCGGTGCAAATATTCAGAGGGGGGGTGAATGAATATAGCCTATAAAAACTTTCACCCAATATAAACTTTCGCTCAATTAGAATTTTGCTCACTCAACAGATTAAACACTTAGAACAAGAACTGATCAAATCATCTAATGAACCTGTGGTCAAACACTTGGAGCGCCCCTATGCAAACATCTAGCGGAAGCAAACCATAAGCAATCAAACCACAATGCAAGAGGGGTTTTTAGGTGGTTCGGTCCTGCAGACCTACATCCACCCCACACTCAACCCGAGTGTGGCTTCACTAACAGCTGGGCAACACAGCTTGCCAATAAACGCTGATACACATCTTACCCAGGGGAACAACCTCCCCA
This sequence comes from Amorphophallus konjac, assembly GCA_022559845.1. Classification (NCBI taxonomy): domain Eukaryota; kingdom Viridiplantae; phylum Streptophyta; class Magnoliopsida; order Alismatales; family Araceae; genus Amorphophallus; species Amorphophallus konjac. The sequence goes on along the minus strand of CM040125.1, from coordinate 140,686,508 downwards.
CTTCCTCCTACATGGAGGGAACCTCTAGCAACCCACGGTCACTAGAAACCAGAGACTCACGTCTCTCTTCCTCTATACCAAGAGGGAGCCCCACTAGTAGCAGCCCCGCTACCAGTGAACCAGCCAGTAGCACTCTGCTACCAGCAATCCACCAGAGGCCTAGCCTCTCTTCCTCCTAGCCCGGAGGGAACCTACAAGCAGCCCCCCTGCTGCTTGCAAACCGGAGATCAGATCTCCCTTCTCCTGACTCACCAGGAGGAACCCGACCTCAGTCCAGAGGATCGGAAGAACAAGGATAACCAAATGAAAATAGAA